>OZ005662.1:52869118-54069118 GCA_963930645.1 Salticus scenicus | reverse complement strand
ATTCGGTTATTAAAAAATAATTCTGTTTTTAAAAAATAATTTATTAAAATTATTATTTAAAAATGTTATTTTGTATGATAATGCAGACAATTTCCATATTAGAGAAGTAGTATAACACTAAATATAAAAAAAAAAGTTGAATTTATTCTCAATATTAAAGTAAAAAAAAAAAAAAAAACTTTTTTTTTGTTAAAAAGGAAAAAAATCGAAAACTTTATTTTAAATTATGGCAGATCGCTGGTTCAACCATTCGTTTTAAAGGTATTGGCGAACTCTTTTGAAAGACACCCATCATGAAAATTTACTCCCCTCGAGGGGGGGGGGGGGCGACGAGGCTCCTACATACACAAAAAAAAATTTTCCCAGTTGACTATCTCTATTACAAAAAATATATATTCTTTTCATTTGGTTTAGTGCAGTCTATAGATGTTAAATTGTACTTACCTGCAATTTCCCCCATAGACGTAATGTATTTGAATACTTTTGAATGTCCCTGTACACGAACCATGTGCTTCATCTTAACGAAAAGCTTACTGTAGCATCCCTATATGATACACATTTAGAATACCGAGTTTGGAATTTCTGCTACTATTTGTTCTTGAGATATGTTGATAACAGACACACAACACAGACATCCAGACACACAGACATCCACACAGACAGACAGGCAGACACACACAGAGACCAGTCGCTAAAAACATGATTTTCGTATTCAGGGGACCTCAGAACATGTAAGTATAACATAAACTCACGTTCGAAAATTTGACCCTAAAACAATACTTTTTCGACCTTATGGGTAAGAGAAAGTAAAAAACTATTCACTTCATTTTACCAAAATACTTTTTTTTAAGACTATCGAAGATCCTGTTTTCAAATACGCAAGCGAAGTGTGACGTCCCTGACCGTCCGTGGATGCAAGAAAAAGATTCCCTATGTTAATCGTCCATTGGATTTTTTGTAAAAAATTATTAAAAATCGAGGAAAATTATTTCCCGATTTTAATACCCGTATTTGGGTATAAATATGCTATAGTATCCATGTGTTAGATTGAGTTATTTTGCTGTCAAATTGACAAAATTTTAAATTTCAAAACTGTGTCATCTTTGGCGTTTTTTGTATTTGGCGATTAAAAACATAATACGAAAATATACATGCCAGATGTTTATTTTCGTAATATGTATTGTACGAAATATTGTTTCATATAATTCATCGGTGTCTTAATATAAGTTGTTAAAATAATCATGATTTTTGAAAGGAATTAAATATGTTCGCCAAATAATTTGGCGATATTTTTTTTTCCGCCAAGGATAAGGGTGTATTCAAAAGCCATTTTCGCCAAGAAAAATACGGCGTTCCACGCTTTTCAGTCTGTAATTAAATAAATCGTTCAAAAATTCATTTCTGTACAAAATTCACCCTCTAGAATCATTGTACGTAAAAAAAAAAAAATAGATATTTTTTAAAATAACTATAATTTTTATTCAAAAACTACTTTTGGCGATTTATTGCACAGTTGGCAATATATTATTTCAAATAATTGTAATTTTTTAAAAAAAGTAATAATCGATAAATTCAGAAACTTTTGGAAGATTATCAAAACATAAATTTATTTTTGATAAATGTCATGTCATTTCTTTTCAATTTCAGTTAAAAATGTGACTTTAAATGTTATAATTGAGCTTATAATGAAATAAACGATAAATTCATCTTGCAGTCGATAGATGGCAGTACTATAGTCGTTTGCTTGTTTTTTTTCCTCATCAGAGGGGGGCGTATTTCAAAGGATGGGCTTCACAAAGAGATAAACTGATTTGTTGTGATTTTTTTTCTTGTGCAGGAAAAAAGAGAAAAGGTCCTGTTCTGAGGGGCAACGCAGTTCCCTTCCCATTCGGAGATTCTCCCCCACTGCTTGTTCTAAAGAAAGAATTGGATTAATTTTCCAGACATTCCCACGAACTCAGCTACGTTTCACTTATATATGTAAAATTTTAAAATGAAATCTCTCGTTTCTAGTCCATAGACAGATTAAAATATATTACTTAAATTTTGGGGGAAGTGTTCAGTGGTAATCATAATCACATATCACTACTCGTTATGCCCTTGAAATTTTTTACAAATTCAACTATTCTAAAAGGGCACGAAATTTAGAAAGTGCCACGAGCTCAAACATTTATGATATTCAGGCCCTGTGCAGAAAATACTTAATTACATTGCGCACTTTATTAATCAACGTCATACAATCTTTGTTGAGTGATGTGACAAATAATAATAATCAAATGATGACAAATACTTTAATATGTGTATAATTAAAAAGATAAAGTAAAATCCCCTCAATGTAAAATCCCCTAGTCATGTCGAAATTTTGAGGTCCGTGCCCGGTCCGGCCCATATTAAAGCTTTGCTTACCCGGTCCGGACAAAAAAAAAAAGTAAAATGAAGCCAAACCCGAAATTTATAAAATAATTAGACTGAGAATGAAACCAAGGCAAATCTAAGTTGTTTCTGTAATTCTACACTTTTCATAATTAAATTTAGCAGGATGAAAACTATCATCTTTTTTATAGATCTGAATATATATATATATATAATTGTTTATTTATTTATATATTTATAACATCCTAAAATTAGTTGTGCTAGGCCTTTTGTAATGGTATTAAAGCGACATTTTTGCAGTTTAAACAGCAACACCCAAAGATAATATAACTTCGAATGTCATTCTAATCATAGCCTGATTTAGAAATTAGTAATCTCAATATGCAACTCATAAAGTTTTTTTTTTTTTTTTAAATAAAAAGTAGAAGTTCAAATTTAAAGAAGGATTTACAGCATTCTCTGAAAATAACATGGCGCTCATGAAACATAGCAATGTTCACTTTAACAAGAAAGGAAAATCATGTGTTTCGATCACAAATCATGAAACATTTTCCATTTGTATACTCTGTAACAAAAAAAGCGACGCACCAAGAAGCCAAGAAGGGGTAATGCAAACTGGGCAAAAATTGACATACATACAGGTTTCGATGGAAAATGTAAAATTTTAAAGTTTGACTGCCAGCGACGCTGCAGCGCATCATAACTGCGCAATTAGCAAAATATTAAAAATGAGAAATTTTGATTCCAAGTCATAAGTTCTTCGAGAATTTTATTTCGTCTTCTCAGAAAGACAGTAACTTTGCCTCGCATACAGGTGCGCAAACAACATGCGCAGATGCCAACATTTGAGTGTGGTGTGTAGTTGGGCTCAAAGAAGCCGGTTGGTCTAATCTGCGATTTTTTTGACAATTGGATAGGAACGGTAATTAGATAATACTGACAGGAATGGGGTGAACCATGGCCGAACACAGCGTCAGGGAGAAAACGGTCGACCTAAAGAGAGGAAGAAAGGGAGAAACAGTCAATCGTCAAAGCGGTACTCAAAGTTCCAATTCATCATTATCATCGATCCTACGTGTAACTGGTACTGCAGTGACTTGAATAATGCGTGAAATTGAATAAAATATTAAAAAAAAAAAAAAAAAAGTTTTACTGTGGCCACACCATATTTGGTATAAAAATTCATAAAAACCTATAAAGATTGTTTGAAAAACCTGTCTGTGATTTCTTAAATAATGATCTTAGACACACAATATAAATAGCAAAACTGCTTTTATCTCAAAAACAGCTTTAACAATTTTCTTCAAATTTACCATTTAAACCTTTTATTAGATTTTTTTCACATGTATTACTTGGTTCCTGCAATAAAACTATTACCTATCTTGATTAGGTAGGTGAGCTTTACATATCACAGAAAATTGTGTCTCAAAAAACAGCTCTACCGAATTTCTTTATATTCCCTCTATAAAATTTCTTTTGTATATTTTTATGATGTATGCATTAATTCATTATTACAGAAAAATTGGCTGGTGTCTGGTTGGTGAATTTTATATCTTATCTTCTGACCACACTGTCCCTAAAAAGAATGCATAATATATGCAACAAAGGATAAAAAAGTTTTTTGTTATACATAAGATATTTTTAATTTATCTTATTTGTCTATTATGAGTTTAAAATTTGGCTGAAGCAAAGCCTGTGGGATATGCACCTCTATCACATTATTGCATTCTATAACTTTTGTTCATTACTGGACTCTGAGGTCCAACTGCTTTTAATAATCACAATTTTCTCTTTTGTAAAATTTTATATTTTGTGTCACATTTTCTCTTTTCTTTGCTGACTTTATTGTCTTCACTTCCTTTTTTACAATTTCCTTAACAATTCTTATACATCATGCTATTCTGAAAGCTTTAAAATATAAAGAATATAATGATGGAAATGAAATTTTCCTTATATCTCCACTCTTACTTTCGATTTTACCCTAAACTATAAAAAGATTAATTATAGTTTTTCATTCAAGAAGGCAGGAGATGTTTAAACAAACTGTAAAGTTTTCAATAAATTGAAAAGGCACATTTTATGTTCAAGTTAAAGATTTAATACTGCTTTTCCAGATTATGAAAACCAAAAATGTTTCGTATCTTCTGCAATTTTTTTTTTTTTTTTTTTAAAGATTTGCGTGCCTTGCAATCTGAAAAATTATCCTCATAAATCC
Organism: Salticus scenicus; assembly: GCA_963930645.1. Lineage (NCBI taxonomy): Eukaryota > Metazoa > Arthropoda > Arachnida > Araneae > Salticidae > Salticus > Salticus scenicus. The sequence continues at coordinate 54,064,530 of OZ005662.1, read as the reverse complement.
CATTATTAATCAGTAATAATACTAATAATAATAATAGGATATGCACTGAAAATAAGGCCAAATTTCGAAAATATAGAAGATATAGGAGTGGTGGGAGGTCTGTGCGACTTATCCAGAAGTACTGCAAGCGTCTATGAAAATGTAAATTCGCACGAGAATTCTATTAATAATTTAAGACAATCTTTGTTATATAGCAATCGATTAAATCATTTCGTAGAATTTGATGGTTATTAAAAAAAAATTAAGTGAGGATGTACAAGGGGCCCTTCTGTATGGGTGGGGGCTGTCAATTACAGGGTTTCAGTGAAACTTTCGCCCCGGACATCGAGAATAGTAGTTCCGCCACTGGGTGAAGCATGAAGTAGCGTGCTCTAAGAATGAAACATTCTCGACTTGACTTGCGTGCATTCTACATGAAAACAATCAAGAAAGGCAAGTTTTATCATCGCAAAGTCAATACTTGTTTCCATTTAAGTTCTTGGGTCGTAAACTTGTCTGAAATTATGAGCACTGCAGAACACGTGATGAGCCAAAATTGATTGTAAATGCGTAAGATTGTTGTAAAATAAATAGTAAAATTACTCTGATGTAACTAATTATAAAGCAGTATACTTATTTTGAGAATTCTCTGCCCCTCCTCCCCCCTCCCCCCAGACCGGGGTTTCTCGACAATCGCCGATCAGCCGACCTCTAGAGATCATGGTTTAAATTAAAGAAGAATGAAGAAAAGTAAATGAATCAAAAAGAGGATAATGGACTCAATTTTAAAAAAGAAATTTCCATGCTATTTTTCTGATTGTTATTTCACTGTACTGATTTGAATCCGCACTTTTTGTTATTTGTTTAAATTTACCCGGTCTCGCAGCGTGCCGAAAATGTTTTCTCTGATATTATTGTACTGTCATCACTAATTTCAAACAATACTCTTTTTACATAATGTTTTAGCATTAAAACATTTAAGAAAAATTTATTATTGCCGATAGTTGTGACAATATACAGTCGGCAGCGAAAGTATTGAAGCACACATTCACACTTTTCATATATATATATACTGTCCGGCCGCGGCCGATTGATTCCTGGTTGGCAAAGTGCCAGGACGATTCCACTCACTCGCTGGGAGACACAGCAAAGGAAGAAGGAAGAGAGAGGGGAAATTTTTCTATTATTCTTGTTACTTCTGTTATGAGTAGAATTATTAATACACCTGCTTTGTTTTCTTTTATTTCTTTCTGTATAACAGTTTGTTTATGCTGGAACAAATGGATCATACATCTGGTACGAGTTCTCGGATTAAACCTCTCCGTAGTGAATCGAAGCGTATTGTACATAATGTCATTAAGTTTTGCGATAAAGAAGCTTTGGAAGGAGAAGCTACTGTTTGAAGAATTTTAATTATTTCTTCAAGAATTTTGATAGTAAATATTAAAATGAAAGTAGGTGTCAAATATTTAAAGTAAAATACAAAATTAAATAGTATCATTTTAAATAGTTTGTTCGTTCTGTGCAACTTGCACATTAGTCCAGTGAGATACAACTTTCACATTAGTCCCGTTAGGTACAACTTGCACATTGGTCCCCTTTAAATATAGTGACCAGCGAATCTGGCAAAGCATTCATTGATTCACTACCTTAATTGATTTCTCATTCCGTCATTTTTGACGGGAATATAGTATACTAGTTTGTAAATCATAATTGACATAATTTTTAAATTAGTATTACAGACTTCAAAAGTTTCAAAAAACTGACAAAGCTTTTATTTTTATTTTTAATTGAGTAATATTTATATTGAAATCTAAAATTATCCCTTTATAATATTATCAGTTTTTCTTTCTTTTAATTAATCGTAAAATATTTATGTTACCAGATATTCAAGAATCAGTTCAAAGAAGGAAAAGAAATGCAATCAGTGAGTTTATAATTTTTTCATACCCATAAACAAACACATCCCTAGGTACAACGGACATTCCTATTTTATAAATGTACCAGCCCTTTTCACCCATGCGCAGATGACGCCAGGGATCTTCCTTTCGCGGTTTATCAGTATATATATATTATTATATCTATGATCACATAAATCTTTTCGAAGTTAGAATAAAACTTAATTTGAAAAAAAAAAAAAAAAAAAGTAACTTTTTTGTTTATTAACCAAAAAAATTGATGAAATTTGAAATGCAAGTTGGTCTTGTGGGGTACAGGCTGTATATTATATTTTTGTGTTCGTGAGAGAAAATTTAAAAGAATTTGAAAACTGCAATTTTTAATCCCACTTCAAAGACATGTGACTTAATGTGAAGCAGATTTTTTATTCTTTTTTTCTCCTAGCGGTTTTCATACAATCTACTGCTCTTGCCACCTAAAATTCATACTTTAGTTAATTTTAAAAAATCTAATTGTCCGATGGATAAGCTGTTTAATGCATCGGATCCACAAAAATTTTCCCTTTCATTTGGTATCTTATTTGCAATGACACGACTGATATTTTTAATTTATTTTCTAATCTTTCTGATTTATTTTCCTCATTTTAAATAAATGTACGGGTTTTTTTTATTATTATTATTCTGTCGAAAAAAAAATGGCAACAATTAAATTATGGATAAAATTTAAACGGCTTATTAATCAAAAATTAGAAGGTTATTATTTTCACATTTTAATTAATTAAGAAAAAACTAATCAAAAATTCGAAAATCTGACTTCGATGTGCACAATGACCCTTCGGGGGGCACCTTTGTGTTAAATCTCGTGACTGTCCGAGCTACCGTTTTCGAGAACAGTGAAATATATATACAAATATTGCTCACTTAATAGAATAAGATTAGGCTTCTGGTAAATTAAAATTTTAATTAGGTGGTGAAATTGGTATAACATTTATGAGTTTCAAATTTTAAAGGTAAATGAGAAAAGAAATAAAGTGCGAATATTTCGCACAGGTTTGCCAGTAATAATTATTATTTAAAAATATGCACATGCACTCATATATCATGCAGGTGAAAGCTGAATTTTTTACATTATAATATATAATTAAATAAATAAAAAAAAATCTTTTTATTACATATATGCATGTTCGTGTACAAACATGCGCACACAAATAAAACAAGTAAATAATAATGATAATAATAATTATTATTATTTCAAAGAGGATAATAACAAGTAAATGTCATTTATATATTCATATACGAATAGTAAAGTATGCAATAATTATATGCCTATGGATGCATATATATAAAATGTTATTTTAAAAATATCATTTGAAGTTTTTGAAAATATGTAGTTATAGCAATCATTTAAAGGACTGATAGATTTTATAAATATTCTTTGCAATTTATTCTCAAAGAGTTATACAAATATGCATATATATATATATATATATATATATATATATATATATATAAATATATATATATATATTGTAATTTTTTAAAATGTTCCCAGCTAACTAATTTTAACACTTTCTAACAAAGTTAAAAAATGTTTATAATTTTAATCTGTCCTAGCTTTAACTTCCATAAATATTCTTAAAATTCTTCAAAACTGATAATATATAATATGATAATGAAATTCACTTTGTGCACAGGGACACTCGAAAGAATTAAAAAGCACTGTGTTCTATGAAGTATTTATATAAATCATGTTTTAATACCTTTATTTTTCACAAACCCTAATGAAGTTCACATTTATTATTCATATGCACAAAAAACGTATTCTATAGAATACTGAATTATGAGCATTAAGTTTTACAGAACCACACAAAAGTATTCAGATACATTAAAGGCTATGACTGAAGATCGTTGGAATTGAATTTTCCTTTTGACTAAGCATTTTAAATACTTTCTAACAACGTTTAAAATAGATTATATATGATTTGAATTAGTCTGTCAGTCTTTATGTCGGTTTTACTGCCACCTGTCTATTAGTCTGTCTTTCCGCGCTCTATCTTCAGTAAATATTTTCAGAATTTATTTAATATGATATATGTTATCCCTTTCCGACCCGAAACATTTTTACCTTAAAACCTTACATTCTTCTGTTTTTGCAAACTGAAAGAAAAATATGGACTGTAACCGACATTTGTTGATTGAAAATTGTACTTTACACTTTCTGCTAATTAGCTCGATCGTTCATTTCCTGATTTTATTACATACGACTGTTCTAGATGCAAATATGTAAGTGGATGTCTAACCCGCACGATCGTATGGCCTGGGTCGGAAAGGGTTATTCAGGTTCACAATGAAATTTTCCTAATTTAAAATGGTATAAATAGCACAACTAGTTCGTGTACAAGACACCTAAAAAACTAGTTGGCATAGGTGGACTCTGCTCAGTTCCCCATCATATGTATGCTCTCATAAATTTCTTGTACAAGACATATTATATTCATGTTAAGAGAAATGAATTTGACCAAACGCTTGACACATGACAGAACGAAATCCTCGCCTAATAGGCTACCCACCATTCAGTTCGATATATTTATCTTATTCTAATCTATTAATTTGTTTTATTGGGATTAATTTCGTAGTTTATTTTCATGCCAATATTTCCGCTGCAACAATCCCAAAAGTGCATATTTATATGAAATATCGCCCCATTTTACTATGTTGATAAAATCTTAAATTTCGAATAACTTACGCAATTTTCCTATTAGAATATTTGTGGTCAATCATGTTCAAACAAGTATCATAAATGTTATTTTGAAATTGTCTGATATATTTATGATCCTCAAAATGGACGTTTATGCTCGATTTTGCCTTATTCTGCCATTTTAAGTAAATCGTAAATTCCAAATAACTTACGAATTTTTTAAATTGGAAAATTCATACTCAATGATATTCATATCAGTATGCTAAATAATATTTCAAAAGTGATCTGACATCTTTATGATGAAAATATCGCTCAAGATTGACGTTTGTGTAAAATTTTGCCCTATTTTGTTATGATAAGAAATTCGTAAAATGCTAATAACTTACGAAATTTTTATATTGGAAATTTCATAGTCAATAATATTCATGCCAGTATCCTAAATAATATTTCTAAAGCAGTCTGACATCTTTACGATGAAAATATCCCTCAAAATTGATGTTTATGTGAAATTTTGTCCTATTCTGCCATGTTAAGAAATTCGTAAATATCCAATAACTTGCGAAATTTTTAAAGTAGCATGTTTATAGTAACTGAAGTTCCTTCCGGCATCAAAATTGATATTTTAAAACTGGTCTGAGATTTTTTACAGCAAAAAATTTTCATTTAATGCAAGTTTAAGTGAAATTTTGCCCTATTCTCCCGTGTTAAGAAAATCGTAAATTTCAAATAACTTACGAAGTTTTTTAATTCGAATGTTGCAAATAAACAGGGTTCTCGCCAGTGTCGAATGTAATATTTTAAAACTGATTTGACCTCTCTGCGACAATTTGTTCTTGAGATATCGTGTTTACAGACTAACATACTAACGGACTAACACACTAACGGACTAACACGCTAACAGACACCCTACAGACGGATACCATACAAATTTTGTTTTTTTTCGGATTCCTCATACCTGAAAACGTGTAAAAAAGTAAAAAAAACCGCGGTTGAAAATTTTCACGATTACCTAAGTTCCCTATACCTATAGTATGATGGGGAACTAAAAAAACAAAAACAAAAAACAATGCATAAAGTTCTGTGTGAGACATTTTTATGAAGCATATTTAAATAACTTTGTACTGCATAAATCAGAGTGAAATTGACATTTATTATTCATATGCTAAAAAAAAAAAATCTGTAGAATATGGTGTGCTTAGCGTTAAGATTTGCAGGGCTACATTAAACATTAAGATACAGTAAGGGCTACAATTGTAAATTGCATTTCCTTTCGTGTGAAACATTTAAAAAAAATTTCAACAATGTTTAAGATTTATTACGATTTCAGTAAAACTGTTTGTCTGTCTGTCATTATGTCTGTCCGCTGTGTGATGATGTATGCAAAGTACATCGAAGGTTAAACGATGCAACGAATATGTGAAATTGGAAAGTGCTAACAATCTATGCGAACCACATTATTTTTCCTTCTTGTTTACTTTTTCCCTCGATTTTTCATTCCCGGAGTTTAACATTACACTCTAACATTTGGTATAACTTTCTGAATTCATTGATAACTTAAAATTTTAAAAATATTTTTATGTTTTAATGCTAAAAATTAACATTACAATTCAACATTCAAACACACACATATATTTATCATGGCAAACTGAGAAAAAGTTCTATAACTGATGTCTAGAATCTAAATTGTGGCACTAGAAAAAATAGTTCCATGCCATCCTTATAAATTCTAGTCCCCTTTGAAAACGAGTTCTAGAAACCCCTATTAGTAATAATATAGAGTTTGTCTATATTATCGAGGTCAAACTTGAAAATATCTCTAAATAAAAGCGAATACAAGAGGCGGGTTTCAGCAACTATAATCTCGGTTTATGACTCAATTCTATATAATCAAGTGAAAATATCTCGCAATACAAAAGACTCAGAATATTGTTTCTCCATCTAGAAATGTGTAGACTAGAAATTCTCGATCATTTCGTCTATTTAGTTTATTGGCGTGCTTCATGCGCATAGCTCAGAAATCTATATTTCTAGTTAAGGGATTTAGAAAATGGCCACTTATACATTCTAGATGAAGGCTGTATATATTTTTTCTCAGTGCATAATATAACATGACGTAACATAGAATGCAAGAGAAACATATTATCAATGTCAAATTCATCCAATAAAATTTATTTAAATATATCCATGAATAGCTAAAAGAAATAGGAATTAAACCCCAGTACTTACGCTTTAAGGAAAAGTAGCAAACCCACTTACGCCAATAATGAAACAAATATACCGGGTGTCCCATAGCCTGAAAACATTTAAAAAATTCCTAAAAATTGAAAGAATTGGTAAAATTGAACGCGATTTGTGAAAAAAGTATTCTCATAATGACTTTTTTTTTTTTTTTTAAGTAACGAAAATAAATAGTTGAATTTTTCGTCAATAGAGGGCGCCACACGGCTACGTAACGAGAAATATGCAAACCAGAGTATAAATTGCACGGTTTTACGATTAACAGGGTTTATTTCCTATTTTATCTCTTACTTGTGCATAAAGTTTTAATTGGAATGCTGACTTGGTGGATAAAGCGTTATTGGTGAAGATGTTTTCCCTCAGGTAAGGTTGGTTGGTTGGGTTTTACGTCGCACTAGTGTTGCGCAGTGGGCATTTGGCGACGGTCTCCCTCAGGTAAGGACCGCCAACTAAAGTTGCAGTTATAGCGATGTTGTAACTTGTTTGCAAACTGTAATTTGAGGTAATGGCAATCACATAGAATAAAATTTATATGCCTGTGAACATTTGCATACGAATAAATAGAGTTTTTCATAGAAATGTGTGGTTTGCTCACATACAGCGCCCTCTATCAACGAAAATTTTAACTGTTATTTTTTTCTTTACAAAAAAAAAAAAAAAAGAAAAAAAAAAAAAAAAAAGAAGGATATAAATAAATACATAAATAAATAATAAAATCTCTGTTCGATTTTTATGGATTTTTAAAATGTTACAGACTTATATGGGACATCCGGTGTATATATAAACTATATCAAAAAATTTTCAAAATCATACCAAATATGTTTAAAATATATGGTTATAATAATGTAAAATTGAGGTAAAAAAATTAAATTAGTTAGCAGGTACAATTGAAAGAAAAAAATCTATTTATTTATTTTTTAAATAATTTTCGAGAAATTTTAATGTATTTAACATTCTTGCATTTTAATCCGCGTGTAAGCAAATTTTCATAACTCTAAAATTGTAATTTAGAAAAAGAACTATATAATCTACAATTCCCCTTAACAAGGTGAAAAGTTTTTAAAGAAGAATAAATCCTGGATGAAAATGAATTACCATTTTACAGCCCATAAACCAAGAACCCGTTTCCTCAAACATTCCTATTCATTATTTTGCAAGGTACTTTGTCACGGTGAAAATAGTTCTTTAACGACCAGGTTACGAAACGGAATTACAGTAACGTCTGCACCTTTAATAAAAACAAAAGTAGGTTTTAGACATGAATGTCAAGCAGTCACGAATGGAATTACATTAAGTAATAATGCAGTCACATATTCCTTTTCAGAAAATTATCTTCATTAATTCTATTTTAGCGAATAGTTACTCTTGCATTTATAAAGTTTAAGAATACCATATGCTGTAAGTCATTTGCGCTAGATAAATATTATGTAGTTTCTGATTTATTTTATACTAGCAGGCAACGCCCGCTTCGCTGGTCCCTATTTTTAAATGAATCGCTATAATTACTGAATTCTCAAAATTGCATTAATTTTTATCACGTGAAAAAAAAAAAAAAAAAAAAAAAACAGAAAAAAAAATCTTATTAAGAAAAATGTCGCACCGGGTTCTCACTGCCTTCGGAAAAAATTCCCAAAATGCTCTAACTTTTATTTCTATTATTCTCCCCCTTCGCCCCCCCCTCCCGTCTATCCTAACAATTTTAAAAATTCGAAAATATCCGCAATCGATTTGTAGGTATCGAAAACCTCTATGTACCAATTTTGAATGCTCTAACTCTATTCTATTTTTCTGCCCCTCCGCCCCCCCTTCCCGGTCCTCCTAATAACTTTACACTTTCGAAAATATCCCCATTCGACTTGCTGGCCTCTAAAACATATCTGTACCAATTTTGAACGGCCTAACTGTATTTCTATTTGTTTTTGCCCAACCCCCCTTCCCGCCCCTCCTAATAATTTTACAAATTCGAAAATATCCGCAATCGATTTGTAAGTATCGAAAACCTCTATGTACCAATTTTGAACGATCTGACTCTATTTTTATTTTTTTGCCCCCCCCCTCCCCCCCCCCAAAAAAAATCGGAAAAAATCAAAAAATGAGTTTTTGGAAATATTTTCAAGAAGACGCTTGGCGGTTTTTTTTTTTTTTCATCTTTGAGCTATTACTTTTACTCGAAAATCCGTATTTTTCTAAATTTACCTCCGAAAATCATTTATACCCCCTTCTCCCGTTAAAAACCCAAAATTCCAAAATCGCAGGAAACGATTTTTTCGTATTCAAGCCTAGTCACCCCATCTGCAATTTCTTCACTGTGAAGCAATTTGGAGCCGAGTTATACTTATAAATGTGTTTTTGCCTTATGCGCCTCCGAAAATCATTTATACCCCCTCCCCCCCCTTAAAAATCCAAAATTCTAAAATCGCAGAAAATGATTTTTTTGTTTTCAAGTCTAGTCTCTCCCTCTGCAATTTCTTCACCGTGAAGCAATTTGGAGCCGAGTTGTGCTTATAAATGTGGTTTTTGCCTTCTGCACCTTCGAAAATCATTTTCAGCCCCTCTCCCCCCTTAAAAATCCCAAATTCCAAAATCGCAGAAAATTTTATTTTAGTACTTAAGTCTAGTCTCCCAATCTGCAATTTTTTCATCGTGAAGTAATTTGGAGCCGAGTTATGCTTATAAAGGTAATTTTGCCTCCTGCACCTCCGAAAATCATTTTCACCCCTTTTACCCCTTAAAAATCCAAAAATCCAAAATCGCAGAAAAAGATTTTTTTGTATTCAAGTCTAGTCTCCCCATCTGCAATATCTTCCTCGTGAAGCAATTTGGAGCCGAGTTATGCTTATAAAGGTGTTTTTGTCTTCAGCAACTCCGAAAATCATTTTCACCACCTTCCCCCCTTAAAAATCAAAAATTCCAAAATAGCAGAAAATGATTTTTTCGTATTCAAGCCTAGTCTCCCCATCTGCAATTTCTTCCCTGTGAAGTAATTTGGTGCCGAAATGCACTTATAAATGTGTTTTTGCCTTATGCGCCCCCGAAAATTCCATTTTTACCCCCTACCCCCCTTAAAAATCCAAAATTCCAAAATCGCAGAAAATGATTTTTTTGTATTCAAGTCTCTCCCCATCTGCAATTTCTTCACCGTGAAGCAATTTGGAGCCGAGATATGCTTATAAAGATGATTTTTGCCTTCTGTCCCCCCGGGGGGCAACGGGGGGGTATTTCGCAAAATCCCGTCTTAGTGAGCGTCAGGGTCCTAAAATCAACCTGCTCACCAAAAATTGTGACTCTATCTCCCATAGGATCGCCACAACCGTGTTGAGTCAGTGAATCAGTGAATCAGTGAGTTTACTCTTTTATATATATAGATTACATATTCATCGTAAAATTTCTAAATGTATGCTATCATAAATAAGTTTTTTAATGGAAAAATGCATAAAAAGAATTAAAGCATAAAACTGATGGTTTAGGATTGTATTACGTTATTATAAAATAATTATCCTTATCGAGTTATCTTATACTTCTACTCAAAAGTTTGACAAGATTTAACTAGTATGTTGTGGCCACCACAAGACTTTCTTCTATACTTTCTTCCTATACAAATTCACTCAGTAACAAAAAAAAAAAAATGTTAAAAGTAAAAAAAATCGATAACTTTGTTTTAAATTATCACAGATTTATAGTTCAACCATTCATTTTAAAGGTATTGACGAGACCTTTCGAAAGATACCATCTTGAAAATTTACACCCCCCGGGGGTGTACTTCCCCTCAGGAGGGGGGGGGGGGGAAAGCGATGCCCCCACATGCCAGAATTTTTTTCTAGTTAACTACTACTATTATCAATAATTCATATTAATTTTACAATCACAAGTTAAAAATAACTCTCATTATGTACATTTATACGAAATTTTGTCCTATTCTGCCATGTTAAAAATTTAGAAAAAATGAGATCACAGCGCCACTTGTTGAGCGATTGATCCCCAAATATAATCAGCATCAGTTTATGTCAGGGTGCTACTAAATACCAAGTTTGGTTAAATTTCACTCATTGGTTCGTGAGATACACTGGATACAAAAAACGTGATACACACACACTGACAGACAGACATCTTCTAAAAACTATCAATTCATGTTCAGGACATCCCAAAACGTGTAAATCCATCAAAAAACGGAGGTCGAAAAATTTCACGAATCCAATACTTTCTCTATATTACATATAGAAGAAAGTAAAAAAGAAGTTTTTATTTCTTCAATTTATTTATTGCGCACTGGGATGAAATGTTATTAAAATTCGGAGATATGTAGAGCAGTATCATTTTTGATGACAATTTGGTTACAATAATAATGGATATACGACAATATTAATACCAACAAACTGAGCAACAAAAAGTAATATTTGCTATCATCTTCAGAAAAAAAAAATATACTACCTTCATCTAGAATGAATAAGTGGTCATTTTCTAAATCCCTTAACTAGAAATATAGATTTCCAAGCTATGCGCATAAGGCGCTCCATTAAACTGAATAGACGAAATGATCGAGAATTTCTAATCTACACATTTCTAGATGGTGAAACAATATTCTGAATCTTTTGTATTGCTAGAAATTCTCGCTTGATTTTGTAGAATTGGGTCATAAACCAATATTTTAGCTGCTGAAACCCGCCTCTTGTATTCGAACTTATTTGCAGAGATTTTTAAATAACTTTTCCCTCGAGAATATAAGCAAACGCTCTAGAATTCTAAGGGGTTTCTAGAACTCGCTTCCCAAGGGGACTAGAATTTGTAAGGATGTCATGGAACTATTGAAGTGAAAACTTCTTTAGGCGCGTTGAGCACTTTTGGGTGAAGAAAAATCTTTGAATTCCCGTCATCGTCAGCTGACGCTTTCCATTTGAAGTGAAAACTTTTGGGTGAACAAAAATCATTGAATTCGCGTCATCGAAACGCTTTCCATCCTTGTATGATACAAATAATGTATCATACAATTAACTTGCTAATGTGAATGTGAATTATTAGTAATTATATACTGTATATTGTTTTAAAATCTGGTGCGGCTCTACACGACTTTTCTCATCTCCGAGCACTGTCTCTATTGCAGTTAGACCTCACAAAACTGTGAGAAAGCCCAAAGCTGCCATTTTTCTCAAGTTTTTACAATCTGGTGCGGCTCTACACGACTTCTGTCATCTCCGGACACTGTCTCTTAAAGATTGCAGCCGGAAACGTTGCAGTTAGACTTCACAAAACCGTGAGAAAGGCCAAAGCCGCCATTTTTCTCACGTTTTTACAATCTGGTGCGGCTTTACACGACTTCTCTCATCTCCGGCCACAGTCTCTTAAAGATTGCAGCCGGAAACGTTGCAGTTAGACTTCACAGAACCGTGATAAAGGCCAAAGCCGCCATTTCTCTCACGTTTTTACAATCTGGTGCGGCTCTACACGACTTCTCTCATTTCCGGACACTGTCTCTATTCCAGTTAGACCTCACAAAACCGTGAGAAAGGCCAAACCCGCCATTTTTCTCACGTTTTTACAATCTGGTGCGGCTCTACACGACTTCTCTCATCTCCGGACACTGTCTCTATTGCAGTTAGCGCATTAAATAAAATTGTAATATAATTTTTGTAGTAGTAGTTTATATTAATGAATAAAAAAACACTTCATTTAAAAGTATTTCCTACACAATAAAATATTTCCTGACGATTCAAGAAATACACACATAATTGTTCACGTTTTCACTTCTGTCGGCACTCCCGAAGTGCAACTTTTTTTTTTTTAGAGCCACAATTTAGATTCTAGATGTCAGTTACAGAATTTTTTCTCAGTGTTGTACTGTTAAAATAAAATGTTACGCAACCATATCAGAGATTAACATTGCAATACAAAAAATGTATTGTCAACGCTCACCGTAGACAATTTATTTTACTTTAATGTTAGTTATTTAATTTATTTATTCCTGAAAATAAATCCACATATGACGACGGCGTATCATCCTCAGACGAGTGGATTGGCAGAACATTTTAACCCCTTACCTGCCGACGAAAAATTACAAGATTCGCTTCCCATTGCCACCATTTTTCACTCAGAGGCGTGTAGTTATGCGTTCACTGTTCCAAAAGCTTTACCTTTACGATCCCCCCCTTAGTATACCTCGTAATGTTGCCGAAAGCTTCAGTATAACTCAGGTTGCCATAATTTTTGTTTCTTGTTATGAAAGTTCTCAGAATTTTGATAAACACATATAATCTTTACAAAATTATGAAATGTTCCCTTCGTACTTATTACCGAATCATTAACGCTTGATCTATAAGTCGGGATGATATCAAATCGAGATTAAAATTTAACAAGCCACGACTAACAAATTTTCATACACAGTTTATGTCAGGTTATTTTGGGAGTCATTGCCCCGAACATACATTTGCAGGCAATTTATCCAAGGATTTAATGTCCCGTTTCTCCACGAGTCGATAAATATAATCCTATATTAAATCCCATGTGAGCTGATTTCGTGGAAAAGATTTGGCAATTCTATCAATATCTCTGAAGATTTTAGTTGAAATGTATTACCAGTTGATTAACCTGTTGCTAGGAGATATCGCATTTGTAAACAGATTTAGAACTATGTGCATACTTTTGTGATTTATAATATAATATTTGAATTAAAATATTATTTATTTTAGTTGTAGTTTTATTCACAAATACTACATAAAGAATATTGGACTGTGAAATATATAGTATATATTACTTGAAGAAAATAATATTTGATAGTTCCAGATTGCGATCTGTCGCTAGGGGCATTAAAAAACTAGCATGTTATGGCCATCAAAAAACTTTCTTCTATATTTTCCTATACAAATTATCGCAGTAAAAATTATTTGTTATTACTTTCCAAACACTATAGTGAGGAGGTTGAAATCGCTCAAAACCGCTGCATAGTGGTGAGCGGCCTCCTTCTTTGAAATCTGAATCTTTGAAAGTATTGTAAACATGTCAAAAATCCGAAATTGAGATTTTGATGTTTCTATACGTTTTGAGGTCCCCTGAGTCCGTTTTCATTATTTTTACGATGATGTATGTATGTGTGTGCGTGTGTGTGAGAGAGAGAGAGAGAGTGAACACACTAGCGTCTAAACGCTTTGCTCAAATGAGCTGAAAGGTGGTACGTATGTTGTATGTCACCGTAGCACGAACCCTATTGATTTTGGTGAATCTAGCACTCATAGTTTCTTTACAGGGACACCAAGAAATTTTTTTTATCATTATGACCTATGGGACCAAATTTTTTAAAGTGTGATGGCGTCTAAACGCCTTATTAAACAGAGCAAAAAAATTATACACATGTTACAGGTCACAGTTGCACGAGCTGTATAGATTTTGGTGAATTTAGCACTTACAGTTTTTTTTACAGGGACACAAAGAAAAATTCTTTATCATTATGGCCTATGGGGCCGAATTTTTAAAAGTGTGATAGCGTCTAAACGCCTTATTAAACTGAGCAAAAAATTTATACACATGTTATAGGTCACAGTTGCACGAGCGGTATAGAATTTGGTGAATTCAGCACTTACAGTTTTCTTACAGGGACACAAAGAAAAATTATTTATCATTATGGCCTATGGGACCAAATTTTTAAAAATGCGATAGTGTCTAAGCGTCTTATTCAAAATAGCTGAAAATGTATATGAATATTATAAGTCACTGTTGCACTAACTAACATTTATAGGATTTTACAGGGACACAACGAAAAATTCTTTATCATTATAATCTATAGGCTCAAAGTTCAGTAACGTTAAATTAAACATCGTGTACTATATGGAGAAAAATACTCAAACACCCTATTATAATTTTCTCTCTTTTGTTTATTTAACAACTCTTCTTACTTTACTTTATCTACAAAACCGTTAATTACTCAATGTTCGGAAAATCGAGTGGAGTCACTCCAGATTTTTTTTTTTTTTTTTTTTTTTTTTTTTTATACAGACACGATTTTCATCTCAGTTGGTGTACTTCCGTATTACACCAACGGAAGTAAATTTTTACCGTACAGATGACAGACATCCTTCCCATTCTCGAAAAAATTACAGTACAGCAGCGACACTTATCGGCCGATATGCATCCAAATTGAATCATCATAATGTATCACAATTACCTTTTCATGTATCAAGTTTTATTCCGTTATACGCAATAGAACCTGAGATATAGACTTCCTTGAAGTTAAGGAAATCACTGTATAGCAATGCCACCTGCTGTGTGATTGACACCAAAAGTTGATAAGCACTGATAAATGACAAGGTGCATCTGCATATAAATTTATATGCAGTCCTGTGCAATGATTACTAAGCTATAGACTTCTTTAAAATTGCGGAAAATTGCACAAAATGGACGTTTATGCTCAATTTTGCCCTATTCTGCCACGTTAAGTAAATCGTAAATTCGGAATAACCCACGAATTTTTTTAAATTGGAAAAATCATGGTCTATGATATTCATGCCAGTACTCTAAATAATATTTAAAAAGTGGTCTGACATCTTTACGATGAAAATATCCCTCAAAATTGACGTTTATGCGAAATTTTGCTCTATTCTGCCATGTTAAGAAATTCGTAAATTTACAATAACTTACGAAATGTTTATATTGGAAAATTCATAGTCATTAATGTTCATGTCAGTGTCCTAAATAATTTTTCAGAAGTGGTCTGACATCATCCCTCAAAATTGACGTTTATGTGAAATTTTGCCCTATTCTGCCAAGTTAAGAAATTGGTAAATTCCAAATAACTTGCGAAACTTTCAAAGTAGCATGTTTATAGTTAATGATGTTCATTCCTAATTCAAAACTGATATTTGAAAACTGTCCTGACACCTTTACAGTAAAAATTTTCTACTTAATGGGCGTTTAAGCGAAATGTTGCCCTATTCTCTCATGTTAAGAAAATCGTAAATTTATAATAACTTACGAAGTTTTTTAATTCGAATGTCACAAATGAATAGGGTTCTTTCCAGTGTCGAAAATAATATTTTAAAATTCATCTGACTTCTCTGCGACTATTTGTTCTTGAGATATCGTGTACAAAAGACTAACAAACTCACTAACGGACTAACGGACTAACAAACTAACAGACACCCTTCAGACAGTCACCATACAAATTTTGTCATTTTCAGATTCCTCACACCTGAAAACGTGTAAAAAAGTCACAAAACCGAGGTCGAAAATTTTCACATCCCCATACCTGTAGTATGATGGGAAACTAAAAAAAAGTAAGCTGATGATAAAAATTAGGAACCAAATTAAGAAAAAAAAAAAAAAAAAAATGAAAAATTTGAAAGTGTGCTTTAATAATTTTGCTGCCGACTGTAATTGGCGACAGAAATTGAAAAGGAAAGCAGAACAAGAAGTAATAATTAATACAAAAAACATAAAGAAAAATAAGGTTGAAAAAGCAGAAAAAAAGCTAGTTAAAGAATGGAAGGATGATATGTTAAAAATATAGCACGTGCTATATATAGTACAAAACAACTTTCGGCAGTGTCAAGTCTTTCATGGAATTATACCAAGACTGCTTAAAAGGGTTATAGATTGTAAAGGAGAAAGAATTAACTGCTGATTTTTCTGTACTATGTTGTACTATAAAGATGAGACATCTTGAAATGCATGTCAATTTTTGATTTTGATTTTTATTTACTTAAATAAAGTGTCTTTGAAGGTCTAAATTTTTTACTGTGTAATGTGTGTATCTGTATATGGTGCGTCCATTAATTACGTGAGGCGTTTTTGACGATCTTTTGACACCCCCCCTCCCCCCTGGTGAGATTTTGTGAGTTTTGGCTAGACCCCCTCCCCACCTCCACTAATCTCACGTGAGATTTTTCAAAATTCGTACTTTTACTGTAAATGCGTTGGATTTATTTCAAAAATTATTTAAGGCGACAGGGGAGCTCCTTCCGTTTTAGGGGAGCATCACATGTGGGGAAAGAAGGACTTAGCTCGAGAAACTGGCGAAAGGTGGCAGCACCAGAAAACAAGAGCTCGAATTTTGATCCGGATTAAGACAGAGTAAACTGCATGATACTCATTCGGTTATTCGGTACCCCCAGAGGTATAATTTTGATGGGAACTATTATCTATATAATATTTCTCTTAAGTGGACCAATTACAATTAAATTTTGTCGAAACGATACGATAGTGGTGAAATTAATAAAATACGCGATGATAAAAAATGATATTTTAAAATGAACAATATTTAAGCACGCGGACTGAGCTTAATAAAGTAATAAGAAAAAATGACGACATTTGTCTGATGACATTATTTTACGGAAAAATGCATTTTTAAAAGTTGCTTCCACAGAATCTTTGCAAGCGTCATTTTAAACCTAGCAATACTTTAAAGATATATGCAGAATACGAATTATTATCATAAATTGACTAAAAAACACAATCATAAAAAATATAATCAAAATAGATTTTTTTTTTTAACAAAAAATTATACCAAAATTAATCCAACTTGGCGACAAAAATTTAAAAGGCGTCATGGGAGTCCTATACTAAAACTGTACTGCCTGTGGAAGTATGAAAAGTGGATCGTGAACCATGAATTTTATTTTGAAACCTTCCTTTGAATGATTTTGGTTTCACTATTATACAATATTGATTTGGCTCTAATAATAATTTGGCTTCTGGTAAATTAAAATTTTAATTATGTGGTAAAATTGGTATAATAATTTTGAGATTCAAATTTTAAAAGTAAATAAGAAAAGAAATAAAGTGCGAATATTTCGCACGGGGTTTCTAGTTATATTTAAAAACATGATGTGCGAATGCACACTTATTCACATTTTACACATTATATTTGCTTTTGTGTAGAAACCAGCTACACAAAAGAATTCTGATATGTTATGTATTATGCGTGGTATTACTTTCGGAAATGTTGCACTCATATTGGTTAAAAAAATTATCGATTCTACGAGTGGTTTAGAAAAGGAACCGCAACGGTTTTACATAAAAGTATTTCATTGTTAAGAGAGTTAATTTTACACATATATAATACTAGCAGGCTTTACCCGCTTCGCTGGACGTTAAACTTAAATGATTTGTCAAAATGCCATATCTTTATTAATAACCTAAGTTCTCGTTGTGATTGATAGAGGTTTTCTCGCTCCCAATGTTAGGAGTCTGGGTCCCCACTGTCTGCGGCACAACTTACCCACTTCTTACTCCCAAACTCTCAGCGGGTGAGTTCGAAGTTTTGCAAAATTCCACTAATGTACATAATGCGTACACTTAATCAATATCCACACACCAAAATTCGCCATTCTAAGATAATTCAAAGCGAATTCAAACGGAAAAACATGTTTTTACACATGTTTATTGCCCTCCGACTCCGAAAAAGGGGGGGGGGATTTCGAATTTCGTGAAATGCAGTTACAATAAGTGCCGGATGCATACAAACAATTTACACACCAAATTTCGTGACCACAGAAGTCTTTAATAGACAGTATTATAAATAAATAAATACAAAAAGCACAGCTTAAGTATCGGAACCCTTTGGTGACTTTAAATATTTTAAGCCATTTTTGCGATGAACTGAATTGGCTATCTCAATTGTGCAATTAAAGATCTTGGCGAGAAACGTCCGAGCTACTTCAGTACCGAATTTCAAATTTTGCCAAAGGGATCCAATACTAAAGCTGTTCCATATCGAATCTGGATTGAAAACGGAAAAAGGGTAAAATAAATTAGAAATATCAGACCTATATTTATAAATTTGATACCGAATGAAAGGGGCGATTTTGCTGAATCCAGGGGTTCAAACAGTTTTTCGATGCGACAATTAGATTTTTAAAAAATAACTAAAGTATGAAATTTAAGTGGCAACGGAAAAACGGATAAAGGGAAAAATAAATTAGAAATATCAGACCTACCATTACAAATACAGTACCAAATGAAAGAGGTGATTTTTCTGAATCCTGGGGTGTAAACAGTTTTTCGATACGACAATTAGATTTTATAAAATTAACTAAAGTATGAAACTTAGATGGCAACACTTCATTTCAATCTTTTCATAATTTGTAGTGAAAATCACACGAATACAAAAGTCTTTAACTTAAAAATTTATTTTTATATTTTATTTTTTCATTCAAAGCATTTTAGTGAAACAATATTTATGGCGCATGCGCAGGCGTTTTTTACACACAATTTAAACACTAATCATAATTTTGAAAATTTCTATAGATATAATTTCAAGTTGGGTGAAGACCTAAGTTTCTGCCAAGCGCCGTTGAATTCCGTCCAGCCGTTCTCGAGTGATGCCCGGACAAACGTGTTTTAGTCTTTTACCCCCTAGGGGGGGAACGGGGGGAAATTTCTGAAAAGTTGATAGATATAATTTTAAGTTGGGTGAAGACCTAAATTCCTGCTAAGCGTCGTTGAATTCGGTCCAGCCGTTCTCAAGTGATGCCCGGACAAAAAAAGCGACATTCGGACACGATGACACACACACAGACACACACACACACACACACACACACACACACAGGGAAAATTTTCTGAAGTCATTTTCGGCTTTCATGGGGTGTAAAACCTGAAGATATCGCAAAATTTTTCGATTCCGACAAATTTACAGACAAAACTCTGATTTTATTAATATAGATAGAATAACGAAATAACTGAATATTAATGAGTAATACAAATGAGTAAAAATATTAATGAGTTATACATTGAGGCTCTAGATCTGCAGATTAACTAGTTGAATTTTTAGAATCATGTTGGAATATCATTTTTTAGCATATTAAAATTATGCAGAAAATGCATCGCAATTTTTACTTTCTTCGAAGTATTGGATTCGTGAAAATTTTCGAACTCCAGTTTTCGATGGACGTTACACGTTTTGGGATGTCCTGAACACTATTTGACTGTTTTTAGAAAATGTCTGTCTGTCTGTGTGTGTATATCACGAATTTTGTGGACGCTATGTATCTCACGAACCAATGAACGAAATTTAACGAAACTTGGTATTTCTTGGTATTTAGTTGGACCCTGACATAAACTGGTGCTGATTAGATTTGGGGATTAATCGCTCAACAGGTGGCGCTGTGATTGCATTTTTTCTAAATTTTTAACACGGCAGTGTAGGACAAAATTTCTTATAAATGTACATAATGAGAGTTATTTTTAACTTGTGATTGTAAAATTAATATGAATTATTGATAATAGTAGTAGTTAACTAGGAAAAAAATTTTGTGCATGCGGGGGCATCGCTTCTGCCCTGGGGGAAAGTACCCCCCCCCCCGTGGGGGGAGTAAATTTTCAATATGGGTATCTTTCGAAAGGTCTCCTCAATACCTTTAAAACGAATAGTTGAACTATAGATCTGTGATAATCTAAAACAAAGTTATCGATTTTTTTTTTTTTTTTACTTTTAACGAAAAAAAAAAAAAAAAAAAAAAAAAAAAAAAATCCGCATTTCTTCTGATAACTGAAAAAAAAAAAAAAAACTTTTTTTCGGAGTGATATAATTCTGTCAGATAAAAATCGTCTCCATTTATAATGGAAAATAATTTGATAATTTAATAAATATTATGTATTGAATAAATTTTGTGTAAAACTATATAGAAGAAAGTCATGTGGCGGCCACATCATAATTTTTTTTTTTTCTTTTTGTAGAATAATCAAAAAGTTAATTCATCGAATCTCTTCCGATAGCATGATCAGAATTTAACATAACACAATAAACTAGTTAATTCTATTTTTTGGAAATAATGGGACGCAATCGTCTCTCTTCCAGCACCAGAAAAATGAGGGTACTTAAAGTCATTTACGATCCACTTTATTAGCTTAATAACTCATAACTTAAAGCAATTTCAGACAATAATGAAATAATAACTGAACACCTGACGTGTGCTGATAATACTGAGATAATAGGACATTTCCTAGAATGTGGGTTAATGTGTCCTTGGAAAAGTAGTGAAAAGTGTTTTATTCCTGGGCATAGAAGAATTAATTAACAATGAAGGTAAATTCATTTCTGTAAGAAAAAGTATTTCGATTGTTTTAAGACAATTATTGATCTGACACTTTTTAAAGTATTTCAGCAGAATTTTCATCATTTGCAAATTTTTATGAAAAAATGTAAGGTAAAGTTGAATATAGAGTCGATTCAGCTTAGATCATCAGTGTGATACAAATTTTTACGATCCAAGAAATAAATTTTTAATAACTAACGTTGTTAAGGTGCCTGCCTACTGTCGGAGGTGATTTTTTTTTATAATTTAAAAATTGCCTATTTATGTGCATTATATGATAGAATATAGTAAAAAACAGTGAATAACCTGAAAAATAAATATGCAAATTTTAAAATATTTTGATATTTAGGCTCAAAATATGCATAAAATTTGCGAAAACAAAGCACTTTTACAAAACATCATAAGTCAAATTTAAATAAAGATATTTTTATTCTGTAAGTTTTATTTAGATTATTGAAAGGTTTTTAAGGGTGTGAAGTACTCTCAAAACCATATTATTTAATATTTTAGAGAAGATAACATTGTTACATGCTGAAAAAATCATGAATATACATGACAGTTCATAACTTCTACCGACAACAACAACAAAAAAAAAAGCTAGATTCATTGTCCTAGTTCAATCCCTAAAACAACTCCTCTAGAGTATTTTGTCTGAGTTTCATAACGTTTCAATTATAATTTTTGGAGTTATGATGTTTTGGGATAAAGCAAAATGCTAAAAATCTCATTTTGAGAAAAAGCAGAAAACAAATTTAAAAACAAGATTTTACCTTTTAAACAAAAAATAATTTTAATAAGTTCCTGATTTGATTCAAAGCTTTTTATTTTCTTTTTTTAATTCATTTTATATTCAGTAACAAGTTTTGATGCTTATATTGAGTAAAACATTTATGTAAACAAACATTTACGGGTCATTTCCGGTCACTTCCGGTTTCAAAAACTGGCGAGTGACTAATATTAATATGCCTGTAACTCAAGTTCTAAGCAAGATAGAAATTAAATTCAAACTGATTTAGAAAGCCAAAATGTCAGGCTTTAATACTAACCCAAAAATAGAAAATCGGAGTTTTGACCGAAAATTGCATTTTAAAGGTAGGCAGGCACCTTAAAACCAATAATGGTTTTAGACAGATCGTCCCATAAGTTTTCAAAGGGCATTGCGGAGAAACGAGTTAGTTGCTAGGAAAAAAAAGATGTAAAATGTTGTTAAGTTTTGCATACCCGCACAACTGTTAAAAATCACAGCAGTCTGACGGGTGTTTCATCTGCAGATTTTAAAGGACAATAAGTCCCTACTAAGCTATACTACATTTTATATTTCTGAGGGATTTACTTTGTTGTTGTCATTCGTGGATCATCTTCATTTTGCAGGGCTATTTAGAAAACACTTTGTTAAATGGAAATATATTTTATGGAAACTTTCTCATTGCATCTTACACTGTTAAAAATTTCTGTAAATTTAATGTAAATATTTATCAAGAGTCTCTGTACATTTACAGTAATTCTAAGGTAAAAGTGAATAATCAGGTTTCTCAATCTTTATTCCGTATTTTTAACTAAATTTATTATTTAATTTTTTAATTAAAATTAAAAATGACTGTTTCTACTTAAAAAAAAGCATTCTAAGGCACAAATATATTCTCACCAATCATTAATTAAATTAATATTAGTCATTAACATGAATGTATAATATAAGTTTTTTAACATCTCCGTTTATTTTTCTCTGTAATTTTACGTAAGACATAAGATAATAGATTACACAGAGTTTTCTGTTGAAATTTTTAACAGTGTAGTCTTTACGAATGTTTTCATAATTTAAAAGTAACACTTTATATTGTTCTACTTTATTATGTAATAGCGGTCGTCTGCAATAAATAAATAAAGAAAAGAAAAGAAAATGAAGAAAGAAAATAATAAATAAATAAATCAGCGAATTGGAATCACTGACATTCCTGATTACAAATGTATTACTGAAATTGTTCCATCACGTACCTTTTTTAAAAATGGCATTGAATAAGAAATTTACTTTTTACAGCAGCAAACGAAAAACAATGTATTTATTGACAATACTAAACAAAGTATAAAAGAGGAAAAATGAACAATTTTCATTACTTTATTTCAGAAATAAAGTCTTTAAAAGTAAAGTCATTTTCTCGACATTCGTGTTTTAAGACTGCGCATGTATGAATTCAAATCATAGATCTTCAATGGAAGGTACACAATTATATATATATATATATATATATATATACACACACACACATATATATATAGATGCAGTCGACTCTCGTTAACGTGAATTACTTTTAACATGAACTGTTTTCACAATCCCCGTCAAAATGAAGAACAGTTTAGTTATATGAAGATTAGTTACACATAGCATGAACTACTGATAACATGAACAAATTTTTTGTTTCCCTTGAAATTCACGTTAACGAGGTTCGTCTTATATTTATATATATAATGGGAATTGATTTGATAAAAAGTGGAAGGAAATGGGATAAAAGAAAGTAAAAAATAAGGAATATCCCACTGAAAAAGGATCCCACTAGGAAAAGGAAACTATACAATTTTTTAAAAATAACCCGTCCATCCTAAAATGTATGTGATGGAACAATTATTTTTAAATTTGTTACAAATGATTAATATTTTTATAGGAAAGATTTAGATGCCGACTAGTGAAAATTTTATTATACTTTTTTCGAAATTTATACTAAAAAATCTTATATTAATTATTACTTTGACAACTGTAGCGGTATTATTATTATTATTATTATTAGTTGTTAAAATCAGCTCCGCATGTGGGTGTTATACATGAACATTGACCATCCTATTTTTTTCTTTAATAAATGTACGTTTTTTTGAAACATGATAATATTGACTTATTTATAAATAAATTATAACTATACTAATATTATAAATGCGAAAGTTTGGATGGATGTTTGTTACTCAATCACGCCACAACGGCTAAACGGATCTGGATGAAATTTGGTACAGAGATAGATAATAGTCTGGAATAGAACATAGGCTACTATTTATACCGGAAATTTGATTAGATTTTTTAAAATTAATTAAAATATGAAAATAATAAACTGGGTAATTGTCTTAATATAAGCCATTTAAATTTTTAATTGTTGCCAAAAAAGTTTACGAGGTATTTTTGTTTATTTATTTATTTATTTTTTTTTTTTTTTCAACATAAAATGAAATATTCTTCCAAGTGAAAAGCCAAGTACGCATCAAAAATGTAACTAAATTATAAAATATTGAAAAAAAGAAAGAAAAGAAAAGATAGAAAGAAATAGGAACAATAATCGCATAAATTATATTTTGGTCTAAAACTGCGACAAAAATTCAAAAGTCGCCAAGGGAACCTATATTAAGGTTGTACTATGATCAGGTTCACATATTAATTAATTTGTTTATTTTTCTATATACCAATTAAGCATAAAGTACATATATCAAAAAAAAAAAAAAAGTCTCATGCGATAAACGTAGCCATATTGTAATATTATATTTGGTTTGAGATTGCTGTCATTTTATGGTTGGTCGATTAAATCGAATAAATATGGGAAATAACGTGAAAACAAATATTATGTACATCACATATAATGTTGTTCATATGTAACTGGGATTCAAATATAAAAGGGCTACTTCAAGTTTTCCGATACTGTCCGTATCGAAAATATCATATATGATAAGCACCCAAATGGAAGCAGATGGGTAAGCCATTGTCTCAGGCAACAGGGGCAGGCACCGGAGATTGCGAGGACGAACGAATCGCTGCCGAAAGCAGCGGAAACCCAAAGCGAGCTCCTAAGCGATTTCAGTATTTTTTTCTTCTTCTTTTTTGCATAAAGCTATACAGAAAAGAATTTCCTTTAAATATAGTGACAAGCGAAGCGGACAAAGCTTGCTAGTTATTAAATAAAATTGAATTTATGCATTTTAACAAATTATACAGCATGTAATATGGAAAAGTAACGCTCATGAATGGAATTAAATGTACCAGACTGATGCAGTGTTAAGCAAATTGTCGTGACAGGTTAATACCAAGGTATTCTAGATAAGTTATTTGAATGGAATTACGAATAAGCAAAAAATGTTTTTCAATATAACAACACATAATATGCGAGGTAATATGAAAAACTGATATTCATTAATCATGATACGTATCTATTACGATCAATCTGATTAATCAGTAATTAATAATAATAATCAAATAAGCCTGTTAAAGTGAATAATTTATGAGAATTTATCACAATGACCGGTTATTATTGTTAATTTGGTTGGTTGGGTTTTACGTCACACTAGTGCTGCGCAGATGGGTAATTGGCGACGGTCTGGGACTCACCCCTAGAAATGGTCCGGAGACATGCCATCGCAGTTTTGATTCTCCACGGAAGGGATGGCTCTCCCGCTTCGGTGACACCCAGAGGTATAATTTTTGATGGGAACATGGAGGACATTGCGGCCGCGACAGATTTTACGTGCACCAGCCACCATTAGCGTACACGACGGTTTTTGGCCTGCTCGAGTACCGAACCCGCAATCTTCCAATTACGAGGCTGGCGCTCTACCGACTGGGCTACCGCGGTCCAATTATCTATGAAGTTTGGTTAATGTGAATAATTTTTGAGAATTTATCACATTGATTATAGGTTATTATTAATAATTACCACAGAAGTTTATTCAGTGTAATAATTTTCAACGCGTTTAGCTAATCACATTGTACAAAATCCCTTGGTAATTATTAATAATAACAGGTTACTGGGATTAATAGCAATTATTTAATCACGTTCGCCAAACTTCTTTGGTAATTATTAATAACATATTGGTAATTATTAGTGGGCTTTGATTAATATCATATTCACTAAAAGTGGTGGTTGTTATTAATAATCATCGGCTATTACGAATAAGAACTGGATTTATTACTTTAACTATAACATATCTATTTAAAGCATAAAGAAATATCAAAAGATATTAACGGGAAATTACAGGATGGATAATAATAATTATTATTTTTGATTTATTTGGGGATGCTTCCCTACGATCACTTTTTAAGCATCAAGAACCATTAGACCGGGAACGACAACTTAAAATGAATTCCTTGCCATTGTTAACTTCCATGCTTGTACCAGGATTCGAACCTAGTACTTATTAACTGAAGACTAGAACGATTAGTTTCCCTTAACGGCCCTCTTCACTCATCGTCGCCGGAAGCCCGAGCCAATGTTATACTATGGGGACATTTTCTTTACAAATAACTTATTAACTAATACATATTTTTAAATTCTGTTTTCACATTCAGAAAATTCCCAACTGTTAAATTGACGGATCTTTTTTAAAAATGTATTTTTTTAATTTTTAATATTTTATTTTGAAATTGCAAAATGAAAAAAAATTCACATATTGAAAATTCGTATTTTGCAGCTTCAAAATAAAATATAAAAAATAAAAAATAATAATTTTTTAGAAAAGGTGCGTCAATTTAACAGCTGGAAGTTTTCAGAATGTGAAAACAGAATTTAAAAATATGTATTAGTTAATAAGTTATTTGTAAAGAAAAATTTCCCATAGAATAACATTAGGTTCGGCTTCCGGCGGCGGTGAGTGAAGATGGCCCTTAAGAGCAGAACACTTAATAAATATACACTGGTGTTTAAAATTTAAGCAGCAACCTGTTTTCTCGTTTTCTTCTTTTGCGCATATTTTTTAAACAAATAAACATATGAACATAAAATTTAGATTTCATGTTCGTTATCATACCATTAATCGAATTTTATATAATTTTAGCACGATTAATAATTTTTAAACTAATAATTATTCATTTTTTTTTTTTAAGTATGCTTTGGAAAAAAAGGAAAAATTTCAACAATTTTAGAAAAGAAAACTTATTGAAAAGTTGTGTTAAGGATGCATTACAGATAGATAAAGACGTATATGCCTTGAAATTTTACTCTAAATCTCAATTTTTCTTTCTGTATTAACTTTTCTTTTACTTTTATAATAGACTTTTTAAAAGAATATATAATTAATAATTTGTAAACTATGAGCATCACGAGAATAATAATGTCGATAAATTGTTTTATAATGAACATCTTATCCAATTTTCATGTTTGTTTGTAAATTTTTTAAGAAGTTATTCTAATGCAAAAAAAAAAAAAAAAAAAAGAAGAAGAAACATAAAAGTGAATACAGGTAAAAAGATCTGGTTTCAATCTAACACATGGATGCATGTGCATCTTTACCTATTTGTAATGCATCCTTATGACCATTTTTCATTAAGTTTTCTTTTCTAAAACTATTGAAATTTTTCATTTTTTTTTCAATTTTATTTTTGAGGAAAAATGAATATTTATTAGCTTAAAAATTATTACTTATATTAAAGTTATATAAAATTCGGTTAATGGTATGATAACAAACATGCCATCGAAATGTTATGTTCATATGTTTATTTGTTTAAAAATTATGCGCAAAAGAAGAAAACGAGAAAACAGGTTGTTGTTTAAATTTTGAATACCAGTGTACTACAACGCTGTAGCACAACAATTTGAATTTATTCAGTTGTGATTAATTAAAATTCAATTTTGAAAATTATTGATGAGTGTTTGTAGCTATTCATTTTTAAGGGAATTTGCATTGATTATAGAATTCATAACCGTTAAATGAGAAATACTTCTTTAAATATAAAGTAATGTAAAACTTTAACGGAGACAATGAAAGTTCAAATAGTACCATTAAATAGATAATTACTTTTCTTAAAAGTTTATAGTAAAATTTCTCTCCTTCATAAAGTCAAAATGAGAATCTTTAAAGTCATTCATTCTTTATTTGTTAGAGTAGAAAGTTTTGAATATGAACTTTATGACATTAACGAAGCGGTTAAAATCTTATCTTTGCTGATGATACTTAGATAATAAGGAAGTTCTAAGAAAATGGGTTAATGTGATCCTTATTAAAGTACTTGAGTTCGATGTTTCCGAGTGTTGTTAAGAATAAACTAATTAAATCAACATTTAAAGTATTAGATACAAAAAAAAAAAAAAAAAAAAAAAAAAAAAAAAAACGCTGTTGTTTTCGGAAATAATTTTTATGTGGATTTCATGTTTCATTGGACCTTCTAGATAGGGTAACTATATTATTTTAGCTCAATAACAACATTAACATTTTACATGCCCATTTAATGTATAAAATAATTTTGTTATATTTATTACAAGTTTCCATTGAAATACTGAAATTAATTAATTCGTTTCCAGCAATATGTTTTTTACTTTCTTCTATATTCAATAGAAGAAAGTATTGGATTCGTAAAATTTTTCGACCTGGGGTTTTTGATGGATTTACACGTTTTGAGAGCTGTAGAACACGATTTGACCATTTTTAGAAAATGTCTGTCTGTCAGTCTGTGTGTGTGTGACAAAATTTTGTGGCAACTGTATCTCAGGAACTACTGCACAGAATTTCATACAAATTGGTATGTAGTTGCACCTTCACATAAATTAGTGCCTGTCAACTTTTAGCAAAAATTGTCTTACAAGTTGCGTTGCCATCCCGCTTTTTCTAAATTTTTAACATGGTGATATAGAACAAAATTTTGTATAAATGTGCATAAAGAGAATTATTTTTTAGTAATCATTATGGAATTTACAAGAATTATTTATAATAGAGATAGTCAACTCGGAAAATTTTTTTGTTTGTGTAGGAGCCTTGCCACCCCCCCCCCCCTGGGGGGGGTAAGTCCCCCTTCGAGGGGAATAAATTTTCATGATGGGTATCTTTCAAAAGAGCTCGCCAATACCTTTAAAACGAATGGTTGAACCATCAATATGCGATAATTTAAAATAAAGTTATCAAAGTTTTAATTTTTAACAAAAAAAAAAAAAAAAAAAAAAAAAAAAAATTTTTTTTTTTTTTTTTTTTTTTTTTTTTTTTTTAATGCAATATTGACAATAAAATTGACTTTTATTTTTGGATATTTAGTGTTATACTACTTCTCTAATATGGAAATTGTCTGCATTATCATGGAAGATAACTTTTTAAAATAATAATTTTGATAAATTATTTTTACCGAGTGAATTTGTATATTAAAATATAGAAGAAAGTCACGTGGTGGCCACAACATACTAGATTTTCTCTATCAAAATCCTCTCCGTCTATGAGCATTATACTTGTACACTAACAGCTTGAAAAAAAAAAAAGTTTATTTATTTAACTTTTAAAAATATAAATACGTATATTTAAAATAAAATTTCTATAATGGATTAATTTATGTATAAATTTCTTTTACTAAATAAAACCGAAAACTATTCATATCTTTCACATATTATATAGTACTAAAAACGTAAAAGTAACGCCGATAGGTGGAGTTAAGTTAAAGCTACCGAAATGATAGCGTTTATATCAGCTTTGGCTGCAAATTAATATCCCTTAACATAGTTTTCACTGAACAGTCACTATTTCTGGCTTAGTCTATCAGCACCAGTATTTTCAAAAAGTAGTTTATTCTAATAATTTTCGATTAAATACTATGACGGCTCGACAATTTAATAACAGGAATATTACCAGGCAGTAAGGGAGCAAGAATTTCCGTCTCAAAACGGAACTTTTACCTACACCATTATTCTACACTAAATCAAATATTCGTTAGACTACACTAAACCAAATGAAACGAATATATAATTTTTATATGCGTAAAAACATATTTCCTGTAGAATATGGTATAAAAATCATTCACTGTTTGTTTACAGGGCTACACAAAAGAACTAGATTATAATGCGACAATACTTGGAAATTGATGGAAGTGCATTTCAGGTTGTGCCGTGTGTTATTAATGTAGGATTCTTTTTATTTGCACCATGTGGTGTGTACGTAATCTTCAAAAGATATAAAGAGCTGCAAATATTTAAGCGATAATATTCTTTTTTATTGTTAGTGGAAGTGCTTTACTATAATATGTTATCATGTCCAAGAAAGCTGCTCAGGAATTGAAATGAATTCCTCACAGACATATGGTAAATAATGTATGTTTTTAAGCTAAACGTTCATCGCTTGTTTTTTATATATTTACACGTTTTGAGGCTTCCTTATTACCGAAGTCAAGTTTTTTTATCGTTTGATTTTTGTCTGTGTCTGCTAGAGTAAATTAAAAACATATAATTTCAGGTGACCCAAATGTTGCATTTTGAAGTTAATACATTTGTTACTACAAAAATTTGATCAAGAATGATAAATTTCAAGGAACGTTGTTGTGAAAGTTGTCAAAATAATTTTTAATGAACTTTTGAATTTAAAAACAGATTTTGAATTCTATATAAATGTTTATAAGACAAATGAGACTAGCACATTGTGGCTATCACAAATTTTTTTTAACAGAACTACCTACCAGTTAACATGCACAAAAACTGGATCAACATGCTTCTGACAATAAGAATTTTATATTGGCAGTTTGATGCAATGTACACCTGAATATATAGTATTTGGTCCGCTACACACTCACACTGAATAAGTATAATTTTTTATAACATCTACCTAACATGCCAAGTTTGGTGCACTTGTATAAAATGAAAGCTGAGATATAGAAAACCTTCCCGTAAACCAGAAATACTGCAGCATAACAGCGCCACCTGTCGGTATATATTCATTCAAACTGAATCGGCATAGTTTTTTAGAATGGTTTTCACAGTTATCCATTTTTTGTGCAGTTATGCTCCATAAATGCTGAATTATAACCTTCCCTCAAATGGGAGAAATTGTAAAATAGCAGCGTCACCTGTTAGCCGATTTATCCCAAGAATTAATCCGCACTAATTTAAGTGACGGTACAAATAAAAATCAAGTATGGTTAAATTCCAACCACTGGTTCATGAGATACAGTGTTCACAAAACTTTGCTAACAAAGACGCAGATACACAGATACAAAGACAGTGTGAGACATTTTCTAAAATTGTTCGAATTATCTTCAGGTTATTTCAAAATGTGTAAAACTATCAGAAACTAAATGTCGAAAATTTTAACGAATGCAGTACTTTTTTCTTATATACAGGGTGATTATAATTAAAGTTACGATTCCAAAACGCTATAATTTTAAAACTGCCAATCAGAGCGATTTGATATTTTACCAGAGCAATCGTGGAGCAAGAAAATTTTGTTTGGTAAATAAATAATAATAATAATAAAAAAAAAAAAAAAAATCAAAAATCTGCCGTTAATTATCCGTAAAGTATTTGTTTCATGAAGCTCCTCTTTTTCTCCTTTCACTATGACTGTTTCCGCTCTAAACACGTATTCTTGTCTTTTTGCTAAAAAAAAAATTGTAGTAAACCCTTGAAGTTTATTGTTTCCTGTTATTCCATTGTGTTGCTAACAACATTCCTGTGTTTAATGAGTCCACTTAGGCGTTTCCCCTGATATTATCCTGACAGAGCCCTCTATAGGAACGTGTTGGAACTACTTTTTTCCACCACCAAACAAAATTTCAGTGCCTCACGATTGCTCTGGTAAAATATCAAATCGCTTTGATGGGTAGTTTTAAAATTATAGCGTTTTGAAATTTGTAACTTTAATTATAATCACCCTGTATATAGAATAAATAAATAAAGATTTTTTTTTTTTTTTTTTTTTTTTTTTAAAGCAACAAAAACTTTTACATATAAAGAACATTAATTATTCATATTAATAATTTTAGACGATAATATTAACAGAAATTGTTACAATAAAATAAGAAACTAAATAATTTAAAGTGACATTAATTCTCTTGCAAGTAACGAAATTGGATTTCTATTCAATGACAATTACATGATATTCCTCATTTTTGTATCACCGTCTACCATTATATGACAAAAGATGTCTCGAAAAAGAAAAAGAAAATCAAAATTAAATTAATGCAATTTAACTTAACGTATATCTGTCATTCAAAGAATGCGCGGAATGAAAAGATAGAAATGGGAGAAATGCGTTATTAGCATAAAAAGTTGTCAAAAGGTAAACGCAAATGAGATTTGACATCTATTATTACGAGAAAAGAAAAAATGTAAGCTAATTTAGTGAGATTGGAAAAGCTATTCAAATATTTTATTGAAATGTATTTGATTGCAGAAATTTCTATTTTGTAAGGAAATTGTCAGGCATCACATCTGTACTTGTGTTGAGAATTTCTGATTTTCTTGAGATTTTAATAATGAAATTATTTTCGTCTCGAAACCTATAATGAAGGAGTAGAATGTACTTCAAATGTTATTTTACTATTGCATTCAAGTGTTATTTTACTATTAAATAACACGCCATCTAGGTCTTATTCATAATATATTCTTCAGTGCATATTGTAATAAAAATGCTTTTTTTTTTGTCTTTAAAAAAAATTCATTTATAACCCGTTAGTAGTCGGTAGAGACAGCGCCACCTATTACAGATTGCGCACTTTTTATTTAACTGTCACCAATATCTTTAAGAAGTGATGTGATCGACGTTTCTTCGATTTTATTCGAGTTTTATGTATATCAAATGCCACTTCTAAAAATGTTTGGTGGCTATTGAATAAAAGAATCTGGCAACACTGAAGGATGGGCGGCAAATCGACCAACTAGCGACTACTAACGGGTTAAATAAGAAAAGATGAAACGGAAGAAACGTATTGATCTCCTTCGGAAAGAGTAATATTTAACTATAGGCCGACGCATCACCGCCATTTTTTTGCCTCACTAGAGGGCAGAGTTCCTGCTTGGCGTCCTTATCGCTTTCTTGTGATTTTAAGAAATCTTGATCTGAAGCTACGATCGGTCAAGAAAAGCAATAACTAACAATAATATTCCTAACAACACATTCTTTTTCACATTACATTATCAGGATATTCTGTGGATGTATTGGAAATAAGATGTGTTATTAGGGCTGTTTCTCTTTCTCATACAAAATGTTGCCAAAACTCAAATGCACAGTAATAAAAGGTCTTAAATCGATTTATCAATATTAATATAAATAATATGATTAAAATGACATATTTTTCTGTATTTTTACATTAACACAAGACAGAAATACAAAAGAAAATATAAGTAAATATAAGTAATGCTGTTTTATTCTTCTCAAATTATCGTATGGAAATCTGCACATTTTATGTTCTTTTCCTGAGTGATTATAGCAGTTTATTGTTAAACAAATCTCATACGGTACTTTATTTAGCTAAAACTATGAAATATAATAAAAGGAGTACTTTAAAGTTACACAAGACGATAAAAGCGATGACTGCGGTTTATTTATCAATGAACCGTTCTGGGTACTTGTGGCAACCCTAAGGCAACAAAATGCCTGATGCGCCAGCTCGTATATATAGGAGCCTTATATTTAACAAGAGAAAAAAGTCACATGACTTGCACTGATTATAACACATTTTCAAACAGATCTTACAAGTTATATAGTTTTACCTTTACTATATTTTATTAAAATTATAACATATTAAAAGTAATTTACTTTTAATCATGGAATAAGAAGTCTAAAAATTATAGTTTTGCTTTTAAAGAGAGGATATTGAGTAGATCGCTTTAGACATAACATTCGTTTATAGAGAGGAATTTCCTTTCCATATATATTTATTGTTCACGTACATGATACACATATAAGGAGTACATTATTATAAGTATGATATATTGCTATGTGCAATGCCGTATTTAAATAAAAATTTCGACATTTTAAATCACTAAGAAATTTAACAAACGGATTTAAAAAAAAAAAAAATGTAGTTTTAAAAAATTAGAAATACTTTTTTTAAATTTTAATTACTTTTAAAATATATTTCACTTTCATAAATGTTAGGTTTAAATAGGAACTGTAACAACAGATGGAGACACATTTACGTCTATAAAACTTATACACATGCGCTAGCTCTCTATCTGTGAGTTTAGTGATTGCTTAAATTAAGGAGATTGATTAAAAATGTATTTTCATTTCCTTTCTTATCTAGCGGTGATAATGTTTTTATAATTTGAATTAATTTAGTTTTAATTCTGTGAATCTATAATTTTAGCATCCTTAGATTTTCATTATCAAATTTTTAACATAAAAATCTGGAGTGACAAAAAAGTTGAGCCCATCATCATAACGATAAAGAAATTTTCGTTGTGTTCCTGTACAAAAACTATAAATGCTAGACTCACTAAAATCTTATACAGTTCGTGCGAAAGTGACTTATGAAGATTATATAAATTTTCAGCGTAATCGAATGATGCGTTTAGACGCTATCGCACTTTAAGGAATTTCAGCCCATAAGTCCCTGTAAAAAAAAACTATAAACGCCAGATTCATCAAAATTTATACAGTTCGTGCGACGGTAACTCATAACATGGGTATAAATTTTCAACTCAGTCGAATAAGGCATTTAGACGCTATTGCACTTAAAAAATTTCGCCCGTAGACCATAATGATAAAGAACTTTTCTTTGTGTCCCTGTAAAAGAATTATAAGTGCTAAATTTACCAAAATCAATAAGGTTTGTACTATGGTGACCTATAACATACGTACCAACTTTCAGCGGATTTGAAGAAAGCGTTTAGGTGCTATCATGTTCACTCACATACATACACACATACATACATACAGACATATATCATCGTAAAAATAGTAAATATGAACGAAGGGGACCTCAAAACGTGTAGAAACACCAAAGATTTCAAATTAGAATATTTTGGAATATTTAGAAAATAAGGAAATATATTTCAATATTTAGAAAATATTGAATCGATTTTTATATAGACAATTAAAAGGGAAAAAAAAATGTTTAAGATTAAAATCTAAGAAACTTCATTCAGATAAATAGTTTACTGAATAAGTTTACGTCAAAAGTTTTTTGTTTCTGTAATTTGTCTATATTTGCTGGATTTGAATATCTTTATATTCATAAAAGTAGACTAAAAAGTAATACAAGTGGTAGAATTTTTAATTTATTTTATTATTATTATTATTTATTTATTTATTTTTTTGTAAAATACTTATAGGTATACTTCTAAATTTAGCCTCTTTGGGAATAGCTTAAAATAAAGCAAATACCTCTTGAAGTCTGTTTATATTACTTTTCATACAGTGATGAAAGTTAAAGTTGTTTGTAATTTATTTTTCAGAAAAATTTTATGAGTATTAACAAATGGAAGCGTAGGAGGTAAATAAAAGTTGTCGACAGTTTTCTACGCCTCGAGATGAAAATAAAAATAGTTTTAAAAATTTTGTTATTTGTAAACAACGTCACTTTTTGTCATTATTGCACCTTTCGGTAAATATAAAAAGGGATATTTTAGACTTATTTTTGTATTATAATGGCAAGAAATTTAATTGAAAACAATTTGTTGCGTACCTTATTATTTGTTCCATTAGTTAATTTTAGCGTCTGTATTGAGAGAATATTTCGATAACATTTAAGTTTTTAAATATCAATTTAAAAAGTAATTTAAATGTAGGGTGTTAAAAAAAATGTATACCTCGACTTAAAAATTAAAATATTGAAAATAAAAATTTAGTAAAATACCAGAAGAAACATTGAGAAATTTGAAATTTAAAATAAAAAAAACATATTTTTAACACTTTCCAACAAGGTTGAAAAGTGTTTATGACTTCGGTTTGTCTGTCTGTCTGTCTGTTCATCTGTCTGTCTGTCCATCTGTCCGCGCTCTAACTCCCGTAAATACTTATGAAATTTCTTGAAACTGATATATGTTATTCAAGTTCACTATCGGACGGTCCCTATTGAAAATGGAGTTTATACGTCTACTGGTTTGTGTACAGGGATACCCGAAAGTATTTCAAAGCACTGTGATCTATGAGAGGTATTTCCATAAACCATATTTTCATACCTTTACTGTAGACATACCTTAATGAAATTGAAATAGGTTATTCAAGTTCTCTATCGGACGTTCGGACGTTTCCTATTGAAAATGTATTTTATACCTCTACTGGTTTGTGTACAGGGACACCCGAAATTATTTCAAAGCATTGTGTTCTATGAGAGGTATTTCTATAAATCATATTTTAATACCTTTACTGTAGACATATATCTTAATGAAATTGAAATATGTTGTTCAAGTTCACTATTGGATGTTTCCTGTATAAAATGGAGGAAATACCACCATCGGGTTATACACAGGGACACTCAAAAGTATTCCAAAGCATTGCGTTCTATGAGAGATATTTATATAAATCAAATTTTAATAACTTTACTTTCCACGAAGTTTTAGGAAATTGAAATATGTTATTTATATGCACAAAATAATGCTTTGCATAGAATATAGTATGATTAGCATTATATTTACAGGGTGGCTCAAAAATATCCAGTTATATTAAGAGCTATTAATAAAAAATTGCTAGAATTGTACTTTCGTTTACGTTAAGCGTTTTTAACACTTTCTAACATTTTTTAAGTGTGAATATGATTTCAGTTTTGTGTATCTGCCTGTCTGCCCGTGCTCTAACTCCCGTAAATATTTATGGAATTTCTTGAAACTGATATATGTTATTCAAGTTCACTATCGGACGTTCCCTATTGAAAATGGAGTTTATACCTCTACTGGTTTGTGTACAGGGGCACCCGAAAATATTTCAATGTGTTCTATGAGAGGTATTTATGTAAACCATATTTTCACACCTTTACTGTAGACATATCTTAATGAAATTGAAATATGTTATTCAAGTTCACTATTGGATGTTTCCTGTATAAAACGGAGGAGAATATCACCATCGGTTTATGAACAGGGACACTCAAAAGTATTCCAAAGCATTGCGTTCTATGAGAGATATTTCTATAAATGAAATTTTAATAACTTTACTTTTCACGAAGATTTAGGAAATTGAAATATGTTATTTAAATGCACAAAAAAATTCTTTGCATAGAATGTAGCATACTTAGCATTAGATTTACAGGGTGACACAAAAATATCCATTTATATAAAGAGTTATTAATAAAAAATTGCTAGAATTGTACTTTCGAACTGTACTTTGCTAGAATTGTGTTTAAGCGTTTTTAACACTTTCTAACATTTTTAAGTGTGAATATGATTTCAGTTTGTGTATCTACCTATCTGTCTGTCTATCTCTCTGCCCGCGCTCTAACTCCTGTAAATATTTATGGAATTTCTCGAAACTGATATATTTTATTGAAGTTCACTATCGGATGTTTCATATTGAAAATGGAGTGAATATCTGTTTTGGTTTGTGTACAGGGACACCCAAAAGCATTCGAAAGCATTGTGTTCTATGAGTATTATTTTTATAAATATTCTCCGTATAGAATGTTCCCTATTTAAAATAACATTAATAGGTCCTGTACAACTAGTTTGTTTACAGAGACAACAACAACAACAAAAATGCCAATGCATTACGTTTCAGGACAGAATTTTTTGAAAGTTGTATTTAAAAGTCTTTCTACTGAAAAAATCATAAAAATATTGAAATGTATTATATATATTCTAAAATAATGTTTTGTATAGAATATGATATGATTAACTTTCTGATTTACAGGGCTACAGTAAAATATTCAGATCAAAAGCTATAATTATAATCTAATCGCTGCATTTTCTTTTTCGTTAAGCCTTTTTAACACTTTCCAAAATGCCTGAGTAATTTTAAAATCAATTAGTCTATCTGTATATTTTTCAGTCCTTCTGTCTGTTGTGTGATAACGTAGGGAAATAATATTTAAAGTTATTCGATACAACAATTACGTACAGTTGGAAAGTGTTACTAATCAATCCGTACTGCATGATTTTTCTTTCTTATTAAATTAATTAAATGAAAAAAGAAAAAAAAAATCCTTTAAAGCTATAGTGACTTCAATGTTATCCTGCAAGTTTAATTTTTCACAAAGTTTTATATTCATTTTAATATTTACGCGTGATTTTTTTTCATAAAATATATATATATATATTAAATCAACTCGTAAACCAAATTTTTTGGTAACAATTAAAAATTAAAATAAATTATGTATTTTTGTCTAAAAAAGGGCTTCTACAACTTTTTCGATACGGTCCGTTTGGATACTAATTATTATTAATTTTCTTTTCTAAAAAAAAAAAAAAAAAAAAAAAAAAAAAAGATTTTGATGAAATTCTGGCTAAAGCTTTATTTAGTTTAGTGGTTACGTGCTACTTCCGAACGTGCATTTTCCGAACTGTGCGATTTGTGAACACATCTTACACCTGGTAGCTTATTCCCTCCCCCTTTCAAGATAAGGGGTATCGTGCCAGAGAGCACGGTCACCATTCCCTAATCGATCAAGGGTAGCTGTCAATAAGAAAAACGATTAAGTAGGACTCTGAAATTCCATCACTCTCACTTTTATTTGAATATGCCCCCTCTTTCGTTCAAGTAGCGGAAGTAAACAAACAGCTTTTAGGCAATCTCTAATCTTTGAAGATCTTTTAAATTCCTGCTAAGATTTAAACACGATTACTGCTCGTTGTATGTGTGGATAAATATATGTGGATGCTTTTAATTTGTATCAAAATACATTGTATGTGTGTGTGTAGTATATATATATATATATATATATATACTTTTAATACATTTTTACTAATACTTTTAATATATATATATATATATATATATATTTATTTTTTCTAGAGATGATTAAAGATAAAAAAAAAAAAAATATAAACTAATAAAAATAAGTTTTAAAAATTTTGGAAAACTAATTTAACTAATAAAAAATGTATTTCTAATAAATTAGTTGAGATTACTTAATACTCTTCAGGTTTTAATGGTGTTGGTGTTAGTGTTTGGAGATAAGGTCAATTGACTGCTCTAGGGTCCTAGGTCTGAGGGGGAGTGTCTGTCTTGGAGGTCTTTCTAAAGGGTCCTAGCCCGTATTTACGTATGTTTCGGAGAAAACCGCGGAAAACTCCGAATGGCTAGGCCGACAAACGCGATCTGGGACTGAACCCGGCACCTCACGTCTACCAGCATTGAGTACAGAACCGCTCGGCCACTAGGGGGCCTCAGGTTTTAATGGAAAAATAAATGAATGCTTTTGTTTTAAAATACTTTTAATATTAAAAGTTTACATATATATATATATATATATAAGAATGATTATAAAGAAAAACCAGTTTAAAAATAATAATGAAATATTTTAAGTAAAATAAAAAATCTGTGTATTAAAACTTAATTTTTAACAATTAAATTAGGTGCGACTGCTTAATACTATTGTTTGGACATTCAATTTAAAAGCTTATTCAAGTATCCAAGGGATTCAGCGGTTCTCTATGCTAGTAGACTGTAAGTGTCAGGCTCGGTCCGAATTCGTGTTCGTCGACAAAGCCGTTGCGAGTTTTCCATGGTTTTCTTCGAAACTTGCGCAAGTATAGACTAGGGCCCCTTAGGTTTCCTCCAATCCCCACCATAGAAAGCATTTCAAGCAGGCGTAGGACACTCGTGTTATCAACCGGCTTTAACACTTACGCAATCACCACGAAGATATTTTTAAATATAAAACGATTTTTTTTCTATACATGGTTATATATCTATATTTAAAATATCTATCTATCTATCTATCTATCTATCTATCTATCTATCTATATATATATAATCATTTATAACAATATATTTTGATTAAAAATTAATTTTATTATTAAAAAAATATTTTTTAAACAATTAAATTAGTTGAGATTGCTTAATACTATTGTTAAGGCGTTTAAATAAAAATTCTATTTCAAAATGTTCTTAAACACAAAAAGATTTTTTACTATCATTAATCATAGAAATAAGGAACTCATTAAAATTATTTAATTGAAAAGATTTAATTGAAAAATTAATTTAGTGAAAATATGCATTTTGATAAAGAAATTTGATGAGATTGCTTGAATATTAATGTTTGGGATTTTAGTTGTGAAGCTTATTTTAAAATATTTTTAACACACACACACACACACAAAAAAAAAAATATATATATCTATTAAAAAAAAAAAAAAGTTAAAGTCTATTTAATAAAATATTTTAATTGATAATATTTTATTTATTAAAAATAAAAGTTTTTTTTTTTTTTTTTTAATTGTTGAATTAGTTAAGATTGCTTATTATTACTTTTTGGGCTTTAACAGAAAAAATCTATTTCAAAATAATTTTAAATATGATTATCGTAATGATTATCGAAAAAAGAACTAATTATCGAAAAAAGAACTAATCTATGTGAGGTATATATACTGAGGGACAAAATTAAAGCAACAATCTGTTTTCTCGTTTTTCTTCTTATGCACATAATTATTAAGCCAATAAACATACGAACATAAAATTTGAATGGCCCGTTTGTTATCATATTATTAACCAAATTTTATGTAACTTTAGTATAAGAATAGTTTTTAAGCCAATAAATATTCATTTTTCTCTCAAAAGTAAGCTTTGGAAAAAATGAAAAATTTCAATAATTATTGGAAAGAACACTTAATGAAAAATGGCCATAAGGGTGCCTTACAGATAGGTGAAGATGCAAACGCATCCATATGTTAGATTACAACCAAGATCTTTCTACCTGTATTCAGTTTTCTAATTCTTATTTTTTCTTCTTTTTTTCGCATGTGAATAGCTTTTTAAAAAATATACATACAAACATGAAAATTGAATAAGATGTCCATTATAAAACTATTTATCGACATTTTTATTATTCTGGTAATGCTCATTGTTTACAAATTATTAATTATATATATTTTTTAGAGTCCATTATAAAAGTAAAAGAAAAGTTAATACAGAAAGAAAAATCTAGATTTAGTTTAACATTTCAAGGCATGTGCGTCTTTACCTGTGTAAAGCCATTTTTCGGAAAATTAGCATACTACATTAGGCAGAGCGTACTGCAATCAGAATGCAAAAATATTAAATATCTTGCGAAATATGAGCCTTTTTATTGGATAATTTTTAACTACGCATGCGCCAGCTTTTAAGAAATTCCATTTGCATAATTTAATAGTCAAAAAAAAAAAAAAAAAAAAAAAAAGTGAGTTAAATGCTTTACAGTTTAGCTTTTATTTTGAAAGAACTGATATTCTGTTCATTCTATCTCTCATAACTTTAGAATTTTACACGATATTTGTTTGGGATTTTCATATAAGTTGCTCAATACTTTTGGCTATTAAATTATGCAAATGGAATTTTTTAAAAGCTAGCGCATGCGTAGTTAAAAATTATTTATTAAAAATTCTCATATTTCGTAAGATATTTTAACATTTTTGCATTCTGATCGTAGTATGCTGATTGTAGTATGCAAAATTTTCTAAAAACATCTTTGCACTGGGTCTAATAATGGGTTTGCTTGTTATAGTTAAAAAAGTATATCCATGGATATATGTGGTAGCCTGATAAAAATTTATACAAATAATGAGAAACATTCTCATAATCACATACTACAGCTAAAACGCATTTAGAGCATTACTATTTACAGGGTGATCCAAAACATTTTGAGTTTTGTTTAATTTTTTTCTGGTCCTCTTTTCCTTCTCAGGATACAACTTTTGCAGATATGACAACCTTTGCATATGACTACTTTTAGAGATATATATAATATGTTCTTTACACTGCCAAAGTTTCAAGATGATTCCTAAAGAACTTTTCTAGATATTTGGCAAATGGTCTAAATTCGATAATGTCATATAATATAAAAATAATATAATATCATATAATTGTCATATAAATATTGGTAGTTCGTGTATGATTCTGAATCTCAGGATGCATTTTACAACTTCGAAAAGTTCAGGAACGTGGTACTTAAACATCCTGTATATGTCAGAAAATTAGAAAAGTAAAAGAGAAAAATGATTTCAATATAATCGATGCAACAGTTTCATGATTTGGTGTGTTATTGAAACCAAAATTAATTTCTGATTACATCACATTTAATATCTACTGTTGTTTTTAAATTACTCTGTGTAGAGTAATGAACATTTAAAAAAGTGTCCGCGGCGTATTTTACTTAGCATCATCTTTAACATTTAATGATGGTACCAAATGTTTTAGCTTCTCCATAGATAATAAAGTATTTAAATTTTTAATATACCTAATAAATATACATAACCATAAATATGTGTCATTGGAACAGTGATGCCAGATGGTCGAAAATTATTTCCCCAAACAGGTCTTCAAATTTCCCCAAATCAGGGTTTTTTTTTTTTTTTTTTTTTCGAAAAAATCCCCAACTTGATTTCTACTAAAAAGGAAAAATAGAAATTTTTTCCAAAAAAAAAAAAAAAAAAAAAAACTCATTCAGATTTTTCTATGATTTAAGCTCAGATTTTCCCTCAAATAAAGGCAATTTTTGAAAAAAAAAAAAATCCCCAAATAACAATAAAGCTATTGAAAGTCTCTAGTCGTAGGGATAAATCATTACGTTACCAACATTGACAGAAAGTTGAAGAACTCCCCAGATTTGTCCCCAAAAATTTTAGAATTCCCCAAAAAGTCCCCACAAACATTTGCTCCCCAAAATTGTCCCCAGAGGCCTCAAAAATCCCCAAAATGGGGACAAAATCCCCAATCTGGCATCACTGCATAGGAACAACTATTTCGATTAATATACAATTATTATAGATCAGCGAAAAATACATAAAATAAATTAATTAAATTATTCTAAACAATGTTTAAGAAGATAAATCTATGCTCTCATAATCATTAATTTTCTGCTTAATTTGCTGCAGACGATAATTAGAAAAAACGAAAAACAACTAAAATATAGAAAATAAAACAACTGTCGAGAATTCTTAATTTTGTTTAAGGAAAGTTCACAATGAAAGTCACGAAGGAAAGTTCATTAAAAAACTTTTAACACGCCCTTTTAAATCATTATTTTTTCTATTCTTCCGCAATTATTTTCCCCTTTGTTTTGCATAATTAAACAGCATGTACTGGTAGAAGTTTAAAATAGAATAATTTTGGAAATTCTGTAGTGTATAACTTATTTAACATTATTTGCTTTCGCTAAGACAGCTCCTACTAAATTAAATTTTATGAAAAAAAAAAAAGATACAAATTAGAAGGATTTATGTCAGAAATAATATTTTAAATTAATTATTCTTTTAATATATTTGTATTTAAAACACCGTGAATTTATTTTAAATAAATCTATTAAATGTTACTTGAAATTAATTTCTTTCCATTTAAAGTAAATTCTCTTACGCATTGCGTTCTTACGTCTATATACCTTAAAGTGAAAATATTTATCAGTTACATTTTTATAATTAAAATATATTAAAATTAATGTTCGAGAGAGTTCCTTTATATATTAATATCACAGCTCACCCTTTTTTATACACATACATTAAAATATGCATAATTAATCATATATTTCTATAGGTTCTTTCAAACGGCTCCTCTTTGGATCGCGGGACATCTGCTCGTTTCCCCAACTGTTTTCGTCCGGTGATTGAGACAGCCCTCAACGAGTCCGTGTAAGGCGCTATCGCAAGCATTAATGACTCGGACCTTGCCTATTGTAGGCAGGGAAGACGCTATCGAAGACAACGGAGGACTGAACCGAATTCATTGGAATATCGATTTTATCAGATTTCATATTTATAAGTGATTTATTTAAATACAGTGCTCAGCGAAGTGGGCGGATTACGCTAATATATATAAAAAGCAACTGAAATATTAAATGAAAAACAACACAAATTTTTAATTTAGTTAAAGAAGAATCAACAATAGAAATCACGATTAAAAGTTAAGTAAATAACTTTGAATGAACCGATTTAAAATATTTATTTTGCCAGTTCGCACTGTTAGTTGGTTGGCTGGGTTTTACGTCGCACTAGTGCTGCGAAATGGGCAATTGGCAACGATCTGGGACTCACCCCTAGAGGTGGTCCGGGGAGATGCCATCACAATTTTAATCCTCCACGGATCCTCTGCCGCTTCGGTGATCCCCAGAGGTATAATTTTAATAGGAACATGGAGGACATTGCGGCCACGACAGATTTTACGGGCATCAGCCACCATTTGTGTATACGACGGTCTTTACCTTCCTCGAGTACCGAACCCGCAACCTTCCAATTACAAGCCCGGCGCTCTACCGATTAAGCTACCGTGAGCCGCCAGTTCGCACGGAATTATACTTTATGTAGTTTTTTATAATTAAATAGTCTTTACTGTAAGTCATTTAAAAAATATGATTTGCAAAACTACGCGACTTCCACCATTCACTATTACACATATTATATACTCTTCAACCAGATATATTACCCATAGAGCAGTACTATAGAGCGGCGTTTAACCCAACTAACCAACATTTTACGAGATAGTGTGGTCAGAAACATAAGATTGACTTAACAAATCAGACTTCTAATAATTTTTCTATAACAACAAACTAATACATACGTCGTAAAGACATATAAAACAGAGCTTGCATAGCGAGTTTAACAAAAAAAAAAAAAAAAAAAAAAAAGAGCAGTTTTTTTTTTTTTTTTTTTTGAGCTACTGATTTCCGAGCAGGATGATTCCCAATTTTCATGTAGCAACCAAATAATACATGCAAAAGTCATCTAAAACGGAGTTTATGTAGCTTTGAAGAAAATCGTTAAAGGAGTTTTTCATATTCCGACGTAACAAATCGGACACCTAACAATTTTTGTGTAACTGCAAACTAATACATAAGTTGTAAAGACATATAAAATAGAGTTTGCATAATGAGTTAAAAAAAAAAAAATCGGTAGAGCCGTTTTTTTTGAACCACTGATTTCTGAGATCTTAGACTGACGTGCCTAATCAGAACGAGTCTCAATGTTTTTATAGCAAATAATCTACGCAAAAGACATTTAAAGAAGAATTTATGTAGCAAATTTTAAGAAAATCATTAGAACAGTTTTGGGATACCAATTTTTAGTCCCTCTTACGATTTTAACCAAAATTGGCAAACCCATCTGTTCACCAGAAACCAACAATTATATACGAAAAATAGTTAAAATAGTGAGTTTCAAGACGATCCATAGAGCCATTTTAAAAGGAACTTACTTGCGAGATTTAAATTTACTCATTTATACAGGTTTATAAATTGTCTATAATATAATGTCTATAAATTAT
This sequence comes from Salticus scenicus, assembly GCA_963930645.1. Taxonomy (NCBI): domain Eukaryota; kingdom Metazoa; phylum Arthropoda; class Arachnida; order Araneae; family Salticidae; genus Salticus; species Salticus scenicus. Next base: position 54,019,672 of record OZ005662.1, on the reverse strand, counting down.
TTTGAACTAACCTATATATACAAAAGAACACCTAATAGGGTGTTTATACAGAAACTTTGAAGGAAATAGTTAGAGCTATTTTTGAGATACGGATTTACAGTCCTACTTCTAGTTTTCCAATTTTTACCCAAAGTTGAAAGAATCATCTGTACTTCTGAACTGTCTTAATTCTAAAGTTTAGTCGTTTCATCATGTGAAGGAGTTCCTTGACATATATGAGTTTTAATTACTTTTTTAAATAAATTTAATTAAATACTGTATTTTCAATAAATAAAAATTTCTATTCAAATATCTAACGAAATTCTAAATTATCTTTTATATTTGGGCACAATTGTCTTTCTATAGATAAATATCTTAATTCTAATAATATTTTATCTGCTAAAGTTGAGAACAAAAATGTATTCTTTAAAATTAATAATTTATTTCTACGAATCTAAATGTCTTCTTATAAAACAACGGTCTCTCGGAATTCTAATCTCCCACTGCTAAATCATTTAATAAAGATAAAATAAAAAAATATTATTTTCAACTATTAACTGTTTCCATAAATTACATTTCATTCTTTTAAATTGCGTAAGTTTATTTATTATAGCTAAATTGTGCAATGAATGTCCGCTGGAATATCATTAAAGGGTAATTTATATACTCTTAATGAAATGACAGGATGCAGACTTTATGTCTTGTTCGAAGCAGACGGTTTTCTGGCGATAAAAGGTGGCACAGGTATTTGGCGTAACAATTTAAAACGGACCCTCCAAATTCAAAATAGTTGCATTAAATGATTCCAGAGATAAAGAAATATGTTTGGCTATAAAATTGGCGATATTTTAAAAAAACTTGGCGTTATTCGGCAATTCGGTTGGGACTGAGAGATTGAGAACTTATCATTCCGCTCTTAAACTACTGTACAAATAGCACGCATCAAAAAGCCCTCTCTCTCTACCTGAAATTTGTTATACACAACACGAATGTCTTGAAGACGATATTTTTAGTATATCATTTCTAATACATTATAGAATAATCTACAGTGCATAGCTGAGATGTTATTCATGAAAATAAAATGCTGTAACACAAAAAGATTGTTTTTATTTACGGCTTATTTATCTTTTCTTACCTGGATTTTCTCTAGCGGACTTCATTTCAATAGCGCAAAACCAATTTCACCCTTATAAACTTTAGCGCAAGAATCTGATTTACACATCATTTTTACTTTCTTCTATATTCAATAGAAGAAAGTATTGGATTCGTAAAAATTTTTGACCTCGGGTTTTTGATGGATTTACACGTTTTGAGAGCTGTAGAACACGATTTGACCATTTTTAGAAAATGTCTGTCTGTCTGTCTGTGTGTGTGTGACAAAATTATGTGGCAACTGTATCTCAGGAACTACTGCATAGAATTTCATACAATTTGGTGTGTAGTTGCACCTTGACATAAATTAGTGTCTATCAACTTTTGGTAAAAATTGTCTTACTGGTTGCGTTGCCATCCCACTTTCTCTAAATTTTTAACATGGTGATATAGGACAAAATTTTGTATAAATGTACATAAAAAGAATTATTTTTTAGTAATCATTGTGAAATTTACAAGAATTATTTATAATAGAGATAGTCAACTCGGAAATTTTTTTTTGTTTGTGTAGGAGCCTCGTCAACCCCCCTGGGGGGGGGAGTCCCCCCTCGAGGGGAGTAAATTTTCAAGATGGGTATCTTTCGAAAGGTCTCGTCAATACCTTTAAAACGAATGGTTGAACTATAAATCTGTGATAATTTAAAACAAAGTTATCGATTTTTTTTACTTTTTACGAAAAAAAATTTTTTTTCTTTAATATTGTTACTGAGTGAATTTGTATAGGAAAATATAGAAGAAAGTCTTGTGGTGGCCACAACATACTAGTTTTGTTTTGGAGATCAGTCAGAAGATTCTTCACACACATACAAACGTACGTACTAACTATTTACCAAACCCCCCCTTTTTTTGGATTCAGGAAACCTTAAAACATGTAAATCACGGTAAAACGGGATATCGAAAATTTTGACTGAACACAATATTACTATTACTTCGGTAATCGGGTAATGGAAGTAAAAATAATAATGCTGGAAGTTCTGATGATCGAAATTATTTTATATCATTTATTTTTTGTTGAAATAGTTAGATGTTTATTACCATATTAAATAGTTCGAAGGAAGAATAGAACAAATTAAAAGGATTTATAATGTATATTCATGCGCTTAGCATTAAGAACGATTCCAAATGCTTGAAAGGTTGCCAAATTAACAGGTTGAGATTCAGTAAACATACAGTCATTCCCCATCCCTTATTGCTATTTTCTCTCAACCACAAGGGTTATCACCCCCTGTTTTAACGCTAGTCTCGTTGAGTCAGCACTTGTACAGCGGCTTCCATGGTTGTAAAAAATGTGGTCGAAGAATATGTCCGGAAGTATGTGTTATTTCATTTATTTATTTATTTATTTTACATATATTGATTCATTTAAATATTTTTAATATATTTTGAATAAAATTATTGAGTGTTCCAATTAAAGGAAACATTACACAATTTATTTTGAGTTCTAGTATAAAAGATTTTATAAATTCTATGCTTCAGTATTCAAGCAAATATGTTAAATAATGTTCATTACATTCTTAAAGTTTTAGAATAATTTGACAAGCATTTCTACTTTCTCTTACCCATAAGGTAGAGAAAGTATTATTTTTGGGTCAAATTTTCGAAAGTGAGATTTTGTTATATTTACATGTTCTGAGGTCCCCTGAATACGAAAATCATGTTTTTAGCATATGGTCTGTGTGTATGTCTGTGTGTCTGTCTGTCTGTCTGTGTGTCTGTCTGTTTGTTATCAGCATATCTCAAAAGCAAATTATGGCAGAAAGTTCAAACTCGGTATTCTAAATGTGTATCATATAGGGATGCTACAGTAAGCTTTTCGTTGAGATGAAGCAAATGGTTTGCATACAGGGACACTCAAAAGTATTCAAATACATTACGTCTATGGGGGAAATTGCAGGTAAGTAGAGTTTAACAGCTATAGACTGCACTAAACCAAATGAAATGAATATATATTTTTTGTAATAGAGATAGTCAACTGGGAAAAATTTTTGTGTATGTAGGATCCTCGCCTCCCCCAAAAGGGGGGGGGGATAAATTTTCATGATGGGTACCATTCAAAAGAGCTCGCCAATACCTTTAAAACGAATGGTTGAACTATAAATCTGTGATAATTTAAAACAAAGGTATAGATTTTTTTTTTTTTTTTTTTTTTACTTTTAACTAAAAGAAAAAAAAATCGTAATTTATTTTTATTTTTTTTATTTTTTTTAAATATTGAGAGTAAAATGGACGTTTTTTTTGGATATTTAGTGTTACACTACTTCTCTAATACGGAAATCGTCTGCATTATCATAAAAGATAATTTTTTTAAATAATAATTTAAAAAAATTATTTTTTAAAAACAGAATTATTTTTTAATAACCGAGATAAATTATGTATAAATGTAGGTGCATTAATGAAACGGGGGGTTGAGGGGGGCGGCAGCCCTTCTCACACAGAACTAATTATCGTATAAAACTCTTCTGAAGCCTAGTTTGAATTGTTTAGCATAGGTTTACATGGCAGTTCTCGTTATCTTATCTCTTAATCTGCAACCTGTATTTATAGTATTAAATTTCAGGGTAAGAGAAAGTCGTGTGAGTGACACACCAGATTATTCTAATTTGATAGAACAATTAAAGTCGGAATTATCCAGCCATTTATGGTAAGAGAACGCATATATATGAGAATTTGAAAGCAAAAGCATTAAAACTTAAATCTACTAAATCACACTACAGAGAATAGCTAATGATAATAATTATTGAAATGCAAAAAACAACCGAAATATTAAATGGGAAACAAGTGTCACGAATTCTTAATTTGCTTTAAGAATATTTAAATAATGAATATCACGAACAAAAGCTCACTAAATAACTTACAAATGCATCTTTTAAAGATATTCATTTTTATCATTTTGAAAATAGTTATTCTTATTTTTTTTTTTTTTTTCATAATTAAATAGCATGAATATGTTAAATAGCACCAAAAATTAAATAGCATAACATGTTCTTTAAATCCTCGTCCTTTTAGAATGACTTGAGAAATATTTTCTAAATTTGGCAAAGCTAGTAAAATCGGAAGTGTCTAGCCGCATTTATGGTTAAGATAACGCATATGGGCATTTGAAAGCAAAAGACAATAAAACTTAAATGTAGTAAATCAAAATCATACTACACAGAATAGAACTTGGACAAATGATCTTTGATTGTGAAAATACAAAAAGAACCAAAATATTAAATGCAAAACTAGTGTTACGAATCCTTAATTTGGTTTAAGAATATTCAAATGATGAATGTCACAAACGAAAGTTCACTAAATAACTTTTAAATGCACTTTTAAAGACATTTATTCTCATCATTCTGCAAATAATTATTCTTACCTTTGTTTTGCATAACTAAATAGCTTGAATATGTTAAATAGCAGTACAAATTAAATAGCATAACATTTTCTTTACATCCTTAAAGTTTTAGAATAACTTGAGAAATATTTTCCTAATTTGCCAAAACAAGTAAAATCGGAACTGTCTGGTCATTTATGGTAAGATAACGCATGTATACGCATTTGAAAGCAAAAACAATAAAACTTAAAACTAATAAATCATACTACACAGAATAAAAGCTGAACACATAATCTTCGATTGGGAAAATACGAAAACATCCGAAATATTAAATGCAAAACAAGTGTTATGAATCCTTAATTTGGTTTAAGAATATTCAAATGATGAATGTCACGTACGAAAGCTCACTAAATAACTTTTAAATGCACCTTTTAAAGACATTGATTCTTATCATTCTCAAATAATTATTCTTACCTTTTTTTGCATAATTAAATAGCATGAATATGTTAAATAGCAGCAAAAATTAAATAGCAATAACATGTTTTTTACATCCTTGAAGTTTTAGAATAACTTGAGAAATATTTTCTTAATTTGACAAAACAAGTAAAATCAAAACTGTCTTGGTCATTTATGGTAAGATAACGCATGTATGCACACTTGAAAGCAAAAACAATAAAACTTAAATCTAATAAATCATACTACACAGAATAAAAGTTGTACACATGACCTTTGAATATGAAAATACAAAAACAACCGAAATATTAAATACAAAACAAGTGTCACAAATTCTTAATTTGGTTTAAGAATATTCAAATGATGAATGTCACGTACGAAAGCTCACCAAATAACTTTTAAAGACATTCATTTTTATCATTCTGCAAATAATTATTCTTACCTTTGTTTTGCATAATTAAATAGCATGGATATGTTAAATAGCAGCAAAAATTAAATAGCATAACATTTTCTTTACATCCTTAAAGTTATAGAATGACTTGAGAAATATTTTCCTAATTTGCCAAAACAAGTAAAATCGGAACTGTCTGGTCACTTATGGTAAGACAACGCATGTATGCGCATTTGAAAGCAAAAACAATAAAACTTAAATCTAATAAATCATACTACACGGAATAAAAGTTGAACACAGGATCTTTTATTGTGAAAATACAAAAACAACCAAAATATTAAATGCAAAACAAGTGCCACGAATTCTTAATTTGGTTTAAGAATATTCAAATGATGAATGTGATGAACGAAAGCTCACTAAGACTAAATAACTTTTAAATGCACCTTTTAAAGACATTGATTCTTATCATTCTGCAAATAATTATTCTTACCTTTGTTTTCCATAACTAAATAGTATGAATATGTTAAATAGCAGCAAAAATTAAATAGCATAACATATTCTTTACATCCTTGAAGTTTTAGAATAACTTGAGAAATATTTTTCTAATTTGACAAAACAAGTAAAATCAGAACTGTGTGGTCATTTATGGTAAGATAACGCATGTATGCGCATTTGAAAGCAAAAACAATAAAACTTATATCTAATAAATCATACTACTCAAAATAAAACTTGAACACATGATCTTTTATTATGAAAATACAAAAACATCCGAAATATTAAATGCAAAACAAGTGTTACGAATCCTTAATTTCGTTTAAGAATATTCAAATGATGAATGTCACGAACGAAAACTCACTAAATAACTTTCAAATGCACCCTTCTAAAACAATTATTTTTACCATTATGCATGTACGTATTCTTGCCTTTGTTTTGCATAATTAAATATCAGGTACTTTTAAGTAGTTTAAAAGTAATAAGGTTGGAAGTTCTGAAGTGTATAACTTATTTAACATTGTTTGCTTTCGTTAAAACGTCTAAAAGTCTACCACCCTATTGAATTTGAAGAACAAAGAACGGCAAAAATTTAAATGATTTATGTCGGAAACATTCTCTTAACTTATTTATCTTTTGTATTTATTTGTTCATTAAAAAATTTTTAAATGTATTTTACTGAATAAAACTATTGACTGTCACATTTAGTTTAAGTTTTTTCCCAATCTGTTTTTTGTTCTTAGTAAAACAAATGTTTTCACATTTTATATTTTCTTTTCTTCAAATGTGAAATATTTTCAATATAAAATTTTAAAACATTTTTATGTAGGTGTCGTTGGACCAAAGAAAGTTTATTGCTTTTTTTTTTTTTTTTTAAATACAAGCTCTATGTCGTTCTTTTCTTTATGTGATATCTCACCTCCATATTTATTACACCATAAAATGGTAGTATTAATTAATATCCTTGCTTGTAGAAACGCATGAATATATATTTTGTATCTTTAAACGCAAAATAATGACTGAAATTTTGCTGATGAAAATATTATATATGAAAATAAATTATAAGATACACATTTTTTTAAAATTCCACATATAAAGTTTTTTTACTTTCTCTTACCCATAAGGTAGAGAAAGTATTGCTTTAGGGTCAAATTTTCCAAAGTGAGTTTTTGTTATATTTACATGTTCTGAGGTCCCCTGAATACGAAATCATGTTTTTAGCGAATGGTCTGTCTGTGTGTCTGTTATCAGCATATCTCAAGAACAAATAATAGCAGAAATTCTAAACTCGGTATTCTAAATGTGTTTCATATAGGGATGCTACACTAAGGTTTTCGTTGAGATGAAGCAAATGGTTTGTGTGCAGGGGCACTCAAAAGTATTCAAATACGTTACGTCTATGGGGGAAATTGCAGGTAAGTAGAGTTTAACATCTATAGACTGCACTAAAGCAGATGAAACGAATATACATTTTTTATATGCGTAAAAACATGTCTCATCTAGAATAGGGTAGGGAAATCATTCACTGTTCGTTTACAGGGCTACACAAAAGAACCAGATTAAAATGCGACAATCATTGCAAATTGACGGAAGTATATTTCAGGCTGGGCCATGTATGATTACTATTGGACTATATTTATATGTACCATGTGGTCTGTATATAATCTTCGAAAGATATACAGGGCTGCAAATATTTAAGTGATAACATTCTTTTTTGTTGTTAGTGGATGTGCTTTACTGTAATATTTTACCATGTCTAGGAGAGCTACTCAGGAATTGAAATTAATTTCTCAGAAACATATGGTAAATAAAGTATTTTTTTAAGCTAAATATTAATCACTTTTTTTTTTTTTTTTTTTTGTTTATTTAGACGTTTTGAGGCTTCCTGATTACCGAAGTCAAGTTTTAACGTTTGATCTTTGTGTGTGTCTGTTAGAATAAATTAAAAACAAATAATTTCAGACGATCCAAATGCTGTATTTTGAAGTTAATGTGTTTGCTACTAGAAAAGTTTGATCAAGATTGATAAGTTTCAAGGAATGTTGTTGTGAAAGTTGTCTTAATATTTTAAAATGAACTTTTGAATTTAATAACAGATTCGAATTCTATATAAATGTAGGTATAGTAATGAAACGGGGGTTTAGGGGGCGGTAGCCCCCCTCGCACAGAATTACTTGTAAAATAAAGAAGCAATTTGAATTGTTTTAACATAGGTTTGCATAACAGTACTTGTTATCTTACTCCTTAATCTCAAATTTGTATTTATAGTATTAAATTTCAGGGTAAGAGAAAATCGTGTGAGTGACACACCAGATTATTTCATTAGTTTTTAGACAATTAACAAAATCATTTTAAGCATTTAAAATTACGTAAAAGAGAGCATTATAGTGTTTCTTATAAATAATTAAACCAAATTAACCTTAATTGTTTACTATTAACTTGAATTACAACTTGATTAAGACCAGAATAGACCAGCGTCACGGTTATGTAATACTTTTTTTTTTCTTTTTAACCCTTTTGAAAATAAAAATAAAAATGTGTTTCATTCAGTAATAATGTTATTAGTAAATAGCGGAATTTAATAACCTTATTTATGCAAAGCCAAATAGGCAATACTATTTAAAAATAATAATTATCTTCTTATTAAAGTGATAAATGTCTATCAATTTTTACTCAAAAATAATTATTAAAATATAATCATAAGAGTGGGCCCTGGCCTTAATCTGTTTCTTGCTTGAATTGGCTATGATAATTTAATAAGTAAACTCTATATTATTTATTTATTATTTTGTGTAAGGGTATCAAAATGTTGTTCCTTTTTTAAATTTTCACTCCATTAAGTCACGGGAGTCACTGACCCGGTTTACTATCGGTTGTTTCTGGTTGAAGTCCTATCTCTGAAAATATTTTTTGTGACGGAGGAAAAATGATTTATGCTTAATCAATAAAGTTTATATTAAAACAAAAAATAAAACAAACAATCAAAAAAGATCATTTATTCTTTGTGGAAATTTATCTTTTCTTTTTGCAGTAAATGCGTGATAAATTGTGACACATATGGTAGAGTAAATGTTAAATGAATTCAGGAGAATAAATTTTTACAAGAGGTAAAATTCAGCGTGAATAAGTTACATTATGTTTGCATTTTAAATTCAGAAAAGAATATATTTTTCTTTTTTGTTTGATATGTATATATATATGTATATATTATGATTTATGTGAGCTGCCAAATTTCTAAAAGTCACTATGTAAGGTTTATGGAAATAAAAATGGTTGACGTAGTTTAAACAATACAGAGTCAGAATCTTTGCTTTAAACTTTTTTTTTTTTTTTTTTTTTAAATCATGTTTAATATGTTTTGAGAAAAGATAAATTTGTGTACATTTAATTTTTTATATAATAATCTGTCTACATAAAGTCACAATTGTTGAAAAATTACCATACTATTCATGTCACATTGTGGCTTCTTGAGTTAATTTCGCATGTGTTCAACTTTTGTTGATTGCAGTAATAACAGTTTCGCCGAGATCTGAAACAATCGGTGAGAATTATAAGAGTTTCCCAAAAGATAATTTTTTGTTAAAAAGAAATACAAGCATAAATTAAAAAAATGTATGATATAATATATAATTACCGACTTTTAATAATATAATTAATAAAAATTCTAATAAAATTAATCTATTATAAATTATCTTTTCACTAAACCAAAATATAAGAATCTTAAACTAAGCTTTGTAAAATATCTATAAATCTAATTTTACCCGGAAGATGGTGGTGAAGTTCTAAAATTACAATTTTGTTTCTAATAACTTCATGTTTTCGGCAATACTACTGAATTTTTAAAATACAAGAAAAAATTGCACACAATAATTAAAACCAAAAGTGGAGGCCATTTGAAAAGGGAAAGGGGACAACACTTAAAATTTAAGAAAGAGAAGCAATACTTCCTTATAATTTATATAAGGAAGTAAAAATAATGATAATAATTGGTATTCTTTATAGATACAAATTTAGTCAATATGAGGACAAAATAAATAAATAAATTAATAGAATCCACACAGAAACAATTCCTTTTATAAAGTTTTCCTTCACTTTTAATCCATTTCTGTGTATTAAAAGACAAATATCTTCCCTAATCTAACATTTCAGTAGATTTCGGACCATTAATTTTTAAGAGTCATTGACCCTGGCCGTTATTACATATCCAGTAGCTAATCTTCTTTCTCAATTTAGCATCCCTTCTGCAAAAGCCATTGATTAATCATCCGATAACACTTGGATTAAAACGTGAAGCTATCGATAATCGTTTTGTCATTAGCGCTGAGTTAAATGTAATTCCTTACCTTCCAGATTAAATTATAGAAAGATTGATAAAGTATTATCTATGGTAATATCGAAAACTGAAGCTTCTGAAGATATTGGGTAGTGAAAAGTTATTATTCTTTATGCCAAATATAAGGCAATTTCTTTGTGCGTTATTTATTTATTTTGTAGTACTTACATTGATTTTGACTCTTTACTGAAATGTAAATGAAAGATTTTGTCATTACAAATGTACATAGTAAATAATGCTTACTAATTAATTGATTTTATTCATGAAAGCAATTTAGTTTGATGTATTTATTAATATACAATATGAAAAATATTAGTATTGTAATGAAAATAATCTGGTGTGTCACTCATACGACTTCTTTCTCTTACCCTGAAATTTAATACTATAAATACAGGTTGGTTGGTTGGTTGTAGGATTTAAGGCCGATTGACTCCTGATGTGTCCTAGGCCTAGAGGGGGAATGCCCTCCGTGGGGGTCTTTCTAAGGGGTCCTAGCCCGTATTTACGCAAGTTTCGGAGGAAACCACGGAAAACTCCGAACGGCTAGGTCGATGAGCGCGACCTGGGATCGAACCCGGCACCTCCCATCTACCAGCTTTGAGCGCAGAACCGCTCGGCCGCTGGTGGGCAAATACAGGTTGGAGATTAAGAGGTAAGATAACGAGTACTGTTATGTAAACCTATGTTAAACAATTCAAATTACGTTTCGGAAGAGTTTTATATGATAATTAGTTCTGTGTGAGGGGGAGGCGCCCCCTCAACCCCCGTTTCATTAATGCACCTACATTTATGTAGAACTCAATACTGTTCACTTAAAATTATTCAGACAATTTTCACACGCAACATTCCTTGAAACTTATCAATCTTAATCAAACTTTTTCAGCAACAAACTTACATTAACTTCAAAATGCAACAATTGGATCTCCTAAAATTATTCGTTTTTAAGTCACTCTAAGAGACACGAACAAAGATCAAGCGTTAAAAAACTTGACTACGGTAATCAGGAAGCCTCAAAACGTGTTAATATACAAAAAACAAACGACGAATATTTAGCTTAAAACATACATTATTTACCATATCTCTATGAGGAATTTATTTTAATTCCCGAGCAGCTTTCCTGGAAATGGTAAAATATTATTAGTAAAGCACATCCACTAACAACAAATAAGAATGTTATCGTGTAAATATTTGCAGTCTTGTATACCTTTCGAAGATTATATACAGACCACGTGGTGCACCTAAATATAATCCTATACTAATAATGATAGCCTGAAATACATTTCCATCAATTTGAAACTATTGTCTCACTTTTATTTAGTTTTTTTTGTGTAGCCCTGTAAACGAACAGTGCATGATTTCTATACCATATTCTACATGAGACGTGTTTTTACGCATGTAAAAAATATATATTCGTTTCATTTGGTTTAGTGCGGTGTATAGCTGTTAAACTCGACTTACCTGCAGTTTCCCCATAGATGTAATGTATTTGAATTCTCTTGGGTATCTCTGTACGCGAATCCTTTGCTTCGTCTTAACGAAAAGCTTTGTGTAGCATCCCTATATGATACACATTTAGAATACCGAGTTTGGACTTTCTGCTACTTTTTTTTCTTGAGCTATGCTGATAACAGACAGACACACAGACAGAGAGACAAACCATTCGCTAAAAACATGATTTTCGGATTCAAGGGACCCCAAAACATGTAAATTGATAAAAATTCACGTTCGAAAATTTTACCATAAAACAGTACTTTCTCTAAGTTATGGGTAAGAGAAAATAAAAATGTAAAGATAAAGCTTCTTTTACAAGAATTTCTTACTTTGTTTTCTTTTCCAAAATTGTTTAATTTTTAATTTTTTTCAAATCTTACTTCTGAGAAAAACTGAAGTAATATCAGTTTAAAAATCGTTAATTATGTTAAAGTTACATGAAACTCAAATAATGATTTGGTAACTAACATGCCATCCAAATTTTATAAGTATGTTTATTTATTTAAAAATTATGTGCAAAAGAAAAAAAATGATAAAAAAGTTTAATTCGTAACTTTTAGACGTGCGTGCACTTCGCATATGATGAGGAAAGTTATTTATTTATTATTTACTCTTAAAAAAAAAAAAAAAAAAAGAAGGTGAATGGAACGTGTCAACAGTTTTCTACATTTAAATATACGTCTGAAGAGAAAAAAAAAAAAAAAAAATTAAAATTTTTTTAGAATTTTAAGCTACGTTCATTTTTGTCATAATTGCATCGCCTGGAAAGAAATAAAAATAAAATTTCAGATTTTTATTTATTTATTTATTTGTTTATTACCATGTTTTCATTAAATTCTATTCTTGTTTGTTTGTTTGTTCGGTACAAATCTTGCAATCGAATTTTAACTAACTTCCCTACTAGCCAGACCTTTGAAACTTTCACAGTAGCTCAGAACCCGGTGATAACACAATACTTTGAAGTCCGATTTTCGAATAGTTTTCTTTTAATTAATTAAAATATGAAAATAATAACCTCCTAATAGCGTTAAAATAGCCATTAAAATATTAGCTATAATTTAATTGTTGCCAAAAGAAATTTACGAGTTAATTTTCTTTCGATATAAAAATAAATACATTTAATTCAACGTGAACGTTAAAAAATTGTAAAAAGTTAAATTATGCTTCTCACAAAAATTGACGTCATTATCACTTTATCAATTTTATGCACATTGATAAGAGCTCTATGATTCATCAGAAAATTTAAAACATGGTATATATATATATATATATATCTTATAACTTTTCAAATAACATAATGACAGAAAATGTTAAAGAAAAATTACTTGTTACTCATTTTATTATTTGTAATATTATGATCTTCTTTTTCTTTCGAAGAGTTTTGTTAAAATGTATATATCTTCTGAAAGAATGTACACAAAATATTTATATCCTTAAATTCAACTTCTATAATATACGTCACAGATAAGAAACAAAAATAAAATCATTTTAATATCCTCTATAAAAGAACTTCATGACTTGGCCGGTTATTCAAATCAAAATTGAGTAGAATGAAAAATCTTTTTTAATGTTAGAATATGTAAAAAATCATTTTTCACATGCAAAGTTAAAGGCAATAAAAAATAACTTGAGAGTGAAATGTAAATGTGGTTAGAATGTCGATAATTTACTAAAAAAAAAAAAAAAAGTTTTCGTCAAACACTTATGTTTATAAAGTTTTTTTCGCTTAACTAAGTTTTGCATTTTGTTCGCTACGAACATTCTTTATCTTAAAAGAAAAAATGTCCAAAATTAAATTAAACTTTGCGAAAAACTCTTCCGAAATAAAATTATTTTACAAAGTACAGGTAAGTGATTTCTTAATCCAGCTTTTTGAGAATATAGTAAAGAGTTAAATATCGCCTGAAATCTTGAAATTTTCAAATATCTACTAAAACTTCTCTATATTATTGTTTGTTCGATGATGAAAGTTGAAAAACGTTTGTAATTAAGTTTTTTTTCCAAAACTTTTTTATTCAAGAAAAAAAAAGTAAGAAATAAAAGATTTTAGAAGCAAAAAAAAAAAAAACTGTCGAAAACATTCTTAATTTTATTCAGCAACCGCAGTTAAATTAAGGAAAAAAAAAATCATTTTTGGATTTGTAAACAATAGACCAGTTAACTATGCTAGTTTATCCGTAATGGTATTAGGCCCCGCCTTTTTCCCCACCAGAATAGTTGTAGAGTAATATTCAGCAATATGTTCTCATGATTAAATAAGAAGACTATTGCTCTACAACTATTCTGGTGTGAAAAAAAAACGAGGCTTAATACCATTACGGATAAACTAGCATAGTTAGTAGGTCTAAAACAACAGTAGTTTTGCATAGTTTGGTAAATAACAAGTGGTGTTATACCTTCTGTTTCAGTTCATCACAAATTCCTCAATTCTTAAAGAACAGGATTCGACAAGAATTTATTTAACAAAACCGTATGAAGTGTACTTTTTTTTTTACATAGGGATTTTCGCAAGTGTTCGGACACTTTTGTTACCGACTGTACTATATGGTCACCATTCATATCGAAGCATTGTTGCAAACTTTTCTTGAAATTGTCGTATATGCGCACTCTGCAACGGCTGTAACTTTGTCACGTGTAGTAAGGAAATATAATGCAGGAGCTGTCAAGTAAGCCATTTCTGATGAAGCTGCATTTGTGACAATGACGCCATCTATTATATTTTTACTTTCTCGAAATGTTTCGTTTGTCGAATGATGACGTAGAACAACGATGTCAGAAATTACAAAGTCAAAGATCCCGTAAAAGCAGTTCTACTGGATAATTCCACATCGAAATTGTATGATATGTTTAATATCGCAACTTTGTTTTAGAGTAGCAAATGTCAGAAACCTTAAATTTATTTGAAAATATTACGTCAGAATGATGTCACATTCGACAATCGAAAGACTTCGATATGTTCGTAGTACCCAAAGTTTTGTTTTTGGGTCAAAATTTTAAAATTGAGTTTTTGTTATATTTACAAGTTTTGAGGTTCCCTGAATCAAAAAATCATGTTTTTGGCGGTTGGCGTGTGTGTCTGTTATCAGCATATCTCAAAAACAAATTATAGCAGAAAGTTCAAGCTTGATATTCTAAATGTGTATAATATAGGGATGCTACACTAAACTTCTCGTTGAGATCAAGCAGATGGTTCGTGTACAGAGACACGCAAGAGAATTAAAATACATTACGTCTATGGGAGAAATTGTTGGGAAGTAGAGTTTAACATCTTTAGGACTGCACCAAATCAAATAAAACAAATATATTTTTTTTATATGCGTAAAAACATGTTTCATGTAGAATATGGTACAGAAATCATTCACTGTTCGTTTACAGGGCTACATAAAAGAATTACATTATAATACGCAATACTTGTAAATTGATGGAAATGTATTTTAGGTTGTGTATGAATTATTAATATAGGAGTATATTTATGTGCTCCATGTGATGTGTACATAACTTTCAGAAGATATACCGGGCTACCAATATTTAAGCCATAACATTCTTTTTTATTTGTGAGTGGAAGTGCTCCACTATAATATTTTACCACGTCCAAGAAAGCTGCTCAGGAATTAAAATTAAGTCTTCATTGCCATATGATAAATAATGTATTTTTAAACTAAATATTTATCTCTTGGTTTTTTGTATATTTACACGTTTTGAAGCTTCATGAATACTGAAGTCATGTTTAATAGTTTAATCATTGGCTGTGTCTGTTAGAATAAATTAAAAACAAATAATTTCAGGCGATCTAGATGATGTATCTTGAAGTTAATACATTTGTCACAAGAAATGCTTGATGAAGATTGATAAATTTTAAGTAATGATGAGTGTGAAAGTTGACTGAATAATTTTAAATAAACTTTTGAATTTAATAAGAGATGTGAATTCTATATAAATGTAGATACAATAATGAAACGGGGGGGGGGGGTGAGGAAGCAGTAGCCTCCATCATATAGAATTATTTATCAAATAAAGCTGTTCCGAAGACTGATTTGAATTGTTTTAATATAGGTTTACATAGTAGTACTCGTTACCTCAACTCTTAATATCCAATCTGTACTTTTAGCATTAAATTTCAGGGTAAGAGAAAGTCGTGTGAGTGATACACCAGATTATTTACTTTCTCTTACCCATATGGTAGAGAAAGCATTGTTTTTGGGTGAAATTTTCGAACGTGAGTTTTTGTTATATTTACACGTTTTGAGGTCCCCTGAATCCGAAAATCATGTTTTTAGCGGTTGGTCTGTGCGTGTGGGTCTCTCTCTCTGTGTGTGTGTGTCTGTCTGTTATCAGCATATCTCCAGAACAAATAGCAGCAGAAAGTCCAAACTTGGTATTCTAAATGAGTATCATATAAGGATGCTACACTAATCTTTTCGTTGAGATGAAGCAAATGGTTCGTGTACAGGGACGCTCAAGATTATTCAAATACGTTACGTCTATGGGGGAAATTTCAGATAAGTAGAGTTTAACATCTATAGACTGCACTAAACCAAATGAAATGAATATATATTTTTTATATGCATAAAGACAAGCCTCATGTAGAATATGGCAGGGAAATCATTTATTGTTCATTTACAGGGCTACACAAAAGAACTAGATTATTGGGCGACAACAGCTGAAAATTGATGGAAGTGTATTTCAAGTTGTGCCGTGTATTGTTACTATAAGATTATATTTAGGTGCACCATGTGGTCTGTACACAATCTTCAAAAGATATATAGGGCTGAAAATATTTAAGTGATAACCTTCTTTTTTATTGTTAGTGGAAGTGCTTTACTATAATATTTTACCATGTCCTAAGGAATGGAAATTTATTCCTCATATACATATGATAAATAATGTATGTTTTCAAGCTAAATATTCATCGCTTGTTTTTTGTGTATTTACATGTTTTGAGGCTTCCTGAGTACCTAAGTAAAGTTTTATATTTTGGTTTTTGTCTGCTTCTCTTAGGCTGTTATTCACCAATAACTTCAACTCCCGGTTGAAGATGAAAATTTGAAAAGCGTATAAAGGCAGGGTGCAAATTTGCAGCAAATTTTGCCGTGTTGTTTCTGCCATCTAGCGGTATAGTTATTTTCAGATTTTTTAGGTGAAAATAACCAATCAAAGATTATATGAAATCCTTGACGCTAGATGGCAGTAACAGCGTGCCAAATTTTGCTGGAAAACTGTACCCTGCCTTTAGACGCTTTTCAAGCTTTTGCGTTGAACCGGGAGTTGAAGTTAATGGTGAATACGGCCATTAGTCAGTCTAAGAACATGATTCGACAAGGATTTATTTAACAAAACAGTATTAACTCGACTTTTTTTATATAGGAATTTTTGCTAGCGCTCGGATACTTTTGCTGCCGACTGTAATTGATATTGTGTCATTTTATATATAATTATTACAAAATTGTTTTTTCTTTTTTACAGTTGTTGTTTTTAGTTTTAAGAAAATTTTTTTTAAAGAAAAAATTAAAACCAGATTAACATTTATGTAAATCTAACATTTTATTTTCTACGGCAGAAATACACTAAAAAATATGCATTAGGACTGAGGGCCTATTAGTCTCAATCTGGGATTTTTGCGTTGTCGATTTCGATAGTTGGACATTTGTCGAAATCTAAAATTTATCGAAAATATTTGAATAATTTAAAAACGATGTTATAATTTGAAAAAAAAAAAAAAAAAAAAAAAAAAAACTAATAGTTCTCCGTTTTAAACTAAATTCTGCTTTTGCCAGAATTTCATCAAAATCTTTTTTTTTTTTTTTTAAATTATTATTATTGAAAGAAAAAGAAAAGAAAATTAATAATAATCAGTATCGTTACAAGCGATATCGAAAAAGTTTTTTTAAATAATTTTGAATTAGGAAATAAAAAGTGCGCGTGAAATAATACGAAATAAAAATAAGTAAAAAAATGAATTTAATGATTTAATGTTTTTGTTTTTCGGGGACTGCTCATGCATATAAAAAATGCGTATTAAAACTAGTCGAAGAAGGAAGCGAAATAAGTATTGAGTTATATTACGATAAATACGATATATAATATGATACGATATATTAGACCTATCGTCCAGGGTTAGTAGGCATTTTCGTTGAAAGAAATAGTTTGTTCGTTCGGTGCAACTTGCACTTTAGTCCCGTGAGGTACAACTTTTACATCAGTCCCTTGAGGTACAACTTTCACTTTAGTCCCGTCAGGTACAACTTGCACATTAGTCCCCTTTAAATATATTATTATTAATTTTCTTTTCTTAAAAAAAAAAAAAAAAAAAAAAAAAAACGATTTTGATGAAATTCTGCAAAAACCGAATTTAGTTTAGTACGGAGGACTATTATTATTATTTATTTATTTATTTATTTATTTATTATCAGAATAGGTACGAGCTCGCTTTCCTTCAAAGAAATTAAAACTTAAACAATTTTCAGAATTCTAGATATAGATCCTACAAAAGTTCAGCGAACTTCCTTTGAAGATCTATATTTATGGTGTTTCAACGTAAACTTTTAAGGCCATCGCACTTTTCAAAAATAGATGGTGATTAACTTAGCTGATAACGTTTGGATTTAATATCAACATTTTGTTGTCTAGTGGGATTAAAATGCAGTATTTTCTTTGCAAATTTGAACGCATTACCGTAAACATGTTGCCTCAATTCCAAGAATTTGCTTAAACTTAAGCCTAAATTTTAAGTCGTTATCATATTCAGTAATCTGGAGCTTTAACATTAAAAATAGTTTTCTAACGAATGATTTGATAGTATTTTGAAGTTTAATCCTCACATTTCAATCCTCATTAGGCATGTTCTGCTCTTTTCATAATGTTATTAGTTTGATCTTTATTCTACAGAAAAATTATCTTCCCATTGTATTTACACAGTAGATGAATATGTAAAAATAATGCGATTAAAATGAAACTACGTTCGAATTAAAACAATAGTGCAATTATTAAGGAGTTCTAATAATACAATTTATGTAATACAAAAACATTCTTTACTTTTATTAGTATGATTTTTTTATTTTCTTCTTATTCTTAAGAAAAAAAATCTGGAGTGAATGCACTCGACTTTCCGAACATTGAGTAATTAGCAGTTTTGTAGATAAAGTAAAGAAAGAGGAGTTGTTAAACAAACAAAAGAGAGAAAAACCATAATATAATGTTTGAGTATTTTTCTCCATATATTACACGATGTTTTATTTAACGCTACTGAACTTTGAGCCCATAGATCGTAATGATAAAGAAATTTTCGTTGTGTCCCTGTAAAACCTTTAAATGCTAGATTCACCAAGATGCTTATATTTAGTGCAACAGTGATTTATAATATTCATATAAATTTTCAGCTCCATTGAATAAGACGTTTAGATGCTCTCGCACTTTTAAAAATTTGGTCCCATAGGCCATAATGCTAAAGAATTTTCCTTTGTCTCCCAGTAAAAAAACTGTAAGTGCTAAATTAACCAAAATCTATACAATTGGTGCATTTGTGACCTATAATATGTGTAAAATTTTTTTGCTCAGATTAATTAGGCGTTTAGACGCTATCACACTTTTAAAAATTTGGCCCCATAGGCCATAATGATAAAGAATTTTCCTTTGTGTCCCTGTAAAAAAACTATAAGTACTAGATTCTCCAAAATCTATACAGATTGAGTATCTGTGACCTATAATATGCGTATAAATTTTTTGCTCAATTGAATAAGGCGTTTAGATGCTACCGCACTTTTAAGATTTTGGTCCCATAGGCCATAATGATAAATAATTTTTTTTGTGTCCCTGTAAAAAAAACTATAAGTACTAGATTCATCAAAATCAATAGGGTTCGTACTACGGTGACTTGCAACATGCGTACCAACTTACAGCTTATTCGAACAAAGCGTTTAGACGCTAGCGTGTTCACACACACATACACACACATACATACACACATACATACATACATACATCATCGTAAAAATAGTGATAACGGGCTCAAGGGACCTCGAAACCTATAGAGACATCAAAATTTCAAATTCGGGTTTTTGACATGATTACAATATTTTCCTCACTATAGTGTTCGGAAAGTAAAAAGCTTATTTCCATAATGACTGATTGCACTACTATGGGCGCATTCGAAAGGATTTCCCGGTCACTTCCCGAGTTGGGAAATGACGTCACGCGGGAAGTTCGGGAAATTAGAACTACCATATAGGAGCCTTACGAAAAATGACCGAGAAATAACTACTTCCGTACACATCTCATCTTCCGGGGAAACAAATATATAAACAAACATGGCTCCTATATGGTAGTTCTAATTTCCCGAACTTCCCGCGTGAAGTCATTTCCCAACTCGGGAAGTGACCGGGAAATACTTTCGAATGCGCCCTATGTTGCCCTTTAGTAGTTAATTCATAATACGAGATACAGGTGTCACTTTATGTTAATATCTCAAACTTTTTGATACGGAATCGTACCAAATGTACTATGTAATATTATATTTATATTAAAATCTGCTGACTGGATTTTGGTTTGAATTTCACACCAGGAAGTGTCATCATATTATTTAGCCACCACATTATTACTCGACACTTGAAACTACAAATGTTGCACTTTACAAATTTCCTTTATAGTATCAGTTATACGTATTTCTTTATAAAAAATATCTCAGTCCTTATGATACGTAATCGCAACAAATGTGATATGTAATATCATATTTCTGTTAAAATCTACTGATTGAACTTTGATTTGATCCAATGAACATGGTGGAGCCATGTTCATTGGATCAGCCACCATGCATCACTTAATATATGTCACCCGAAATATGGCCCTACTATGTCGTACTCTACAAGTTTCTTAAAATTATTGGTTACATATGTGTTTCTTTATAATAATATATCCTTTTCCATGGAGCAGAATCGCTCCAAATATGATGTGAAATATCACATTTACATCAAACTATAGTGTTGAAAAACTCATCTAGAAGCGCCACCATATTAAGATTTTGTAAAGAGCTTTTGAGTTGTTCTCAGATTCATTTGAAAAAAAGAATGAAATATTACAAAAATGTCATTAATTGCGATTTTATTGTACCCCCTCTCTCGGATTGTTTGAAAAACTACATAAAATCCACTTATTCTTAATATTTGTATAGATTTCTACATCCCATATTCCTATTGGCTTACAACTACAGTTTATTAAATTCCTATTGGTTGCTACTCTGACTTTAAAATCCGCTTCCCTACCTATATAGTATATGAGAAATCATCCACTCCGTTATTCTGCGCAATTCCACCATGTAATTTATAGCTGTCAAATCTGTACCATCCCCTACGTCGAGTTCTTCTAGAGCTCACTCCAGTCAAGAAGCCCGACCTTGCTTAGTTATGTATCACCTCTTTATGCTTCTACAAACTTCAGGTAGAGGTAAGCGGTGGTCTTGACCACCGCAAAAACTCCCTAACATCTCGTACGGTTGTATTCATTAATAACTTCAACCGGTTGAACACGTAAATTTGAAAAGCGCATAAAGACAGAGTACAACTTTTCAGCAAAATTTGGTGCGTTGCTTATGCTATCTAGCGGCATAGTTACTTCCAATTTTTAATCGGAAAATAACCAATCAAAGATTATATGAAATCTTCGTCGCTAGATGGCAGAAGAAGCCGGTCAGTTTTTTTTTTTTATAAAGCTTCACCCTGCCTTTAGACGCTTTTCAAGTTTTTGCATTGAGTTGAAGTTAATGGTGAATACGGCTGGTAATGATGATCCGCACTGACAACGGTACGCTTTACGCTACCAAAACTGCAGTCTGAACTTAATATTTTTACTTTCTTCTATATGTAATATAGAGAAAGTATTGGATTCGTAAAAATTTTCGACCTCGGGTTTTTGATGAATTTACACGTTTTGAGAGCTGTAGAACACGATTTGACCATTTTTAGAAAATGTCTGTCTGTCTGTCTGTCTGTCTGTCTGTGTGTGTGTGTGTGTGTGTGTGTGTGTGTGTGTGTGACAAAATTTTGTGGCAACTGTATCTCAAGAACTACTGCACAGAATTCCATACGAATTGGTATGTAGTTGCACCTTGACATAAGTTAGTGCCTATCAACTTTTGGTAAATATTGTCTTACAAGTTGCGTTGCCATCCCGCTTTTTCTAAATTTTTAACATGGTGATATACGACGAAATTTTGTATAAATGTGCATAAAGAAAATTATTTTCTAGTAATCATTATGAAATTTACAAGAATTATTTATAATAGAGATAGTCAACTGGGAAAAAAATTTTGTATGCATAGGAGGCTCGCCACCCCCCCCCCTGGGGGGGAAGTCCCCCCTCGAGGGGAGTAAATTTTCAAGATGGGTATCTTTCGAAAGGTCTCGTCAATACCTTTAAAACGAATGGTTGAACTATAAATCTGTGATAATTTAAAACAAAGTTATCGATTTTTTTTACTTTTAACGAAAAAAAAAAACCTTAGATTTTTTTTTTTTTTTTACGAAATTTAACCAGACTTGGTATTTAGTTGGCCCCTGACATAAACTGAGGCTGATTAGATTTGGGGATCAATAGCTCAACAGGAAGCGCTGTGATCGTATTTTTTCTAAATTTTTAACATGACAGTATAGGAAAAAATTTCGTATAAATGTACATAATGAGAGTTATTCTTAACCTGTGATTGTGAAATTAATATGAATTATTGATAATAATAGTAGTTAATTAGGAAAAAAAATTTGGGGCATCGCTTCCCCACCCTATGGGGAAGTTACCCCCCCCCCCCCCCGAAGGGGGTGTAAATTTTCAAGATCAGTATCTTTCGAAAGGTCTCGTTAATACCTTTAAAACGAATGGTTGAACTATAAATATGTGGTAATTTAAAACAAAGTTATCGATTTTTTTACTTTTAACGGAAAAAAAACTTCTTTTTTTTTTTTAATATTGTTACTGCGTGAATTTGTATAAGAAAATATAGAAGAAAGTCTTGTGGTGGCCACAACATACTAGTTTAAATTGGCGTCTTTATGGTTGTGTTAATATCAATATTTATTTCTCTGTTCTACATGAAATCTGGTTATTATATTATTTATTCAGATTCTATTGGTTACAAGTGAAACAAAACTTTATATCTAATAAACAAAATACTGCGAAATAATTTTGCTGTTTATATATTATACAGCTAGTGAACTCAATAATGTAAATATTTTCAAGTTTATACACTTTGTCGATTATCTTCTACAGCTCATGACGTATTATCTTGAAACTTCAGGGATGTAAAATACATGTTATGTATCATACGTTTCAACGAAAATTTTGTTGCGAAAGCATAAAAGAAACCATTAAGAATACAAGGAAACAATATTCTTTCGATAACCCTGTATATAAATGCTAGAAATGCGTTGCAGCCGTATTATGTGTTTATTTTTTTTATAAATTAAACGTATTTATTTGTGTGAGAATGGGTAATATATTCAAGAAGATATAAAAGTTTCTTTCACAAAATCGAAAAATTTTCATACGTTTTTTGTTTATTAAATCCAAATTTTATAAACAAATGCAATATCTAATGAATATCCTCCACCTGCACGCAGAAAACACAAAGAAAGTTTTTATAATAACCAAATCATTAATAATTTAAATATTTTTTTTTTTTTATAATTTTATCATCCCACGTTTTTTTTTTCTTTTTAAATATGCTAAAAAAAATTTAATAAAGTGAGAAGGAAATAAGTTAATAAAGGAAGTAAGTTCATGTCTAATAAAACCGCTGAAGCACACAGAGTAATTTTTTTCTTCTTTATAAGACATAAAAAAAAAAAAAAAAATACACCTTCATTCTGTTGAAAGGAAAATTAAATATTTGGCTTCTTTAAGAATTAAGTTGCAAGTAATTAATTGGCTTATTTTCTTATTCATATATTCTCATGAGTGACGTCTTTAAAAAATTATGTATCATTCATTAAATATATGTCAGATAAAAGCTTTGACACGAAATATGTTCTTTTAAGCAAGATAAAAATACGCGTTAATTACTTTCCGACCATACATATGCAAGGGAAGTTTTGTAAACATGTAAAAAATCTGACTTTGAGATTTTGGTGTTTCTATAAGTTTTGAGGTTCCTTGAGTTCATTTTTACTATTTTTACGATTATGTATGTATGTATATGTCTGTGTGTGATAGTGAAAATGATAGCGCCTAACTGCTTTGTTCGAACGAGCTGAAAGTTGGTACGTATGTTACATGTTACTAAGGTAGGTGACCCAAAGGTGGCCATAGTTAAGCTTTGAGAATTTTTTTTATAATTTTCTGGTTGGCTTTATGTGGCTGGACTTTCTTTCGTAAAAGGTTACACTTATCTATTACACATATCAAGTATAATTTTCTTTGTAAAATGTAATTTGGATATTTTTACTTTCTTCTATCTTCAATAGAAGAAAGTATTGGATTCGTAAAAATTTTCGATTTCGGGTTTTTGATGGATTTACACGTTTTGAGAGCTGTAGAACACGATTTTACCATTTTTAGAAAATGTCTGTCTGTCTGTCTGTCTGTGTGTGACAAAATTTTGTGGCAACTGTATCTCTGGAACTACTGCACAGAATTTCATACAAATTGGTATGTAGTTGCACCTTGACATAAATTAGTGCCTATCAACTTTTGGTAAAAATCGTCTTACAGGTTGCGTTGCCATCCCGCTTTTTCTAAATTTTCAACAGGGTGATAAAGGCAAAAATTTTCAAGATGGGTATCTTTCGAAAGGTCTCGTCAGTACTTTTAAAACGAATGGTCGAACTATAAATCTGTGATAATTTAAAACAAAGTTATCGATTTTTTTACTTTTAACGGAAAAAAAACTTCTTTTTTTTTTTAATATTGTTACTGCGTGAATTTGTATAAGAAAATATAGAAGAAAGTCTTGTGGTGGCCACAACATACTAGTTTAAATTGGCGTCTTTATGGTTGTGTTAATATCAATATTTATTTCTCTGTTCTACATGAAATCTGGTTATTATATTATTTATTCAGATTCTATTGGTTACAAGTGAAACAAAACTTTATATCTAATAAACAAAATACTGCGAAATAATTTTGCTGTTTATATATTATACAGCTAGTGAACTCAATAATGTAAATATTTTCAAGTTTATACACTTTGTCGATTATCTTCTACAGCTCATGACGTATTATCTTGAAACTTCAGGGATGTAAAATACATGTTATGTATCATACGTTTCAACGAAAATTTTGTTGCGAAAGCATAAAAGAAACCATTAAGAATACAAGGAAACAATATTCTTTCGATAACCCTGTATATAAATGCTAGAAATGCGTTGCAGCCGTATTATGTGTTTATTTTTTTTATAAATTAAACGTATTTATTTGTGTGAGAATGGGTAATATATTCAAGAAGATATAAAAGTTTCTTTCACAAAATCGAAAAATTTTCATACGTTTTTTGTTTATTAAATCCAAATTTTATAAACAAATGCAATATCTAATGAATATCCTCCACCTGCACGCAGAAAACACAAAGAAAGTTTTTATAATAACCAAATCATTAATAATTTAAATATTTTTTTTTTTTTATAATTTTATCATCCCACGTTTTTTTTTTCTTTTTAAATATGCTAAAAAAAATTTAATAAAGTGAGAAGGAAATAAGTTAATAAAGGAAGTAAGTTCATGTCTAATAAAACCGCTGAAGCACACAGAGTAATTTTTTTCTTCTTTATAAGACATAAAAAAAAAAAAAAAATACACCTTCATTCTGTTGAAAGGAAAATTAAATATTTGGCTTCTTTAAGAATTAAGTTGCAAGTAATTAATTGGCTTATTTTCTTATTCATATATTCTCATGAGTGACGTCTTTAAAAAATTATGTATCATTCATTAAATATATGTCAGATAAAAGCTTTGACACGAAATATGTTCTTTTAAGCAAGATAAAAATACGCGTTAATTACTTTCCGACCATACATATGCAAGGGAAGTTTTGTAAACATGTAAAAAATCTGACTTTGAGATTTTGGTGTTTCTATAAGTTTTGAGGTTCCTTGAGTTCATTTTTACTATTTTTACGATTATGTATGTATGTATATGTCTGTGTGTGATAGTGAAAATGATAGCGCCTAACTGCTTTGTTCGAACGAGCTGAAAGTTGGTACGTATGTTACATGTTACTAAGGTAGGTGACCCAAAGGTGGCCATAGTTAAGCTTTGAGAATTTTTTTTATAATTTTCTGGTTGGCTTTATGTGGCTGGACTTTCTTTCGTAAAAGGTTACACTTATCTATTACACATATCAAGTATAATTTTCTTTGTAAAATGTAATTTGGATATTTTTACTTTCTTCTATCTTCAATAGAAGAAAGTATTGGATTCGTAAAAATTTTCGATTTCGGGTTTTTGATGGATTTACACGTTTTGAGAGCTGTAGAACACGATTTTACCATTTTTAGAAAATGTCTGTCTGTCTGTCTGTCTGTCTGTCTGTCTGTGTGTGACAAAATTTTGTGGCAACTGTATCTCTGGAACTACTGCACAGAATTTCATACAAATTGGTATGTAGTTGCACCTTGACATAAATTAGTGCCTATCAACTTTTGGTAAAAATCGTCTTACAGGTTGCGTTGCCATCCCGCTTTTTCTAAATTTTCAACAGGGTGATAAAGGCAAAAATTTTCAAGATGGGTATCTTTCGAAAGGTCTCGTCAGTACTTTTAAAACGAATGGTCGAACTATAAATCTGTGATAATTTAAAACAAAGTTATCGATTTTTTTTTACTTTTTACGAAAAAAAAACTTAGAAAAAAAATCTTTTTTTTTTTCTCTCCCCTTAATTTTATCAAACTCCCACGGTTTCCGTGTTCTGACAAACTTAAACTAATTTTTGCTTTTTTCCCCTAATTTTGTCAAAGTCCTACGGTTTCCGTGTCTTGACAAACTTTAACATATTTTTGCATTTTTCCCCTAATTTTGCCAAAGTTCCACGGTTTCCGTGTTTTGACAAACTTTGACAAAATTTTGGGTAAAATGTGAAAATTATTCTAAATTTGTCAAAACACGGAAACCGTGGGACTTTGACAAAATTGGGGGAAAAATGCAAAAATTTGTTTAAGTTTGTCAGAACACGGAAACCGTGGGAGTTTGATAGAATTAAGGGGAGAGAAAAAAAGAAAAAAAAAAAAAAAAAGTGGGACTTTGACAAAATTTTAGGTAAAATGTGAAAATTTGTTAAAGTCCCACTTTCTTTTTTTTTTTTTTTTAATTATTGTTGCTAAGTGAATTTGTATAGGAAAAGATAGAAGAAAGTCATGTGGTGGCCACAACATACTAGTTATAATACGATTTCAAAATTGTAGCTTGTGTGCCACCTTTGGTGCATAGTGTTCCAAAGGTTACCCATCACCTTCAAAATGTACTTATAAGACGCTCTTTTGTTATGTTTCGGGTTTTTCTTATTATTAATCTTACCTTTTGACACAAAAGACTTTCAACCACCTTTGGTGCAAAGTAGTTCAGAATTTTTATTCTGGGATTCATTGACTTCTTTCGGAAGATCTCTGGTATTCTCAATAGTCTGGGATTCATTGACTTCTTTCGGAAGATCTCTGGTATTCTCAATAGTCTGGGATTCATTGACTTCTTTCGGAAGATCGCTGGTATTCTCAATAGGCTGGGATTCATTGACTTCTTTCGGAAGATCTCTGGTATTCTCAATAGTCTGGGATTCGTTAACTTCTTTCGGAAGATCTCTGGTATTCTCAATAGTCTGGGATTCATTGACTTCTTTCGGAAGATCTCTGGTATTCTCAATAGTGTAGAAATTGCTGGGAAATAAACGATAAGATTTTGTTTTTAGATATTTAAGCAGAAATTTTGAGAGCTACCCTTATTACATTAATTTCCGTTTTCATTTGCTGAATTGGCTCACGTGTTCCAAGGTTGCCCGATATGTGGGCCACCTTGAGAACATGCATAGGATCGCCATTTACACGGAATTAAACTTTTTATCTGATAAATTTATTAGTAATAAAGTTGATGTGGTTAAAGAGAAATAAATAACCTTTTCGAAAACATATCATAACTCAAAGTTCTAGAAATTTAAACACATGCAAATTAAAATATTTTCTTAACTGGCTATTAGAACGACAACCCTTTTAAAGTGAAAACACTGCATACAATGGCGGTCGATCAAGATAATATCTTTAAATTCAGGCATATACCCTTGAGATACATGATTTACAATGAAGTAGCGCCATTTTATGATTCAAAATAAAATTTAACCTCTTTTAGGGTGGTGGGCTTCCTTAGGAACACTGGCCATCTTTGGTTCACCTACCTTATAGCACGAATCCTATTGATTTTGGTGAATTTAGGACTTATAGTTTTTTTGCAGGGACACAAAGAAAAATTCTTTATCATTATGCCATATGGGCCCAAATATTTTTAAAGTACGATAGCGTCTAAAAGCCTTATTCATCTGAGCTAAAATTTTATACACAAGTTATAAGATTTGGGGTAATCTAACACTTATAGTTTTTCATAGGGACACAAAGAAACATTATTTACCATTATGGTCTATAGGCCCAAATTTTTTAAAGTGCAACAGCCTGTAAACGTCTTTTTCAATTGAACTGAAAATTTATACACTTATTATAAGTCCAAATCGCACAAAGTGTATAGATTTTGGTGAATCTTGCAGTTACAGATTTTTTACAGGGACACAAGAAAGTATATTTTATCATTAGGGAATATAGGTCCAAAGTTTTTTCAAGTGCAATAGCATCTAAATGCATCATTTGATTTAACTGAAAATTTATACACATGTTATACATCACCGTCGTATGGATTGTAAAAAATCGACGGGTTCTATCAGCACTCCGAAATAAATTAAAATGCTGGAATGCCTTCACCTATCACTCGCAAAATCAATTTCTTTCATGATGATTTTACTAGGAATAAATCGGATATCCAGAAAATATCCCGTATTCGACTGATTTTTCAATTTCTAAAATACCGTAGGATATCTGAATCGAAACCACCAGATATCAGGCTCTATACTAAATAACTTTTTTAATATTACAAATTCATGAGGGAATATCCGAAATGCCGAATCCGGTAAAATTCATATTCGGCTCATCTCTAGATTTTACTGCATACATTTCCAGCAGGTTCGAGATAAGGAATTTTGAAATCAAATTTTATACTTTCGGACACATTTAAAAGAAAATTCTTTCTATAAAAAGCAAAACTCAACTGAGAAATTTTTTATTACCTTGTAATTTTTGTAATTTTAATTTGAAGAATGTTAATGTATGCTATTTCAGTAATGCATTTTTATATATACAAATGAAATTAGATAATGGTTTTATCTGCATAATAATATTATTTTATTCACAAAAATTCATTCTAATCCAAGGTCTAAAGAATATTTTCAACAATCTAGATACAACATTAAAAGATAAAAAGCATTAATATTTTAGAATTGGTGAAAAGAAAATCTAAATTTTGAAGATACGGAAATTGTTAACAATTCTCAGAAAATGAAGACAGAAAAGTTTAAAATGGGGACAAATGTGGTCCTCATTAGAAATTTTCAAAACTGAGAAGGATGTCTAAAAATGAGGACAGTCCTCAGAAAATTAGAACTTCTGGTCACCTTATTTTAACCACTATAGGGGAGAGTGGGGATGGATGGGACATTTTCCATGTTTTTATTAATAACGTTCACCATATGTAATTCAGAATTTTATAACATTACTCATAAGTACACTTCAGTAATCAGTTACATATAAACAGACTAACTTTAATAAAAAGTTATCATTTTTAATTAATAATAAATTTTTTTTACATGCAAATGCATTGTCCCATTCTTCCCCACCCATGGGGATGAATGGGACAGGATTGAAGTTAACAAAGAAAATAAAGGTAAGTAAATAAATTTTTAAAGTTAAATTGGTTTATGTGATTTTATTACACACTATGAAGTTAATGAAATTAACATAAACTGATATATTGACTGAAATTAACATCAAAAGGCAAAAGTCCTTTGGTTCGCACAGTTCCTAGTGCTCTATGCTTTGGTGATTTAATCTAATAAGATCTAATCTAAAAATAAATAAATATGACACTAGAAAGATATAAATCATTATAATAGGGTACAAATTATCCAGATAAATTTTTGTTTCCGATTGATCGGGAAAAATAAGCACACTATTCTGTATTACATTAATAATCACCAGGATCTATTTAATTAGCTTGATTAAAATTGTGATTTTAATCCAATTATTATTAGTTTATTTATTTATTTTTTTAATTATTGATATTATTGATTTAAGTTGCATTGAATATTCAAACTTATAATTTTTTAAATCATAATTATTATAAACAAAAACCGGAACAATTAATTACAATCTATTTTTCTCTAAATCCATGCTACTTTTATAATTACATGTTATAACTATTGAGATACAGGTTATAAAAATATTGAAAATATATTTACGATTTATTTTAATATAATTCTTGTGTACAATTTTAAATTAGCACATTCTGGGGAATGTCTCATTCATCCCCATTGAAACTGTCCCATTCATCCCCACCACCACATAATCATATAAAACATGGAATAGGCCAAAGGAATACTTGTTAATATTCTTCTTGAATATCATAAACACAATAAAAGATTATGCCTTTTCACCATATAAGAGTTATATTAACTTTAAGCAAATATTAAAAACATTAAAAATTTACCTTACATAAGTCCTTTAAATTATCGTCCTATTATGAAAGTAATTAATATTTAAGCAAATAGTTAATTTTTAACTACTATCTGATTGAATCAGTGAACACTTACTCTGGCAGCAGAAAAAGACGCTTTAATTTTTTTCTGCCCTTCAATAGATTAGAAAGCACAATTCTGAAACTACACTTGATGAATAATCTCAGCACTGGCATATATCAGAAAATTTATCAAGTTTCTAGTGTTTGCAAAACATAAAAATTTTGCTATTGTCCCATTCTTCCCCACTCTCCCCTATTATAAACTGACGCATGGCACTACTACGTTCCATATTACATGTTTCATCATATTGTTAGTTATACGTGTTATTTTATGAAAATATCTTAACATGAATCGCAAGTAATATGATATCTAATATAACATTTATGCAAAAGTATGCTGATTGAATTTGATTTAAATTGCACTACAGGAGTTGGCACTATATTAAGATTTTTAATGAGCATTTAAGTTAACCACTTACTTTCCATTGGCTATAAGTAGACACAATTTATACCTGATATCCAAAATACTGAGCAATAATTTTGCTATTGAATATTTTTGTATGACATGTAAAGGGTGAGTTTTTATAACGGACAAAAACATTAATGTATTATATTAGTTTTTTTTTTTCTAATAGGGAACATTAATTAAGATTTTTGCCCTATATAAACTTTCTTTTATAAAATTTTTTTTAATGTGTTCAAAAAATTTAATTAGTTAAAAAAAGGGTAAACATAATAATAATATAAATAAACTCTTGAATAAAAGTGTTACATTTTCGTAAATGGGAGGAAATAAGATGATAAAGGAAGGAAGCTCTTGTCTAATAAAAATTTTAAAGCGCTTTACATAAATTTTTCTTGTTTATAAGTTATAAATTTATATGACTTTATTCTGCTGAAAAACAAAACTGCATATTTGGCTTCTTTAAAAATTACTTTGCCAGTCATTAATTTGCATATTTTCATATTCACATGTTCATGGGACATGCGTTTATTAATTAATTTTATTTATTTATTTTTTTATTTTTTATTTTTTCGTTAAAGTTTGCCGGATATAAGATCTGACGTGAAACCTTTCATTTAAGTAAAATAATAATTCCCATTAATTTATTGTTTTACTAGAAGGTTTAATAAATATGGAATTATGAATTCTTAAAATAAATGTCTCTGTGTTATGAAATAGATATTGGTAAAGAAACATTAGTGAAGTATTCCAACATTTCAATTTTATGTCATTTATTAAATAATCTGGTATGTCACTCACACGACTTTCTCTTACCCTGACATTTAATACTGTAAATACAAATCGGAGATTAAGAGGTAAGATAACGAGTTCTGTTATGTAAACCTATATTAAAAAATTTCCAATTAGGCTTCGGAAGAGTTTTATATGATAACTAGTTCTGTGTTCTTTTTTCTGTTTCATCATTGTACCTTCATTTGCATAGAATTTAAATCTGTTACTAAAATTAAAAGTTCACTTAAAATTATTCAGACAACTTTCACACGCAACATTCCTTGAAACTTATCAATCTTAATCAAACCTTTCCAGCAACAAACTTATATTAACTTCAAAATACAACATTTGGATCTCCTAAAATTATTCGTTTTTAAGTTACTCTAAGAGACACAGACAAAGGTCAAACGTTAAAAAGCTTCACGTCGGTAATCAGGAAGCCTCAAAATGTGAAAATATACAAAAAACAAGCGATGAATATTTATCGTAAAAACATGCCTTATTTTCCATATCTCTATGAGGTATTCATTTTAATTCCTTAACAGCTTTCCTTGAAATAGTAAAATATTATAGTAAAGAACGTCCACTAACAACAAAAAAGAATGTTATCGCTTAAATATTTGGAGCCCTGTATATCTTCTGAAGATTATGTACAGACCTCTTGGTGCACCTAAATATAATCCTATAGTAATAATTCACGGCCCAGCCTGAAATACATTTCCATCAATTTGCAACTATTGTCGTACTTTTATCTAGTTCTTTTGTGTAGCCCTGTAAACGAGCGGTGAATGATTTCTCTACCATATTCTACATGAGACATGTTTTTACGCATATAAAAAATACATATTCGTTTCATTTGGTTTAGTGCAGTGTATAGATGTTAAGCTGTACTTACCTTCAATTTCCCCCATAGACGCAATGTATTTGAATTTTATTGGGTGTCCCTGTACACGATCCATTTGCTTGATCTCAACGAAAAGTTTAGTGTAACTTCCCTATATGATACACATGTAAAATACCAAACACAGGCACACATACCAACTGCTAAAAACATAATAATCGGATTCAGGGAACCTCAAAACGTGTAAATATAACAAAAACTCACTTTCGAAAATTTGACCCCAATACAATATAGTGGGTAAGAGAAAGTAAAAAACATCATACTTTCTGAACCACTAAGACATTTATCACTTCTACCCTTTTTTCAAGCTTTTGAAAAAGGTACTGCCATTTAAAAAACCGTAAATGTATACCAAAGTGCACACCCACTTTGTGTATGCATTGATATGTATAAACTTATGCGCAAATACTCACATATAAAAAAAAAAAAAAAAAAAAAAAAAAAAAAACTGGAAATGATTTGCAGTATATTTTGTTAACGCATTTTTATTCTCAAATAAGCTTTTAAAATTTTCATTATGTTAAAAATAAATGAGCAAAATACATGTAAACATGTGAAACATTTCGATGTTTAATAATTCATAAAAAAAAAAAAAAAGATAGATTTAAATTAAGAACTTTAATAAAGTAATAGAATGGAAAAGTTTTATGGCTATTGACGATGAACTTACATAGTCACACCTTTCGTCACACGGAAAATATCAAGACGGTAAATTATTTCACGCCAGGTATTGCAAACATGTTGGTATTTGCAATGGCTATTGCGTTTGTAATCTAGGCAATCGAAGTGTGTTGTATCAAGTAGCCATAAGGAATTGGGCTACCTCTCTCAATCCATTTTGTTGCGATATATTCAGTAAAAAAACTACGATCGATGGTGCCCAAAGAGCTGGCACACCATTTTCTGCGCAAAATGGCTGAAGCTCATTGAGTTGTGAAAATACGAAATTTTGCAACATGTCTAAAAAAGTAACATATATGAATGGTTTTCAGTGAAAAGGCCATTGATACGGTCGTACATAGATGCACATCACACATTAACCCTTATTTGTAACTAGCCGCCTTCGGCGACCAGCTGGTTCACGATCCTTGAAAAATCCGACTTTACGAAACTCCCGCTCGGTGGCGCCTGCGGTGCTTTTTCCCGTTTCAGGTCTTACAAACGCTTAGTGACATATAGTGAAAATAACTTTACTAAAAAATTTAATCTCAGTAAATTTCCGCTCGGTAGCGCCTGCGGCGCACTCTTCCAGTTTTAATATCTGAAACAGCCTGTTCGCTCACCATGTTATGATCTTTCAAATTTCTGACTTCAGCAAATTCCCGCTCGGTGGCGCTATCCCCGTTTTAGAACTTACAACACCTTCCTCGCTCATTATAATTTAAAATATTGAAATTCTAAAATATTACAGCACCGTATGGCCGTATAAATTTCTGAAATCTACTGTTCAATTCCAAAGCAACAAAACTTTCAAATGATGCATTACTTATGAAGTTATTTTAATTAGTAGCTGAGATATAAAAGAAAACTTAATCAAGAAACCTTAAAACGTATAAATCGGGTGAAATCTCGAATTCCGCTTTCGATAATATAAAAGTGCTTTAAAATGTTTTTCGAATGATTTATTAAAAATAATTTAATCGTAATTAGAATTTGAAATACGCGTATTAGAATAAAATTGAATTTGCAATTAAAATGTAAATTAAAATGTAAATTTTTGTTTATTCTCCAAAATCGATGAAATTTGAACTGCTCCAAAGACATGTGACAGTAAAAGATATTTCTCTTTCGTTCTACTTTCCAAATATCGTCTGCGAAGTTGCCATGGTAACAAAAATGTTCGAATGACAAAAGCAAGAGTTTCAGAAACGTCGATTCAGAATTTCATCCAAAACTGCAGGGATACTGAAAATTAAAAAAAAAAATTATAACGGATTTAGTTTTTGAAAAAAATCTCTCAATCTTTTGAAATCTGGTTTGTCTAATCGAGACCTATATACATTAAAAAAAAAAAAAAAAAAAAAAAAAAAAAAGAAATGATTTATCTCTAAAAGATTTTGAGTTATAAAATGTTTTGTGAAAAAATCGATGTTTCGTAAAATCTAAAGATATGGATCGCTAATCCGTATTTTTTAAAAATGTTTATATGGTTTGAAAGAAGATTAAATGACCTTTCCAAATATATCACTTGTTAAGAAATGGAACAATTTCTCTTTCGTACAGGGCGTTTCAGAAACGCCGATCGAGAAAAAGAGAAATTTTGGACCCTTTTTAAAACTTAAAAAAATAAATAAATAAATAAATAAATAAAAAATCTCTATTAAAAAAAAATGTACCGTAAGAATCGGTAATAAATGCTCTTTCTCGTGGTACAGGTGTATTTTCAATATCTTCAAAAGTTCTGCAGCTATCGCTTTAGAAAAACTCGCGAAATTTTTCTCTCTCTGCTTCCTCTTTTGAGGAACGCGCTGAATTCTACTTGAAGGGCGGAAATCCGCTCGCTTTTTAATTAGACATTGTTTAACGTTTTAATTAATATCTCCGGAACTAATTTAAATTTTATAATTATTTTTTCACTATGCACTCGGGCAGGCTTCTGAGCACCCGTATGTCAAATTTTGTAGTTCTGTGTTCAGTAGGGGCTGAACGTATAGATGATCAGACAGACGGACAGACAGACATCTTCCTTTATTATTATAGATGCATCATTAACATAATTTTTCATTTTGTTTGATTTTAATATATATATATTTTTAAAATTTTCCACTTCTTCCAAATTATATTTTTGAGAAAAATTGAGTTAATATCAGTTTAAAAAATATTACTTTTTTTTAAAAGTTATATAAAACTTGATTACTGTTCTGCATATGAAAATTGGCCCCAACACTATTTTTGCAAGTTCTTATGTAAAATGACCTCCTGAATCGGAATAGGATGCCCATTTCACTCTATCACCCACCGTGTGTTAGGGACGGCGCCCTACGGTAATTGTATGTCTATAAATTTGATTTTTAGGGGGAGGAAAGAATTATTTTAACTGTTAAATATCTTCTGAGGGGCTACAGAGTTCTATAATTCTAAAACATGAACATTTGCGGCAAGGAGGAAATTTTTTTTTTTTTTTTGGGGGGGGGGGGGATTTGCCACGGAAATTATGTATTACATTTCTTATATTTTTAATCTATTATTAATGTTATTTATTAAACATTATATATATTCTTTTGCTTTTAAGTGTTAAATTAATTCTTTTTTGTTCTCCAAATCAAATTCATGGCCATAAAATTATCGAACAGTGATAAAAATTGGGGGAGGGGTTGGTGTCTCGATAAAACGGTGGTTGACTGGGCAAAATAGGAGTTAATATTCGGATTCAGGAGGTCATTTTACATAAGAATCAGCAAGAATGGTATCAGGGCTCGATTTTTTTTTTTCAGTGCAGTGTTGTTTGATAACAGACAGGCCTTCTAAATTTTATGTTTATCGTACAACCACAGTTCCCATGCCTAGCATTGGAGACGATTCTAAAGGCTTAGAGGGGTGTCAAATCGACAGAAAGGTTGGAATTTGGTAAGCCTCCAGTCATGTGGCGTTCCCTTATCGTTATTTTCTTTCAACCACAAGAGTTATCACTCCTGTTTTAACACTGCACTCTTTGAGTCAGCTCAGAGGTTTCCATCGTCCCGAGAAACGTGGTTGAAAAATAGATGTCTATTTGTTTAAGAATTAAGTGCAAAAAAGAAAGACGAGAAACAGATTGTTCCGATATTTTTTTTTTATTTCAGTACATTAAAATATTTAGTAAACAATGAATTGCTTATTATATGTACAATTATCAGACAATAAAAACAAGTTAGAAATTAAAATCGAAGTAAACCATTCAGAAAAATAACGCAAGCCTAAAAAAATGAAGTTGACAAAATTTGATTTGATAATTTTAGCTGATCTTTATGTTTTTCGATGTGCTGAAACCGAAAATGCAGCCCGTTTTTTTCTATCACGGATAGATTTTTGTCAATACAGGGTGTTTACCGACTCGATTTCCTGCATATATCACAATAGGTTGGTTGGTTGGCTGGTTGGTATGGTTTTACGTCACACTAGTGCTGCGCTATTATAACAACAGGTATTCATGATTAATTAATCATGGAAACATGCTATAAAACTTGCTATATAATTATACTGGTGGAAGAGTAATGGAAGAAATTATATAGGTAGGCACCCTGTATTGGTAAAAATCTATACGTGATAGAGAAAAAGTGGCTTCATTTTCGGTTTCAGCACACCAAAAAACATAAAGACCAGCCAAAATTATGAAATCAAACTTTTACATGTTGACCTGTGTAATTAAATGAAAGAAAAAATTACGTCAAAAGTTTTTTGCTTCATTAATTCATCAAAATCACTCGCCTGTCAATATTTGCTGGATTTGAATACCTTCATATTTATAAAAGTAGATTAAAATAATACAAAATTTACATTAAATTAAATTTCTTTTAAATGAAATTATTTGCTAAATTTAGTTTCTTTTTTTTTTCTTTTTTTTTTTTTTTGTACTAACATGAAACAAATCAAATACCCTTTGAAACCTCTGTCTTCATATTACTTTTATATGCAGTGATCAAAATTAAAGTTGTTTTTAATTTACTCTCAAAATATTTTTTTTATTAGGATTAAAAAAAATTATTGAACGTAGGAGGCAATTGGAATTTGTTGACAGATTTCTGCATTTTATTTAACGCCTGGGGATATGAATGAAAAAAAGTTCTAAAAATTTTGAAATTCGTAAACAACGTCACTTTTTTTTTTCGTTACTGCATAGTTCAGTAAATATTAAAAGGGACATTTTAGACTTATTTTTGTATTATAATGACAAGAAAGGTTAAAGGGAAATAATTTGTTGCGTATCTTAATATTTTTATTATTAATTAAAATAATATTCATTTTAGAGTAAGATACTTTAGAAATTTGTATATTACTTAGTTATCATTAATATAGTTAGTCATTATTATTATTAGTTAATTGGTTATTATTAGTATAATTTAGCGATTTATTTTATCAAAAGATTATATTCACAAAGAGTTTTTTTCTAACATTTCAGTTAAAACTAGTATGTTGCAGCTACCAGAAGACTTCCTTCTATATTTTTCAAACAAATTAACTCAGTACAATTAGTTCATCAAAACTATGGTTTGTACATAACCTTCAGAAGATATACAGGGCTGCAAATATTTAGGCCATAATTTTTTTTTTTTTTTTTTTAATTGTTAGTGGAAGTGCTTTACTGTAATATTTTACCATGTCAAGGAAAGCTGCTCAGGTATTCAAATTAATTCCTCATCGCTATATGATAAATAATGTATTTTTTAAGTTAAATATTCATAGCTTGGTTCTTTGTATTTTTACACGTTTTGAGGCTTCCTGAATACCGAACTCAAGTTTTTAGCGTTTGATCATTTTCTGTGTCTCTTAGAGTAAACTGAAAACAAATAATTTCAGGCGATCCAAATGTTGTATTTTGTAGTTAAGACATTTGTTACAAGAAAAGTTTTATCAAGATTGATAAGTTTTGAGGAATGTTGCGTGTGAAAGTTTTCTGAAATGGAAATTTGAGTTTAATAAGAGATTTGAATTCTATATAAATGTCGGTAAAATAATGAAACGGGGGTTTGAGTGTGGAGGCAGCCTCCCATCACATAGAATTATTTGTCAAATAAAGGGGTTCCGAAGCCTAATTTGAATTATTTTAACGTAGGTTTACATAACAGTATTCGTTATCTTACCCTTTAATCTCCAATCCGTACTTATAGTATTAAATTTCAGGGTAAGAGAAAGTCGTGTGAGTGAGACACCAAATTATTTATATTTAGCAATTTTCCAAAAAAAACAAAAAAAAAAAAAACAAAAAAAAAAAAACAATCCTTTAAACGTTAAAGGATTAGATTAAAAGGCGTCGTTCGATTAAAAAGCGGATATATTAAAATTTTAGAAAGAAACAGTAAAAGTTCTTATGAAAATGGAACATATTTATCTGATTTTAATCTTACTTCATGAGACTAAACGTTCCCTGAAGCCCTTTATGTTCATGAAATGATTTATAAAGTGTTGCTGCTGTTTATGATTGCCGTTTTTTACTATCTTTAATTGTGTTTTAATTAATTTATATACTCATTCAGGAACCTACCAGGAATCCTATAAAGATGGAAAAGTAAGTATTTTTTTTTTTCTTCTTTTTCATTGTCCTGGTGTTAAGTTATAGTACCATCTTATATTCTAATTTACTAAACCCTCATTAACTACTAATGATGAGGTGATATGTATAATATTTTTGTTTATATATTTAAAATTTGTTCGTAAGTATTTTTAAAAAATTATTGGAAAATACATTTTTAGATTATTTAGTGAAAAAGGTTTAAGATAAATTTAAAAATAAGTCATCATATGTGTATAATTACGAGATTTTTCTAAACAGTAATAATGCATTAAAAAAAAAAAAGTTACTAATTTACTAAATCCTCATTAATTACTAATGATGAGGTTATATGTATAATTTTTTTGTTTATATATTTAAAATTTTTTCGTAAGTATCTTAAGAAATGTATTGGAAAATACATTTTTAGTTTATTTAGTGAAAAAGGGTTAAGATAAATTTAAAAATGAATCATCACATGTGTATAATTATGAGATTTTTCTAAACAATAATAAAACATAAAAAAAGTTACTAATTTACTAAGTCCTCATTAATTACTAATAATGAGGTGATAGGTATAATTGTTTTGGTTATATATTTAAAACTTGTTCGTAAGTATCTTATAAAATGTATTGGAAAATACATTTTTAGTTTATTTAGTGAAAAAGGGTTAAGATAAATTAAAAAAAAAAGTCATTATATATGTATAATTATGAGATTTCTCTAAACAATATAAATACTTTTTTTTTTTTTTCTAAACATGATTTTTTAAAAATAAATAAATACATAAATAAAACTTAAAAGAAAAAAAAAATAAAAAAATAAATGAAATGCCATATATAGCCATCTGATAAGTTCAGTGAACTTCTTATATTTTCTGCATTTCAACTAGAGTCTTAAAGATCATTGAACTTTTCAAAAATAGATGCTGAGTGATTGGGCGGTTGACGCCTGGATTTCATATCTAGAATTTGTCGTCTAGGGGATTAAAATGTAGTATTTTGTTGACAGTTTGATCGCAATTTGGTAAACATATACTGCTTAATTCCTAAGAATTAACTTAATCATTAATTTAAAATCGTTATCAATTTTAGTAATGTGAAACTATAATATTCAAAATTATCTTCTAGCTTAAGATTTGATAGTTACGTACTATGTAGATTAATATTTTGAAATGTAGTCTTTATTTACAATACATTAGGGGTATTTTGTTGTTTTCGTAGTGTTATTAGTTTAATCTTTATTTCATAGAAAACGTTCTGTTTACGCAGCAGATTAACTTATTGTAAAAATAATTCAATTAAAATGACACTAAATTTTAAACTAAAAGACATAAAGTTATTATTGTGTTATGGTTATTAAATATCAATAATATT
The DNA here is from genome assembly GCA_963930645.1 of Salticus scenicus. Classification (NCBI taxonomy): domain Eukaryota; kingdom Metazoa; phylum Arthropoda; class Arachnida; order Araneae; family Salticidae; genus Salticus; species Salticus scenicus. Next base: position 53,979,572 of record OZ005662.1, on the reverse strand, counting down.
TTAAAGTAATTGTCGCATGTGACTCGCTTGTTTATATGCTTTTCTTTTTCCTAATTTATAAACAATTATTATTTGTTTTTATTACTTTAAGTATAAGGAAGTATAGTAATCACGATTTGCGAAATGGATTTTGTATTTCACATTGCTCGAAAACGAATGATCGCTGAATGTTGCCAATTTACACGTGTAACAGTCATGATGTCTAGTTGCACACCTGCAAGTGTCATCTTAACACGAGCCCTCGTTTTAGAGTTATAAGAGACTTTACACGATTTTTCGTGACGTCTGTATGAATGTGTGTCTGTGTCTGTGTGTATGTCGCATAATTCAAAATCGGTTGGACGTCGAAAGTTGCGAATTAGTACATAGGTTTGTTACAATATCTAGTTGTGCACCTCCCTTTTTGGTTGTGTGATTTTCCGTTTTGGAGATATTTAGGAAAATTAGGTTCATAATGACTAAAATTACAAAGGTTTTGGCCATAATGTATCAAAAAACGAAAATAACTCAAAAACTATTTGGACAAAACTTGCAATAGATTTTTAACTAATTTCCGACTAGCTAGATATTTGAAACATTCAAATAAGCTCAGAACACGTTGACAATGCATTTTTAAAAATATTTTTAGCCAACTGATGGAAGAAAATAAATGAAGGCATGAATTCGCAGCTTCCTCAAATTAGTTATTTTAAATATATTTTATAACAAATAATTCTTACTAATAATTCTTTGTAAAAACAACAGTCATATAATTAAATAAAGTTTGACTTACCTGAGTTGTCACAGGTAATCATATATTCCATTGATGAAGAACAATCTCCTTACTTATCATCAGATTGTACACTTGAAATTAGATGAAAAATACATGGATATATATTTTATAGGACTTCTGTTTTTAAACAATAACTACTTCTTTTCCTATAATGAATGTTGATTAGACTGTGAAATTCTTACATAATATGTAGATCAATTACTATTTAGGATAATTCACACATTGCTGCATAATGAAAAGAATGCCTAGATGTTTAGCCTTTAAATTTATTCATCTTAGACAAAAGAAAAAATATTATGATTAAATAGAATAAGAAAATGGAACGTCGGTCCCGAATAACAAAAGTTACATGATTGAAAAAAGTATTACAGTGTACTCGTAGAGAGACGCGACACATCGTCACGTGATGCGGCAGGTGCACCAAACAATCAGTTGGCGGGAAGCAAAAAACAAAAAGAAAGTCCGGAACAAGAAAAACGAAAGTCAATAAAAGTGTTCTGAGATTAAATATCACAACACCCCCTCTTAAGCTCAGAAATTTTTCAATTGTTCATTAATGCATTTCTATGTCTATTAAAATCAGTTTTTGGCAGAGCTTTTGTTAGGGTATCGGCGGTCATTTCTTTGGTAGGTTTGTATTGAAGCTTGATTAGGCCTTCTTGTATTAGGTTTCGCAGAAGATGATATCTCAGCTGTAAGTGTTTTGTTTTGGAGTGGAATTTATCATTTTCAGCAATCTTGATGGTAGATTGGTTGTCCTGGTACAACACTATAGGACATTGTTGCGGCAAATTTAAATCATCCAGTAGTTTGTTGAGCCACTGTATTTCAAGTGCAGCACTCGCAGCTGCGACGTACTCAGCCTCTGCTGAAGACATGGACACACAGGACTGTTTCTTCGAAGTCCAAAATATTGGATTTTTTCCTATCTTAAATAAATTTCCAGCGATGGACTTTCTATCATTTGGATCATTGGCCCAATCCGAATCCGAATATGCTCTAAGAACAGGTTCACCAGAGTTACAAAGTTTTAATTTAATATCTTGGGTATTTTTCAAATATCTAATAACCCTTTTAACTGCCTCCCAGTCTTTCGCTCTAGGATTTTCGTTTCTACGGCTTAAGATGCCAACGGCAACACTTATATCAGGTCGCGATACTGTAGAAATGTAAAGTAACGCGCCTATAGCCTGTCTGTACATTGTGTTGTTTGGTAAGAGATTGTCATTATCAGTTAATTTTATATACCCTGGTTCCATCGGTGTGTCAGAGGGCCGTGCGTTATCTAGCCCAAATTTGGTTACAATGTCTCGTATTTTATTATTTTGATCAAGCGTAATTACCCCTTTACAAGGTCTTTCTATATTTATGCCGAGGTAATATTTGGCTTCCCCAAGGTCGGTTAATGGATATTCTTCCCTAAGTTGATTAATTAGTATGTCAATATTGTGATTTTTACCAGTTATAAGTAGGTCATCAACATACACAAGAATGTAAGTTTCTGTGTTATCTTTGTTACGGATATATAAACACTTGTCATGTTGACTTTGTTTAAATCCTAATTTACACAATGATTCATTAATTTTCAAATTCCAAGCTCTAGCTGCTTGTTTCAAGCCATATATCGCTTTCTTTAACTTACATATTTTATTTTCTTCGCCCTGGATAACATAACCCTCGGGTTGATGCATGTATACATCTTCTTGCAAATTTCCATGTAGGAAAGCAGTTTTGATATCTACATGCCTTAGATTCAAATTTTTATATAGTGACATGGTCAAGAAACTTCTTAGAGTGGTATGCGATGCAACTGGTGCAAAAGTTTCGTCATAGTCCACCCCGTATTTTTGAGAAAAACCCTTGGCAACAAGCCTGGCTTTATATTTCTCGACTTGTCCTTGGCTATTGTATTTGGCCTTGAAAGCCCACTTACACCCTACTACTTTGGTCCCTGGTTGAGCGTCAACAAGTTCCCAAGTATTGTTTTGTCTGAGTGAATTCATTTCGTCGAGTGTGGCATTCAGCCAATTTTCTTTTTCAGCTGGGTTTTGAATTTTTAGTATATCATCAAAACACTTAGGCTCATCAATTCTTTTGTCATTTACTGCAAATGCAAATCTGTCGGGCGGAACACCTTTATTTAATCGTTGTGATCGTCGCGGCAGAGTTTGCGTGTCATCCGGACTATCGTTATCGCCCGCTATATCTATATTTATATCAGTATCTAATATTGGTAATTTGGACACCGGAATTTCATCATTTGAATTTTCATTCTTGATTTGTGATGTTTCATTATTGTGGGATTCTCTATTCTCATCTTCCAAAAATTTTACTGTTCTGCTAATTATTACATTTTTATTATTTGTGCAAATTCTGTAACCTTTGCTACGATTATCATATCCCACAAAAATTCCTTCTTGAGCGGTGCTATCCAGTTTTCCCCAATGTATTTTATGTACATATGCGTATGCGCGACAACCGAATGTTTTTATATTTGATAAATCGGGTTTACGGCCGGTCCATTTTTCGTAAGGAGTTGAGTCGCATGAGGAGGTCGGGAGCCTATTTTGTATGTAATTTGCAGTATTTACGGCTTCCCCCCAAAAGAAATTCGGCAAATTACTGTCTTTAAGCAGACAGCGAGCCATTTCGGTCAGCGTACGATTTTTACGTTCTGCCACGCCGTTCTGAGCACTAGAGTAAGGAACGGTAAACTGGTGCTCAATTCCTTCTTTATTCAAAAATTCATTTACTTCCATACTAGTGTATTCACCCCCGTTATCGGAGCGAATTGCTTGCACTTTTCGGCCAAATTTGTTTGCGGTCATAGCCACATATTCCTTTAACTTAGAAAATACCTCAAACTTATTTCTTAACAAATATATAATAGTATAACGACTGTAATCGTCGATAAATGTAAGAAAGTAATATTTTCCACCTACAGTGGGGGTTTTCATAGGGCCACATAAGTCTGTGTGGACCAGTTCGAGTGATACGGAAGCTCTAAATTGTGCAGCTTTGGGGTAAGGTGAATCAGTTAATTTTGACATTATGCATGTTTTACATTCAGTATTATGTTTGCAATCATTTAATTTTATACCCACAGCCATGTCCTTGTTAACTAAATCTTTAATGTGGTTAGTATTTCTGTGGCCAAGTTTCACATGCCACTTGTTTATGCAATTTTCGTTATCACAAGTTTGTATTACAATGTTCGCTGTGTGTTTGTTTTCAGAATAATTTAATTGACATTCATATAAGTTATTTTTCACATATCCCTCAATGCATGTATTTCCCTGATTTACAATTTTACAGGTTTTATCATCAAATACAGCGATACAGCCATTCTCTGTTGCTCTTTTTATAGAAATTAAATTAGTTTCTATTTCAGGGACATAAAGAACATTTTTAAGTGTTATTTTGTTCTGTGTGTTTTCCGAATTTACGGTATACAAATCCACAGTACCGGAACCCAAAGACTTTAGCTGCGTGCCGTTCGCGATAGTGACGTTAGAAACGTTATTTTTAAGTTCGCGAAATTTTAGTTTATCATTGCAGATATGTGAAGACGACCCTGAATCAACCACCCAATTTACAGTTTTATCTCCAACATAAAAAGAATACAATTTATCAGCTTTTGGTTTATTGGTCCCCTCTGCAATTTGAGCGCTATCTGGCTTCTCATTGTTCTGAGAGCATATGTTGGATCTGAAGTTGGGTTTTTTGTTGAAATTTTTACTGTGACTTTTAACAGCAGAATTATTTTTATTTTTTAACTTATAACATTCTTCAATATTGTGGTTACTTTTCTTACAGTATTTGCAGAATTTCTCCGATTTGTTATTGTTTTGGACTTTTAACGCTGAATTTTGAATAGTTTTGTTTTCAAGCCTTTTGGCATATTCATCAGCTAATTTGTTTCGTATATATTCAGGTGTCAATTGCGCTTCGTCTCTCGATTCGAGACTTGTTATGAGAACGTCATACGAAGGAGGGAGTGAGCATAGCATTAATGCAGCTAGGTGCGATTCATCTATGACTTCACCTATGGCGGTGAGTCTGTCGCGTGTTTTATATATATCAGCTATATGTTGGTTAACATCACCACCTTCAATTAATTTTATGGAATAAAGTTTCCTAAGTAAGAAAAGCTTACTGGTAAGCGATGATCTTTCGTGGACTTGACGCAGAGCATTCCAGCACTCTCGTGCTGTATCTAGATTCATAACGTACACGATCTGGTCATTATCAATAAGTAAATTGATAATAGCTCTGGCTTTTCTATTTTTTGAACGCCACTGATCGGTTATTGGGTTGGGAGGATCGTCAGTAATGACTGTAAAAAGATCCTCTTTTTGCAAGTACATTTCAATACGAAACTTCCACACATTATAATTTGTGGAGTTCAGCGGTTCAATTTGTATATCTTTTGTTGCTGACATACTTAAACAAAATTTTTGTAATAGTTTTGTTAATATTTGTTCAATACGTAAATATTCATTTAATATTTTAAATCAACACAGTTTGGATAAATAGTACTTGAAGAAGAAAATAAAATTAAATAGTTTTCATAAAAATAAGTACTAGAAGAAGAAGATAAACTTAAATAACTTTCTAATTACTTTTCAATACTTTCGATTTAGTGTCACTTCATACTCATAATCTGATGGAAGAATACTATATAAATGAAGGCATGAATTCGCAGCTTCCTCAAATTAGTTATTTTAAATATATTTTATAACAAATAATTCTTACTAATAATTCTTTGTAAAAACAACAGTCATATAATTAAATAAAGTTTGACTTACCTGGGTTATCACAGGTAATCATATATTCCATTGATGAAGAACAATCTCCTTACTTATCATCAGATTGTACACTTGAAATTAGATGAAAAATACATGGATATATATTTTATAGGACTTCTGTTTTTAAACAATAACTACTTTTTTTCCTATAATGAATGTTGATTAGACTGTGAAATTCTTACATAATATGTAGATCAATTACTATTTAGGATAATTCACACATTGCTGCATAATGAAAAGAATGCCTAGATGTTTAGCCTTTAAATTTATTCATCTTAGACAAAAGAAAAAATATTATGATTAAATAGAATAAGAAAATGGAACGTCGGTCCCGAATAACAAAAGTTACATGATTGAAAAAAGTATTACAGTGTACTCGTAGAGAGACGCGACACATCGTCACGTGATGCGGCAGGTGCACCAAACAATCAGCTGGCGGGAAGCAAAAAACAAAAAGAAAGTCCGGAACAAGAAAAACGAAAGTCAATAAAAGTGTTCTGAGATTAAATATCACAACACCAACTGTTTCGGATACCTCCTGCCTGCAGCAGCGTTTATATGATTCAACAGAAAAAATATTTAACTAACTTCCCGATCGGCAGCGTTACCTGTACAAATCTTGCAATCGATTTTTAACTAACTTCCCGACTAGCTAGACATTTGAAACTTTCAGAAAAGCTCAGAACATGGTGACAATATATTTTAAAAATATTTTTAGCAAATTGTTTCGGGTCCCTGCTGTCTTCGGCAGCGTTTATATGGTTCAAAAAGAAAATTTATTTTACTAACTTCCCGACTAGCTAGACATTTGAAACTTTCAGAAGAGTTCAGAACACGGTGAAAATGCATTTTTTAAACATTTTTAACCAACTGTTTCGGGTTCTGCTGCCTTCGGCAGAGTTATCAGTACAAAGCTTGCAATCGATTTTTAACTAACTTCCCGACTAGCTAGACATTTGAAACTTTCAGAAAAGCTCAGAACACGGTGATAATGCATTTTAAAAATATTTTTATACAACTGTCTCGGGTCCAATGACAATGCTTTTTAACATTATGTATATATTTCTAAAGGTGTATAAAGAAGTCATGTGGTGCCTACATCAGATTTTTTGATACAAAAACACTTTTTTGTAAAGAAAATATGTATTTTTTCCCTTCTTTTTCTTCTTAAAAATATAGTATCTTTTATTCACTTAAGACATTTTGAAACTGGTGTGTTGTGGCTATCACAAAACTTTCTTCTATATTTTCCTAAAAAAAATTTACTCAGTACAAATTATTTATTAAAATTATTTTCTGTGATGAATCGACTTTTTTCCTCCTAGAAGAATAACTCTAAATGTAAGGTTATTTGCAGAGATTTTTTAAACAACTTTGCCTTCGAGAATATAGGCAAACGCTCTAGAATTCTACTAGGAATTTCTAGAACTCGCTTTCAAAGGGGACTAGAAGGTATAAGAATGACATGGAACTATTTTTCCTATAGCCACACTTTAGATTCTAGATGTCAATTACAGCATTTTTTCTCAGAGTAATAATTTGTGTGAGAATAGAAGATATACTCATAGTCATATAAAGGTTTGTTTCTTACATCCAAGGTTTTCAAAACAATTCAATATCCAATAATTAACGTTCACCTGTATGTATGACACACAAAGAAAGTTTCTATAATGTCCAAATCATTAATAATACTAGTCTACAAAAAATCATGTTGGCAAAATTTGATTTGATAATTTTAGCTTATACATATGTTTCATTGGTGTGCTGAAACCAAAAATGAAGCCAGATTTTTCTCTATAGATTTTTGTCATCAAATGGTCTTTACCGACGCAATTTCTGCATTTTCATTTGTTTCCATGATTAATTTTAATTATTCATGGAAACATATTACGAACGTTAATAAAGAAATATATTCCACTTATATATGCTGACAATAATTATAAAAACAGTAATAAAACATACTTTCAGCATATCACACCATTTAACTATCTTTATATCAAAATATCTCTACGTTCCGACGTTTCGGTTAATATTTAATTTTTAACCATCTTCAGGGAAATGATGTTCATAAACTATAAACATAAATCAAATTACGCCATTCTTGGATACTACAAATACAATTCACAAAGAAATTAACACGTGATTACTTATTATCCATTAAACTCCCCCCCCCCTCAATTTGGCTTCGTTTCCTAGTGTTTTCAGATATATCTATATATGTCTTTTTACTTCCATTACCCTACTACCTTTGGTAATGGAAGTATTGTATTCGATCTGAAAATTCGATATCGGGTTTTCACCTGATTTACACGTTTTAAGGTCCCCTGAGTCCAAAAAAGTGGTTTTTGGCAATTGGTCAGTGTGTATGTATGTATGTGTGTGTATGTATGTATCTGGAGAATCTTCTGGCTATTATAGCTCATAAACTAATAAAGATAGAGCTACGAAACTTTAGAATTGAAATACGTTTGGTGTACAGATGAAATTTCCAAATTTTGGTGAAAATTGAAAAACCGGAAGTGGGACATCGGAAACCGGAATTGGGACCGTAAGTCCGTATCTAAAAAACGGCTCTAACGATTTTCTTCAAATTTGCTATATAAACACTCTATTAGATGTCCTTTCAAATTATATAGTTGGTTAGTTCAGAAAAATTGATAGGCGTCCTGTATAAATAGCTCAATTTCAGGTCTTGCAAGGGCGTTCCTTTAAAAATAGCTGTACGAATTTTTTTCAAACTCGCCATATTAACTCACTTTAAATATGATTTTGTATGTAATTATTGTTTTCCTGTCAATAATTGAGTGTGATAAAAGTTGATATCTCAAAAACGGCTCCAACGATTTTCTTGAAAATTGTTATATAAATCCATTTCTTTCTTATGTATCTCGAAAGTTGGTGTTTCAAAAAAAAAAAAAAAAAATCTTAGTGTAAACTTCGTTTTATATGTCTTTACATGTGTTTAAAGTTTATCTTACCACAAAAATGTTAGGTTTCTACTTCTTCGGGTCATTTTTACATCTTCTGATCACATTATCTCCAAAAAATGCATATAATATGTGTAATAGTGGGTAATGGAAGTCGTGTGGTTGTTTCTCACCAGATTTTTTTCACTTCCCATCGGTGATGATCGAACTCACAACCTTCGGGTTCATGGTTGTGTACTCTGACCACAGAGAGAATGAATCGCGGCTGAATATTTCCTGATTACTTAAACTAGTGTTTCCAGATTTTTATGTATTTATTTATTAATTTTTATTTTTTTGAAATGGTGTTAAAATACAAATATAAGTATTTCCTATCATACTAAATTAAATTCTGGCATAGACATACCTTTATCAATAGTTTTAATGCTCGCGAAGTGAGCATACATCGAGATGTCTATTTATTATTTTTTTTTCAATAGCGTTGTCTTGAACTAATCATTGTTTTATGTTTTTCGCCTTATATTAAGCATTTTTTAAAGTATTTTTTCATGTGCTGAAAAAATAAATTAAAAAGAAAATGAAAAGGCTAATAAAGAAAAAAAAAAAAAAAAAAAAAAAAAAAAAAAAAAAGGAACAAGTTTAATAAAGTTGTTTCAATGGGAGGAAACAAGTCAATAAAGAGAGGAAGTTCTTGTCTAATAAAAACACCGAAGCCGGTTATTTGTCTTTTCATATTTTCTATTTTATAAGATATACATTTACACGCCTCTATTCCGTTGAAAATAAAATTCAATATTTGGCTTCATTAATAATTGTGTCACGAGTTATTAATTTACATATTTTCATATTCATGTATTCAAGGGTCATATCTTTAGAAAATTACGTATTATTCATTAAAAAATATGTCAGAACTCATAACCTTCGGATTTGTGTACTACTGACACAGAGCCAAAGGGGTCTCGGCTAAATATTTCGACTAGTGTTTATATATATATACATACATATATATATATATATATAATTTCCCATTGGTGAGGATCGAACTCACAACCTTCGGGTTCGCAGTCGTGTGCTCTGATCGCAGAGCCAATGGGTCGCGGCTGAATTTTTCCTGATTATTTAGACTAGAGTGTTTTCAGATTTTCTTTTTTTTGAAATGGTTTTAAAATACAAATATAAATAGTCCAGTCGTACTAAATTAAATTCTGTCATAGACAAAATTTCACCCATAGTTTTAATGCTCGCGAAATGAGCATACTTCGAGATATTTATTTATTTATTTATTATTTTTTTTTATAGCGTTGTCCTGAACCAATCATTGTTTTATTAAATTTTCCCCCTTACATTAAGCATTTTTTTCTAGTATTTTTTCATGTGCTGAAAAAATAAATTAAAAATAAAATAAAAAGGCTATAAAAGAAAAAAAAGTTTAATAAAGTTGTTTCAATGGGAGGAAACAAGTCAATAAAGAGAGGAAATTCTTGTCTAATAAAAACACCGAAGTCGATTATTTGTCTTTTCATATTTTCTAGTTTATAAGATATACATTTATATGCCTGTATTCTGATGAAAATAAAAATCAATATTTGGCTTCATTAATAATTGTGGTCTCGAGTCATTAATTTACATATTTTCATATTCATGTATTCAAGGGTCATATCTTTAGAAAATTACGCATTATTCATTAAAAAAGTATGTCAGATAAAAGCTTTGACTTGAAGCTCGTTCTTCTAAGCAATATAATAATACGCATTAATTAATTATTTTACTAGAAAGTTTGATAAATATGAAATTATCAATTATTAAAATTAATGGTTTATTTTTAGAATAAATATTTGTAGAGAAACGTATTCGTGAACTATTACATTTTATAAATATTATGTTATTTAACTCAAAACTTATTTTTTGAAACACTGCGACATTTATTATTTTTATATTGTTTTCTTTTCAGTCTTTTAAGATAGGTATTTACATGTAATAGAATGTGTACACATACAATAGTGTATATACACTTTGCATGTACTACATACATATTTATGTAAAAAATCTATACGCAAATAAACATATTGAAAAAATGGTTTAAATGTTTTTCAGTATATCACTTGTTAATGGATTTTTAGTCCCAAGTATATTTTTAAATTTTTATTTTATTAAAAATAAATATATATTGAAAGGTATTACACACAATAATAAGTTCTAATTTATACATATGCAGCTATGCTAATAATAAAAAATATATGCTAATAGTAATATATCGGAACATAATTTTTCTGGAGGTAAGGAAAACTCGAAATTCTAAATCTAGATAAAGCCCACGAAAAGCGCTCAATCGTGCAAAGCCCGTCCAATTTTCTTTGAGAAGAAAATAAGTGAGATCAATTTTTCATCTTAAAAAAAAAAAAAAAAAAAAAAAAAAAAAATCCTATAACCGTACTTTTTTGTCAAAATCGTTTGACAATTTTCAAGAAAACTAAGTTTCTGCCTTATTATTTTAGGCTGAAGATCTGGTTACCACTAAAAGCTAATTATCCTGATGATGAGCATATTTCCGATCGAACCGTCATCTCAAAAGTACATTACCTCTGAATTTTTATCGAATCATTCGAGTACTTCAGAACTGTCTGACTTTTTTTCCCGGGCAAAATGCTGGTTACCAGTGAACGTCAATTATTTTTAAAAACAGGGCAATTTGGATTGAATTGTAAACTCATAAAATCCGTAAATCTAATTTTTTATCAAAATCACCCTAGTAGTTTCTAAGAAATCCAAGTCACTGCCATATTTTGCCACGGGCGGATTGAGGGTTAGCAGTAATCGCTAATTTTTGTAAAGTTGAAGATAAGTCAGATAGTTTCTAATCTAAAAAAAAAAAAAAAAAAAAACCTTAACGCAGAGTTTTTTCAAAATCAATACATCTATTTCAGATAAAACCAAGTTTATGATATAATTTATACAGGCGCAGTGGAATTAACTGTGAACGTTATCTTTCCTGTAGATGAGAATAATTCAATATGAATTGTCATTAAAAAAAAAAAAAAACAGAAACTTTAATTATTTATTAAAACCGTTTGAGCAGTTTTACAGAAAACTAAGTTTCTGCCATACTTTGCCACGAGCGGAGTGAGGGCTAACACAGCAGTGAACTCTAGGTTTCCTGAAGATGAGAATAAATCACATATTTTTTTTCATTACGTCAAAATCCTTAACCCTAGATTTTATCAAAGTCGTTCGGTTCATTTCTAAGAAAACCGAGTTTTCGCCTTATTTTGCGATAGACAGTGTGAATGTTAACAGTGAATGCTAATTTTTACGAAGATAAGGATGAGTCAGATGGAAGTGTCTTCTCGACTTAATTCTAAGTTTTTATCAATACCGTTAAATCCATTTCTCTGTAAACCAAATTTCTGCCATATTTTGCAACTATTTGTGTTAGGGATAATATCAGTCATTTTTCGGAACATGAAGCTAAGTTAGATGGGTTTGTCGTCTCAAAAATTGATATTCTTAAGTTTTTATCAAAATGGTTTGACCCATTCTTGAAAACCAAATTCCTACGATATATTCAAACGGTAGAAATGTGAATTTACAATGAACGTTAATTTTCGTTTCTATGAGGATAAGTCAGACGAGTTTGTCATCACAAGAGAAACTCTTAACCTTATATATATATTTTTCAAAATCTTTAGATCCATTTCCATGTAAATTTCATTTCTGCCACAGGTTGCATCCGGTCTAATAAAGATTAACAGCAAACGCGCATTTTCCTGAAGACGGGGACAAGTCCTATCAGTTTGTTTTCTGAAAATTCCTTATTCAAAATTTTACGTAGCCATGCGCTTTTTCCCTTTTTCTCAAAAACTAATCAATAGATTTCAAACTTCACCCCTAATTCTTTTAAGTAAATTTTAATAAACATGCAAAAAAAGTATTAAGTCTTTACTTATAGAAGTTTTAGCATTTTGAAGATCATGAATTTCTGAAAAAAATGTAAAAACTGAGAAAACGCAATTTAAAGATTTCAAATTTGCAAAAAAATATATAAAAAACCATAAGAAGTTTTGCCTGAATATATATTTTATTCAGAGATGCCAATATTTTAAACTTTTAAATCAAAATTGACACCAGTATTTTTAAAAGGATTATGTTATATATATTTTCAACGATTCATATTACTGAAAATAGCCATAAATTCTTTCCGGTTTGAAGTCTCCCTTGAAAAACGGAAGACTTGGCACCTATGTTTTATTGAACAAACCAAGCATATATAGTTCAGTTTAGAAATATCAAATGGGATATACATAAGCTTGTATATGGAAGTTTCAGTAGTATCAAGTCAAACGTGCCACGTCCCCTTAAATAAAATATTTTTAATTTCATGTAGATGACATGTAAAACATACGTTTAACAGCCTATTAAACAGCTGACTGCTATATTGTTGCGAAACATTTGACACCTTTGACATTTATTTAGACCTATAGTTACAATGACTTTCGTCTCGATTGATCCATATCACAGAAAATTAAAGAAATCAGTACACAATATTTTGAAGACATAAGACATCACAAACATCCATGCCCGCACCAGGATTCGAACCTGGGACCAGAAGATTCAGAAGGCAGCTTCCTACCGACCGAACCACCTGGCCGGCAAATTTCTGTGAAACGTTTTTTAATGACTTGTTATCTAAACACATTATCTATATAATATTTCTCTAACGTTGACCAGTTACGATTAAATTTTGTCAAAACGATACGATAGTAATGCAAAGTGCTAACCTGATTGACCCATAGATATAGTAATTTATATAGATCTATCATCCCATTGTTATCATGCAAAAATTTTTGATGCCGAAAATTTTTTTTGGCATCAGCCATATAGTGGTATTGAAACCATTAAAACTCGGCAATTGTAATAGAATAGAATAGAATGTTGATGAATTTTCAAAATGTCGAAATATTGCGTCTCTTAATTCTTCTAATAAATTTATGAGAAGAAATGAATAAGTTATCATAAAAGTAAATTATATTTGACTAAATTATGAAAAATATCATTTTTATAATCAGTTGCTTTGTTATTATTGTGAAATAAAAACTTGTTTGATTTTAATGGAATACGTTTTTTAAAGTTTGATATTTTTTAAGATTTTGTATTAGTAAGTAATATAGAATTTTCAGAATTTTTTTTAAATATATTTAGCAGCGGCGTAGGAAAAGAACGTTAGTTTTAGTATATAAAAAGAGTTTAACTTTAAATATTAACTAAATTAATAAATATATAAAAGAAAAAAAGAAAGAAAGAAAAAGAAAAATGAATTTGAAATTGTATCTGCAGTTTTTCATTCACCTTTAGTACATAAATTATTCATAAGTTTTATTTTCTAAATTATCTGTGTGTATTCACTCGGAAAAAGGCAGCCATATTGTGGACTTTTCTCCGAGTGAAAAGGCATCACTTTTTTCCTCTCATTGATCAATCTATGTCTTACAAGGAAACATTCAAAAAGTGTCATCTTCAAAAAGTATTGAAAAAAATATATGTGATTCTACTCTTCATAAAACACCAGAAAAGGAAAAAAATATCGGCTGAAATTAATTACAGCGACCACAAAAAATTATCAAAGTTAAGCATATTTGGCGATTTCACACTGCTAGGCGATTGATTTTGAGTACTTGGCGGAAAAGCAAAACACGGTTCTGTTCGTACGCAGCAATCTCCTTGCTAACAAACGTATCGCCTAACAGCGCTAAATCGCCAAATATGCCTAATTTTGATAATTTTTTGTGGTCGTTGTAATTCATTTCAGCCGATAATTTTTTCATCTTCTGGTGTTTTATGAAGAGTAGAATCACATATATTTTTTTCAATACTTTTTGAAGATGACACCTTTTGAATGTTTCCTTGTTAGTACTATATCTATGGATTGACCAAAGCATAAATTAGGCTGCTAGCGATTTCGGCTACAAGAATTTAATCTAATTGCACTTGAAGTGCGCTGAAAAAGTATTAACTTTTTGTGCTGATACTTATGCTCAAAATCTCATACTTAGAAGTATATTTGGAAGAATTTCTAAAGCTAGTTAAACCGCTTTATATTGCATGGTGGCTATTCAGCAGGACTGTGGTAATGCCATCTATTATAGATTTTTTTAATTCATTATAAATAGAATGAATGTCATTTCTTTTTATTTATTTATTTATTTTCTAGATACATTTATTAACTATGGAATTACTGTTATGTATGGGGATATGGTAATTTAATTCCATCAAATTTTAGGATATAATTGATTTTTAATATAACAATAATTTAACTCTAGGAAATTTCAACTTAGCAGAGAGAAAATTTATTTTCTAAAATTGATATTATACTTCAAATGTTATAGGTTTAAATCTCTTATATATATATATATAAAGAAAATTTCATGTAATTTTATAAGATCTTTCTAAAGATCATATTCGTTATTTAGGTACTATCACGCTGATGTTTTGCGCGGGAAAAACTATCTATATAATATTTCTCTAACGTGGACCAGTTTCAATTATTTTTTGTCGAAACGATACGATAGTGCTGTAATTAATAAAATACGCGAGGATAAAAAATAATATTTATACATGGACAATATTTAAGCACGCGGACTTAGCTCAATGAACTAATGAGAAAAAATGACGACATTTGTCTGATGAGATTGTTTTACGGGAAAATGTATTTTTAACAGTTGCTTCTCCAGAATCTTTGCAAACGTCATTTTAAACCTAGCTATATTTTAAAGATATATATATACATATATATACACAGAATATGAGTTTTTGTGTCATAAATTGACTAAAAAACACAATCACAAAAAATATAAGCAAAATAGGAATTATTTTATTTTATTAAACAAAATATACCAAAATTAATAAAAAGTCATCGCTAAAATGACGACAAAAATTTAAAAGGCGTCGTGGGAGTCCTATATTAAAACTGTACTGCCTACATCTAAGTATGAAAATTGGATCGTGAACCATATATTTTATTTGGAAACCTTTCTTTGAATGATTTTGGTTTCACTATTGTACAATATTAATTTGGTTTTAATAATAATTTGGCTTCTGGTAAATTAAAATTTTAATTAAGTGGTGAATTTAGTATAACATTTATGAGTTCCAAATTTTAAAGGTAAATAAGGAAAGAAATAAAGTGCGATAATTTCGCACGGGTTTGCTCGTTTTTTAATATTTTTGTTAAATACATGAAAAGAGTTTTGCCAAGATATAATCTTATTTTCGATGAAGAAACAGCATATTCAGCTGTCCTTACCAATATCAAAATACCAAAACATATGACTCGTGAAGACAAGACGAATAATAATATAATTATCATTTGCTGCACTGAGAAAAAATTCTGTAACTGACATCTAGAATCTAAATTGTGGCTCTAGAAACATAGTTCCATGTCATTCTTATAAATTCTAGTCCCCTTTTAAAGCGAGTTCTAGAAACCCTTATGATAATTCTAGAGCGTTTGTCTATATTATCGAGGTCAAACTTATTTAAAAATCTCTGTAAATAAATAAGAACACTAGAGGCGAGTTTCAGTAACTATAATATAGGTTTCTGAACCAATTCTAGAAAATCAAGCAATAATTTCTCGCAGTACAAAGGATTCGTGATATTCATAGTATTCATAATATTTTTAACCGTCTAGAAATGCATAGACTAGAAATTGTCTATCATTTCGTCTTTTAAGGTTATGTGTTTACCTTATACGCATAGCTCGGAAATCTATATTTCTAGTTTGAGGATTTAGAAAATCACCACTCATTCGTTCTAGATCAATGCGGTACATTTTTTTCCTCTGTGTGTAGATTTCCGATGTTATTTCATAATAAAATGAATTTTTTAAAGCATTTTTTATCCTTTAGTGTTTTATTTTATATTACTTTATTATTTCCAATTTATGAAATAATACTTTTCAAAGATTTTTTCTTCAACTCTTATGTTTCATTATTATAACTATTTTTAAGTCTTGCCATTTAAAAACTGCTTTCATATCTTCTGTGTTCAACATCTAGACGTACCTTAGTCATTGTCACACTGTATCCCATTCCTTGTCCCACTGGGCACCTTGCGCGGCACAGTGGGACAGCTTAAGAACATTTTTTAAATTCTATATTTTTTAATGAATAAAACGAATATAAATTATGAAAAAATTCAATGAAAGCTAAAAGTTGCCAAAATATTATTCAATATTTGATTTTTCGTTTTTTAATTAAAAGGGAAAAGACAAATATGATAAAACAAGTGAAAATTGTCCCACTGGGATCCTCTCTCTTTTATATATGTTTAAATAAATATGTATATATCTTAGGGATTTTTCTTATGAAAAGATTTTACATGAAAGTCTATAGAAAAAGAATATCTTGTGAAGAATCTTTTCCTCACATTTGAAAAAGATTGTAAAAGAAATTCTGTTTTTAATTCGTATATACGAAAATATTTCTACGAAAATAAGTTGTTTCATTCTCAGAATTTCTATGGTATATGTATACATAAAAGTATATTCGTACTTATTTTTTCAGTTTGTCTTATCCAAAATGAAAGGATTTCTTTGAAATAGAGTGAAAATAAAAATAGCTTGAAACTTTATGAAAGGGTTTATTTCAAATTTCAAAGAGGGTTTTAATAAAATTATTAGTATGCAACTAAAATTTTATAAATAAAAAGTATTTCAACATTTTTTAATATTTATGGCTTGAATAAAAAAAACATTTCCTTATGAAATTTTAAGGTGATTTTGTAGAGTGTACTAAATAGGGCTTATAATACTATTTAAATTAATTTCTTATTTGAAGAAAGTAAATGATTTTATAATTTTTTAAAAGACCGCATATCGTGTCTGTATAGTTTTACCTCTCTGTCCCTCTCTTCTATATGTATATCAGTGGCGCCTGCGAATGTCATTTTAGTTTGTTTCGATATGGATGGATAAAAACAGTATATTATTACTGAGTATTTTTTCATTTTATTAGTTGGTTCATTTATTTCTAGAAACAATGTAGATATGACGGCATTTCAATAGTCAATGAAATGCCTGAGCTCTTTATAAAAACGAACTGTTCTAGTTATCCATATAGAGATAGTCCAAGATATTATTCACGAGACTCTATGATGTATATATCTAAATAAATAATAGGAAAAGTATACATATTGAGGGTTCGATAGTTAATTCAAAGTGGTCGTTATTGTTGTATGTAAACATATTTGCATGGCAGAAAGACTATAGCAAGTTTGCTCAGGAGCTCAAGTTAGCTTTTAAATGTGTGGTTGAATTCGTCTTTCCAAAACTTTTTTATTCTGGTGCAGATACGATGAACTCTTCATCTAAACCATTAATCGTGAAGCCTAAAAACATTCTAGGCATTTAAAGCTACTTTTACTTACATCACTGAAAGCTTCTTTGGTTATAAATCAATTAATCATTTTATAATCCTGTTATTAATCATTACAGCAAGGTGAAGAAAGTCATCGCTGATTTGTTCAAGGTAATTCAGAGGTTTGAGAATCATTGGCAGTTAAAACGAAGTACTCCTGTTTAAAATATATCATGGTAAAATTTCATCTTAAATTCTAAATCATTTATTATCTATACATACGAAAGAGTACTTCCACTCACTCACTCACTGACTCATCAACGCACAGCAAAATCTACTGAAGCCACTGACTCGAAACTGGGTCAGGTTATAGAACATATGTTGTAAGCACCCCCTAAGAAGCGATTCTGCGAAATTCGCCCCCCAAGGGGGTGTAGGGGGCAAAATGTGATTTCACAAAAACCTTCATATCCCAAAGAAAAAAACAGAAATCCGTAATTTTTTTTTTTTAAATATAGCTAACACAAATATCTAAAAACCAGTTTCTGAAATTTTAGAAATTCGGTCTCCAAGGGGGGAAAGGGGGCAAAACGTGATTTCACATGCGCAAAACGTGGTTTCCCATACTCCTATATATCTCAAACAAAAAAACAGATATACGTGAAATTTTTGCTCTAATATATAGCTAATACAAATACCTAAAAACTAATTTCTGGAATTTAGAAATTCAGCCCCCAAGAGGGGGGAGAGGGGGAAAAACGTGATTTAAAATAATCCTTTTTATAGCAAACAGAAAAAAAAGATATATGTGAGATTTTTGCTCTAAAATATAGCTGCCACAAATACATAAAAATTAATTTCTTTAAATTTAGAAATTTGTCCCAGATAGGGCGGGAAAGGGGGGGGCTATGGAGCCCCCCCCCCAAAAAAAAAATAGAAATACAGTTAGACCATTCAAAATTGCTACAGATAGGTTTTAGAGGCCTGCAAGTCGAATGAAGATATTTTCAAAAGTGTAAAGTTATTAGTAGGGTAGAAAGTGGGGGGGGGGGGCGGAGGGGCAAGAAAATTAAAATAGACTTAGACTGTTCAAAACTGGTACATACGGTTTTTGATACCTACAAATTGATTGCGTATATTTTCGAATTTGTAAAGTTATCAGGAGGGCGGGAAGGGAGGGCGAAGGGGCAAAAAATAAAAATAGAGTTAGGTCGTTCAAAATTGGTACTTAGAGGTTTTTTATACTTACAAATCGATTGCGGATATTTTCGAATTTGCAAAACCATTAGGAGGGGTGGGAAGAGAGGGGGGCGGAGGGGCAAGAAAATAAATGTAGAGTTTGGTCGCTCAGAATTGGTACATGGAGGTTTTTGATACCTACAAATCGATTGCGAATATTTTTGAATTTGTAAAATTATTGGAGTAGACGGGAAGGGTGTGAAGGGGCAAAAATATATAAATAAGAGTTAGAGCGCTGAAAATTAGTATTGTTAGGTTTTGAGGCCCGATAAATCGATTGCGGATATTTCCGAAAGTACAGAATTATTACGAGGGGCAGGAAGGGGGTCGTGCGCTGGGGTACAAATAAAGAAATTCAGATAGAATGCTAGAAATTAGTATTATTATGTTTAAAAGTCCGAGAGAACGACAGCGAGTATTTTTTTAAATCTAAATAATTAGGATGTGCGGAAACGTTAGATGAAAGAACATGCATGCCGTGCGCGCCTGTATACACTGCCGCAGGCAGTGAGGGCACGGACCAATTATTCACCGATGGGAAAAGATTTTTTTGTACTTTATATTTATATTTTTCCCTTACGATAATGTAGTGATTCATTAAGAGTATCGAACATAAATGCGCGCTCGCAGCGTACAATGGCCTGCGCTGCCGAAGGGAGTGGGGACCCAGTGCGACAATTTTTCCAATCAGAATTTCTCTCTTTTTTTTTCATGATAAAAATTAATGCAATCTTGAGAATTCATTAACTATAGTGATTCATTTAAAAATAGTGACCAGCGAAGCGGGCGTAGCCTGCTAGTATATATATATATATATATATCTTTTAAATAGTTCTTTGTTGGGTTTTTGCGAATCATACAAGTAATTTTAAATTATTTATTTATTTATTTATTTATTTTTTTGTTTCATCCTCCATTTTATTTAAAGTCAGAGGCCAACAGCCGAGATTCTGCTCTCGAAGCTCGTGCCTGATAGAGCCGATTGAAATTTACTATAGTTTTCTAACTCGCGTGGATAGGGGCTTGGACACCTTAAAAATATTTCCATCGAAAGCTTCCCGATGAGGACTAGGTTCCTAGCATACACAATTGCCCTTAACCCTTACATCAACGCCACCAAAATCTAAAGCAGTTTTCTAGATCATTTCCAGAAAGCTGCCATCGTGTGATGTCGGAATTGTATCTGTTTCCGTTATTTTTTTCAGTGTATTACATAATATTCTTTCCAGAAATATGTTAACATGTAAAATAAATTTTTAATTGGACCATGATGTAAATTGCTTTTTATTAGATTTACTGATTAGATACACTGAGGGAAAAAAGATATATATCGCTTTCATTTAGAATGAATAAGTGGCCATTTTCTAAATCTCTTAACTAGAAATATAGATTTCCGAGCTATGCGCATAAGGCACGCCAATAAACTGAATAGACGAAATGATCGAAAATTTCTAGTCTACACATTTCTGGATGGGAAACATTATTCTAAATATTCTGAATCTTTTGTATGGCTAGAAATTCTCGCCTGATTATCTAGAACTAGGTCATAAACCAAGATTATAGTTGCTGAAAACCGCCGCTTGTGTTCGCATTTACTTGCAGATATTTTCAAATAGATTTGACCTCGATAATATAGACAAACTGTCTAGAATTCTAATAGGGGTTTCTAGAACTCGCTTTCAAAGGAGACTAGAATTTACAAGGATGACATGGAACTATTTTTTCTAGAGCCACAAGTGAGATTCTAGATATCAGTTATAGAATTTTTTTCTCAGTGTATATCGCCTATAGGAAGGGTTATTAAAAAAAATAAACACACACACATTTTTGACAGGCATATATAAATGATTTAATAAATATTCGAAAAGTAGTTAAATATTATTTTTTGTTCATAAATCTTCGCAAGCAGTGCTACAATTTTGCCTATGATTGTATATTAAATATGCTTGCAAATATTTCGCACCAAACATATGTAGATAAATCAATCTAATAACATTAATCCTATTAACATTTCAAATAAAATCAAGTCGAATCCAATAATTTTTTCTATTGAATATAGAATAAAATAAAAATAGTACTAACAGTGCATTTATATTAGGTAAACTCAGTCTGTGTACATTTTAATTTTGAAATACGTGAGCATTGAGCGGATTTCTCGTACTTAAGAAATAGTAAATATTCTGTCAAAGCGTGTCTATCAACATTTTACGTTTTTTATGAAAAATATCACCTCGATTATGCAACAGTAGAGAGAAAAAAAAATAATAATGTGGTATAATCCATTTTTATGGAATTTTAATGAAGAAATTTTTTTTAGCAAAAAAATTTTTAGCTCAAACTCTGAAAATGAGTTTTGAAATTTCATACAACTATTGCATTTTGGTTGTTGCCTTTTTTATTAAACAAATAACATCGATTTTAGGGCTACATTTTGTTGTAAGATACAGGGTGTTTTTGAAATACGCAAAAAACTCGGAGAGGAAATAGGAATAAGAATCTCATAGAAAAACAGGGTCCCAAAGGGATAGCTGGCGCTTCAGTCCAGCTCTCGAGGCCCACGTCCAGGTTGCTCATTGTAGCCAGCGACTATTGAATGGCTCCCATAGCTGTCGCATGGCACCCAAAGTCACTTGATTTATCACCTCTTGATTTTTGAAGACCATGAAGGCGAAACGCCAGTAGATTCGGAAAATTGAATTTGTTTCAAGTATCGCCATCGCTATTGCTACGATCCTCAAAACGACTGATATTTTTCAAAATGTTCACCAATTGACGCAGTGTGGGCATCAGTCGTGCATGAATTCTGGTAAATGGAATTTTGAGCACCTTCTCTTATTGCTTCTAACTATTGTATTATTATTATTATTATTAATATTGGGTAATGAAGTGCTTAATACTGTATTAAGTATTCAGCATATGCTTCGTCTTTATTTTTCTTTAAAAGCGGCATTTGAGTTGGTTGGGTTTTGCGTCGAACTAGTGCCGCGCAATGGGAAATTGGCGACGGTCTGGGACTCACCCCTTGAGGTGGTCCGGAGACATGTGCCATCACAATTGTGATCCTCCACGGAATGGATGGCTCTCCCGCTTCGGTGACCCCCAGAGGTATAGTTTTGATGGGAACATGGAGGACAATGTGGCCACGACAGATTTTACAATCGGTAACAAAAGTCTCCGAACACTAGCAAAAAGTCCTACATTAAAAAAAGTACACTTAATACAGTTTTGTTAAATAAATACTTGTCGAATCCTGTTCTTAGACAGTCTAAAAATAGGATGCGACAAGGATTTATTTAATAAAACTGTATTAAGTGTACTTTTTTTTACATAGGAATTTTTGCTAGTGTTCGGAGACTTTTGTTACCGACTGTACGTGCACTAGCCACCACTGGTGCACAAGACGGTCTTTGGCCGGCTTAAGTACCGAACCTGCAATCTTCGAATTACGATCCCGGAACTCTACCGAGTGGGCAGTGGCATTTGGGACCTTGTTTTTATGTGCTTCTGATTCACAATGATGTATCCTACTTTCCTTCCAAGTTTGTACATGGAGTTCAGAAACACCCTGTATATCCAGTCTGCTCAACAACTTGTTGTAGGTGACACCTATGTACAAAACCAGGGCCGGCTCTAACGTTTTTGCCGCCGTAGGCAAACCACAAAAGTGCCGCTCCCTCCCCCCTTTAAGCTTTAAAAACTTTTAAATAAAAAAAAAAATACACACACACACACACATACATATTATATATCGTAAAAACGATCTAATAGAATTGAGCTAAGTAAATAATACTCATATAATATTTACTACTATTTCTTTTCTTTTTTTTTTAATTTAAAAACACAAAATCTTTGGAACTAATACTAGTACAGACAATATTTTCTAAACAGCAAAGAGTAAAGAATGCTAGTAAAACATACAAAATTTTAAAACAGGAATAAACTACTACGTCAGAAACGCCAGAGAAAAATTATTGAGGTGCATACAGCTGTTTCGGTAGCCTAAAGCGTACCGTCTTCAGTGCAAAGGGAATTCTGAATCTGGAGATGTGCTCGTATATATAGGAGAGGGACCGGATTTAGTTCAACCAATAGGATTACGGAAGAGGTGGGGAGTGTGGCCAATAGGAATTAAGGAAAGTGTAGCTGTGTAAACAGTAGAAAAATTAAGGAAATGTGGACTGAATGTAAAATTTCCAACAATCAGACAAATAGGGAACAGCGAAATCACAATTTACAAGGTTTTTAAAATTTTTATAAATATGAAAAGCTTCAAAGAAATCGAGTTCATGAATGGATTTAGGTCTGCAAATTATTTTAACTGAATTAAATTTAAAATTATGATTTTCCTCCCAGCAATGTTTTGAACAGGGGAGCAGCCCCTGGCTCACCGCTCGAAGAGCGGTGTTGAGCTATGCTAGGACCGAAGTCCACGTGGGCTGTCCCGAGACGTTTATTGAAAAACGAAAGAGAAAAAAAAAAAAAATTACAGAATATATCGCCAAGGGAAGACCCTTACTCGCGCTAAGGGGCGATTGCGAGTGCCAGGCTATTGCCTCACGCGACAGAGGGCACTCGGTGATTACATGATTTGTATGATACAGATTTACATACTTGATTTTCTTATAACATTAGGTCTTGGTTTGTACACTTGGAGGTCTTTAGAAGAGAGAGGGCAAATTTGCCAGTATAAAGTTCCTTTGCTGTGGATTGCAACTTGAAGAAAATAATTTTGCCAGGGTTAGTACCCTCTCGCGACACTGGGCGAGTTTTGAGTTGTGGCTTAAGGGTGGCCGGTTAGTGGCTCTTGCAAGTAACCAAGCACTTGTCGGTTAATCTGTTAGGTTTGAGATATCATTTACTAGGGAATAGATTTTAATTAATTTATTAACAAGACTTTTGCGGGAGATTATGTTTTCCAGCCAATTTGGAGGACGTGGGGAGGGGTTTCGTAGATGAAAGTTACTTGTTAGGGGGCAGTTGTAATAATAGTGATCGGGAGTTCCCTCTACACCACAGGTGCACTGGGGAGAACGCCGGCAATGAAACTTGTG
The DNA here is from genome assembly GCA_963930645.1 of Salticus scenicus. Lineage (NCBI taxonomy): Eukaryota > Metazoa > Arthropoda > Arachnida > Araneae > Salticidae > Salticus > Salticus scenicus. The sequence continues at coordinate 53,955,425 of OZ005662.1, read as the reverse complement.
CAGGTATGAGGGAAAGGGGCCATGACCTGTAAGGAAGGCTGTAATGGAGGGGGTTAAACTCCATGTGTTGGCATTTACCCGTGGGATTAGGTTGTAGGTATGTCTACCTTTCTCTGAATCATCCCACAGGTTTTGCCATTTTAGGTTTAGAATCTGTTTTATTCTAGATTTGACATATGATGGTGGGGCAGGAAGGGGGAAGTCCTTGGTAGGGAGACTTGTGGCCTCTTTGGCTAGAGAGACTGCAAGTTCATTGCCTGCGATTCCCCTGTGGGCAGAAACGTGTGCCAGGGAGATTTTTAATTTTAATGTCATTAAGAGTTGTTTTATTTCCTGGATTTGAGGATGTCTGCTCCTGTGACGAGCAATAGCAAGCAGACCCGAGAGGCTGTCGCTGTAGATGTTGATCTCTTGGTAATGTGGATGGTTATTTGCCCATTCCAGGGCTTGTTTGATAGCCAAGATTTCAGCCTGGAAAACGGTGTTATGGTCCTCGAGTCTGCCCGTCCACCGATGGACGACGTCGTCCGAGTCAAAGACACAGAATGCCGCTCCGACACCCTGTTCCGTCTTTGAGCCATCGGTATAGATCGCCACTGGAGCAGAGGGGGAGAAACTATTTTTAGTGCTATTGATTATGAGAGAAGCAACGTCCTTTCCTGGGTGGATGTTCCAACTGCAGGTTAGGGATTGAATGGGGGTGTTGGGGAAAACTATTGAGGAGAGTTCTGTATCTTTTAATTGAAGGATTCTAGTTTTAATGTAAGTTTGGGACACCTGCAGATGGGCATGAGGAATCCCGGTGATGACGGTGAGGGCATCAGTGGAGATAGTTCTGTATCCCCTTGCTATTTGCAAGAGGAAAGGCCGTTGAGCTGAGTTTAGAAGTTTGATCGCATCTTTTCTGAGATGACCACCCCAAATGACAGCTCCATATGTGAGGATTTTTTCTACAATTGTAGAATACCAGCGTTTTAGATGAAATGTGGAAATTCCCCACCTTTTTCCCACCATTCTCATCGAGTTGTGGTACAAAGAGAGGGTTTTAAGTTTTAGGTATTTTATATGGGCTAGCCAGTTGAGATGATCATCAAAGAAAATGCCTAGGAGTTTAAGTTGTTTCACGTGTTTCACACTGGGGCCGTCAATCCGCATCTTGGGGTTCCTCTGGAGGGCTCTGGGAAAGGCTAGAGTTAGGGCTTGAGATTTAGTTGGGGAAAGCTGTAGGTCTAGGTCTCTGAGGATTTGGCTAAAGAGGGTGAAGGCTTCCTGGGCTTGGTCCTCCAGATGTCTTCTTCGTGGCCCTGAGAAAATAACCGAAAAGTCATCCGCATAGGCGTAGGTATTGAAGCCCGCAGAGACCATGCGTTGCAGAATTGTATTTGCAATGAGGTTCCAGAGAACTGGACCTAGGCATGAGCCCTGGGGGCAACCTTTCGTTTGTGGGAGTACGGAAGTTCCCCCGCCCCAATTGACGAGGATTTCCCTTCCCGAAAGGTAGGTGCGGATGACTCCCGCAAGGTTACTCGGGCAGTTAAGATCTTGTCGTGCTTTGAAAACGTGAGGCCACTCTACGTTGTCAAATGCTCCTTTTATGTCGAGGGAGATGATTGTGGTGTAATTCTTGGCATAAATGCTAATGGCGCAGGAACTTTTGATCGCTTGCAAAGCCTGTTCACAGGATCTGCTCTCTCTGAACCCAAATTGGTTTTGATGGAGAAGTTGGTTTGATTCTAGATGGTAATTAAGTCTTGTTACGACTAGTTTTTCTAATAGTTTACCTAGAGTTGGGAGTAGGCAGATCGGCCTGTATGATGTGGGTTCAGAGGGAAGTTTCCCTTGCTTAAGAAAGTACACCACTTCACCTCTTCGAAGGCACTTAGGGAAGTACTGTAGGTCCAGGCATTTGTTAGTCCAGTTTAGGAGTATGTGTGGCATTGTGTGAAGGGTGCTGCGTAAAATTTTGAAGTCTATGTTGTCTGGACCCGGTGCCTTGTTGGTATTGAAGCTGTGCAGAGTGGCTTTGACCTCGGCCGCCATGAAGTGAACATCCGAGGGAGCCGAGAAGGAGGGTTCTGTGTGGTGTGGGTAAATTGTGGTTGGGAAGAGGATTTCTGTTAGGTATTCTAGGTTGTTTTTCTTGGAAGAGAGAGCCGGAGGACGTTCGAGTTTCAGCTCTGTTGGGGTGAAAAACTTATTGGTGAAGAACTTTTGTGCTGTACCGTAGGTGTTTGTTCGTGAAGAGCAGAATTTCTTCCATGCGTTGCGTTTCGCTAAGTTTACGTGTTTTTTAAATAGGGCTGAGTTTCGTTTAATTTTTAATTTATGTTGTTCTAAAAGTGCGGGGTCAATGTATTTCTGTTGCCTTTTTAGGGCGGTGATGTGGTTACGCATGGAACGTAACTGGGGAGACCAGAAGGAATAGGAGAACTGCCTTCCCGACTTCTTGAGTCTGAAAGTGGAAGTTGCAGCTGATTGGATGGTATTTACTAAGTCTAGGGTAAAGTTTTCAAGTTGGGTTGTGTTGGAGACTGAGTTTATTTTATGCGTTAGGGAAGGGGTGTGTTTAGAGAGGAGTTTGTTAAATTTAGTGAAATTTCCACGTTTTGTGGCGTATCTTTTGGAATAGGTGATAGAGGGGACTGCGTTAAGGGAAAAAGTTATATAGTTATGGTCTGAGTTGTTGGCAACGTCAAGGACTGTCCAGTCGTTTATCTTGGCGAAAGTTTTTGGGTTGCAGAGAGAGAAGTCTGGCCAGCCCTTGGCGTTGTCTTTGAGGAATGTGGGTTCTGAGTTCTCGATGTTAGCTAGACATAGATTGTTGGCAGTAATGAATTCGATTAGGTTGCGACCCCTCGCATCCTCCCGCGGTGAGCACCACAGCGGGGAGTTTGCATTTAGGTCACAACAGCAAATGAAGAGAGAGCGTTGCGATATAAGATGCTGCCATTCCAGCAGACAGTCATCGAGGTCTGCGGAAGGGCGGGCGTAGGCACTGCCCAAGATCAGATCTCCCTCCTTCGTGGTCAGTGTGACAAAGACACAATTATCCCCAGTGAAGAGGTGTGTGTAGTTGAGGTTTGTGGTTTGAATTACTAAGTGTGCAGTGTTGTGTTTCGAGCTGAACTTTGACCAGGAAGAGGGGAAACCATACAAATCACCCCCAGTGGTGCAGTAGGCATCCTGCAACAGCCCCAGCAATGTTTAGAAATAGCCGATTTATTGGTTTCTTGTTTGCGGACGTAATTCATATGTTCTTTTAGACGAAATTTAAGACTGCGTTTAGTTTGGCCAATGTATGATAAACCACACTGACAGGAAATACTATAAATGTCCCAAGAATTATGCATATCAATAGGATCTTTTAACTGAGAAAAGGTGAGTTTATTGGAAGGCGAAAATATTATTTTAAAATAATATTGTTTGAGAATTTTAGCTATGGTTTGACTGGTTTTAGAAAAATAGGGTAAAACAATACTGATATTAGATGTGACTGATTTAGTAGACGAAATACGAGGGAGTTGTAATTTTTGGATAGCTTTGTCTATAATGGAAGGGTCATAACCTCTGTCAATTGCGATGGCTTTCAGGTATTTAATTTCAGATTACAATAAAATAGGATTCGAACAAATATTAAGGGCACGGTTTACAAAAGTATAGAAAGCAGCCATTTTTTGGTTAGGTGGGTGACATGAACGCGCATGGGGAGGAAGGGAGACTGCAAAATTTTTACGATAGACAGTGGTTGAAAATCCATTTACAGTGCGAGAGACGAGGGTATCAAGAAATGGAAGGGAGCCATTATTTTCTATTTCATATGTAAACTGGATATTACTGTCAATTGAATTTAAGGTTTCTAAGACATGGTCAATATTGTGAGGAGATATGTCGATAAGCGGAAGGTGTCGTCAACGTAACGGGTCCAAAAAGGAAAAGATATTTTCTTAAAAAGCTTGCTTTCGAAATAGTGCAAAAAGCAAGCTTTTTAAGAAAATATCTTTTCCTTTTTGGACCCGTTACGTTGACGACACCTTCACGCTTATCGACATATCTCATCACAATATTGACCATGGCTTAGAAACCTTAAATTCAATTGACAGTAATATCCAGTTTACATATGAAATAGAAAATAATGGCTCCCTTCCATTTCTTGATACCCTCGTCTCTCGCACTGTAAATGGATTTTCAACCACTGTCTATCGTAAAAATTTTGCAGTCTCCCTTCCTCCCCATGCGCGTTCATGTCACCCACCTAACCAAAAAATGGCTGCTTTCTATACTTTTGTAAACCGTGCCCTTAATATTTGTTCGAATCCTATTTTATTGAAATCTGAAATTAAATACCTGAAAGCCATCGCAATTGACAGCGGTTATGACCCTTCCATTATAGACAAAGCTATCCAAAAATTACAACTCCCTCGTATTTCGTCTACTAAATCAGTCACATCTAATATCAGTATTGTTTTACCCTATTTTTCTAAAACCAGTCAAACCATAGCTAAAATTCTCAAACAATATGATTTTAAAATAATATTTTCGCCTTCCAATAAACTCACCTTTTCTCAGTTAAAAGATCCTATTGATATGCATAATTCTTGGGGCATTTATAGTATTTCCTGTCAGTGTGGTTTATCATACATTGGCGAAACTAAACGCAGTCTTAAATTTCGTCTAAAAGAACATATGAATTACGTCCGCAAACAAGAAACCAATAAATCGGCTATTTCTAAACATTGCTGGGAGGAAAATCATAATTTTAAATTTAATTCAGCTAAAATAATTTGCAGACCTAAATCCATTCATGAACTCGATTTCTTTGAAGCTTTTCATATTTATAAAAATTTTAAAAACCTTGTAAATTGTGATTTCGCTGTTCCCTATTTGTCTGATTGTTGGAAATTTTACATTCAGTCCACAGTTCCTTAATTTTTCTACTGTTTATACAGCTACACTTTCCTTAATTCCTATTGGCCACACTCCCCACCTCTTCCGTAATCCTATTGGTTGAACTAAATCCGGTCCCTCTCCTATATATACGAGCACATCTCCAGATTCAGAATTCCTTTTGCACTGAAGACGGTACGCTTTAGGCTACCGAAACAGCTGTATGCACCTCAATAATTTTTCTTTGGCGTTTCTGACGTAGTAGTTTATTCCTGTTTTAATATTCCAACGCCAAGTATCCTGCTAATACAAAATTTTAACCTTAATAAAATAATCTCTTTCGAACCTTTTTTTCTACAAATCTCGAATAACTTCTTGCGTATCTAATTTGTTACTCGATTCATGTTCAATAGCAAACATTGCTAACCCATTGAGTCGATTTTGACTAGACATGGTTTTAAAGTATTTTTTTTTATCATTTTTAGTTAAGAAAAAAAAAAATCTTTCTCCGTTAGCAAAAAGTTATGGGCAAGGTTAACAAAATTTTTAAAGCAATGCTTAAAATCGGTCCAATGTTAAGGAAGGTAATGAATTTAAGGACGTCAACTGGACATTCTTTTTTTTCAAAAGTGAAGAAAATAAAGAATATTTTACCAGCCAATTTTAAAATGTTAAGATCAGAGGAATCACCATCTGTTAAGTCGTTTCCCAGATCTTTACAGTGTGGTAGTAATTCATTTTTGCACGTGTCTTTAAGTTTGTGGACGTTGCATAAAAATTCATTAGAATGATTATGATTATTCAATAAATTTAATCTCAGCTTCAGTGCACTGATCGCTGAAAAGCAAAAAAAAAAAAAAAAAAAAAAAAAAATCTATTTTATATTTCTCTTTTGAATTTTCTATAGATTCATCTACACTTTCATAAGACAAATTTCATTTTTTAGATTGAACATGATGGCCTGATTTAGTCAATTCAAAGTTTTTTTTTTCTATGTCTATTACATTAACTAATTTTCCAGCTTTTAAGATAAAGTTTTCAAAGGGTTCAACTGATCTTAATTCTTAAAAATAATAATAATAATAATAATGAGCTATTTAATAAATCAGTGGCTTGGTATAAATCAAAAACTTTTGTTTCACGTAGCTTACTTAATCGGATTAATATGATTCAAAATTTTGTATCAAATGACGATCAAACAATAAAACTTTAATTGTTTTATTATACAGTCGACAGCAAAGTTATTGAAGCACACATCCGCATTTTTCATATATTATATATATATTTTTCTTAGTTTGATCGCTTCTTTTTATCATCAACTTACTTTTTTAAAAACAGTATAAGACTAAGATCATCACTCGACAAATATTTACTTAATAAAACAGTATTATGTGCGCATCATTTAAGTAGGAATTATTACTAAGTGCTTCAATAATTTTGCTGCCGACTGTAATCTATAAACAACTGCGTCATTTTTAATCATATTATCTATCTCTACATTTTTATAAATGACTTAATAAAGCATCATGAATATTTTCTATTTTAAGAAATAAAGATATTGGGGAATCTATACAAATTTTCCAACTTCGCAATCATTCATTAACTACTAAGTTTAATAAATGGCTGCTGCAATGTACGTGAAATGCTCTGGAATTTAAAGATTTAATCCTTGATTGTACTCCGAATTTGTCGCCTCTCATATCTGAGCAATTTTCATAGCCTTGACTCTCATATTTTATAATTTTAATCCAATTTTTTCCCCATCTCTTTTAATAAAACTTTAAGCAGTTCCTTACCAGTAGATCTTTCAACAGGAAGAAAACATTAAAATGTTCATTGAATTTGCATTGAAATTCTGATTGGCCAATGGAAGCATACCTTAACCAAAAATTTATCGTCCCCCCCATTCAATGAATTTGATGGACGTTATTGCATATAGTGCGACCACGTTTCCTACGACTAGCAGTGAGGTCGAGTCCAAAAGTTTGGAGGGATGCAAAATTGCCCGAAAGATAGTTATTTGGCAAACATCCAGTTATTCGGTGTTCCCTTATCTCTTGTTTTCTCTCAGTCACCCCTATTTTAACACTGGACTCGTTCAATCCGCACTTGCGCAGAGGCTTCCATGGTCGCATGAAATGTGGTTAAAGAATAAATGAAACATTGTTTTAAATGTGACATCACTGTTACCAATTCCAAATCAAATTTTGCCGTGTTTTTACGGACAACTCAAAATGTCCCTATCTTATGGCTGAGGATGTCTTAGGACGTTCTTTCATACTTAGGATATACTGATAATGCCCTGGGGAGAAAGGGTACCTCCAAATAGTTCCTACATGCCGAAGAACACTGCTAAAAGTGCCCACAATTGGCAAAATCTTGACAAAAAGAGCTTGTTAAACCAGCGAGTGTGCATTTCTCCCTTCGCGTCGCGGCTGCATAAATAATAACTGTACATACTGTACAGAACTTAAAAATTTGTTTATTCTTGTCTGCACTTCAAATTATAGGAATGGGCAGAGAAGCCTGTAAATTCTTGTTGTATTTATTTACTTTTTTTTCTATTTATTTATTTTCTTCATTCAATAATCGAAGTATTTTATTTATTTATTTTTTGTAGTTCAGCTGGTTTTGCCGCCCCTATATTTTGCCGCCGTAGGCAGTTGCCTACCTTGCCTACCGCCTAGAGCCGGCCCTGACAAAACTTCTAAAATTGTATCTGTCTGCACATACACAGTCGGTAACAAAAGTCTCCGAACACTAGCAAAAATTCCTGTATAAAAAAAAGTACACTTAATACAGTTTTGTTAAATAAATCCTTGTCGAATCCTGTTCTTAGTCAGTCTAAAAACAAGATTCGGGAAGGATTTATTTGACAAAACTGTATTAAGTGTACTTTTTTCATATAGGAATTTTTGCTAGTGTTCGGAGACTTTTGTTACCGACTGTACATATCTTATATTAAAAACTTTAATTTCTACTTAAAAAATTAAATTATTTCAAAAACTTTCCAGTTTTAAGAAATATATATTTCATAATTATCTACTGCACAGATATATTTTTTTTTTTGTTTAATTTCAAATATCAAACACTGCTAAATGAAACTTTATACAAATAATATATTTGAACGTATATTGAATATATACAAATAAATTCCTTTTTCAAACAGATTCATGCAATTTTCAGAATACTGAATAAATAATGTTTATATTTCTCTTATGTGAACGTATGCACTTTATTTATTCTGATAGTGTTGGATAAAAACGAAAAAAAAAGAAAAAATCAAGTAAATATTTTTTTATGTAAACATAGAAGGAAAATTTTGCATAGTGTATTTTTAAAAACTCTTTCAACAATATTTTTTTTTTCTTTTACGAATAAGCAACCATATATAATATATGAATAAGCAACATTATATAATATTCATAAAGAGAACGCTTTTGAACTTGTCTCGATTTTTTTTTAATTGCCGAGATTTATGTAAAATTATCTAGTAGAAGTTAAGTTTTAAATATATTCTATGCGTATTAAAGTATATACACGCACTTTACATAAATTAACGAAGTTTTTTGTTATCATTCATATCGTGGAAGCGCTTAACACTGACGAAGTTTTTGTAAATCCATTTAAATAATGTTTTTTACATGTCTATGACATGTTTCTGAATAGAAATTTTTTTCTTCTTCATAGACGTAGAAATAGTTGTCAGAAGTTTTCACACAAACCCAAGGCATACTGAAATAAGAAATAAACACCATCAAGCTGTAAACAAACTATAACAAAAGATTAAATGTAAATATTAATTTAAAAATCGAACCATAGAACAATTGCAACCTCTTCTATATAAGGATTTTTTTTCTCTTAGTTTTTACCGGTGTCAATTGATTTTTCATTTCACAATATTTGCTGCCTTACAATTGTCTACAATCAATGCTTGTAAATCAAAAAGTGGAAATAATTTTCATTTTTTGATTATATTTTTCGTATTCAGTAGCATTGAATCGATACGAATTTGCTATCGATATCAACTAATTGGTAATGAATAAAAACTATAAAAATAAATATCAAGAAAGTAAGAAACCGAAAATTTGTTTCGGGATGAAATGATTGAGCATTTATATTTATTAAGAAAGAAACCGACTTTGAGTTGCTGCTTTTATCCTGCAGTCTTGCCTATTCTTGTTTTAGCTTAATAACGTGCTCAATTCATAATCTTGGATGAAAGCTAGATGTGGCGGGCTACGTGCATACCGAGTTTTAAGAAGAGATGGCGGATCAAATTCACTAACAAATTCATATAAGATATTTTAAAGAAAAGTTTAATTTCTAATTTTGGTTCGAATAGATTCAGCAATTCCGTAGTTACCGTGATATACAGGGGACTCTAATTAATCTGACAGAACTTACAGTGCTCTGTAGGGCCACGATAGCCCAGTCGGTAGAGCGCCGGCCTCGTAATTGGAAGATTGCAGGTTCGGTACTCGAGCCGGTCAAAGACCGTCGAGTACACTAATGGTGGCTGGTTCAATTAAAATCTGTCGTGGCCGCAATGTCCTCCATGTTCCCATTAAAAATTATACCTCTAAGGGTCACCGAAGCGGGAGAGCCATCCCTTCAGTGGAGGATCAAATTGCGATGGCATGTCTCCGGACCACCCCTAGGGGTGAATCCCAGACCGTCGCCAATTGCCCATCTACACTGCACTAGTGCGACGTAAAACCCAACCAACCAACCAACCAACCAGTGTTCTGTAGCGCAATCTAATGGGAATAAATCTCCAAACATTGTAGGAAGATTAAACAAAAAGGAGGACGAAGGATTCGGCAAAAAAAAGCTCCAAAATTTACCGCTAGGGGAATATGTGGCGCTGTTTTTCTAAGTAAAGCATTTGTCGTGGACAGATTAGCGTGGTGTCTCGAAATTCAAAATAATAAATGCGACAAAAGCTGTGCTTAAGAAATGTGCACAATCACCAATTTTGAATAATAAATTGCGACAAAAGCTTCATTAAAAAGCACCGCCACCTAGCGGTAAATTTAGGAACTTTTTTTCAGTGTAAATACTTCGTCCTCATTTTTTAAAATCTTTTTTAAGATGTTGGTGCCATTCTTGCAATTAGATCGCATTACAGAAAATTGCAAGCACTGTCAGTTTAATTATTACCGCCCTGTATATACAGATGGATGACAAAATAAGGTGATCATTTTTCAATTTAAGTCGTTTTACCGGACATCTTGAGAAATACTTGATGAATTCTTCTATAACTTTATGAATGAGAAGTAGATAATTGACAATATATTTTCCAATGATATTTCGGGCCCAGTGATATTCAGGGAGTCCATTACAAATCAAGAAATAAATTTGGGATCACCTTAGAAAACTGTCTAAATGGCTTAAAAAGCAACATTTTCTTTTCTGGGTTATGTACAAGGTTCGCATTTATTTGTGCAAGAACATTAAAAAAAAAAAAAAAAAAAAAAAAAAAAAATGAAGAAGAAGAAATCTGTATACTTTATTTATAACATACTGGATTTTCAAATAAATTTAACATCAGTTTCGGATATATTGAAAAAATATAAGAAACAGAAACCTGCAACTAGGAAATAAATATATTAAACCATTCATGAAGTATGCCCATTCATACAAAATAATTTTTAACTGCACATGCTGAAACGCTAGCAAAAACTCTTTTGTATAATTTACGCAAATGTCCAGGGTAATTTAAATAATCTGGTGCGTCACTCACACGACTTTCTCTTACCCTGAAATTTAATACTATAAGTACAGGTTGGAGATTAAGAGGTAAGATAACGAGTACTGTTATGTAAACCTATGTTAAACAATTCAAATTAGGCTTCGAAAGAGTTTAATATGATAATTAGTTCTGTGTATGGGGCTACCGCCCCCCTCAACCCCCTTTTTCATTCATGCACCCACATTTATATTGAATTTAATTCGGTTATTAAAAAATAATTCTGTTTTTAAAAAATAATGTATTAAAATTATTATTTAAACAAATTAACTTTTAGGATAATGCAGACAATTTCCATATTACAGAAGTAGTATAAAACTAAATATATATAAAAAAAAAGATGAATTTATTCTCAATATCACATTAAAAAAAAAAAAAAAAAAAAAAAAAAAAAAACTTTTTTTTTGTGAAAAATGAAAAAAATCGATAACTTTATTTTAAATTATCGCAGATCGATGGTTCAACCATTCGTTTTAAAGGTATTGGCGAGCTCCTTTGAAAGATACCCATCACGAAAATTTACTCCCCTCGAGGGGGACCCCCCCCCAGGGGGAAGGCGAACCTCCTACATACACAAAAATTTTTTCCAATTGACTATCTCTATTACAAAAAATATATATTCGTTTCATTTGGTTTAGTGTAGTCTATAGATGTTAAACTCTACTTACCTGCAATTTCCCCCATAGACGTAATGTATTTGAATACTTTTGAGTGTCCCTGTACACGAACCATTTGCTTCATCTTAACGAAAAGCTTACTGTAGCATCACTATATGATACACATTTAGAATACTGAGTTTGGAATTTCTGCTAGTATTTGTTCTTGAGATATGCTTATAACAGACACATAGACAAACACACAGACCATTCGCTAAAAACATAATTTTCGTATTCAGGGGACCTCAAAACATGAAAATATAACAAAAACTCACGTTCGAAAATTTTACCCTAAAACAATACTTTCTCGACCCTATGGCTAAGAGAAAGTAAAGAGAAAAATAAATTAATATCAGGAAAATTAAAAAAGTTATGGACTATAGAGCGAGCTGTTTTCAATGATTTTATAAATGATGCCTAACAATAAAAGATCATTCACACATTAATATTTCACAAATGATTTGAAAAGTTTAAGTAAAAATTCATTTCTTTGCTTTCATTAATTGCGCATTATTTTTAAATTAATGGAACTATAAACATAAAATTGGAATGATATGTTCGTTATAAAAAGAATATCAATTAAATTAGTTAAAAAATATTCCTATATTAAAGTAATATAAAATTTGATTAATTACGCAAGTCGTAAGGTCGGTGTGTAGTAGAGTTTACGTCAGCATGGCGCTGCAGCTAAGTTCACAAGTTGCGAAGCACGAGTGAATAAGGAGAAGTTTTAGAATTAAATGAAGTGAGTGGAATGGATGAAGCTTAGATATAAATATGGATGTGTGTTGGAAAGTTGTGTGTGAAGGAGAGTAGGAGAGTGGTGTAGAGACGACGAGGAATAGAGTTTTCTAAAGTGATCTTTTGTGATTAAGTTCTTAGTTTGGTGGATGTCAAAGACGTTTTGGAAGGTGCTAATCTACAGTGTAAAGTTAGGTGAATTTAGGGAACCCTGTCGCCGGCGGAGCATTTTGTGGATCGGCAGAGAGCAATCGTCGACAGTATCTGTATTGGTGAGAATAGTTTACGTTTATTTAATGATTTACTGAATTTATCCCCTAAAGTTATCTAAGAGTTACTTCTGAGTTAGCCCAAGAGAAAAGTAAATGATCAAATAAAAAAATCTATGTATGTTTTAACTAATTGCAAAGCGTCACTTAAAATTTGATATCATTATTTTTAAGACTCAAATTTCAAATTCTTATAGCAATAAAGCGTCACAAACTTTTAAGCCTTAAGAACTTTTTTTTTTTTTATTTTTTTTTTTTTTACTGCTTTGTGTATACGTATATTTAATCATGGGGCTATGTAGTATGTTTATAATTGTATGAAACAAATTTCTGTTTATTATGATAAAATTTTTTGAAAGATGTTCTTAAGCTGACCCGACTCATTGGAAACTCAGTCCTAACCAGCAGGACAGAAAATTCAGTCAATCTAATTTGAACCGAACGCATAAGAAAAATAAATCAGGCAACCCATCCTCCAGGGGAAAAAAATCAGTCAACCTGACCCATTAGAAACAAAAATCAATCAACCTGAACCGAACTTAATATATAAGGGAAAATATTTAGTCAACCAGACCCTAACCTGATTGCAGGTCAGGCTGGGGGTAAATTCGGTTTACCGGACCCGAGGCTGGACTCTAATTCAGATTTTCACTTAAAATGAAATTAATCACAAAGATAAAATAAAAGTTTAATTGAAAGTTAATTGAACTTCAGAAATTTAAAACATTTTATTATTAATTTATTATTATTTTTTTATACAGAGTGGCTAAGATTAGAACATTTCCAAATTCTCTGACTTTTCCGTGACTATTTTTTTTTTGCTTTTTCCTGGCTTATGCTGTTTATTTCCCCCAAAAATTTCAGAAAATTAACGAACGCTTCAGCATATTAGAATAACGAGCATTCAAATATGTCTTATTTCACAGGCATGAGAGTGCAGAAAATTAAAAAAAGAGGAAACACGCGTGTTCATAAAATTAATTTCAAATGAAAAATAACACGCGCGGGAAAAATTATACAAATATGTTCATAAAATTTATTTCAAATGAAAAATAATGCACACAGTGAAAAACTATACGAATATTTAAAAAGTGACTAATTAAACTAAAAGAATAATGCACATGAACACAATAAAACATGTGTGTGTACAAAAAAAAAAAAAAAAACCCCTAGCAATCAACATTTAATCACTGATTGGTGGTGGAAAATGGGAAAGGAGGGTGGGGTGGGGTGGGGGGGTCATGAGTGAGAAATATTAAACACAATTCTACTTCTTTATGGGTTGTAGAATATCATAAAGTAAGTTTAAAATTAATATTAACATTTTTGTTGTGGATGGATAAATATTCAAAAATAAACGGCTTCCCACAGAATGTTTGACCGGCGATGGTTAGAGATGGAAAACAAAGGGGGGGGGGGACAAACAAAACTACATGAGTGAGAAATATTGAATAATTCTGTTCTTTTATATGTTATAGAATCTGATAAAACACGTTTAAAATGAATATTGACATTTATATTTTGTATGAAAAAAGATTGAGAACCTAAAGTCTTTCGTGGAGTGTTTGAACACTGATCGTTATAGGAGTTTGATTAAAGAAAAAAAAAAAAAAAAAGCGGAATTAACGGAAATCACATAAAAACGGAAAATCGCGGTTCCGCCGAAGAATCTCATGCCTGATTTCACCAAATTTGTCAAATTTCCCTGACTTTCTGCGTCTAGTAGCCACCCAGTTATAAAATAAAACTTATTAACTCAGACTTAAAGGACTAGGTTTTCAAACATATAATTTTTATAAATTGTGAAATAAATTTTTTGACAAAAAGTAATTGCTTAGGTCTTTTTTTTTTTTTTTTTTTTTTTTCTGTTACATGCTTTTATATGACTATAATATATATCCACATACATTAAAATAATACAGTTAAAGAAGTCTGAGGATATATATTCAAGAAAAAAGCGAGAGTATAAAGGAACTTGAAAAAGAAAAAAAAAAAAAAAAAATAATTTCAAATGAATGTGATGGGAGGGAGGTCATTGTAATAATATTTCAGAATTACCGTTTTATTACATAGTTAAAACTTTATTTTTGAAATATGATCATTATCAGAAACTGAACATGAAAAAATATATAAAGAAAAAATCATCGGAATGTAAAATTATAAATATCTACATACGTTATTTTATTCTGGAAATTTCAAAGTTTTCAATTTTTCCAGGTGGAAATAAACCTCTTCGGAAAAAAAAAAAAAAAAAAACTGTCCCCCCCCCCCCCATCCAAAATTTCCCTTTTTTTTTTTCGAACCATTCCTATCTCTAATCCATAGATATTTCGATCTTAGATCTCGAAAATTTGTGTTTAAAAAAATATATCTTTTTTTTCCTATGTAATATGTAAATTTTGTTTTATATGTCTTTACATGTGTGTCAAGTTTCTCTTATTGGAAATTTCCAAAAAAGTACCCATAATATCTCCAAAAATTGCATATAATACGTGTAAAGGAAGTCGTGTAGTTGTTTCACACCAGATTTTTTTCAGAGAAAATGTCTTGAAATTTTTTTTCTGCATTTGTAACAACAAACCCCTATGAGTACGTTAAATACCGTATTACTATTGAGACATCATTCCTAATTTTTAAAATAATATAGAGGGAGCTACCGCCATTCTTGGCATTGTATTAATCTATAAACTGAAGTGAAAACATTTTGTTTTAAGTTATTTTAGTCAGTTGTTGCTGTAACATGTAGCAGTAGATTATACATTGACAGACGTGAGATGTCGCAGTGGTGGCCTGTAAGAAGTGTAGCCAACTGATGTAATCTACAATACAGCTATGTTCTTTTTTACTACGTGCGATGTAAATATTTATTGTGATTGTCTTTTATTTTAATTAAAGTATTAAATAATGATTTTCGGAGCTTCTTATTTAAAGTAATGTCCTAGAATGCTATTACACATTAGAATTTTAATTTTCAAATACTATTCTTTGTAATTAAGAAATATTTACATTATTGTAGAAAGTAAACTGGTGTCGATTTGGTATCAAGACAGGAAGTACTTAACTGCTTAAGGAGACTCTCTATTTATCGTCTCCGAAAGCCGAAGCCAACGTTATTCTACACTCAAGAGCAAAAACATTATGACTAGAACTCCTACATAGATAGGCTGACGCATCCGCCATTTTCTAGCCCACAAGACCGGCTGACGATTTATTATCGGTGGTTTTTCGGCAATAAATTGCACGAATAACTCCAGAAAAGGGAACCGCCCGTTTATATTTTCTTCTAATCCAAGAAGAAGGAAAAAGTGGATTATAAATTGTAGATGTAACTCGTGGATACCCGGAGTAGGAGCACAACTTTGTAGCGTAAGATTTCCCTTATTTTCAAATTATTTCATTTTATTTTAAAAGTTGTTTGACAAATTTAATATGAATGTACTGTTTTTTTAAGTTATTACTTTAAATTCTTTTAAAATTAACTTTAATATTACATTTCTTTTAACGTGAAGGGTTGCAGTTTTTAGAATGTTGGCGATGTTCTTAAAATTGCCAACTTGTTTGTTTCGTGATAAGAAGTTCTTGATCTGTATAGAAGTTTAAAAGCGATAACAATGTTAATCAGGTAACCTAGCTTTTTCTACCGCCAATACTTTCTCAGAACAGTCGGCTAGAAAATGGCCGACACTGAGCCAGCTCTTATCATATAGGAGTCTTAATTATGACCACCCTAACATTTTGCAATGAACTCACCTGGATGACGTGGAATTTATGTGATCAGGCGGGAGTTGTATTTAACTGCTGCTGGAGAGTCTGAAATACCATTCTTCCGCTTACTTTCATGGCAAAAGCTGCGGATCTAAGCGACTTTAGTAGAGGGCAGATTGTAATGGCTCGAAGGCTCGGAACAAGCATTTCCGAAACTGCACCACTCGTGGGTTGTTCGCGATCTACAGTTGTTAGTACTTATGCAAAGTGGATGAATGACGGTGAAACCAGCAGTAGACGACATGGTGTTGGACGTCCACACGTTATCAAAGAAAAAGGTCGTCGGAGATTGTCCCGCTTGGTGATGCAAAATCGGACCCAGACTGTGGCTCAGCTGACAGCCCAATACAATACAGGGCCAAGTAGAATTGAATCGGAGCACACTGTTCAGCAGACATTGTTATATATGGGGATACGCAGAAGACGTCCCACTCATGTGCCTCTGCTGACCAAGCGTCATCGCCTACAACGCCTACGCTGGGCCCCGGAACACGAGACTGGACTATGGATCAGTGGAAGACAGTAGCCTGGTCAGATGAATCACGGTTTTATCATTATTCAACGCCGACGGCTGTGTCAGGATCATTGAGCTAAAGAACAACTGGAAGAAATGCTAGACCGGTTTTCGCGTGCTGTTTTTGGAAGGTTTGTCTTCCGAGCGTTGTATGGCAGAAAGCATTTGATACCTTTATATTTCAAAGTAAAATTGTGTAAAGGTTATCTGTTCGAACAACCATATGCAGAACATGATATTACAATTTTAAATTTTAATTATTTAAAGAGTATAATAGTTATAGACGACCCAACAAATGTTTTCTGCCGTACAAGGTTTGACTTTGTACGACAAACGATTGCAGAAAAACTGGCACGCACGAACACTGTGTAAAGGTATTGGAACCATTTGCTCCAGCTGTTCTTCAACTCAGTTCTTCTACGCCGCAGAGTTGCTACACAAATCAAGAGAAAAAATTCCCTGAGTTTTCCCTGTCTTTTTTAGAAGTAAAATAGATGACACGCAATCATACAGCATTAGAATCAAACATGTTTACATGTCAATTGAACATACTTAGGGTTTATTAATTTTATTAACTTACTATAGGTGGAGAAAAAAACCATAATTGATTCATTATAAACCACTAAAATTAAAAAAAATATTTGATTAAGAAAAATTTTTCCAATGTTTTTCCAAAAAATTTCAAAATTCCCTGAATTTTCCCTGTTTTTGCAATAAATTTTGAGAATTCCATGAGTTTTCCCTGTATTTTAATAGAGTTTCAAATTCCCGGTACCGTAGCAACCCTGCGCCGTCTTCCAGCTGAACGGTTGCTCTCTCATTGTACAGCATGTCGTACACAGGCCAGTGGTGGCGGTATTATGCTTTTGGGGACGTTCTCCTGGGCGTCTCTGGGACCCGTGATTGTGGTAGAGCAGACCATGAACGCTACGGAGCATCTGAACATCATTGTGGACCAGTTGCTCCCTTACATGGCGTCTGTCTTCCCAACTAGAAATGGAATGTTCCAACAGGACAACGTTCCGTGTCACAAGGCTCGAATTGTGTTGGAGTGGTTCCAGTTAATGCCCTGGCCGCCTAACTCACCGGATCGCAATCCGATAGAACATATTCGGGATGTCATGGAACGGCAGCTCAGAGATCAAATAACACCAAGTCGCAATATCTGGAATTTGCGTGACCGTTGCTTAAATATCTGGTACAATCTGTCTCCGGCCATCTACCAAAGACTTGTGGGTCCATGCCAAGGCGGGTTGCAGTTGTGATGCGGGCCAAAGGTGGGCCGACTCGTTATTGTCAGGTGGTCATAATGTTTTGGCTCTTGAGTGTATGGGGAATTTTGCCCCATTATAACACATTAACTACTACATATTTTTGAATTCCGTTTTCACATTCAGAAAATTCGCAACTGTCAAATAGTTTATCGCTTTCTAAATTGAATTTTTTTTTTTTTTTTTTAATTTCATTTTTAAGCTCAAAAATGAAAATTTTCACATTGTAAAAGTTCGCATTTTACAACCTCAAAATAAATATTAAAAATCATTAAAATCAGTTTTTAGAAAGCGCGAAATTGTTTTGTAGTCGTAAATTTTCTGAATGTGAAAACGGAATTTAAAAATAAGTAATAGTTAAGGAGTTATGATGGGGCAAAATTCTCCGTAGAATAACATTGGTTTTAGCTTCCGGGGGCAATAAGTAGACATTCATGCGTATCTGTATTCAATCACAATTTAATGTTAATACTGATAGTTTTGAAGTGCCCTGTTTGAAAATATTACACGCATTTTAAAAAAAAATTAAAGAATAAATATAACAAAAAAGGTAGAAATTTATTTTTAAATTCATTTATACATAAGAGAGTATGTTTTCGCTCATAATTCATGCATAAAAGAAAAAAAATATATATCATTTGCCGTTACATGACAAAGCTTTGATCAAAATTTCGTTACCCTCTGTTGTATTGTTATGTAAAAAAGTCTTCCATTTAGGGGTCACAATGACGTCTTTCATGTGTCTTGACAAGAAATCAGCAAGCAGATCAATGAGCTCTTTTTCGGAGTGTTGAAGAGCCAGAGTTAGAGTATCACAAAAAGTATCCACCGATAAATTATTTTTCATAAATTCCAAACACTGGGATCTGAGCTCTTGAACATCATATTTATCAGCAGTGGTAAAAAGGCCGAAGACGTTATCCGTTGAGAGATTTTCTACATCGCCACAGTACAGGAAACACAGAAAATCTCGAAAGCAGGCTGGATCGCAGTCCTCAATGTTTACTGTTCCGGTTGCTTTTTCTTTTGTGTCATGCCTGAATGCAGAAGAAAATACGGAGGAGCGGGCACATAGGACGGCTTTGTGTGTTCGGAATTCTTGTTCATTTACTTTGAGAGTGACGTCACAGTGCTGTTGCGAAAGAAAGAACTCTTTGAAGTCTCGAAGGGTTTTATTGCCAGAAAATGCTAATGAATGCTGTGTTGTGCCTTCAGAACCTAAATAATAAAATAAATATAAATATATATATATAAAAAAAAAAAAAACATTAAACAGGGTTTATACTCAAATATGGGAAAAAAAATTCCCTGAGTTTTCCCTGAGTTCCCTGACAAGTTTCAAGAAACGCTCTTCTAGACAGGACAAAATACAGCTACTTCAACTGTATGATGTCATATTACTGCCGATCATGATAGAAATTGAGGTAGAAATCATTATTTACATGCGTATTGTCACAATACTTAATCATTTAAATTTTGATACGAAGCTAAACAAGAAAAACATAACTTGAGAGAGGAAAAAAAAATTGTTTTTCCAGGTTTTATAACTGATTTTCCCTGACTTTTAATGAAAATTTTTATTTTCCCTGAGTTTTCCCTGACTTTTTTTAACAAATTCCAAATTCCCTGAATATTCCCTGTTTTTCAGGTTTTCCCTGAGGAGTATGAACCCTGATTAAAAATTCTGTCAAAGACAAAATTTAGTTTAGTACGGAAGACTATTAATTTCAATCTGTAAATTTTTTATTTTTTATTTTTAATTTATCTCATTTTTTTTATCCTAAAACTGGCCCACGTATTTTCTAAAATGACTGAAATGAATTAAAATGAAGTGCTGCCACTTAAATTTCATACTTTAGTTAATTTAAAGGAATCTAGTTGTGGTGTCGTAAAACTGTTTGTACCTCTGGATTCTGAAAAATTCTATTCAAAATTCCTCCATATTTTGGCCGTCTAGAGCCGTAGATAATATATTAAATTATGAAATTATTTAAATCTTTTAGTAAAAATTAATATTTTTACAAACTTGAAAAAAAAAAATGTTCTCATGGCTTTGAAAATTGAAAAACTAAAAGTAAAAAGAACTATTATTCGGTCTTCAGTGACTAAATTTGAGAACAAAGCTATGCGGATCCTTTAGACATTCAAGAGATAAAAATTTTGAAAGGTCATTTGCTTGAAAAACAAACTCAATTAGAACAAATTAATAATGAAGTTGAGGAAGTTATTTCTGATTTAGATTAATTAAAAAAGGAAGTTGAAGATAATGAAAAATGGGCAGAGAAACTTATAAAATGTCAGATAGAGTCAAGATTACAACTTTCTTGTTTTCAGAACACTAAGGTTGTAACACAGGTTAATGAAAATTCTTGTTCTGTTTCGAAGCAATCTATCAACCTTCCAAAAATCGATATGCCTATTTGCACTGGCAATTTGGAGGATTGGTTAAGCTTCAAGCAAATATTCGTAACCACTATTCATGAGAACACTCAGCTTTCCGATTTGCAAAAATTACAATATTTAAAAGCGTCTGTTATTGGATCTGCCAATAAGTTAATAAAAGGCTTTCAAATAACTGAAGCAAGTTATAAGGAAGCTTGGGCAACACGAATTTCAAGATTCGATAATAAAAAAAATCTAGCTTATGCCCAGTTAAACAAATTCTTTAATTTGAAATCTTTGAAACCAAATTGTCGGAAATCTATGCTAGATTTATTAGATAACTGTAATGAAGCAATACGTAACTTGAAATGTTTAGGATTTGAATTTAATTTATTTGTGGATTTAATTCTTGTTTCTAATTTGCAAACAAAATTGGGTGATAATTTAAAGAGGCAATGGGAATTATCTTTAGATAGTGATTCTTTTCCCAACTATGATGAATATATTTTGTTTCTTGAAAAACAAGCGAGAAGCTTGCAAGATATTGCTGATAGTACTTATTCTAAATCTGAAAGTAAACAAAAAGTAGTATTTAAAAAATCTGTTTCTAATGCTGCAATATCTAATTCAGATATAAAATCCAATAATTCTATCTGTTCAGAATGTTCGGAATCTCATGCACTTTTCAAGTGCCCACACTTTCTTAAAAAATCTGTTGAAGATAGATGGAATTCTGTGAAGGGTAAAAAACTATGCATAAATTGTTTACGTAGTAATCATTTCGTTAATAAATGTTTGATTTCAACAAAATGTCGACAGTGTAATGCTAAGCATCATACATGGTGAACTTGAATCACATATTACAATTTCATTAAGATTGGTGCGAAGTAACGGTATTAAAATAGTGTTTATAGAAATACCTTTCATAGGACACAATGCTTCGGAAAACTTTCGGGTGTACCTGTACACAAACCAGTAAAGATGTTCAATCCATTTTCAATAGGGAACGTCCGATAGTGAATTTCAATAATATATATATCAGTTTCAAAAAATTCCATAAATATTTACGGGAGTTAGAGCGCGGACAGACAGACGGACGGACAGACAGACAAACTGAAGTCATAAACACTTTTCAACCTTGTTGGAAAGTGTTTAAAAGCAAACGAACAAACAAAAATCTTTAGGTTATGAGTAATTTTCTGAACAAATTTTCTGTAGAATAATGCAGAATTTTGCTGCCGGAAAAAATGATAATTTTAAGAAGTAGAGAGGAACCTGTATGTATGTATCACCACTAGAGTGTTTCGCTTTAATATTTTGGATAATAAACATTCAGTTATTATCACATATTTTAAAAATTAATCTTGTATCAAGAATTTCTCAATTTCTCGTAAATATTTTTTTTTTTTGACCATATGTGTTCACCCATTAGTACATTGATGGGATAAATAGCATAAAAAGTAATTTGAATTTAGCAGTCGAATTATTTAAATTAAGTTTAACAGTGTTAACTAGTAATAACTTGATTTAATACTGTTTTTATTACAATAACAACAGTATTAAATCTAACAATTAAATTAATTTATTTCAATAATTTATTTAAAATTTTCCTGTTAAAACTTATAACACATTATACTGTATGACATATTAAACTGTATAATGTTTATTCTAAAGTTAAAATGAATTAATTAGACAATTAAAATTCTTAATTTTAGAAATTTTAACGAAAATAAATCGTGAAATTGTCTTCATTTAAGAATGATAAATTGACTCCTTTTATGTGATGAAAAAATAAATTGCAGGATGAGAAAAATATACTCTATAACAGAAAAATCAACGCACCAAGAACGAGTTATCCAAAAGAGACGAAAATTGGTAGAGGTGATGTACATGCAAAGATAAACAAATGAATACAGTTACAGAAAATTTAAATGGTTTAATCAAGAGAAACGACTTTACAAAAGTCAACAACGCATTGGTCCATTTCTGACCCTTATGTAAACAGTTATTCGGCTTGGCATTAATTGATAGAGTTGGCAGATATGCTCCTGCGAGATATCATGCCAAATTCTGTCCAATTGGTTCGTTTGATTGGCGAAATTCCGAGCTGGTTGTAGAACCATTTTCATGATGATCCAAACGTCCTCAGTAGGAGAGAGATCCGGCGACTTTACTGGCCAAAATAAAGTTAGGCAAGCAGGAAAACAAGCAGTAAAAACTATCTCTGTGCGTGGGCGGTCATTATCATGCTTAAATTATAAACGATCAAGATTGCACTATTTGAAGGAACACACAACGGAACATAGAATGTCGTCGACGTACCGCTGTGCTGCAAAGGTACCATGGATGACAACAAAAGGGGTCCTGCTATGAAATGAAATGACATTCCAGACAATCACTCCTGGTTGTCGGGCCGTATAGCTGGCGACAGCCGGGTTGGAATCCCCCCTCTTTTCGGGATTCTTCAGAAGTGTCTTCGCTGGTCATTGGGGCTCATATCGAAATGGTACTCATCACCGAAAACAATTCTACTCCATTTAGTGACATTCCAGTTCGAACGATCCTGATATCACTGCAAACGTGCTTGTCGGTATACAAAGTTTATTAGCAGTCCGCATAAGGGGCTTCGTGAGCTGAACCCCATTTCTCTGAGCCGCCTATTAATGGTCTTTGAAGTCACTGAAGTACCTGTTGCACGTAGGATCGATGATAATGATGAATTGGGGTTTTCAGTACCGTTCTGACGACTGATCGGTTCTCACGTTCTGTCCTCTCTTTAGGCCGACTGCTTCCTCCCTGACGCTGTGTTCGCCCATGGTACAACCATTCCTGTCTATATCATCTAATAATGGCATCGCTCCTATCCAGTTGTCAAACAATTCGCAGATTAAACAACTGGCTTCTGTGAGTCCAACTACACACCTCTCTCAAACGCTGTCATTTGCGCATATTGTTTGCGCAACTGTATGCGAGACATAGTTACTGTCTATCTGAGTAGACAGAATGAAATTCTCGAAGAATTTATAACTTGGAATCAAAATTTCTCATTTTTAATATTCTGCCAATCGCGCAGTTAAGATGCGCTGCAGCGTCACATGCTCATTCGATGGCAGCAAAACTTTAAAATTTTGCATTTTCCATCGAAACCTGTATGCATGTCAGTTTGTATTCAGTTTGCATTACTCCCTTTTGGTGCGTCGTTTTTTTTTTTTTTTTTTTTTTTAATATAGATTATATTATCCTACCAATTTTATATTTTAATTCATAATGTGAATTAGTTATATGGAGTCTTCTTTTCGTTGCAAATGTATCGAGCTTTAAAGCTTATCAAAATATGAAATATTTTAGATGTGGAACATATACAAAGATAGCACAACTCACATTTAAAATCACACTTTAGAAAAGTAGTTTTAAGTGTGGTTTACTTTATAAATGTATTTAGAAATGAATACATATACTTTGTTTTTACAGCTTCTACGGACTGAAATTTAAATCCTGCATGTAGGGGAAGCATGGGGCTAGTTGTTACAGGGTTTAGAAGTAACACGCAATTTACAAAATAGTTTGTAACATTTGAGATTAAATATTTTTATAAACATAATTCTTGTGACGCGTTTTATAATGTAAGAACAATCGGTTCTCCACAAAAAATGGTTAATGAGAGGTTCTGCGCACGTGCTTCATTTTAGCTTAGTTAGTGTGAAAAAAAATATTTCGTAAATTTTGATTAAAGGTACATACTTGCACACCATCTCATTATGAACCGTACAATTTTTAGTACCCACCTTTTTTTTCACACCAATAATTTTTTAGAATAATTTTAGTCTTATTTAATCGTAACAACATTTGGAGAGAATAACTCTAAAAATATAGTGGTGTGAGAAAAGGGGCGTTTTTCCAGGGGGCGTTAACAATTGTATGGTTATTAATAAGATGGTTGGCAAGTATGAAGGTATGTTAATGTATACTTTAAAGAAATGTTTATAGCTATTTATTTATTCTGTATGTTGAGTTATAAAATGCATGTTTAATTTTTTGTATAAATCGTTATATATTTTTTTTTATAAATAAACAAAATATCCAAATTCATACGATGGGGAAAGTTGAGACAAAATTTTGGGGCAAGTTGTAACATATTAGAGGAGTGGCTTGTGGAGATACCTACAGCCAGAGCTCGAAATCTCCGCCCATTTTGAGGAAACGTTCAGAAATGAAAAATTTTTGGCTTCTTTGCCACTACTATATTTATACAGAAATATTTTCTGTGTTTTTATATTATAGTGCCGTGAATATTTAATCACGAATTAGAGAATATTGCATAAAAATAGTGGTAGAAAAAAAGCAGAAATTTGTCATCAATGAGAGTGAGTGCCTTGAAAAAAGTGCGGAGAATTCCAGCTCTGCTAAACACTCTCTGTGGCAGAAAATGGGTATAAGGCGTAATTTGTAAAATGTGAGCACACATTAAATGCGTGAGAGGAACAAAATATCATTTGCTTGAATTAAATTCAACTATGACTAAGATGGACTTCTATGTTGATTTTATCTTTAATTTTTCCTTTATTTTACTATAATCCATTTGATATAATTCACTGTTACTGTACCAAGAAGGTTATAATTTTATATTAGTTATTAATCGTTTTTTTTTTAATTAAATTAATAAATGATTGATAACAAAAAACATTTAGAAATATTGTCGTTTTTATTGTTCGCGTTCACTTTGTATCCGTTACAGTTTGCCCCACGTATGTTACAATTAGCCCCAAATCCGGGACAAATTGTAACAGGCAAATAATTAAATATATATATATATATATATATATATATATATATATATATATTTATATATATATATATTGTGCTATAACTAGCAATAGTAACGAAAGTTTTTTTAAATGAATATGATAGATTATTATGTATGCTACGAAGAACAGCAATTATAAACAGGAAAACGAAAATACATTTCACAATATAATTAATTTTCTAAAATCTGTTACAACCCGCCCCATGCTCCCTTACTCAAAGAAACGAGTACATCAGTTTTTGCACAGGATTATGTTCAAGTCCTTGTATGCACTATATAGAAAATGAGTACATGGATTTATCAAAATTAAATATTCTGAGTTATCAGGATATGAAAAATTGTTAAAAATGAGTACATACCCCTTACTTTTAAAGAATGAGTTTTGATAGTGCGGATAAAATGAATGAAATACCTTTTTCTTTTAGCTTTGAACATTCATGGTCGTCCCATTTCTGATTACAAGTAGAACATCGGATATTCAGGCACTTTTCTTCATGAATAGGAAGGTGTGAAATATTAAACCATTTTTTACAATAAGAACACTGACCAGTACGATAATCTAAAACAAAGAAAATATTTTTGTTGAATATCAAGTAAGTACAACCAAATTCAACATAACTTCTCTAAGATATAAACACTGCTGGCCACCCAAAATGTAACACCAAGAAGGAATGGAAATTTATTGGGCAGATACATTATAGTAGGAAGAACAACTGATTACATTTCCGGAAATTTGGAGTAATATATCCTGAGAAAATAGCAGTGCCCTCTGGGGGCAATATCTGTACTTATCTGCCTTGGCATTGAATTGAACAGCGATTGGATGACATATTCGGGTAGAGTACTTCCTGGAGCTTCAACATGATGCCATAGTTCATCGACCGTAATTACTGATGAGTGGTGGCGGGCCAGTCACATTACAACAATTTAACAGTCATTTTCATTGGTGTGAGATCAGAAGCACGCGCTGGCCAGAGCAACAATCGAACACAATCTATATCAAGGAAGGTCCGAACAATACAGATAACTTGGGGTGTGCACTGTCCTGCTTAAATGTTGCACTACGAAGGTCTCGAATTCATGGCAGAGCGGCGGGACTTAACTCATCAAAAATGTAATTGCCGCTTTTCAGACTGCCAGGAATGCGAACAAGAAGTGATCCAGACATGTATCCAGTGATACCTCATACAATTGCTCCGGATCTCCGGATGATGGACGGTATGACGATGTCGAATGCCAGCTAGCAATATGCATTATTGCAATGCCGTTAAATATGGATGAGGCAATCTTGATGCTGTAAATAGGATTGCGATTTGTCTGAAACACGACGTCACGTCATTCCTGCGTCCAGGTTCGTCGTTGATTACAAATTAAAGGCGTCCATATCAGTGATGCATCTTTGAGGGTAATAAAAGTTTTGGTAGCCGCATACTAGATGACCACCTGGAGTGATGGTATGTGGATACACGCCTCGATCACCTCCTGCTTTCATTACTGCCACTCTTAATACCGGCCACTACTTTTCTGACGAATTAAGACCCGTCATTCTGCCCTATATTCAAGGCCTCAGATAAGCAACATTTAAGTAAGATAATGCACGACCGCAATTTGTCCGTATTGTCAGGACCTTCCTTGATGCAGAATGTGGTCGACTGTTGCTCTGGCCAGCGCGTTCTCCTGATCTCGCACCAATGAAAATGACTGTTTAATCATTGAAAAGCGACTGGCTCCCACTATTCACCAGCAATTACGATCGATAAATTGTGGCATCATGTTGAAGCTACATGAAGTGTTGTACCCGAATATGTCATTCAATCGCTGTTTAATTCAATGCCTAGGCAGTTACGTGCAGTTATTGCTCCCAGAGGGCGCTGCTTTATGTAGTGTTTTCTCAGGATATATTACTCCAGAATTCATGAAAATGTAATCAATTATTCTTCCTACTATACTGTATGTGTCAAGTAAATATCATTCTGATATTTGCATTCCTTCTTGGTGTTGCATTTTGGATGGACAGCAGTGTATATACACATTTTATTTATTTATTTATTTATTTTTATTATTATTATTAATGTAAATTTTCAGTGTAGACAGGATTTTATTTTTAAAAACATTTATTCATTATTTATTAGCACACATAAAAATTTTGCAACCTAATGTAAATTTTTAATGTAGAAAGGATTTTATTTTTAAATATAAGGTAAAGCTAGGAGAGATTGCGCGGTAGGTGAGATTGCGCATATAGGGGATCGGCAGGAAGGAGTACAGTGAGCGCTCTGAATCTCCAGGCATTTCTACAGCATCGATAGCGGAGTGCCCACGTAAATCTGCATGTTCATTGCTTGAACAGTCTAAGATTAAACGTGGTGGTTATTTTGTCTCGTTTTCAAAAACGTTTACTTAAATTTTTAAAACCCTTTCTAGAATTTTTATAGAATGGTAGTACTACAAAATATTTTTAATTTAAACGATTTCCCATGGACTCGTTTATAAAATTTACTTGTGGCAGGTGGTTGCATGAAAGTTGCATCATTTATAACAACGAGTTCAACGATTATAGACAACGACAGATTAGGTCAACAAACAAGAAATCATTCAAACTGAAAAGGAGCTTTATTAATTTTAAGTTAAACGTATTATCTAGTAACTAAATGTTACTTTTTATTATCTAGTCTTGTTTTTTTTTTTTATCTGCTTTCAAATTTATTTTCTTTAAATAAAAATTTTTAATCATTTATAATTGTTTTTTTTTTTTTTTTTTTTATTATTAAATTAAAATATATATACATTTAATATAAAAATGTTTTTATACAAAACCCTTATACCAATGTCATTTAAGTGCAATTATTATTTATAACAATTTAATTGTAGTTAAAGTTAAGCGCAATCTCGCACGTGACGACAGAAATACAAATTTTCAACTAGATCATATTATCTTTTTGACGCGATATTTGGTCCGGCGATATTTTGTCCCGCGATATTATGTCCGGATCCCTTTTCAAACTATTGAAGGTTTGAATTAGTTATTATGGCAGTTACAAACAAAGTGCAACAACTAAACGCCATAAATGGTGTCTCTAGGAAATTTTAGAAATTTTTTTAACTGTTGTATTGCATGTATTTAAATTTATGAAATTCTCATACTTGTCTTTTTCTCATTTTTTATGTGCCTGGATCCTAAGGTGGACATTTTTTTTTTTTTTTTTTTTTTTTTTGATTGATAAATTGATTTCAAAAGAGTGAAATGTGCTTTTCGACTAAATAGTGGAATTAGTTTTTTATTTTGGCAAAGAAATAGTTTTCTTCACAGAGTGCTTTTGTTGAGTAGACAAGGTCTTTTATCAATAATCATTTTTTTTTTTTTAATGACACTGGCTCAAAATTTTCAAACTGATTTTAGATTTTATAACTCTTATGTGTTTATTATGTTGTGCTAAGGAGGAATTTTTATGAATAAATATTTGCTATTAGTTTTTTTGTAACAGATTTGGGTGTGAAAAATTGAGGGTGTTTTGAAAAATCAATTAACATATTTAGGGTTTATTAATTATATTAACTTACTATAGTTGAAGAAAAAAAACCATAATTGATTCATTATAAATCACTAAAATTAAAAAAAATATTTGATTATAAAAAAAATTTCCGCTGTTTTTCCAAAGTATTTGAATAAATTTTCGTAATAAATTTTGAAATTCCCTGAGTTTTCCCTGTTTTTTAATAGATTTTCAAATTCCCTGAGTTTTCCAGGTTTTCCAAGTACCGTAGCAACCCTGTCAAAGTATGTAATTATTTCCTTCCTTTTGTTATTTAATGCAAAAGGTAAATTCAAAAACGTTTAAAAGAAATTATTTTTGTGAAAGTTAATACATTTTATTACAGTTTGCAAAGTGTTGCTGATGTCAGGTAGCTTTAATGATTATAAGATAAAATTAATTGATTTAAATTGTTAAATTTAGATGAACTGTAAAAGATTTCCAGTTTAATGTGTGGTTGTATTTTAGTAAAACTTAAAATAAATTTTATTTTGTAAATTCATTTAATTTTTGTCCTGATTATTTATTACTTAAAATTTTAATGTGAAATTCCTGTCTTTAAAGGGAATTTTAGTAGTTAAAAGGGGAAAGAAAAATTAATAAAATTTTGGTCATTAGTTTGTATGAATTTGATTAAAAATTTCAGTTTGTTAAAATTTTTCAAATGAAGGTATATCCTTCTGTCGAGTCAGGTTTTTGCATTAATTTACTTCAGCCAGTTGAGCGAGTTATCTTTAGTTATTAGTCTTTGCATAAATTCATGCGGTTTTCTATTATTCCATTTCATAAAAATACATCAAATCAAATGACAAATTTTAATCAAAATACTCTCCATTACCTTCTACAACCTTTGCCCATTTTTCGGGTAACAAATGTATACCACGGCGATAGAAGCTCTTTGGAGGCAATAAAATGATCCGCGTCCACACGAACTTTTGCAACGACCTAATAGTTTAAAATTTTAAAATTAGGAAAATAATAAATCCTCAATTTTATTTTATTTTTTTGTTGGTGAATATGTACTCACTGGAAAAATTCAAAATGTGTTCCTTACCTGTAAATTTGATTGAAGTTTAGATTTAAAAGGAAAAACATAAATTTTGTAAGTGTTTAAATTTTTGATCAGTTAAAAAATTAGTATAACTGCTTTGTTGTTTTTGTAACAGAATAATTCCTAATAATTAATTTTTGAAATACTGACTTACAATTGAATTCTTCCAAAGTCGGCATGTTATATAGTGTTTAATTTTCATAACTTGACTAGCAGGCTTCGCCCGCTAGCGGGTCAGTATTTTCAAATGAATCACTATAATTAATGAATCACTAACAGTAACTTTTAGTCTTAAAAAAGAAAAAAAAAATCATTTCTGATTGGGCAAAAAGTCGCACCGGGTCCCCACTGCGTTTGGCAGCGCAGACCAATGCGCGCTGCGCGCGCACGTGTAAAGGTATAAGTGCCGAAGGCACGTATACCTTCAGCACGTACACTGCCTTCGGCAGCGCGGTCCCGTACGCGCGTATTACTTCCCTGACCCTTCCTGCCCCCTAAAAAAATCATTTCTCATCGGGTAAAAACTCACACCGGGTCCCCACTGCCTTCGGCAGCGCAGGCACAGGGGCGCTGCGCGCACATATTCCTTCTCAAATAAAATTTTTATTCTTAAGAAAGGAAAATCAAAAAAATCATTTCTTATCGGTTAAATGTCGGATCGGGTCCCCACTGCCTTCGGCAGCACAGTCCCGTGCGTGCTGCGTGCGCACAAGTTAGGGGATACGCGCTCGGTGCACGCCTGTTTCTTCCTCACCCTTTCAGCCCTTCCTAATTAACCTACATATACCAATTTTGAACGATGTAACTCAATTAGCTGAGATGCAAAAACCTCATCAGGACACCTCAAAACGTGTAAATCTGGTGAAATCATTCGATAATATAAAAGAACTTAAAAATATCTTTCGAATGATGTATCTTTCGAAATAGTTTGATCCTAATTAGAAATTGAAATATTGAAATTTTAAAATATTACAGAGCCATCTGGCGGTAGAAATTTCTGCAATCTACTGTTCGATTCCAAATTAACAAAGCTTTCTAATGACGTATTACTTATGAAATTATTTTAATTAGTATCTGAGATACAAAAGAAAACCGATTCAGGACACCTCAAATCGTGTAAATCGGGTGAAATCTCGAATTCCACTTTCGATAATATAAAAGAACTTTAAAATATCTTTCGAATGAAGTATTAAAAATAATTTAAACATAATCCGAAATTGAAATACGCGTATTAGAATAAAATTTAATTTGCAGTTAATTTTTTCCAAAATCGATGAAATATGAACTGCAACTATCTCTTGTGCTGTTAATGGCGCACAGTAAGTTTCAAAGAATTTAGAAGAAAATTGAAGCATTTTGAAATTTGCAATTTTTATTCCTAGTAGAAAAACCACGTGATGTCAATTGGTAAAAGATTAGTTTCTTCCCCACCAGACATCGTTTCCTCTGTGAATGGGTTGTCATGGTAACCGACAAAGAACGCAAACGACATGGCTAAAATAAAAAAAATTATAACTCATTCAGTTTTGAAAAAATCTTTCAATCTTTTGAGAAGTGAATTGTCGAACCGAGATCTATACACACACACCACAAAAAAAGAGAGAGAGAGAGAGAGAAATGATTTATCTTCAAAAGATTTTGAGTTATAAAATGTTTTGTGAAAAAAATCGATGTTTCGTAAAATCTTAAAAATATGGATCGCTAATCCGTATTTTGTTAAAATGTTTATATGGTTCGAAAGAGGATTAAATGACTTTTCGAAATATACCAGTTGTTAAGAAATGGGTCTGTTATTCTTTCGTACAGGGCGATTCAAAAATGACGATCGAGAAAAAAAGAAATTTTCGACCTTTTTTAAAACTTTTTAAAATATAAAAAATTCGTATTTAAAAAAAAAAAAAAATGTACCGTAAGAATTGGTAATAAATGCTCTTCCTCGTGGTACCGGTGTATTTTCCATATCTCGAACCGTTTACGTAGGATCGCTTTACAAAAACCTACGAAATGTTCTCTCTTTGCTTTTTCTTTTGAGGTACGTGGTTCCGGATGAAAATGACGGTCGCCTGGCATTTTGAATGGTTTTTGTCTTAGACATGGGTCCACGTTTTAAAGAATATCTCCGCTAATCAGGGTTCGTGATTTTTTTAAAAAAATAAAAAAAATCAGATTTTTTTTAAAAAGTCTACAAATTTATAGTTACTCATTACTTTATACCTGTAAAAGTAATCTATATCTTAAACAATGTCTGAAAACATAATTTAAGTAAATTTCATGCTATTAATTAGAAGCTATGCTTTTTATAAGCATATATACATCAGTTTTAACTTTTAACACTGATGGATAATGAAATTTATCATTTAAGGCTTAAGAATTATAGCATACTCAAATCAAAATATAAATTAACAAGCAAATTTAACGTGAATTTGTACCTTCTCTTTTAGTTTTGAAAACAGAATATATGAAAAACAACTGTCATGTTATATGAGCATTTACTTTTACTCTAAATGCATATTATTATAAGTTCTCTATTTTATATAAAGATATAGATTTTTCAGCTCATCATTTTGTAAAATCATATGATCTCTTTATTACTAAAAGATGAAACTTCTCATTTTAACTAAATATGTTTTATTTAAAATTTAAAAATACAAATGAAGCAGACAATTTCCATATTTAAAAATAAATGTCTCTGAGTGTTAGGGAAGAATAAAACATCTCTTTGACCATTCTGATTCTGGATAACATACTGTATTATTAATTTAATGGATCTATATGTAATTATCTATGGTATTATTATAAACCAAGTTAATTATGGCATGAAAGTTAACACTATCTAAAAAAATTTTGAAATATGCGCAATCCCAATAATGCATGTAAATAATCAAAATAAAATGTTATCAAAGAAAATAACTGAAGCTTAAGCAAAGGTCGTTCCAGGTTTTATTTTTGAGGCAAATTTTAGTGAAAAATCGAAATATATTTCAGAAAAACTATTATCACATAAAAGTTCTCATTATAGAAATCACTCAATTTTATGATTAACATAAAAACTCGTATAAAATATAATAAATCATTAAATAGTAATTTCATAAAAACTAATATATGCAGTACTTTGATATATATAGTTCACCTATCACGAGATGGCCCTTCGTCCCTCCTCTTTTTAGAAGAGTTTACTTTAAGGAAGGGGCGCGCGATTTGAAAAGAATGAATGGGTGGGGGGAAAATAAGGTTGCTATGAGAATAGCATCAAGCCAATAGTTTTTACTTGTCGCCAGCTGAAATCCCGTTTTGCCCGTTAAAAAGAACATGTGTTAACATTTAAAAATTAAGGACCTAATAAATAATAACAACAACAAACCTTCACTTATGCTTGCATTTTCGATAGGCACTAATACCTTATTTCAGGGATGGAACACGGGCGCAGGATTCACACCGGAATCTGTTGAAGAAATTTCTCTACCTATAATATCGTTGATTTAAAAAGTAGAAAATTTTCTTACATTGATAGTGGTATGAATTCTGCGCCCGTGTTCCATCCCTGTTATTTAGATAAAGATGTTGTTAGCAATGCATTTAAACAAGAAAGAAAAATCATGCTGCTAATATAGATTATAAATTATTGCCGGTCTACTCACTTTCATTTCTATTTCAGAGAAAGAGACTTTAATAGTCTTACTTTTAAAGATAAAGTACAAATTAGGCTGCATTTCTGCAATTCCGTTGTTCCGTATAGTGTCTAAGAAAATATATGCATCATGTATAGCGCGTTAAATATTAAAGATATAGGTTAATAATAATAATAAATTACAGCTGAAAATGTTTCGAGCAATTTTCACTTTCATCGCATAATGTATTTGAATTTATTCACTCCCCACTAGCTGCTGGGAAGTTCAGTATTCAGAGTTGGGGGTACTGAGATCAAATCCATTGTCAGTCAACAGATATTCTCTTATAACAGTTACAAATTTCGAGGTATTTACGCTAAAGTAGTTGTTAAAATGCACTTAAAAGTATTTTTTTTTTTTTTTTTCATTAGGTATAATTTAATGCCCTGTACTAATGTATCTAATTTATGATTACCCAAGCATATTTAGGAAGGTTATCTTTAGGACTCATAGACAGACGACACAAAGTCATTAACACTTCTTAATTTTGTTTGAAAAGATTTAAAAAATAAAAATTGGAAAAAAAAATAATAATACATTTTTTTTTTTTTTAATTAAGAAAAACTTTTTAAAAAATATTGAATGAACAAATGGGGAAATTTATTAAAATAAATTGCGCTGTACACATAATTTACAGTATTATGTACAATAGCTCTCAAAATATTTGCAGTTATGTACAATAGCTCTAAGAATATTTGCATTCACATCAGTTATAAATAAATGAGATAATTTCTTATATTATTGTTATGATGGCTTTAAATTTTTATGTATTCGGTCTAAATATTAAAAAAAAAAAAAATCAAATTTTCTAGAAATCTAATTATTGGAGTGTAATTCTTCATTCGAGTTTTAAAATAATCAATCATTTTTCTTTTTTTTTCTTTTCTTTCTTTCCTTCTTTCTTTTTTTTTTTTTTAAATAATGATTTAAAAAAGAGAAAAATAAAAATAAAAGAATTATTACTTTTAATGTAACATACTAGAAAGCCCAGAAGTTCTCTTAATTTGGAAATAAATAGATAAATAATAATTTAAAAAAAAATCGCCAAAATGTCGCAAAACTTGTAAATATAGCAGACGACCTCCCTTTTCCCCCTCAACCGATTTCAAGGTAATAGAATCGTCTCTGCCTACGTCACGCATGATTGACAGGTGCCAACTCATGAAAGTCGAACTATACATAGTTTTGCTAATTGAAGGTTGTAAATGCAACATATTTTGTATTTGAAACTCATTCTAACAAGATTTAAAAAATTTAGATCATAAAAAGTTTTGAAAAATGATTCAATTTTAGTAAATGACTTTTTAAAAAAAATCAGTTGATTAAAATCAATGATTTTAAAAAAAAAAAATCCATTGATTTAAATCAAGATTTAAATCATGATTTTAATCAAGCTGATTTAAATCAACGAACCCTGCCGCTAATTAGGGTCGCATCGTTTAGCAAATTATATAACGTACATCTGCGATAAATTCTCCGTCCGACGATACCTGTCCGAAGTCCGTGCGAACATTAGCGGCCGAGCTTTAGCTGCTTCAAGCCGTTTCTCACAGACACACACACGCGCACAGATTTTAATAATATGAGAGATCCATGATATTTTTTATTTATCACATTCCTTGTTATGCAAAGCAATTTTCATCTGGGGAAATAACTTGTATGATCTTCACTAGATCTGGTAATTGTAAGAATTTACAATTTTATTATTCGAGATCTTTTGAATTCATGCAAGTTAGGTATGAGTAAATGAATTGCTTTATTTATTTATTTACCCTTTCAGTTTAGGTTAAATTTTTAACTTTGCATATGTCATAAAATTGCAAATTTATTTGGGATTAATGTTTTTGCTTTCTTCTATATGTAATATAGAGAAAGTATTGGATTCGCGAAAAATTTCGACCTCCGTTTTTTGACGGATCTACACGTTTTGGGATGTCCTGAACACGAATTGATAGTTTTTAAAAAATGTCTGTCTGTCTGTCTGTGGTTTCGTATTTTCACCGTATCTCACGAACCAATGAATGAAATTCAACCAAACTTGGTATATAGTTGGAACCTGACGGGGCATGGTGCTGATTAGATTTGGGGATCAATCGTCTAGCAGGTGGCGCTGTGATCGCAAAATTTCGTATTTTTCACCGTATCTCACGAACCAATGTATGAAATTGAACCAAACTTGGTATATAGTTGGACCATGGAATGGTGCTGATTAGATTTTGGGATCAATCGCTCAGCAGATGGCGCTGGGATCGCATTTTATGTAAACTTTTAACATTGCAGTATAGAACAAAATTTCGTATAAATGTACATAATGAGAGTTATTTTTAACTTGTGATTGTAAAATTAATATGAGTTATTGATAATAGTAATAAGTAACTAGGAAAAAATTTCTGTGCATGTGGGGGCTTCGCTTCCCCCCCCCTGGAGGGGAAGTACCCTCCCGGGGGGGGGGGTAAATTTTCAAGATGGCTATCTTTCGAAAGATCTCGTCAATACCTTTAAAACGAATGGTTGAATTATAAATCTGTGATAATTTAAAACAAAGTTATCGATTTTTTTTTTTTAAACGAAATTTAACCAAACTTGATATTTAGTTGGTCCCCGACATAAACTGGTGCTGATTACATTTGGGGATCAATAGCTCAACAGGTGGCGCTGTGATTGCATTTTTTCTAAATTTTTAACATGGCAGTATAGGACAAAATTTCGTATAAATGTACATAATGCGAGTTATTTTTAACTTGTGATTGTAAAATTAATATGAGTTATTGATAATAGTAATAGTTAACTAGGAAAAAATTTCTGTGCATGTCGGGGCATCGCTTCCCCCCCCTGGGGGGGGGGGGGGTAAATTTTCAAGATAGGTATCTTTCGAATGATCTCGTCAATACCTTTAAAACGAATGGTTGAACTATAAATCTGTGATAATTTAAAACAAAGTTATCGATTTTTTTTTTTACTTTTAACAAAAAAAAAAAAAAAACTTTTTTTTAAATATTGTTACTGGTTGAATATGTATTACTTTTAACAAAAAAAGAACTTAGAAAAAAAAAATCGTATTTTTTTTTTTTTTTTTTTTAATATTGTTACTGATTGAATATGTATATAGGAAAATATAGAAGAAAGTCTTGTGGTGACCACAACATACTAGTTTATTTAGTATTGGTAAATTTATAGTTATTCACCAACTTGATTGTAAAGCAAAAGGGAAAGTTTTTTTAGTTTTTTCTTGGGGAGTTCAGAATTTTAAATTAAATGACCTGTCTGGCTGAAGTTGACTTCACTATGCTAATTGGGAAAATTTAAAATCAATATTGGCCACTATACTATATCCGATTATTTTGTCCGTTAAGCAGTTGACTGTTGTTGCACTTGAAAAAAGTAGTTTTCTAAATTTAGTGAATTTGTATGTGTTGGCTTAATGGGTAGAGCATCTAATGGTTGCTTGGTAACTATGTTCTAGAATCAAAGATAAACAGCAGTCGAGTGTTTACTTGAGTTATTTGTTTATACGAAATTAAATTAATTTTCAAAATATTGAAGGTTTGAATTAGTTATTATAGCAGTTACAAACAAAGTGCAGCATCTAAACGCCATAATATATAATTTTCATGAATATCTCCAAAACAGGAAGTCTCAGAAAGACCAAAAAGAGAGGTGCACAATTAGATGTCATAAAAAAACCTATGTATCACTTTGCAATGTTCTGCGCCCAACCATTTTAGATTTATGTGAGATAGACACGTACATACAGATGTTATGAAAAATCATGTAAAATCATAGATATCTCTAAAACGAGAGCTCGTATTATCGCTAAAATTGCAGATGTAAGAGAAGACATCATGACAGTCACAAATGTAAATTTGGAACATTCTACAATCATTCATTTTTGAGTTATGCAAGACACAAAATCAATTTCGCAAATCGGGATTACAATATGAGGAAGTCAAAACAGAAATTCTTTCCTATGAGCTAAATGCTACCTTTCCTATGAGCCAATAGGGCTCGTTTTAATCTTTTGAGCGACTGATCAATAACCCCTAAAAAGGAATGATATCAATACAAAAAACCCTAAACAGATTAAAAGTTTGTGAAGCAGCTACTTTATAGCTATAAGAAACTGAAATATAGGTCTTAAAAATAATGATATCAAATTTTGAGTGACGCTTTGGTATAAATTAAATATACATAGATTTTCTTATTTTGTCATTTGCTTTCTTCTTGTATTTTTTTATATTTACAATGCAAACAATATTTTCAACATAAACAGATATATAATATTTACTCACTGATGCACTTTTATCCGCATCTCAAACTCAAAATAAAAGTTCTAAAAGGAATGATATCAAAATTCCAGTGACACCTCAGTGTTACTTTAAAAGGTTTGTTTTTAAATTCTATTAAAATTATTTTTGTATTGTCCTATAACAATGTGTATTTACACATTGAAACTATGTTTTAAATTTTCATATTATAATGTCAAATAATCACACTTTCACTGAGTTTACATTATAAATTCAAATTGCCTTTTTCAAAAATTGATTTGTCCTTTGCGTCACTCTATCCACAGCTGTAAGTAAAATTTATGTAAATGCTACTTTGTGTCAAAGTAATTTAAACTAACAAGGGAGGGTCACCAATTATTGAAAAAGTATTTATACATGTTATGTAATCCTCTTAAAGATCTAACTGAACTGATAATAAAAATATCCATCTTATCAGGAAATGCGCCCCCTAGCGTGAGTTATTCTCAATTAAAATTTGCAAATTAAAGGCTCTTCTGTAACGTACTTATTTGTATCATTAGAATCATTTTTTAACAGTATCTCATGCATATTATGACTACTTATATTGTTAGTAAAGTATTTTATTGTTTAATAATTGTTTGGTGGCAGCATTAAATCTATAAATCCAATACTTGTAATTAATGTGTAGTCATGTTTAAAATATTGACATTCAAAAAGATTTTCTTGTACACCGACATAATCGATATTTTGGCTATTGACATTGCATGGGGGAACAATAAAAGAAATTTAATGCACTAACACAGCAATAGGAAAAAAAAAAGAGCTTTGATTGGGTGGTCACCGAACTGATAACCATTTGAGAAGGAGCACCCAATGGGCGACTATCATCACCTCTAATAGGGATAACAAATCCATGCTTTGTCCAGGATTCGAACCCGGCCCTAACGTGAGGGAGTCAGGGACGCTAACCACCACATTCCTTTATTAATAATATATACAATGGTTTTTAGAATGAGAATATTTTACAAAACTGTTTGTAATGATAGAAACTACACAAAGTACATTGCTAAAGATTCTGCAATTTAAAAAATTTAATTGGTAATAACGTGCGCTAGCCGATAAGATGGATATTTTCGTCGTCAGCTCAGTAAGACCTATCAGATGATATATAATATGTATAAATAAATACACTTTGAACAGTTGGTGTTTCTTCCTTGTAAGTATAATCATTATTTTCTTTTTTTTAAAAGGAAAAAAAAAAAATCTAAATGTAAAATTAAAGATAAAGCTCCTTATTGATTTACTTCATTTTGAGATCATCTGAAAACTCTATATTGATATATCCTTGAATTTTTACGGTATTTCCTTGCTTTGCTCATAACTTATGCTTATGGAGAAAAACTTATGGTAGGGGGCGCATTTGACGATAAGTTGGGTATTTTCGTTATCAGTTCAGTAAGACCTTTAAGAGGATAAATAGCATGCATAAATAAAATACCTTTTGAACAGTTGGTGATCCTCCCTTGTAAGTGAAAATGTCTCCTAAAGGGATAGTGTGATGCAAAGAAAAAAATTGCTCAAATTTTACTTGCAGTTTTGGATAGCGTGGCGCAAAAAACAAATCAATTTTTGAAATAAGCAATTTTTAATTACAACGCAAACTCAGTGAAAGTGAGATTATTTGACATTATATACGAAAATTTAAAACATAGTTTCAATGAGTAAATATACTTTATAGGACAAAAAAAAAAAAAAAATTGTAATAGAATTTAAAAACAAATCTTTTAAAGTAACTCCGAGGCGTCAGTGGAACTTTGATATCATTCCTTTTAAAACCCTTTTTAGTTCCCCATCATACTATAGGTATGGAGAACTTAGGTAATCGTGAAAATTTTCGACCTCGGTTTTTTGACTTTTTTACACGTTTTCAGGTGTGAGGAATCCGAAAATGACAAAATTTGTATGGTGTCTGTCTGTAGGGTGTCTGTTAGTGTATTAGTCCGTTAGTTTGTTAGTCTGTGTACACTATATCTCAAGAACAAATTGTCGCAGATAGGTCAAATCAGTTTTAAAGTATTACTTTCGACACTGGCAAGAACCCTATTCATTTGCAACATTCGAACTAAAAAACTTCGTAAGTTATTAGAAATTTACGATTTTCTTAACATTGGAGAATAGGAGAAAATTTCACTTAAACGTGCATTAAATGAAAACTTTTTACTGTAAAAATGTCAGACCAGTTTTAAAATAACAGTTTTGATGCCGGAATGAACATCAGTAGCTATAAATATGCTACTTTGAAAATTTCGGAAGTTATTGGAAATTTACGAATTACTTAACATGGCAGTATAGGGCAAAATTTCACATAAACGTCAATTTTGAGAGATATTTTCATCGTAAAGATGTCAGACTACTTTTGAAATATTATTTAGGACACTTGCATGAATATTAATGACTATGAATTTTCCAACATAAAAATTTCGTAAGTTATTGGAAATTTACGAATTTCTTAACATGGCAGAATAGAGCAAAATTTCACATAAACGTCAATCTTGAGGGATATTTTCATCGTAAAGGTGTCAAAGCACTTTCGAAATATTATTTTGGATACTGGCATGAATACCATAGACTATGGCTTTTCGAATTTAAAAAATTCGTAAGTTATTTGGAATTTACGATTTACTTAACATGTCAGAATAAGGCAAAATCGAGCATAAACTTCCATTTTGAGGATCATAAATACATTAGACAACTTCAAAATTACATTTATGATATTTTTTTGAACATGATTGAATACAAATATTCTACTAGGAAAATTTCGTAAATTATTTGTAATTTACGATTTTATCAACATAGCGAAATTGTAAATTTTTAATATAAATATGAATTTTGAGGATTATTGCATTGGAAATAGAAGCATGAAAACTAAACAACGGAATTGACCCTGATAAAATAAATTAATAGATTAGAATGAGATAAATATATCGAAGTGAACGGTTGATAGCCTATTAGGCGGGGATTTCATTCTGTTACTGTATCAAGCTTTGGTCAAATTCATTTTTTTTAACATGATTATAATATGTTTCGCACTAGAAATTTATGAGAACATAAATATCAAGGGGAACTGAGCAGAGTCCACCTATGCCAACTAGTTTTGAATTTGAGATGCGGATAAAAAAGCATCAGTGAATAAATTTTATAAATGTATGTTGAAAATGTTTTTTTTCACTGTAAATATAAATACAAGAAGAAAACAAATGACAAAATAAGAAAAATCTATGTATATTTTAGATAATACCAAAGCGCCACTTAAAATTTATATCGTTATTTTTAAGACCTATATTTTAGTTTCTTATACCCACAAAGTAGCTGCGTCGCAAACTTTTAACCCATTAAGTTTATTTATTTATTTATTTATTATTAATTAATTTATTTTTGCTGCAAAATACCCCCAAAAAAGGGCGACCTGTTATCCAATTCACAAATAATAATAATAATAAGTAAGTAAATAAACTGTCTAATATATGGGAGAAGAGGGGGAGAGGAAAAGTAAATTAGATGTATTTGTTTCAGAGAGTGCAAAAATAGAATTAAAAAAAAAAAAAAACGCAACCGTGGGATTTAAAACTTTTCTTTTTTACTTGGGCGTTTTTAACTTTCTTTTTTAAATTAGAAAGATTTTTTTTTTTAAAGTTATTTTTGCCTAAATTGCTTTGGCAGACAAAAAAAAAAAAAAAAAAAAAAAAAAACCTCTTTCTATTATTAAATAATAACCTCACCTGCATATTCTGTACAACTAGAGCAGTCAAAAATTGTACAAACAACTGTCAGAATGCCTGATGGCACCAGGATGGATTTTTTTTCTAGCAGCTTGGATCTCTTTAAAAAATTGAAAATTCCATCAGGGCTATTGTTAAAAAATCCGTCAAATTGTTGCTCGTAATGTTTCTTCCCTTTCTCTGATTTCAAGGCAAAAGACAAAAAAACTTTTTCCTTAGGACCAGTCAATTTTCCACGAAGAAAAAGGCTAATATATGGACATTCACCAGAGAAAAAATCCATATTCGGGTAGATTATGAGATGCCAGGTTTTTCCATCGAAATTAAAAGTAGGACTCGAATATTTTACTTCGGAAAGTGAAAAAAAATCGCTTATTCTCCACTCGAAGACGTATTCTGTTTTTTTAATATCTTGCACTTCTCCGATGGCAGATGACATCATTAAACAATTTCTCGCACTATTCTAGATTCACTTTTATTTATGACTTCCAATTTTTCAGTGTGTAACCTAAAGGAAGAAAACACTTATTTGTAAATGTAATTGCAGCATAAAATTTTTATTAAAATACTTTATCTAATTTTGGTTAAAATCAATATAATTTCAGAATATGAGAATAATATGAATGAATATGAACAATATGAATATTTCTGTACTGATAAGTATAAAGGGTTTAAGTCCAAAAATGTCGATTTTGAGTTAAGTACATAGTCAGACTCAGAAAAATATTCTCAATCGATTGGTATAAAGGATTTAAGTCTATGTCATTTAGTCTTTGAGAAAATCGATTGGTAAAAAAAGGTTCAAATCAGAAATTTACCATTACGTATGGTACTAAATATTTAATTTAGTTCTTTCCTGTTTTTAAATGAAGGTTGACAATAAGGGTATAAACCAACATAATCCCTTTTCCCTAATCTATTCTTCTGATTTGTTTTTAGACAGTTTAATTTTATTTTTCGTTTCCTGAAAAATCAAGAATATGGACTTAAATCCTTTATACTTATCAGTACAGATTTAATAATATGAATATTGAATAATATGAATATTTAATATAATTTCAATGTGAAAAATCTAGGTATAGTTTGTGAGTTTATAACATTAACACTAGATTTAATGGATATAGAAAAATTGCCATACTTTATTGTTTTTAAATACTTTTTTCTTTTTTTTTAAACGCAGTATCACATAAAAAAAGATATCTATATGTCTACTGACAGACTTTTTACTTTTTCATCTTTTTCAATGAAAGTGAAGAAATTTCGAGACGTCAAATAATTCTTATAGCAATTCCAGACACATAATTTATGCCGGAGCTTTTTTAGTACCCACCTTTTATCTCCACCACTTTTCCTAAAGGGATTTTTTTTTTTTTTTTTTTTTTTTTTGTTCATTAAATACATATTGGAAAAATTTTTAATACAAATAAAGTGCGGTGTACATTTTTTTTTTTGTTTGTTTGTTTGTTCATTAAATACATATTGGAAAGAATTTTAATACAAATAAAGTGCGGTGTACATTTTTTTTTTCATTAAATACATATTGTAAAATTTTTTAATACAAATAAAGTGCGGTGTACAATTTTTTTTTTC
The DNA here is from genome assembly GCA_963930645.1 of Salticus scenicus. NCBI lineage: Eukaryota > Metazoa > Arthropoda > Arachnida > Araneae > Salticidae > Salticus > Salticus scenicus. Next base: position 53,912,519 of record OZ005662.1, on the reverse strand, counting down.
ATTAAATACATATTGGAAAATTTTTTAATACAAATAAAGTGTGGTGTACAAAAAAATTTTTTTTTTTTTTGTTCATTAAATACATATTGGAAAAATTTTTAATACAAATAAAGTGCGGTGTACAATTTTTTTTTTGTTTTTTTGTTTGTTTGTTCATTAAATACATATTGGAAAGAATTTTAATACAAATAAAGTGCGGTGTACAATTTTTTTTTTTTGTTGTTCATTAAATACATATTGGAAAATTTTTTAATACAAATAAAGTGCGGTGAACAATTTTTTTTTTTTTTTTTTGTTCATTAAATACATATTGGAAAAATTTTTAATACAAATAAAGTGTGGTGTACAAAAATTTTTTTTGTTCATTAAATACATATTGAAAAAATTTTTAATACAAATAAAGTGCGGTGTACAATTTTTTTTTTCATTAAATACATATTGGAAAATTTTTTAATACAAATAAAGTGCGGTGTACAATTTTTTTTTTTTTTTTTTTTTGTTCATTAAATACATATTGGAAAAATTTTTAATACAAATAAAGTGTGGTGTACAAATTTTTTTTTTGTTCATTAAATACATATTGGAAAAATTTTTAATACAAATAAAGTGCGGTGTAGATTTTTTTTTTTTTTTTTTTTTTGTTTGTTCATTAAATACATATTGCAAAGAATTTTAATACAAATAAAGTGCGGTGTACATTTTTTTTTTTTTTTTTTTTTGTTCATTAAATACATATTGAAAAAATTTTTAATACAAATAAAGTGTGCTGTAATTTTTTTTTTTTTTTTTTTGTTCATTAAATGCATATTGGAAAAATTTTTAATAGAAATAAAGTGCGGTGTACAAAAAAAAAAAAAAAAAATCTGTGTTAAGAGTGCTCCGTATAATTTAAAACCGTTAAATGTTTGAAATTCTTACAACAGACTTATTAGCATGAAAAACTTTGTCCTTGTACCACTTATTAAAATTGAAAAGAGAGAGGGGGGGGGGGGATAAAGAAAGGTGTGAATCTAGCTTTACAAAAATTCCGTATTTTAAATTTATTTATTACTTTTCTATAAAATGTGTAATTTTCAGTTAGAATAATGCATTGGTGAATGATCTGGTGCAGATTTTACACCACTCTTTTCACATAGTGATATTTCAAATCATTCGCTAGCTCAAACACAATAGAATGTCATCATAGAACTCTCCTTGAGTTTAATTAAATAATATTTTACTTTTAAAACCACCAATTTTCAAATAAATTTAGCGATTTTGTCAATATAAAGTCATAATTCCTTTTTTTCGGCCAATATTTTATTTTTGCCAAAATCAATTAAAATATAGTGATTTTTTAAGAAGAAAAGAAAGAAAAAGAAGGGAGAGGGAGCGAAAGATTCATCCTCTAAAACCTAATGTTGGAAAAGGAAAGTTGGCAGTTTGGACATTTCAAAAATCAATGGAGAATGGCTTGTGTAAAGAAAAAAAAAAAAACTTATTCTAAGTACTATTTTTTAAAAATGCCTATAAATTTAAATAAAATTATAGAATTTTGGACTGTAAGTTAATAACAACTACTTTTAGCTAATTTTTAATTTAATAAAAATAGTTTTAAAATTCCCCGATGTTTTAAAAATGCATTTTTAAGTTACAATAATAATAATAATAATAACAATAACAATAAAACGAGCGATTTATAAAGTCAAAGATTGTCAGATTATAAAACTTATTTCATATAATTTAGAAACTGGAAAATTGATAAATCACAAATTTTAAATTTTTAGTGCAAAGTGGCTCGTAAAAACGAATTTTAATTATTATTATTATTTTTTTTATTATTAAAATCACACAATCAACTATGGAAAAAAATCATAGTTATTGAAATTTTTATTTTTCCGACTGAGTGAAAATAATGCCTGGACCGGGAGTCGAACCCCGGAGCTTTGACTTACAAGGTCAAGGCTCTACCAATTGAGCTATCCCGGCCGACAACCGGTCAGCATTACTTACTCAGACAACCTTTAGGCAGAAACATCTCTGGTCTATCATGTAGATAGCTCGACAGAAAAAAAGCCGCAGGAAATGGAAAACACCATTAAACAATGGGAGAAAGAAATACAATTTTTTTTATTAAAATCACACAATCAACTGTGGAAGAAAATCATATTTAGTGAAATTTTTATTTTTCCGACTGAGTGAAAATAATGCCTGGACCGGGACGCATTATTTTCACTCAGACATTACTCCCGGTCCAGGCATTATTTTCACTCAGTCGGAAAAATAAAAATTTCAATAAATAGAATTTTAATTAATTTTACAAAGTCTATTATAAATAAACTTCCTGAAGCATATCTAAGAACCATCCCGAATGAATCGTCATTCCAAAGAATAAAAGAATAAAATACTAATTGCAATTAAAAGAAAATCTGCACTGAAATCAATCTATTTGTTTAGAACAGTGATTCTCAAACTTTTTTTTTTTTTTTTTTTTTTTTTGTCACGGCACACTTTTAACGATTTCAAAATTTGGCGGCACACAAAGAGAAAAATAAGTTTATGAAAGATCACAGTTATCGAAGAAAAAAAACAGTTAAAAATATGGTATTTAACTGTAAAAACAAGTTTTCTTTTATAGTGTATTTTTCTTTAATTTAAACAAGCTTTACACGTAATTTTAAAAAAAGCATTATAATTTTTACTATATACATTTCTAAAATTTTGCGGCACACATAAGTGCCCCGGCACAGTGGTTGAGAATCGCTGGTTTAGAAGCTACAAGGCTGACAGAAAAAGACTCCGAACTTATAACACTCCTCTTTTTTCGTTGGTGTTAAAAAAAACATCATTTCCATATTTTGCAATAAAGTTAAAGAATTAAAAAAAAAAAAGACTTAGTTAAATTAAACCACTTTTTCTATAAAATCTTTAATTTTTATTTGGAAGAATGCCAGCCCCCAAATTATAAAATGCCAAAACAGGACTTTTTTTTTTTTAATTTGTAATATCTGTGATTTTTAATCAAATTTTAGCAATTGTTTTACTGTGAAGTAATAACTATTTTCACACAATTTTTAGTTTCAGACAAATTTTAATTAACCCAAGCTATCGTCAAGGAAGCCTTTCAATAGTTTGCAAAAACAGCATTGAAAATTGCTGAAACAATGAGAAGTTTCAAGAGCTACTAGTCAAAACAGAAAGTAGCTTAGTTCTCTAAATCTTAACGAGGGGTGGCATCAGCTAGGGGTCCAGAGGGGCACAGTCTTTGGTCGGGGAGTTTCCACCCATTGGGACATATTCCTATAATCTGTTGGGGTAAAAATAAGGATGTTTTCAATTTTTCTCCTTTTAGCAACATTTTTCACCTTTTATGGATTTTGTGCATTCCATTTTTTTTTTTTTTTTTTTTTTTTTTTTTTTTTCCCAAAGAATCTCTCAAGTAAAGGGAGTATTATGATCCCGATCTAAGTATCTTGTATAACTTAAAAACTTGTCACAGAAAGTTGAAATCGTATATTTGAGACTTTTGTAACATTTTATTATTCCCTACCAGACTTTCTCTTTTCGACTGACCACCTTAAGAGACTTCAGAGTTTTTCAGTGATGTACCTTTATTTGCGTATATGCGTGAATGGTGCTCGGTAAAAATGGCAACGGAAAAAATGGCAACTGGGGGAAAAGGCTGCGGTAAAATTGGTAACAATAACTTGATAAATGGGTAAAGTTGCAATTATCTATGTAAATAAAGAGAACTGTTTTTATGTGTGTGTGTGAGTGATTAATGTATGGGCTGAACGGAAACAGTAGTTTTCGAACTACTAAATACAATTGACTCCGAATAAAATCCCAAAAATATTGTCAACAGTCATGTATATTTTGAAATTGAAGATAAGATTTACTTGTTAGAGCAGGCGCACGTGGCGTCACTGAGATAAACATTGACAAAATAATTCCGCACGTGCTTTAAAATGTAGGCAAAAGGTGGGATAAATAGCTATATACTTCCATTTCTCCAATATTTTTAACACGTTTTACATTTCTGCTAAGATTTAACCATTGTTATTGCTTGTTATATAAATGGATATTATGTGGTAGCTTTTAACTGAAAAATCTGTATTAAAATACTTTCAATGTAAAAATATTTTTTTCTATGTCAGATTATGGGGAAAAAAAAAGTTATTATTTAATATAAAAATATAATTAAAAATGACTGTATTTATTAAAAATCAAAATGATTAATAATAAAATTAATTTGTTCAATAGAACTATTTGAGCTTTTAATTGAAAAATCTATTTCTAAATACTTTTAATATAAAAATATTTTTTTTTTCTGTAAATAATTAAAAATTAAAAAAAGGAAGAAAGAAAACGGTAGGTAACTTTCATTATGATTTTAATAAAATGTAATTGATAGTACAGTAAAACCTCTCTAAGTTGGACACCTACGGTTCCAAGAAAAAGTGTCCAACTTAGAGAGGTGTCCAACTTATAGGGGTTAGATATAATGTTAATGGATACATTCCGTTCCGAGAAAAAGTGTCCAACTTATAGGGGTGTCCAACTTGAGAGGTTTCACTGTACAAAGTTTCATATAAATAAGTAGCATGGTGATGTAAAAACAATAATTTTCTTCACTCTGCCCCCCCCCCCCGTCCCTTTAGTGAACCGTCCAGATATATGTGTAATACTCACTGTAATTTTTCTTAAACAGTACGTTGTATATACATATATATTAATCGATAATAGGGTAGTTGAAAGAATAATATATTTTACTTCCATCTGACCTCCTTTCCCCCCCCCCCCAAATATTTAATACATTCGTTGTGATGGTCACTAAAAGTAAGTGTATAGTTATAGAATATATCATTAAAATTGGTAAAATGGTTATATAAAAAATCACTTTATTTTTCTCTGCCCCCCCCCTTTCTTAACTCCCCATCCTCCAAGTATGCCTGAAACGGGAGGCGGAAAAATCGCACCGGTAAAAATCGTACCCGGAAAAAATCGCTCTCGGAAAAAATCGCACAGAAAAATAAAACTATATCACAGAATGTATGACATTTTTTTCAGGTAGAACAGCTGATGGAACTTGTTTATAAACAGCTGTGTAACATATATATATAAAGAGAGAGAGAGCATTTTATAAAATAGTTATTTTGTCTTACTTTTTTAATATTTTCTTTTTTCTTTTTTAATTTGAGGTCTCTAATCTAGCAAATTCTCATTTTGACTGTGCGCAATAAAATGGCTGGGGTTAGAATAGTTATCGGGGGGGGGGGGGACATAAAACCAGAAAGAACGGCTACGGTAAAAATGGCGGTTATAAAATTAGTTAAAAACATCACCAGAGTGTAGAGTCAACATTATTTTTACTTTCTGAACACCATAGTGAGGAAAGTATTGTAATCATGTCAAAAATCGGATTTGAGATTTCGTTGTTTCTATACGCTTCAGGGTCCCCTGAGTCCGTTGTCACTATTTTTACGATGATATATGTGTGTGTGTGTATGTGTGTATGTATGTGTGTGTGTATGTCTGTGAGTGAACACGCTAGCGTCTAAACGCTTTGTTCGAATAAGCTGAAAGTTGGTACGCATATTCTAAGTCCCCATAGTACGAACCCTATAGATTTTGGTGAAACTAGCACTTATAGTTTTTTTACAGGGACACAAAGAAAAATTCTTTATCATTATGGCCTATGGGACCAAAATCTTAAAAGTGCGATAGCATCTAAACGCCTTATTCAATTGAGCAAAAAATTTATACGCATATTATAGGTCACAGTTGCACCAACTGTATAGATTTTGGTGAATCTAGCACTTGCAGGAGTTTTACAGAGACACAAAGAAAAATTCTTTATCATTATGGCCTATGGGATCAAATTTTTAAAAGTGTGATAGCGTCTAAACGCCTTATTAATATGAGCAAAAAATTTGATCACCTGTTATAGGTCACAGTTGCACCAACTATATAGATTTTGGTGAATCTAGCACTTGCAGGTTTTTTACAGGGACACAAAGAAAAATTCTTTATCATTATGGCCTATGGGACCAAATTTTTAAAAGTGCGATAGCATCTAAACGCCTTATTCAATTGAGCTGAAAATTTATATGAATATTATAAATCACTGTTGCACTAACTATAAGCATTTTGGTGAATCTAGCATTTATAGGTTTTTACACGGAAACAACGAAAAATTCTTTATCATTATGATCTATGGGCTCAAAGTTCAGTAGCTTTAAACAAAACATCGTGTAATATGGAGAAAAATACTCGAACACTCTATTATGGTTTTCTCTCTTTTGTTTGTTTAACAACTCCTCTTTCTTTACTTTATCTACAAAACTGTTAATGACTCAATGTTCGGAAAGTCGAGTGGAGTCACTCCAGATTTTATATATTAGCAATTGAAAAATAATTGAATGTTAAAAGATAAAAATATGTACAAAGTATCGTTTATAAATATTCATATATATAACAAAATGCCTTTCCTTTCTTTTTAATTGCCTACATGTAAAGTACGTCTCATTTTCACTTGCAGTATACAATAAGTTCTAGTATACACGTTTCCCCTCAAGATGATAATGCTTGTTTTTCTACTCCCCTCCCCCCCTACTCGTCTTGCAACAAATGTTCAAATTGAAGTCGATGGACAGGTCAAAGTGGGAGCAAGGTCAAGCATAGGTCGCAAAAAGAAAAAAAAAATCTTTTCAAATGATCACTTTAAATAGGAGTCACCAGGATTTAGAGTTTGATGATTTGTGATATTTTGACACCTTCCCCTACTTGTATTATTACTGAATGAAACTTGAAAGAACTAGTTCCCCCGAGGCATTTGCAAAAGTTCTTGCGCGATTTGATATTGGATATATTTTGAGATTTTTTTTTTTTTTTTTTTACTTCTCATAATATGAACAGAAATAAATATTTCTAAGCGATTCTGCGATTGGAAAACCCAAATAATCCTGTATGAATAATTCACCTTGCATATTATAAAATGTGATGTTTTTTCATTAGAAATTGGTATGAGTGGGAGATATGTATTTTATTATAAATATAGAAAAGAGATTTCTTTCTTTCTTTTTTAATAATGAATAAAATTTACTTGATATTCTTAAAAATGCTGCCGATGTACACCCTGTCTGTTAACACCAATTGTGTAATAGTCCCCCCCCCCCCCCATAATTTTTATCTGTAAAAGATGGTTCCTCTTTCTGAGGGGGGGAAAAAGAGTAATATGATCTTTGCTACGTTGTATTTAATCTGGCAGTAATTAAAGAACTGCATTTTTTTTTTTGTGTGTGCGTGTGTGTACCTGAAGCATCAATACTTGAAAATTAGACTACAAGGATCCCCTTCCTCGAGTAATTCTAGCCTGTATTCACACGAGTTTATGAGAAAACCACGGTAAAATAACAATGACTACGGAGATGCGCGTGGTTTAAGTTCGAACGGGACATCTCTCTTTTAGATCGCTGATCCTTAGAACCAGTGTTTTATGAAAACTTATTAATTCTTAATTTTTTTAATCTGGACAGAATTTTCCAAAATTTTATCTATATATATATAATATCGTTTGACCTGCGTGAGTGAGTGATTCATCATCGCCCAGACTGGACCTAGAAGCATGAGATTTTGTGGCAACGTTCCTTCTGTTACATAGACATATACTAAGAAGCGATTTTGCAAAATTTGCCCCCCAAAGAGAGGGAAGGCAAAACGTGATTTCAAAAAAAATTCCTTCATATATCAAAAAAAAAAAAAAAAAAAAAAAAAAAAAACGTAAAATGTTTGCTTTAAAATATAGCTAACCCAAATATCTAAAAACCAATTTCTGAAATTTTAGAAATTCGTTCCAGTTGGGGTGTTGGGGGTTGGCGGGGGGGGGGGGGGTTCTATGGGGCAAAAAAACAAAAATAAAAACAGAGACCGTTCAAAACTGGTACAGATAGGTTTTAGAGGCCTGCAAGTCGAATGAGGATATTTCCGAAAGTGTAAAGTTATTAGGAGGGGAGGGAGGGGGCGGACAGAGGGTCAAATAAATAAATAAATAAAGTTAGATCTTTCAAAATTTGTACATAGAGGTTTTTGAAACCTACAAATCGATTGCGGATATTTTCGAATTTGTAAAAGTTTTAGGAGAGCCATGAGCGGGAGGGACGAAAGGGCAAAACAATAGAAATAGAGTTAGACCGTTCAAATTGGCACGTACAGGTTTTTGGGACGTACAAATCGAATGCAGATATTTTTAAAAGGGAAAAATTATTAGGATAGAGGGGGAGGGGGGTGGTAAAGGGGAAAAAATATAGGATTAAGATTTAGAGCGTTGAAAATTAGTATTATTAGGTGTTGATATGAATATTAATCCATTTGCATCATTTAGCATATACATAAACTCAGCCTTTCTGGTCACTATCACCAAAGCGATTAAATACCGGAGCAATATTAAAAACTGGTGCTGTATCGATTCCGAATATTTTCGAAAATGTAGAATTATTACGAGGAGCTAGAAGGGTGTGAGCGCAGGGGCAAAAATAAAGAAATGAGAAATTAAGATAGAACGTTGGAAATTAGTATTATTAGGTTTACCCCCCCCCCCCCCCCCAAAAAAAAAAAAAAAAAAAAAAAAAAAAAAACGATTGCGGATATTTTTGAAAGTGTAAAATAATTAGGAGAGGCGAGAACTATGGTCAAAGGAACACGCGCGTCGTGCGCGCGTGTATACATTGCCGCAGTCACTGGGGGCCCTAACCGATCATTCCAACGATGAGAGAAGAATATTTTGGTATTTTATATTCATGTTTTTTTCCTTGCGATAATATAGTGAATCGTTAAGAATGTCGAACATAAATGCGCTCACAAAGCGCAATGGCCTGCGCTGCCGAAGGCAGTGGGGATTAGATGCGACATTTTTCCAGATTAGATTATTTTCTCTCTTTTTTATTCACATGATAAAAATTAATGAAAATTTGAGAATTCATTAATTATATAGTGATTCATTTAAAAATAGTGAACAGCGAAGCTTTCGTTGCCTGCTAGTATTTAATATTGACAGCAGTGGCGGATTTAAGGGGGGGCGGGGGCTAGGGGGCTGAAGCCCCCCCCCCAAAAAACAAAACAAAAACACTGACATTCACAACTGAATATTGCAATTGTAAATTTTTTATTTGTCTAGAATAACATTTTGAAAAATCTCAGCCCCCCCCTCCCCCCAAAAGTCAAGTTCTGGATCCGCCACTGATTGACAGCACCAGTTTTTAATATTGCTCCGGTATTTAATCGCTTTGGTGATAGTGACCAGAAAGGCTGAGTTTATGTATATGCTAAATGATGCAAATGGATTAATATTCATTAAAAGGAAATTGTTTACTGTAATCCGTAATGTTAACGAATTATTTCATTTGGTCTTTAAAGAACTGTGACACCAATAAGCCTCTTTTGCAATTAGTATATATTATGATGAACATTAATAACATGCACGAATTTCAGAAAAGTTCTAGAACATTTTCATGAGTTATCGTTTCGACAACAGAAAGATAAAATTAAGTAATATACATTTGGAAAATATATAAATTATCATATTAATTTAATATTTTTATTAGATTATTTGGACGTACTACATATTTGTATTTACACAGATGGATAAACTCATATCTTAATATATATAAATCTCGTGTCACAATGTTTGTCCTCAATGGACTCCTAAACCACTTAACCGATTATAATAAAATTCGCACACCATGTGCAGTTCGATCCAACTTGAGAGATAGGATAGTTTAAATCTCAAATTATAGTCGCAATTTTAATTTATTGCTAATTATTTGTCTGTTATTATTTGACAGTCACAATTATCTGTTAACTCCAAATGATTCTAACAGATGTCGATACCTTTCGACTGGGTTGAAATGAAAGCTGAAATATATTTGGTGCTGCCATCTGCACAAAGAATCTTCAACTTTTTAACCTATTAATAAATTTCGTATAATTCAATTATTTCCACTTTTTAAATTTTTGGTGTTAGCATAGCCGGCCACGTGTTACTTAGACTGAAGTGTAAATTGAATTCATATTATAATGAAGATAATACAGTGAAATTAATCCTGTTTTTTACTTATTTGTGCTTCATTGATCAAAACTTTATAATTTAATCTGTATATATATATAAATTACGTGTCACGATGTTTGTCCGGGGTAAACTCCTAAACTAAGGAACTGATTTTGATGAAATTTTGCACACTGTGTGCAGTTTGATCCAACTTGAGAGATAGGATAGTTTTTATCTCAATTTATTGTCACAATATTGTTTTATTGCAATTATTTGTTAATTATAGACCTTTATTAAAGTTGCTCCAAAATATCTGTGAGTTCCATTAATTTAATTGTTGCCAAAAAAAAAAAAAAAAATACGAGTTCATTTTCTTTCGACATAAAAATAAATACATTTAATCAAACGTGAACGTTAAAAAATTATAAAAAGTTAAATTATGCATCTCACGAAAATTGACGTCATAATCAATTTAAAGATTTTATACACATTGATAAAGTGCTAATGTAGTTCTATCATAGATATAGTAATATATATAGATCTCTCATCCCCATGTTATCGTAGAAAGATTTTTGATGCCGAAAAAAGATAAAAAATAAAAGCTTTGGAAACAGCCATTAAGTGGTATTGAAAAAAAAAAAAAAAAAAAAAAAAAAAAAAGAAAAAGAAAAGAAAGAAAGAAATATGAATTTGAAACTGTATCTGGAGTCTTCCATTCCCCTTTAGCAAATAAATTATTCATAAATTTTATTTGCTAAAATATTAGTATGTATTCCCGTGTGTATTCACTCGGGGAAAGACGGCCATATTTTGGTAAAAACGTCGTCTTTTCCCAAATGAAAAGGAATAACTTTTTTCTCCCCAATGATCACTCTATTCTATATATGCTATACTATATCTATGAGTTCTATACGCAAGCGAAGTGTGACTCACTGACCGTCTGTGCAGCCAAGAAAAAGATTTCCTATGTTCATTGCCCACTGGATTTTTTGTAAGAAATTATTAAAAATCGAGGAAATTTATTTCCCGATTTTAATCCTTATATTTGGGTATAGATATGTATTAGTTATCGCGGGTGTTAGATTGAATTATTTTGCTGTCAAATTGACAAAATTTTAATTTTAAATTTTTAAACTCTGTCGCCCTTGGCTTTTTTTATTATTATTATTATTATTTGGCGATCAAAAGCGTAACACGAAAATATACATGCCAGATGTATGCATTGTACGAAATGTAATATGTATTATTCATTGTACGTATGTATGACATGTAATATGTATTGTACGAAATATTGTTTCATATTATTCATTACTCTTTTAATATAAGTTGTTAAAATAACCATGATTTTTGAAAGGAATTAAATATTTTCGCCAGATAATTTGGCGATATTCTTTTTTTTTCGCCAAGGATGACAGAAATGAAATCTATTCCGCTGCAAAATATTAGTATCTTACATCAGATATTTTATTTAGACATTTGAAAACAAATTTGACTTCAAACTATGATAGAATATTTATCATTTTCCTTTTAATTTGTATATTATTAGTATATTAAAATTTAAAAGCATGGTATATAAAAAGTTTTTTTTTTTTAAATCTTATAATTATTCTTATCTTAATCCTCAATGTTTCCCATCTTTATTGACTTGAATTTACTATTAAAATTTTAACATACTCAAAAACTTCTCATCACTTCGTTAAAATACACTAAACTTTTCCAAAATCTTTTTGTATTTAAAATGATACATGTATTTACTTTAAATGTCCAATATTTCATAAGATTTCCAATTTTAAAGTTTTAAAATATTTATCAAATTTACTTATTTTTCTGGTTTAGCCTTATTGTTTTCCCTTTTATAACTACAGCTGTTGCCCTCTTTAAAATATTTAAAATGATGAGGTCATTTAATAGTAAAATTATCCATTATAGCATATATTATATTTCACTCCTCCATAAAAATTGATTTTAAAATCGTCTGTTTCTTTTATACTTTTATTTTAATAGAATTTTAATAGAATTTAATTTATATATTAGTCATTTTAGCAATTTTATCCAAAGTAGCATTAGAAATAATATATATCACTTCTCCATTAAAATTTATAGGACCCTACAATAAAATTAATTTGTGCTTAATATCAACACTACGAAAATTTTTATCAATCGCTTCCAAATTTTGACCTAAGTTTCAAATCTCAACCCTGTGGGTTTTTACATCGGCTACAACGTTTTCGTCTTTGTTCGTAAATAATAATTTAACTGTACTAAATAGTTTACAGCCGTATAATTCAACGTATAACTTAGTCACAGCAACGCGTGGCCGGGTCTGCTAGTAATGTATAAATATCAACTAATGGTATTAGAAAGTCCCCCAATAAAGATCCGTCCACCCATGCTTATATTCCTTGTGCTGACAATTGACCTCCCATACACCACTAGTCACTACCATACCACCTGTCTTATGACAAGTTGAAAAGAAATCGTATAAATTTCTCTCTCTCTCTCTCTCTGTATATATATATATATATATATATATATACATATATATGTGTGTGTGTATATATAATTAGCAGCCTTTATCAGTCCACTGCAGAATGAAGGCCTCTCCTAGGTGATTTATTTTCTGCAATAATTCTCCTTCTTGATTAATTATTTATACGAATTATTTTATTTTTATTTCCATCATTATTTTTTGTCATTTCTTCCTCCAATTTCCTCCATATAGAAATCGACATTTAATGTAAGTATACTAAAATAATGTTTTGTATATAATGTGGTATGGTTAACTTGAGATTTACACGGCTACACTGAAATATTCAGACCTATTAAGGACTGCTGTTAAAATCTGTAGACTGCCTTTTCTTTTTCGTTAAGCATTTTTGACATTTGATTTGCCAACAATATTTAAGAGTAACTATGAATTTAGTCAGTCAATATGTATGCCTTTCAGCCCTTTTGAAGGAAAAAATAAAGATGAATATAATATATAAATTTATTTAAAATAAATAAATGAATAGATGTCAACAAGTAACAAACTTTATAATAAGGATATAAATATATATAGAAATGTGCATTTTTATGTTGCTTATTTCTTGATTAATTTATTTGTGATTATTGATGTATGATAACAAATTTTATTGGTGTTTTATCACTCATAATTTTTTAACTAATTTATTGGTTTATCACATGTTATGATGAGTTTATTTTGATATACGTTTTTTCTTATTTTATCTCCAATGGATGTTTAGGGCCTGTGCACAAAGAAATTCTTAGCTTTTGCTATCTTTGTGTCAGAAAAACATTCATTTATTTAGGATGTTTGCATTCTACCAGGCCCTTGATAACGTTAGAATGCAAATAGCGCTGTTTTCTTTTTCCAACTTGCTTTAATTCATTTAGATTTCACTTTTCTTTTTGGTTTGATTTGGATGATCTTTGTTTTTGATCAAATTAATTGTTTGAATACTGATATTAAATCATCTTTAAATTCCAACTGTATGTACTGATAATATTATATTACTGTGTATATTTATACACAATTAAATATCGTTTTTACATCTTTCATTTAGTCGTATTTTACGTTTTAATTCTGTATAAGTATAGTTGAAATTCATTCCTGTTGAATATAATGCAAAATTGTTTAATTTATACGATTCGAATATCGATAATAAATCTTTTTCTTCTTTTCTAGTATTAGCGAACTTTCTACCTCAGTCCTCCTTATTTCTTAGTTCTTCAGTTCAGTTATTAATTATCTCAAATTTCATGAGAAATTTCAAAACCTTCTACCAATTTAATCAGGAATAAGTTTTTTTTTTTTTTTTTTTTTTTTTTTCCCATAAAAAATACGCTAAAAAATCACAGAGTAGAAGAAAATATAGTGCGATATTTTTATTATTATTATTTAAAAGTTAACGAGATTTTATATTTTTTAATAATAAACTTAAAAAAAAAAAAAAAAAAAAAATGTCATTTTCTGTCTTTCCTTATATTCATGGAAGATTGTATCCTATCTTTCATAAATTTCATGCCTATTTCTGTTTCAATAAATAAATATGTGCATGTCAGGTAATGCGCATTTTTCTCAACAACTGAAATGGGATAAAGCAAATTGTTGCACTTCGATAGTGCTGGTTGGGATGTAACCGGACTATTGTAAAGGAAGAAATGCAGGAGAAGGAGGGGGGGGGGGGGGGGAATCCTTCATTCTCATTCATTTTGAAACCCATAGATCTATCGTAATTCAGCAATGATTGCCTTTCCAGTTTAAAATGCCAAAATATTTAGTAAATCTATTATAATAAATTTATCGTTCCTATCATAAAAATTCTTAAATTTTAAAGAGTTATTTGAGGACACCTCTATTTCGTAATTTTAATTTTCACTTGACCCAGAACACCATAATAGAATTTTTTATGCATGAATATCTGGGCTCCTTTTTTAGGGGAGGCGGAAAAAATCGCACCGGAAAAAATCGCACTTGGAAAAAATCGCACCGGAAAAAATCGCATAGGAAAAAATCGCACTCGGAAAAAATCGCACTGGGAAAAAATCGCACCGGAAAAAATCGCACTGGAAAAAATCGCACAGAAGAATAGAACTATATCACAGAACGTATTTCTAAACAGCTATGTAACACATATATATATATATATATATATATATATATATATATATATATATATATACATATAAAGAGAGAGAGAGTATTTTATGAAACAGTAATTTTGTTTTCTTTTATTTGAGGTCTGTAATCTTGCAAATTCTGGAAGGGGGGGGAGAGAGAGAGAGAGAGAAATGATGCCAGAAAGAATGGCTACGGTAAAAATGGAATTTAGGTAAATATGGCAACGGAAAACATAGTAACAGGAAAAAATGGCAACGATAAATATATAAAAAAAGTGTAACAAAATAAAGTAAAACGAAAAAAGATAATTTGAGAATTCTTACTAGCGAATTATATGCTAAAATATATCAAGAGTAAAATATATTTCATCTTTGGTACTGATAACATTTTTCGCCGTCAGATATAAATGTGTATAGGTATATATGTGTTTTCCTAAGGGGCTCTGAATATTAGAATCATTCATTTTCCTACTTTTTCAGTCTTAAAGAAGAAATTTTAGCCTTTATTAATATATTTATTCACGTATTCAATATTTGTGCGATTTTATATCAATGTTAGTTATTAAAAAAAAGAAAAAAGAATAAAATAAAATAAGTAAATAAAATTAAAAAAATTAATGGTTAAATAAAATAAATAAATAAATAAATAAAGAGTTGAGGATGAGTGGAGATTGGAGGCTAATTTTACTTTTTGAGCATGGATAAACAGAAAAGCTTTCTTTGTGTAGACAATGAGGGAATTAGCAAGGAAATGTTTTTTCTAGAAGCGTTCTCCAGTTTTTTTCTTTCATCAGGTAATGTCATTCAGTTACCCTCTCCTATTGCAACCTCTGCTTTTGTATTCTCACCTCACAGTTCACAATCATAATCTATATAGTGGTCCTTCTCTTTATAGCCCTATTTTTTGAACATTGAATAAAAAAAGAAAATTTTAAAGGCCAGAATTTGTGATATTTCCTTCTTTTCAGTTGCAGAAAACCCCCTTTACCTTCTTTACAGATGTTAAAATCTTGCTTTCCTTTCTAGAAGAATCTTGTTGTCGTATAAAAAGATATAAATAAATGAAGACAAAAGTATATTATACAATACACCTCTTTGAAAGGTTTGACATAAAATATTAAAAAGACATACAATCGAAATTTTAATGCACAATTTTAATTCATGCAATTTAGTCTAGACAAGTGATTTTTTGAGTAATATTATTACATAAAATAATAATTAAGAATAATATTTTAAAATATTTACAGTTTTCAAAGGTAAATTCAGTTTGTATTATTTAATGAAGTATTATGAATTTATATTTTTCTAATATAATAATTAAATTTTAATACTTATTATGATTGTTTAAGTTAAGTACACTAATAATAATAATAATTTGGTGTGTTACTCACACGACTTTCTCTTACCCTGAAATTTAATACTATAAATACAGGTTACAGATTAAAAGGTAAGATAACTAGTACTGTTATGTAAACCTGTGTTAAACAATTCAAATTAGGCTTCGGAAGAGTTTTACATGATAATTAGTTCAGTGTGAGGGGGGCTGCCGCCCCCCTCAACCCCCTGTTTCATTAATGCACCTACATTTATATAGAAATGAATTCGGTTATTAAAAAATAATTCTTTTTAAAAAAAATAATTTATTAAAATTATTATTTTAAAAAATGATCTTTTATGATAATGCAGGCGATTTCCATATTAGAGAAGTAATTAACTAAATAATTAAAAAAAAAAGTTGAATTTATTCTCAATATTAATCTTTTTTTTCTTCTTCTTTAAATGAAAAAAAAAAAAAAAAAAAAAAAAAATCGATAACTTTACTTTAAATTATCGCACATCGATGGTTTAACCATTCGTTTCAAAGGTATTGGCGAGCTCTTTTGAAAGATACCCATCATGAAAATTTACTCCTCTCGAAGGAGGACTTCCGTCCCCCCCCCCAAAAAAAAAAATATATATATATATATATATATTTCCCAGTTGACTATCTCTATTACAAAAAAATATATATTCGCTTCATTTGGTTTAGTGCAGTCTATAGATGTTAAACTCTACTTACCTGCAATTTCTCTCATAGGCGTAATGTATTTGAATACTTTTGAGTGTCCCTGTACACAAACCATTTGCTTCATCTCAACAAAAAGCTTACTGTAGCATCCCTATATGATACATTTAGAATACCAAGTTTGGAATTCCTGCAACTATATGTTCTTGAGATATGCTGATAACAGACACGCACAGACCTTTCGCTAAAAACATGATTTTCGTATTCAGGGGACCTTAAAACATGTAAAAATAACAAAAATTTGACCTTAAAACAATTCTTTCTCGACCCTATGGGTAAGAGAAAATAATAAGTGGTGATTACATTGAAGATGGGCATTAATTACAAAATATCTTTTATAATTAATCATCTGAAGCATCACAAATTAAATTATTGCATTTTTTTTTTTTTAATTCAATAGAAAGTATTGGATTCGTTAAAATTCTCAACTTCCGGTTTTCGATGGAATTACATGTTTTGAGAGCTCCAGAAAACGATTTGACCATTTTTAGAAAATATATGTCGATCTGGGATCCCGGAAAAAAGGACAACGGTAAAAAGGGCACTTTTCACTTCGCAAATCGCAAAATAATAAATATCAAATAAGGAATTTACAGAATGACTTTCAAATTACATTTTTAGAATTTTATTTGATTTGGTACACCATTAATTTTTTTTTTATATCTGAGAAAAGGGGGGGGGGGGGGGGGCTAGCAGCAAATGGAAAAAAAACAATTGTTTTTATACCACCTTCTTACCGATTTTAATGAAACTTTGTATAAGCACGTACAATTCGTGACTATCACAATGAAGTACATATTATGTATCTGGAGAGGGGGGGGGGGCAGATGAAAGTAAAATATATTATTCTTTAAACTACACTATTATTGATTTAAAAAAAGAAAAAAAAATACTTCTGTATATACAACGTACTGTTTAAGAAAAATTACAGTGAGTATTGTGAGTATTACACGTATCTGGTTTACTAAGGGGGGGGGGGGGGGGGCAGAGTGACGAAAATGGTTATTTTTATAACACCATGCTACTTATTTATATGAAACTTTGTACTATCAATTACATTTTATTAAAATTATAGTGAAAGTTACCTACAGTTGATAAGGGGCGAAGATGAAAAATAAAATAATCTTTTTAAACAACACTTATTATACTTTTTTTTTGACATTTTGTGTAAATATCACTTACTATTAATGAAAAATTACAGTGAAGTTACACATGTCTGGGGGGAGGGGGAGCACAGAAGGAAAGAAAATGAATGTCTATATCACTATATTTGCATTTTAATAAAATTTATTATAAATATCATTGAATAATTAGGAAAATTTACCCTGATTGTTATGTATATCTTGGGTGCTATGGGGAGGGGCCAAAAGAGAAAAATGATTGCATAAGTATCACGATGTTACTAGTTTAAATTAAAATTTCAAAAACTATTACCTACATTTAATGAAAAATTCCAAAGAGTGTTAATGTATCTAGGAGGGGGAGGGGAATATTGTTTTTAAATAACTTAAATAGAAAAATTTGCATAAATATATCTTATTATTTATCAAAAATTGAAGAGAACAGGAAAATTGGAGATACTACCCGGTGAGAACTAAGGGCTAATATGTTTTTGTACCATCTTGTTGCTCGTTTAATGAAACTTTGTAGAAATATTACTCACTGTGTATAAAACATTACAGTGAGGGTTAAGTATCAGTTTCTTTCTCTTCCTGAGTTTGTACGCAAAAATTCAATGTATGGTTTAAATCTGAAAAATGCTACTAAAAAATGAAATTTCTTCTTTTAATCTGTCTCTTTTACCTCCCTTTCCCCCTAGAAATTAAAAACTTATGCTCTCGTTGATGTTTAGCATCAGTTTTACGAGGAGAAATTAAGAGTAGTGCCTTTTTAATACGAACGTTAGTAATTTCTTTTTTTTTTTGTTTCTACTAGGGGAAGGGGCGAGGGAAATGGGGCAGATTAAAAAAAGAAAAAAAATCTGCTTCAGAATAATCTTTTACCAATATTTGATATTAATTTTTAATTAATGTCTGATCTAACATTGCATTGAATTTTTGTCTACTAACTTAGAAACTGAAAGATACTGCAATGCATAGTCCTCTCTAAAATTTTTCATAAATAATAAATGATATTTATACAAAATTTCCTATAAATATGAAGCGGTGTGATTTAAAAACAATCATATTTTTTCTCTCTGCCCCCTTCCCCACCCCCGCCCCCTTTAGGTATAGGCTCCACTCAAAATAATATTTCATTAAAAGTAGGTGATAGTTGTTAAATTTTTAATTAAAATTGATAACATTGTAATATTTATGCAATAATTTTTCTCTTTAGCCCTCCTTCCTCCCCATAGCCCCCCAAAATATATATAACAATTAGCGTAATTTTTTCTTAAAATTAAGTGATATTTACAATAAATTTTATTAAAGAGCAAAGCATAATGAAAGAAAACATCATTTTCTAGCTCTCAGTCTCCACCCCCCCCCCCCCCCAGTCCTTACTCTTTCCACCAAGATACAGTCGGTAACAAAAGTGTCCGAACAATAGCAAAAACTCCTATGTGAAAAAAGTGCACTTCATACGGTTTTGTTAAATAAATCCTTATCGAATCATGTTCTTGGACTGACTAAGAACAGGATTCGACAAGGATTTATTTAACAAAACTGTATTAAGAGAACTTTTTTTACATAGGAATTTTTGCTAGTGTTCGGACAATTTTGTTACCGACTGTACATATATAATAATCAGCGTAAATTTTCCTAAATATTCAGTGATATTTATAATAAATTTTAATTAAATGCAAAACATAGTGAACAAACATTCACTTTCTTCACTATCCCCCCCCCCAGACATTTAAAACCTCACTGTAATTTTTCATTAATAGTAATTGATATTTACACAAAATGTCAATAAAAAAATCGATAATAAGTGTTGTTTATAAAGATTATTTTATTTTTCATATGCCCTTACTAGCCCCCCCCCCTTATCAAGAAGTACAGGTAACTTTCACTATAATTTTAATAAAATGTATAGTCCAGTCAAAATAGGAAAAATAGAAAAAAAAAAAATCGTGTAGTTTTGAAATTTTGCATACTCATAGCCGAGAGGGCTCTGAACAACATACTAAAAGTCCCCGCCCGTGGTGGGTGAGCGGGGGGCAGGGGGGCATTTAAGGGCGGCACTTTTCAGTTTTTATTAAATATCTTAAAAACTATCATATTTAGAGAACAAATGTCAATTACAAAATTAATCTACGTAAAATTTTCTACAAAAATGTATATTACATTTTGGTTGTATGATCAATAGTTTAGAAGATATAGGGGGATGAAATAACACATTTTCTTGAATAATTCTTTTTTGCAATAGTAAAATCAACCGAAGCGTGCAATTAAAAGGGTTCTTGTCAAATATTTTCTAATTTACAAAACAAATATATACATGGGGAATATGCAAGGATAACACAGTATGTTTTGTAAGTTTTAAGGCTAGTAGGCGCAAGTGGCGGTTTGAGTAAAAATCCAGATAACGAAGACCCAAAACCGACCAACATTAAAAAAAAAAAATCGTGTAGTTTTGAAATTTTGCATACTCCTAGCCAAGAGGGTCCTGAACAACATACTAAAAGTCCCCGCCCGTGGTGGGTGATCGGGGGCAGGGGGGCATTTAAGGGGGGCACTTTTCAGTTTTTATTAAATATCTTAAAAACTATCGTATTTAGAGAAAAAAGGTCAATTACAAAATTAATCTACGTAAAATTTCCTACAAAAATGTATAGTACATTTTGTTTGTATGGTCAATATTTTAGAAGATATAGGGGAACGAAATAACACATTTTCTTGAAAAATTCTTTTTTGCAATAGTAAAATCAACTCAAATGTGTAATTAAATGGGTTCTGGTCAAATATTTTCTAATGTACAAAACAAATATATGCATAGGGAATATGTAAGGATAATACAGCATTTTTTGTACATTTTAAATAATTTTAAGGTTAGTAGGCGCAAGTGGTGGTTTAAGTAAAAATCCAGATAACGAAGACCCAAAACCGATCAACATAAAAAAAAAAAAAAAAAAAATCGTGTAGCTTTGAAATTGAGCACAGTTATAAAGTTAAATGTCAACATACTAAAAATCTCCAACCATGGGGGATGAGCGGAGGGCAGGGGGGCATTTAAAGGGGGCACATTTCAGCTTTTATTACGTATATTGAAAACTATCACTATTCGAGAAAAAATGTCAATTACAAAATTTAACTACGTAAAATTTCCCATGAAAATGCCTATTACATTTGTTAGTATGATTAATAGTTAAAATATAAAGGTTGCTTTGTATCTTACGGATATCTTACAGAAAAGTGGAGTTTTTCGATTTGTATATTTTGACTTCCACTCTTTAAACTTGGCGCATTGCGCGCGCACATGCACATATAGATATTTATTTGTATGAGTAGAAAATATTTAACCCGAATCCTTTTAATTACGAACTTTAGTTTATGTTACTATTGTAAATAACATAAAAAAAAAAAAAAAAAAAAAAAACACAGAATAGATTTGCTTATAAAACGAGTAGTTATGATTTCAAAGACTGATTTTATATGACAATTTTTCATTTTTGTATGTTGACATAGTTTTAGAATATTTCCTTTGCAGTGTTTTAAATTTCTGAAAATTAATTATTTTTAATAATAAAAAAGTTTTTTTATGAATTAAAAGCATTTCTCTTGCACTGCCTAAAATGACTTCCCAGAAGAAAAAAAGAAAAAAATGTTAAAATGAAATGACTACAAGTATAAAGACAAACAAAGGCTTCAAATTTATAACATCCCTCTTTAAGTCAGGGATTAAAAAACAATTTTACCTAAACCACAACTTGTGCCTACTAACCTTAAAATTATTTAAAATGTACAAAACATACTGTATTATCCTTACATGTACCCTATGCATATATTTGTTTTGTGCATTAGAAAATATTTAACCAGAACCCTTTTAGTTACACATTTTAGTTGATTTTACAATTGCAAAAAAGAATTTTTCAAGAAAATGTGTTATTTCGTTCCCCCATATCGTCTAAACTATTGATCATACAAACAAAATGTAATGTGCATTTTTGTAGGAAATTTCACGTCGATTAATTTTGTAATTGACATTTTTTTTCTCTAAATGCGATAGTTTTCAACATACGTAATAAAAGCTGAAATGTGCCCCCTTTAAATGCCCCCTGACCCCCCGCTCATCCACCATGGTTGAGAACTTTTAGTATGTTGTTCGAGACACTTAACTTTATAACTGTGCTCAATTTCAAAGCTACACGATTTTTTTTTTTTTTTTTTTTTTTTTTTTTTTGTTGATCGGTTTTGGGTCTTCGTTATCTGGATTTTTACCTAAACCACCACTTGCGCCACCTTAAAATTTTTTAAAATGTACAAAACATGCTATATTATCCTTACATATTCCCTATGCATATATTTGTTTTGTACATTAGAAAATATTTGACTAGAACCCATTTAATTACACATTTGAGTTGATTTTACTATTGCAAAAAAGAATTTTTTCAAGAAAATGTGTTATTTCGTTCCCTTATATCTTCTGAAATATTGACCATACAATCAAAATGTACTATACATTTTTGTAGGAAATTTTACGTAGATTAATTTTGTAATCGACCATTTTTCTCTAAATGCGATAGTAACTTGTGAATTGTGTCGTCGAGCTATTAGATTACCTTATATTAGGTAAAAATATTGATTACTTACGAAATTATTTTAATTAGTAGCTGAGATACAAAAGAAAACCGATTCAGGACATCTCAAATCGTGTAAATCAGGTAAAATCTCGAATTCCACTTTCGATAATATTAAAGTACTTTAAAATATCTTTCGAAAGATGTATTAAAAATAATTTAATTATAATTAGAAATTGAAATGTTGAAATTTTAAAATATTACAGCGCCATCTGGCGGTAGAAATTTCTGTAAGTTACTGTTCGATTCCAACTCAACAAAGCTTTCAAATGATGTATTACTTATGAAATTATTTTAATTAGTAGCTGAGATACAAAAGAAAACCCATTCAGGACACCTCAATATGTGTAAATCATCTAAAATCTCGAATTCCACTTTCGATTCTCATGGAAAGCTTTCGCTGACGATGACGCGAGTCTCATGATTTTTGTTCACCGAAAAGTGCTCAACGCGCCTAAAGAAGTTTTCTCTTCAAATGGAAAGTGCTCAACGCAATATATGTCTTATACATTTTCTTTTTTTACAAACTGTACATGATTATACAAAGTTTTTTTTTCTTAAATCGATAATGGGGTAGTTTAAAGAAGAATATATTTTATTTCCATCTACTCCCCCCCCTTGCCCCCCCCCTCAGGTGTATAGTACACTCATTGTGATCTTCATAAAAAGTAAGTGATTGTTATAGAATATATCATTAAATTCGGTAAAATACTGATATAAAACATCATCTTATTTTCTTCTGCTCCCCCCTCTTTAATCCCCCACCCCCAAGTATGTCTGACACTTACTGTAATTTTTTCACAAATTGTACGTGATTATAAAATGTTTCATTAAAATTAGTAAGAAGATGATATATAAAACAATTGTTTTCTTTCAACCTGCACTTATCCCCCCCCCCCTTCCAATGAATGTTGCACCAAATCAGTTGAAAGTCATACTTTAAATTCCTTATTTGATATTTTTTATTTTGCGATTCGCGAATTGGAAAAATGTCCTTCTTCCGGTGTCCTTTTTTTGTCGGAATCCCCATATCTCTGAATGGTATTCAAACATTTACTATTTTCTTAAATTTTATTTCTAGAAAGTTGTTAAATTATCATATATATCCACTCTTCCGGATCTAGAGGGACAGAGAATGCAATTTAATAATACCCCCGCCCTTTTTTTTTTCTGTAACCTCGTTTATAAGATCAAATAAAATTTAAAATTTATTGCCTAAGGCCCATATCAATCTTAAGATGAGTTTTGCTTTCTGGGGAGAGAGGCATGTGTGTACGCAAACATGATTGTTTTTCTGTGCGATTTTTTCCGGGATTCCTTTTTTAGATACCATTTTTAAGGGTGCTTTTTTTTTTTCTAATAGAATGTTTTTCCTGGGCTATTTTTTCCATGATATCACGTCTCTTACAAAACTACATACTATACTTAAATTTAGTACAGTATGAAAAATACATAACTTAACTTGAAATGCATTTTGAGCAATTTTTTGGTCAGCCATAATGTACTCGAATTCTTTTGTGCAGTTCTGTGTAAATGATTAATAATTGATTTTCATTCCACATTTTATAAGAAATGCGCTTTTATGCTTATAAAATAAAAATGCACATTCAATTTATTTTGTTTTATATAATCTAAAGATATTAAATGATATCTATCAGAAATGTCACTCATAGACACAACGTATTTGAATTCTCTTGGAAGTCCCTGCGAACGAATAATTTACTCTCTTCTCAGAGTTCGGACTTTCTACAAATATTTGTTTTTGAGTTATGATGATAACAGACACACAGACATACACACACAAACCAACGCTAAAGAACCTGATTTTTTTAAATCAGGAAACTTCAAAACATGAAAGTATAGCAAAAACTTAATATCAAAAATCTGAGCCTAAACTATAATTTTTCTGCAATATATGGGTAAGAAAAAGTAAAAAACATATGTTGGCTTGGAGGGGTGAACAGATTTCCTAAAGAGAATGTAATCGATCCTAATAACAAATTTTAAATAACTTTCTCATATGAAAAATCTTTAGAATACTGAGTTTGGATTACAAGCATACAAGAAAATACATACAAACTAACCGTCAGGAACCTGATATTTTGATTCGGGGAACTTAAAAGCGCGAAAGTGCAGCAAAAACTCAATTTCAAAAATTTGAGAGAAAAGCTAAAAATTTTCTACAATATACAGTAAGAAAAAATAATAAGGAATTCTTCACATCCAGGGTTATACAGTCTGTGATGTGAAACAGCATGTTGTAAAATTTAATTTCTAAAATTAGGATAAATTTTGAAATATGATTTCACATCTGCTTTCATTGGACTAAAAACAAACAAACAACAACAAAAAAAAGAAATCGAGATCTGATACCATTCTTTCTGATTCTTATGTAAAATGACCTCCTGATTCCGAATAGGACTCCCATTTTGCCCAGTCACCCACCGTTTTCTAGATACACCACCCCCTCCCTCAATTTCTTTCTCTGTTCGATAATTTTATGACCATGAATTTGATTTGAAGAATAGAAAATAATTAATTTAAAACCTAAAAACTAAAGAAAATATAGATAGTTTAAAAAATAACATTAATAACTGATTAAAAAAAATTATAAGATGTGTAATGCATAATTTCAGTGGCAAATCCCTCCCCACCCCACCCACTAAGAAAAAAAAAATCCCTTGTCGCAAATGTCTATGTTTTAGAATTTTCCAATTCTGTAGCCTCTCAGAAGATATTTAACAGTTAAAATAATCATCCCCCTTTCTAAAAATCACATTTATAACCATAAAATCACCGAAAAATGATAGAAATAAGGAGCCATTCCTAAAAAAAGGTGGGTGATAGTGAAAAGTGCGCGTCCTATTCAGATTCAGGAGGTCATTTTACATAACAATATGCTGAAATGGTGTCAGAGGCAATTTTCATGGCGAGCAGTGAAATTAATAATAGTTGAAGACATTAGAATGTTTTCTGCAAACAATTTTCGTGAAAATATGACTTTTGTGGGCCTTCCACATAAAATTTATTATTAACAGTAATAATAAGTATTATATTAACACAATTATTGTATTAACATAAGTATAATATTAACAGTAATAATCAGAAAATCTGAATTATAGGTTATTTTTGTGCAAAATGATAGAGGCTAAAAACGGTGCATGCTTAATCCAAAAATATACGAGATTGATAACAGTTACTATTTAAACACATTTTTCTGTTAAAATTAAGTTATATTAAAATCATTACTTTGAAAATAATTTCATCTCTACTCATTGATAATGATTATTAAAATTTTTGGCATTGTCATTATATCTGTTGCCATTTTTTCCGTTGCCATATATTCCGGTGCGATTATTTCCGTTGCCATTTTTACCTAAATTCATTAAAATACGTATATATATACATATATATATATGTATTTTTATTTCTTAAGTCTAGAGCAAAACATCATTTAAAATTACTTATTAGGATGAGAGGCCAGCTCTGTTTCTTTTATACAGGAACAAAGTGTTCTCACAATTTTGCTGTTCACCACCACGAGATAAATGATAATAAAGTAGTTACAATAAAAATAAAATTACGTCGAATTTAAATAATTGCGGGAGAAACTAATAATCACCTGAATAAAAATGTGAATAATCACGTGTCACATTTATCACAAAACATTCATCACACATTTTAAAAACTGACCTCTTGCACTAATTTAAATTCTGTTTAAGATAGAAATAATTTTAAATTACAATAACAAAGTTTAAATTAAATTATAATTTTCAGTTTTTCATCTTTATACTGACTTAAAAAATATATATAGTGATAATAATATTATTTAAATAACATAGTTCACCTGTTTTATTCGGTATATATATATATATATATATTGATGAAATTGAAAGCAGTAAAATGAATGAAACTATGACTTACCAAAACAGAATGCGATCAAAAACAGCAGACAGCAGAGAGAATAAAAGAAATATCTAAAACCAGATGACACAGACACTTTCATTAATAGGACTAGACAATGGATATTGGACAGAGCCAAACTATATATACCTTTATGTAATTAACAAGAACATACGATATACGAACACGTGCAAAACTAAGGGTTACTCTATTCTATCAGTTTGGCTCTATTGGTGTGTTTTTAAACTAAAGCGCCAAATTTCACACAAAAGAAAAAAACTATTGACTAAATGGGGCTGACCGGGCTGACAATGACATTGACCTTGACTCTCTGACCATACATCCAGTTTTGTTTCTGGGGGATGTACACTTGGCGACACACAAGCTGATAAGAATGATAATGTGAAATGCATGATTTGGAAAATAGGAGTAATTTATTGTACTGTGCGCCATGTTTTTAACAAAGAAATGGAGATTTGTTTCCACAGCAAAAATAAATGGGAATTCGCATATTCTTGGTGACTTAGAGATAGAAGAGAATTTTTAAAAAATGTGATGTTATTAAGAAATATATATATATATATGGAATATTAGATCTTTGTTAAACATTTAATATTTCTCACAATCAATGTTAAACAATAAAACTAACTTTATAATTGTAAAAAAAAAAAATAAAAAAAAAAGGAAAATTATTAAATAAATAAATAAAAAAGATGAAGCTTTATTTAAAAAAGCAGTAAAAATGTTAAAGAAATTTATTTTGCATAATTTATTAACCAAATGTATTGATCTACTTATATGAAAACCCCAAACAAATACCGTGAAAACTTCAAAATTTATCATGGGTTGGGGACAAAATATCACCTACAGAGATGAATGGAAAGCAAAAAGGAGTTGATAATAACAGGGGCGTAGCGTGGAAATTTGACTGGGGGAAGGGGAGGGGAGACCCGACGTTTGGCACCCTTTCGTATTCCACATCTGAAAATGCTACCCACATACTTTCAAGCGTGTTGCTATCTTTGGGATCGAGGGCACAGGCCCTCTCGTCGGTTAATACGTGCCCCCCTTCCTTCGGGGCATATTGATATTCCTAAAATCTGCCAAGAAAAAAAAGCTGTTTTTTCCCTCCAACCATTTAGCAGCCTCCCCCCCCCCCCCCCATTTAGTAGCTTTTTTTTTTATACATCTTTGGAGCATTCCAAATTTTTTCAGCGAATCTATATATTAATACACAGACACGAAATTCCTCTTACATTTTTAGCCTATTCAATAAAAGGAAGAGCTTACAAGTAGTATCGTTCGAAAGATATGGTTAATGTGCTTTGCAGAAATAAATACATATATATATTCTCGTGTGAGACTAAGCAAAAGTATTTTTCTTAGGACAACCAGAGTATTGGTTTGAGATAAAGTAGAACAATTGAAAAATATTTTTTCCCCCTTTTCCAACAAGTTTAAAAGGTATTACATTATAATTCAGGTAAAACATAAAACTTTCAAAATACATTTTAAGAAATGAAAGTAGTAACTGTTGCTAAGGAAAGCACTTTATATTTTCAGAGTGGACCATACCTAATCTCGCCGACAGCCGTGGCCCATGCTACTCAGTGGGAAAGATCATGATTACTCATTACATAATGTGTGTATATTTAAATTCTGTTTTCACATTCAGAAAATTTGTAATCGTTTATTTATTTATTTATTTATTTTTAATGTAATTCTAAGTTCAAAAATCTGAATTTTCAATATGCGCATTTTTCTCTTTCTTTCTTTCTTTTCTTTTTTCTTTTTTTTTTTTTTTTTTTTTAACCGGAAAATGAAATATTAA
This sequence comes from Salticus scenicus, assembly GCA_963930645.1. Classification (NCBI taxonomy): domain Eukaryota; kingdom Metazoa; phylum Arthropoda; class Arachnida; order Araneae; family Salticidae; genus Salticus; species Salticus scenicus. The sequence continues at coordinate 53,884,333 of OZ005662.1, read as the reverse complement.
AAATTTATCAATTTTTGGAAAATGAGTAAGAAAAACATAAGCCTTACACATTTGTTCTGATTCGTCTAGTCTTTGAAAAGAAATTAATTACTTAAAATCTCTTGCTCTTTCTCAAGGCTCTAATCCTTCTATTATTAATAAAGCTTTATATAAATTCAAGAATCTAAACGTTCTGATACCAAATTGAACGATCACAGTCTCATTCCAGTTGTTTTACCTTTTTATTTATCACTTTCTTTTAAAAAATCTAAAATTCTCTCTCCGTTTGGTTTTAAAGTCATTTAGAAACCCGTCAACAAAATTAAATTATCTTCTCTTAAAGATCCCATTCCTACTGAAAACCTTTCTGGCATTTATTTAGTCCTATGTTCGTCGTGCAATTTAGTTTATATTGATCAAACAAGAAGGCGTTTGAAATATAGAATAAATAAGCACCTTCGAAATATTCGTAATGAAGAGATCTCCAAATCTTCTATTGCTTCCCACTGCTGAGCTCATGGTCATTGTTTTGATTTTTCTAAAACTAACATAATTTCATCTCCTGTTTTCTCTTTCCATTTGAATATCTATGAAGGTTTTTACATATGTAAAAATTCGAAAAATCTTGTTAATGGTATTTGTTCCACTCCATTCTTGGCTGATGCTATGAAATTACACACATAAGTTCGATTTTCGTTTAATTTTGATATTGTTACCTTTTTTTAATCTAATTTATTTATTTATTTATTTTCTTCTTTTATTTCATAATTCTGTGGGGCTGATACTAGGCTAATTTGGCAGGGTGCCCTTTTTAACAGTTTTTAGCACCCTGTGGGCCTTTTTCAACATATTTTAGCACCTGGCGGCCCTTTTAAAAGCATTTTGGTACCAAGTAGCCTTTTCTAAAATTTTAAATGTTTAGAGGAATTTAGATTTTTTTTTCCTGACTTTAAGACTTTCTTAGCAATAGTTCTGCATCATTCCTGGAATAACAAATGCATACAGCCTACATCTATGCTAGGAAAATTAGTAATTTACTTTTGTTACGTACAAAAATCATAACATAGAACACCACAAATTATGCAAATAATGCCCCTTTTTATTGAATTCCCCCCAGGCGGCCCTTTTATTTTAGAGTCAGCTCTATTCTCCTCACACCAGTATTTATGTTTACATTCATCTGTATGTATTTTTGCTGTTCACATAAAACGGTTTTGTGCGTTGCCGCTTTGACTGCCGCACTTGTGCCTACTTTTTCCGCCTGACGAAGGATTGCGTGTTCTTTCGAACTGAAACAATTATTACAAGTTTATTGCATTTTATGGTGTTTATTCAAAGTTTTGTAATTATTGCTTTTAAACGCCAGTTCTGTGGTGTCTTCTTATTATGAAATTAGGTATTGTTCACTTTTAAGGGGGGGGGGGGGGCAGTAATTAATTTATTATTGTTATTTTATTTACTTAAACCAATTTAAAAACGTTTTTCTTTTTTCCCATATTGTGTGAAAAATATTTTAAGAAATGTAGTAGCAATTACTAAGGAACGCTACACAATTACCGCGTGCATTTATGTGGAAGAACAAACTAAAAAAAAGCCCCGTTGTCCAAAATTAAATCTCTTTTGTACAGAAATTTAATATCTTACTTAGGTGTTGGTGTCTGTGTTTGGGAAAAAGGCCGATTGACTTCTCTAGGGTCCTAGGTCTGAGGGGGAGTGCCTTCTGTGGAGGTCTTTCTAAGGGGTCCTAGCCCGTATTTACGCAAGCTCGGAGAAAACGATGGAAAATTCCGAACGACTAGGCCGACAAACGCGACCTGGGATCGCACCTGGCATCTCACGTCTACCAGATTGACAGAAAGATTGCGGATTCAATAATCGAGTCAATTGAAGACCATCATAAAATTCAGTCTCTGGTTCACGTAAACTCTGTCGTGGCTGCAATATCCTCCATGCTCCGTGCAAATAATACCTCTGGGAGATACTGAAGCGGGTTAGCCACCTCTTCCGCAGAAGATAAAATTTGTGATGGCTTGTCTTCGGACAGCCACTGGGGCGTTAATCCCAAACTGTCGCCAATTCCCCAGTATGATGTGCCTATTAATGCAACGTTAAATCAGTTTTCTCGCGCTGTTTCATGTCAAGAAACTCTAGTTGAATTCTATAGACTTATAAATATTTCAAAACCCGTAAGCGATGAAACTAAAATGAAAAATTTGCTTAAAGAATCACTTAGAACAAAAAATTGTTAGTGAGAAATCGTTATAACCAAATCAAACCTCATCTAATTTCTGGAGTTTGCTGCTAACTTATTTTTAAAGGGTCCTGAATACGATTAAAGTTTTCAACAGTCTTTTGCACGGTAAGCAAACAGACTATTGTAAGTGTTTGAAATGGGAAATTATGCCATAAGCGCCCCCAAACAGGAATTTCTTATAATCAGATTTTTTTAAGGGTCGTGAATACGAAGAGAATTTTCAAGGATTGTTTGCACAGTAGGAAAATAGGCTGTTATACACGTTTAAAAAGGCTGTTTTAGGCGTCTAATTAGTTAAGAGGGCGTCACCTAACGTTTGCTACAGTCAGACATTTTAATGCGAACTTTTTTTGCTGGTCGGTGAACCAGTTGGTCGCCGAAGGCAGCTTCTCATGCATAAAAATCTTAAGTATTTTTGGTAACTAACGATAATCAACAAAATTATGATCCACTTTCAAATGAACCAAGGTGCTTACAGCGCCCCCAGAGACCTCATTATGCCTTTGTAGGTGCTTGAATAGGGAAGGGCGCCGCTCAGTTGGAGTTTGCTACTAAATTATTCTTAAAGGATCACGAATATGATTAGAATTTTCAACAGTCTTTTGTACGGTAAGCGAACAGGGTATTGTAAGTGAACAAAACAGAAAATCATGCTATAGCCGCGCCCAAACAGGAATTTGTTATGATCAGATTTTTTTAAGCGTCACGAATACGATGAGAATTTTCAAGGATCGTTTGCACGGTGGGAAAACAAGCTGGTTTAGGCGTCTAATTAGTTTAGAGGGCGCCGCAGGCGCCACCTAACAAGTTTGCTACAGTCAGTCATTTTAACACAAACTTTTTTTGCTGGTCGGTGAATTAGTTGGTCAGCTTGTGATACATAAAACACTTAAGTGTTTTTGGTAACTAACGATAATTAATAACATTATGATCCACTTTCCAATGAACTTTAAGTCGCAAAACAGCATCCCCAGAAACTTCAATACGCCGCCCCATTTTTTAAAACATTGGGTGGGTGGGGGTGGGGGGGGGAGACTTCCCCCCTCCCCCTCAAGCTAAGCCCCTGATTATTAATAATGTTGTATATAATTTCATGAAAACACATACCGTAGTCAGAACTCAGAACACTGACATACAGACAAACCCACAGCAAAAATTATTATAAATTTTGCTTAAAAGAGTTTTAAAACTATGTTTATTAATTTTGTCAAGATCAATCATAATGCATTCAGTCCTGCTTATCAGCTTTAAAATTTTTAATTTAGATTTGTGAACAGTGTTCAGCTTTGATGTCAACAGTGATGTACTATATTTTTAAAGTGTATTTTGAATGATAAAAAGCAAATGATAAAGTAACTCAAATATAGATAAAATAATGAAATTCCACTCTATGATATACATATGTAACGGGTGTACCGGAATAAAATAGACTGATATAAATTGGTGTATAACTAAATTTATTTAAGTGAAACCCAACTTGGTTTTACACATAAACAATATAGATAGAATAATAAACAAAATGTAACATATTAATTTATGTTAATAATCCCCGTTGCTGTTTGCTATTCAATGTAAGCGTCTGGTCCAACTTAGACAACTTTCCATTATTACGTCCTTTCTTATTCGCTTTACAGCTCGTTTTAGTTCTGAAATCAGTATTTTTTACCAGTTTATTTTATCCTAGTTCATCTCCTGTACAAATTCATCTTAAATCGAGTAGTCCAGTGGATTTAAATCCTTTTTTCGTCAGAAAAAGGGATTCTCAGTCTAATCTTTTCTGAAATTGTGTCGCACCCATTTAGCGAATTTAATTCTTTTCTGCTTTTGGGTTTCTATGAGTTTAGGTTGTATTTGTTTTTTGTAAGGCCTTAATCCAATGTCATTTTTAAGTATTCGCTGTACAGATGGTTTTGATACTTTCAGTTCCCTAGCAGGTTTCCTTATGGATATGCTCTTCTTACGTGTCAAGCGACTCTTCACTTTTCGAATCTGATTTTTGCGCGGACAATGCTTGGACAGTCTGGAGGTTAAGATGTTTTAATATTGTCTCTCTTTCTCATCATATTACTCCACTTAAAAACAGTGGCACAACTTAAAAAACCTTTCAAAGGACGAAATATTTTGCTTCTGGATTCTCCCCTTTTGAACTTGGAAAGTACCAATTTTTGTACTTCTTTGCTCTTCGTACTATCCTGTAGTTGCAATGTAATTTTTGCTTTTGAGTTGTTTTACAGATTTCATACCTGCCAATATTTTAATTTATTCCGGAGTAATTTTAGCCCCGCCTCTAATTCGTACCACTTATTTTTTAAAAGCAACCTTTTCTTATTTTATCGAAGTTATGTATTGGAGAAAATTTTTCTATAAATAAAGTGATGCGAATTAAAGGCGGGGCTAAAAGTACTCCGGAATAAATTAAAATATTGGCAGCTATGATATTTTACCAATGTAATTGGGAATCTATAAAAAACGTATATGTCTATATATAATATAAAATGTCCATGTATACATACAAATAGTAATAGTCTATTTTATTCTGGCACAGCCATTATATATAAATTTATTTATTTTAATGAATTAATTTATATTTATAAGGCCCTGTGTCCCCCTCCAAAGATCACACGTAATACAAATTCAATAAAGTAAATTTTAATTCATGTTAAAAAAAAAAAAAAAAAAAAAAAAAAAAATCTACATGAGGATTTACTCAAAATTTTATTTTATTTAATAAGCGGTAATATAGTATTTGTAGATTGTAAATAAATATTTATAAAACTCCCTATCATTTTCCTATTACTTTTAGCGCAAAAGAATTTCAGTTTAATCTGTCAAGGAATAAGTTTTGAATTTTCTCGATACAGCTTTGAGATTTTCGTGGCGTAGCAAGGGAGGGGCAGTCTAGAAACCTTGGATAATCTCAGAGGTCAGAGATGCGACAGGTATTAGTACGCATGCTCAGTGGACAAACGCTTGTCCAGATTCCCTCTTGCTACAGTAACCCGTTTTACAATGCTTGGCGCTTATCGCGTATTTGGTGATTTATCGGTGTAAGTTTTTAAAGGTATTCTTTAAAGCAAAGAAAAAAAAAAAAAAAAAAAAATTCTTTGCAATGAAACTAATATACACTATGTACCACGTTACATTCGTTTTATTATTAGGACTGAGGGCCTATTAGTCTCAATCTGGGATTTTTGCGTTGTTGTTTTCGATAGTTGGACATTTGTTGAAATCTAAAATTTATCGAAAATATAATTGAATAATTTGAAAGCGATGTTATAATTTGAAAAAAGAAAAAAGAAAAAAAAAAAAAACTAATAGTCCTCCGTCCTAAACTAAATTCTGCTTTTGCCAGAATTTCATCAAAATCTTTTATTATTATTATTATTATTATTGAAAGAAAAAGAAAAGAAAATTAATAATAATCAGTATCGTTACAAGCGATATCGAAAAAGTTTTTTTTAATAATTTTGAATTAGGAAATAAAAAGTGGGCGTGAAATAATATGAAAAAAAAAATAAATAAATAAATAAGTAAAAAAAATGAGTTTAATTAATTATTATTTTTTTTTTTTACGAGTGCTGCTCATGCATATAAAAAATGCGTATTAAAACGCGTCGAAGAAGGAAGCGAAATAAGTATTGAGTTATATTACGATAAATACGATATATAATATGATACGATATATTAGACCTATCGTCCAGGGTTAGTAAGCATTTTCGTTGAAAGAAATAGTTTTTTCGTTCGGTGCAACTTGCCCATTAGACCCGTGAGGTAGAACTTTCACATTAGTCCCTTGAGGTACAACTTGCACATTAGTCCCCTTTAAATATAGTGACCAGCGAAGCTGGCCAAGCATTCGTTGATTCACTTTTTTTTTTTTTCCGGACCATTCCCATCTTTATCACAACGTTTCAACAAATCTCTACATTAAAGTATGGAGAAATAAACTAATTAGATTCAGAGAAACCAAAAACAAATATCTAAAACGAAACAAAAGAAAAAAAAAATCGCGTAAGTAAAGATGAAAGTACAGAGTAAAATTAGTACTGGCCACCGGTCACACGGCCATTTACTGTTAAAAAGTGGCCACTAATTATTTTTGATTATTTTTTTAATACACGTTGTTAAAATTACCATGATTTTGAAAGGAATTAAATATGTTCGCCAAATAATTTGGCGATACTTCCCCCCCCCCCCAGGACGACAGATATGAAATCTATTCCGCTGCAACATATTAGTATCTTATTTCAGACACTTTATTTAGACATTTGAAAACAAATTTGACTTCAAATTATGATAGAATATTTATCATCTCCTTTTTAATTATTATATTAGTTGGATATTTATTGTGTAAATATCATCCTTTGGAATGAAATGTTTATGTTTTCAATCGATTATGGAAGTTTGCCATTTTTTTTTCTAGAGTTTCGAAATTTAAAATTAAATTTTATCAATTCTACAGCAAAAATAACTTAATCTAACACATGCACATGATGACTAATACATATCCATAGAATAATAATAAAGGTAATCCTTTATTATTATTCTATGTACATATCTATACCTAAATATGGGGATTGAAATCGGGAAATAATTTCCCTCGATTTTAATTAATTTTTACAAAAAATCCAATGGGCGATTAACATAGGAAATATTTTTCTTGCATCGGTGGACGGTTATTGACGGTCACACTTCGCTTGCGTATTGAGTTTGTTTCATATTCTCGGTATTTTTATACCATCTCCATGAACTTTATTTTTATTTATAAGCACGAGAAAACGTTTACATAACAACGATAAACGAGAATTGTTTTTAGTAAAAAATTTCTAATTAAATAATCGACATCGCCTTATTCTTTTTATTCAAAATTCTTTCTTCATTTTTTGACGGAAATTTTATTATCTAGCAGTAACTGTCAATAAAATTTCTGATAAATTTTTGCTAGTATATATACTTGAAGTGCATGCAAATAAAATAAAATAAAATAAAATAAAATAAATTCAATCATGGCTGGAGTTTACGAATTACATGCAGATAGCGAGAAAGCTGTAATAAACGCTATTCGCCATCTTGGGGATTCTAAAGTCTTATCTGTAGCCGAATTGAAACAATATTTATTGTCTAAGCAACCTTTGAATAATGGCTTCTCTGATCTGAAATGTGTGCAATTGTATCTTGCGAATGCTGTTGACAAAGGACTTCTGTCGCTGGATGATGGAAGATACAAGATCAAAGAGACAGCGAGACATAGGAGATCGCGCAGCAGAAGTCGCTCAAGAAAACGTTCGCCTAAACGTAGGTCCAGGTCCAGAAAACGCTCTGGCAGCAGAAGGCGTTCTAGCAGCGGAAGAAGAAGACGCAAGCGTTCTAGCAGTGGAGGAAGGCGCAAGCGATCTACCTCTAAGCGACGACGATCAAGACGGCGAAGGAAAGCTGTGGAAGAAGAAGTCCAATAATTGCCTTCAAATGCATTTGTCAAAATTTCAGAAGATTCTAAATTGAGGTTTAATTGTAAATCACTTATCATTAATTTATTGCAATATTTTATTAAAATTAAAACAATATTAAATTATGTTAGTCATTAGACTGTAAAAATACAATAAAATATTTGATATCATAATGGTGCATTCGCCAAAACTTTAGAAGAATCTGAATTAAAAATCATTTATCATTAATGTATTATAATGTTGTATTAAATTTCAGATATGATTAAATAGAGAGTCAGAAGTAGAACAGAAGCCATAGATTTGATATCTGTTGTCCTTGGCGATTTTTGTATTTGGCTACAAAAAGTATTACGAGAGTATACATGCTAGATGTATATTTTCGTAATATATATTGTACGAAATATTGCTTCATATTATTGATTGCTCTATTAATATACGTTATTAAAATAACCATGAATTTGGAAAGGAATTAAATTTGTTCACCACATAATTTGGTGATCTTTTCCGTTTTGTCGCCAAGTACGACTAATATAAAATCTGTTCCCCAAATCGCATTTTAGCTGTTTAAAATTTCTTTTATTTTCAAATCACTTTTTTATTTATAGTATACATTAAAAGATTTGTAGACACAGATTTAGTTTGAGATCCCTTTGACTAAATGTGAAATTCGGCACCGAAGTAGCTCGGACGTTTCTCGCCAAGGTCTATTTACGCAATTGTGATTGCCATTTCAATTCATCGCCAAAATGGCAAAGGCTATTTAAAATCGTGGGTCAAGTCAAGAATGAGCAACGGCCTTCGCGTAATTTCAAATTTCAACGATGCCAACAGAACGTTGTGTTGTTTTGCTCGTATGCGATTTGGTGAGAAAAACCTTACCACATATGGCGCGCTTATGTTCTATTTGGCGACCACCGCTCATTCTTCACTAGACCCTGATAAAACAAGAAAAGAATTTTCATACTGCACTCCAATCGCAACTGTTAAAATTAAAATTTTAAGCTGCCGAGGTGTTTTCCGCCAGAGGTTTTAATTCCGCAATTGACGACGGAACAACTATATTATTTCCCCACAGCTGAATTTGGCGATTTATTTTTGGCGATTATGGCTAAATCATAAATCTAAAAATCATAAATCATATATATCATAAATGATAAAATCATAAGCTGAATCATAAATCATACAATCATAAATCCAAATTAAATAGCATGCAGGCTGCCATATTATATCGCAAACAGTCCAGAACGACATCGTTATCGTTCAAATCGACGCCAAAGAAAAATCTCCAAATTCAGCTGTGGGGGAAATACTATAGTTGTACCTTGACGACCCACCAGTGGCTGAAAGTTTTCGTTCCCGAAGCTTGTAGATGAGAAATTTCGGGTTCGTATCCAGGCCGCGCACGTTTGCCCAACTGTTTTGAGTTTTCTGAGTTTTTCTCCGAAAATTACTTAGAAAGACTAATCCAGATGGCATTCTACCTAGGTCTAGAATGTGTAGTCAATTGTATTAAGAGAGCAACGAATAGTATGAATAAATATTTCGTATAAAATATATTGTGAAAATATTCATCTGACATGTATATTTTCGTATTTCGCTTTTGATCGTCAAATACAAAAATCGCCAAGGATGATAAATCGGATGGCAGCCAAAGATGACAGATATCGCCAAAATGGGTACTATATATATATTTTTTTTTTCTTTAACAAGCAGTTATACCAAAAAGATTCATCGCCAAACAATGGTGACAAAAAAAAAAAAAAAAAAAAAAAAAAAAAATTAAAAGGGGTCACATAATAAAATTGTAACGTTAAATGGTCTGGATGTTATGAACTTCTATTCTGAAAAAATTAGCAGCATATTTCATAATTGTAGCATATTTCATAAAATATAAATAAAGATGTGGTATTAAACATTACGTATTTGAATTTAACATTGAATGCGGGGATTTCTATAACATTTTTCTGCTTTTGTCTTGCGTTATGCACTATTAATATTCCTATTCAATGAAATGCAAAGCAGCGAATAAGCGTACAGAGCCCCACAGGGATTAATAAGTGAAGCGAATCTGGGGAAGGCGAAGCCTCCTTTGGGGGTTGGTGAGCGGAACGGGCAGGGGGCAGGGCCCCTTAGCCACTTAAAAAAATTTTTAAATCAACTCGTAAACTTTTTTGGCAAAAAATAAAATAATTATGTATTTTTGTCTAAAAAAGGATTTCTAAAAAAAAAAAAAAAAAAAAAAAAAAAAAGATTTTGATGAAATTCTGCCAAAAGCAGAATTACGGAGGACTATTAGTTTTTTTTTTTTTCTTTTTCAAATTATAACATCGCTTTCAAATTATTCAATTATATTTTCGATAAATTTTCTATCTCGATAAATGTTCAACCATCGTAAAACTGGCGAAAACGTTTTATCCGTAGATTGAAACTAATAGTTCTCCGTCCTAAAAAAAAAAAAAAAAAAAGAAAAGAAAAGAAAAGGAAAGGAAAGGAAAAAAGAAAAAAAAGGTCACTCAGGCAAAAGGCGGCATGTTCAAAAAGTTGCATTCAGAAATCAGAATTTGAGAAACTTCCTTTTTGAATGAAATATCCGTCTAATACGAAGCTACAAAAATAACATAGGATAACATGGAAAAAAAAAGGGCGAATCTGACAGATGTGCAGCCTTAATCACCAGTTTACTAAATATTCCCGAAATCACATTTATTCAAAATCTTATTAATGATTTGATAATGAAAAGGTATTTCAAATTTTATGTTCACATGTTATTTTGTTTAAAAGATAATCGTAAATACGAAAAAAAAAAAAAAAAAAAAAAAAAAAATAGTTGCTGCAGGTTTTTGGAAACCTGTATAGTACAGTCGGCAGCAGAAATATTGGAAGCAGTAGCAATGATTCCTATTAAAAAGATGTGCAACTAATACTATTTTGTTAAGTACTAGGGGGCTCTGCTCTCTGCTCGCTCCGCTCACCAACCCCCGAGAAAGGCTTCGCCTCCCCCGACTCGCTTCGCTCATTAACCCCTGCGGGATTCTACCCGACTATTCACAACTTTGCCTTTCATTGAACTGGAATAATAATGCATAGCACAAGAGAAAAGTTGAACAATATTATAGAAATTCACCATATTTGGTATCGCATTGAAATACACAATATTTAATATTATATCGTTTATAATATGTAAAAACTGTGTTATAACGTTCGACAACTTAATAACAATTTGCCATTATTTTGAGAGAAAACATATGCTAGACAGCTAGACACACAAAATAAACAACCATAGCACTAATTATTCAGAACAGAGAGAAATTCTTAACATCTAAACCATTTAGCGTTACAGTTTTAGTATATGATCCACTTGTTACATTTTTGTCACTGTTTGACGATGAATTTTTTGGGTATTATTGCTTGATTAAAGAAATTATGAACTTATTTTTTCTAATGCCTATACTTTTTACTTTTGGATTTGTTTACTTAATTTAGGACAACATGTAACACTCTGCATTTATTTACAATGTACAGCAAATTTAGGACAACATGTAACACTCTGCATTTATTTACAATGTACAGCAACGTTCAAAATGGTGCTTTTAACAGTAAAGATAAAACTTTTTAAAGTGCATTTTTTCTAGAATATGATTTAGTCAGATACGTTGAAAGAAATATCTTATGTGATTATTTCAATTATTTTAAACATTTCATTAGTAGTCGCAGTACGACAAGACAATTTCTTTCAGATAGCGATTTTGCATTGTCGCCACTTATTGCATTACACCATGAATTTGCCGAGATGCCTTTCAATATCTGTTTTTACCATTTAATTTCTTAAACTATATTAAATACTAACAAGGAAACATTCAAAAGTTGTCGTCGTCAAAAAATATTGAAAAAATATATATATATATATATGTGATTCTACTCTTTCTAAAACACCAGAAAGTGAAAAAAATATCGGCTGAAATGAATTACAACAACCACAAAAAATTATCAAAATTAAGCATATTTGGCGATTTCACATTGTTAGGCGATTGGTTTTGAGTACTTGGCGGAGAAACTATACACGGTTCTGTTCGTACACGGCAATCTCGGTGCTAGCGAACTGAACGCCTAACAGTGCTAAATCGCCAAATATGCTTAATTTTGATATTTTTGGGGGGTCGCTGTAATTTATTTTAGCCGATAATTTTTTCACTCCCTGGAGTTTTATGAAGAATAGAATTACATATATTTTTTTTCAATATTTTTTGAAGACAACACCTTTTGAATGTTTCCTTGTAAGTTAAATAAGGGAAAAAAAAAAAAAAAAAAAAAAAAATCACATTTTTTGAAACCTACTGATAAGTGAAAAATTCATCCTTGACTGTATTGTAAAAACGAATTGCCGGTTTGAAGTAATCGAGATAGACCATCACCATTCATAAATTGGATGGCTTTTGAATATTTATTGACAATATTTTCTGACTAAGTATTGATGATGGCTCCTGAATACTTGTTGGCGATATCTTCTGAATAATTGTTATTGTTGGAGATATTTACTGGATATATATTGATCGTGATATCTTAATAGTTGTTGGCGATATCTTCTGAACTTGTGTTGATGATGGTTCTGAATATTTGTTGGCTACATCTTCTAGATATGTACTGATTACACCTTGATTTTTTTTACATATATATTATGTAATATTAAATTTAGAAAATAAAAAATGAGCGTGGAGAAGGAAATATAATGATACTGGATAATCTATATATTAATAGGCAAGCATAAAATTTGTTGTCCCTTTTTAACATATTAATTATGGGAGTAGAGTGTTGAAAATGGTATCATTCGAAAGGTAATGGTTAGCCGGAAGGTGCGAATACAAATATTATTTTCTTACGATGTCAAGAAGGTATTCAGAAATACATTTATTTTTTATGCATTTTCCCCCATTTTTCCCTTTTATACACGTATTCCTTCACATTAAAAAATACCTAAAAGTAGAAAGTTGTTAAATCTGGCAATTTCATAAAGCTCAAATAAAACCATAGACACAGTAATTTGTATAATGTAGCATCACTATACGCAAGCGAAGTGATGACGTCACTGTCTGTCCATGGAGCCATGTTAAAGATTTTCTATGTTAATTGTCCATTGAGTTTTTTGTAAAAAAATATTAAAAAATAACGGAAATTATCTGCCGATTTTAATTCCGATATTTGGGTATAGTTATATATAAGTTACTGTCTACATGTGTTTGATTGAGTTATTTTTTCTGCAAAATTGATAAAATTTTAATTTAAAATCACAAAACTCCAGAAAAAAAAAAAAAAAATGGCAAACTTCCAGTTTCGAATGTAAACATAAACATTTCATTTCAAAGGGTGATATTTAAACAATAAATATTGAACTAATATACTAAATAAAAGGAAAATGGATTTGCTACTAACTGCTGCATGTATAAGTAGACGATACGGAAAAAAATCCGATTTCCGTTTTTTGCTGAATTTACATGTTTTGAGCTTTCTTTATGTTTCAATTAACTGAAATTGGCTACTTATTTTTTTAAAAAGTGTCTTTATTGCTAGCTTTTGTGGGTAGAAGAAGCAAGTAGAAGATACATAAAAACTTTTGATTTCCGGTTTTCGATGAATTTACACGTTTTGAGATTTCCTTGCATTTTAATTAAGTGAAATTAGTGAAATTGACTACTTATTTTTATTTTTTAAAAAGTGGATTTATTATTCTTTCCTCTGCATATATAAATAGAAAATATAAGATTCAGAAATGTTTTAGATTTTCGGTTTTCGATAAAGTTACACGTTTTGAAATTTCCCGAACTCAATTCGACCATTTTTGAAAAATATCTTTTTTTTTTTTTTTTTGTTCAAACACTGTACTTTATGAACCAATCGAATTAATTTAACAGAATCTGATACTTGGTTGGACCTTGGTCTGACATGGTACCTATTAGCTTCTGGGCTGTATCACACAACAAGGGGCGTTTTCACGTTGCGATTTTCTCTCATTTCAGGAAAGGCTAACATCTACAGAGAGAAATAGTTATATTAAGTAAAACTCTGCTGATTCAGTTAGAGTGAATATTGGCAAACAATTGCCGCAGCTGTGTGGCAATTGCATTCCGTATAGGACAAGGCAATAACTTTGCTTTGCCTCGCTTTGCAAAAAAAAATGGTCGAGTTTCGACCACTGGGCGATACTAGTTTAATTTAATTTATAGAGACATCAATGGTACAGGAAAAACTACTTCAACCATTTTCTTTCTGTGTCTATGGTTTTATTTGAGCTTTATGAAATTGCCAGATTTAACAACTTTCTACTTTTAGGTATTTTTTAATGTGAAGGAATACGTGTATAAAAGGGAAAAATGGGGGAAAATGCATAAAAAATAAATGTATTTTTGAATACCTTCTTGACATAATGAAAAACATATAATATTTTACCCGTAGATATTTTGTACATTTAGACCAAATAAAAAAAGTTTTTTTTTTTTTTTTTTTTTTTCCCTCTTGAATTATGTTAAAAAGTATTTAAAATAAAATTGAATAAAAAATCGTGCTAAAGCAATGGTACAGTTTAACGTCTTGGCGAAATTTTAAATTTGGCACCGAAGTAGCTCAGACGTTTCTCTCGAAAATCTTGACATGCATAATTGCGATAGATAATTTAAGTCATCGTCAAAATAAATCAAAAAATTTAAATCTGCCAGTGAGGTCCTGTATTAGCTGTAACTAAAATATTTTAGCAATGCAGTTACTACATTCCTTTATATGGAAAAATAGAAAAAAAAAAAAAAAACAAGAAATGCCCTGTTGTATTAAATTCTGTTTTCTGCAAAGTTTTATATCTATGCTTAAAAAACAAAAATAGGTTACGGATTTTATTATTATTATTATTATTATCCTTATTATTATTATTATTATTATTATTATTATTATTATTATTTTAAATTTAGATTACATTTCTATATTCATAGAAATAATTTACATTATCGTATCTATCGTATTGCATATCAGGAATTCTGAATTTTAATACTTTTTAGTTTTTAATAATATACTATGGAACTGTAGTCTAAAAATATATATTTACACAAACTGATAATAATAATAATAATAATAATAAAATTATTTTTATTTATTTTAAAAAATAATTTATTTTATCAAATTTGTCCTTGTAGTTACTGGTAAGAAAGTTCATCGATATTAAGATTAATTAGCGAACATTTGCCGATTTAACAGTCAATTTGGTCTGATATATTCATTTGAAAGATGAACGTTTAGCTTTATGATTAATTTTATATATTGTAATAACTTAAATATATACATTCTCAGCGCATTAAATATTTAAAAATTGTTTTAGTTGGTTTCTAAAAGGTTTTCAGGGTGACAAATGTTTTTGAGACTGTAACATTAACTTTGCTGTCAAAGCTGGTAGACGGGAGATATCAGGTTCGATACCAGGTAGCGCTAGGGTACCTATATTACTAAGAGTGACGACGGTTCTCAGTGCGCAACCGCTGTGGATGAAATCTTGGGTTGCTTGCGGGAGCTACGAGTGCGGTTGATTCCTTCTAGATATGACCCTATCTTACGTTGGCGAGAAAACGCTTTTGCTGAACATTTACTTTTCTGGCGGAATATTGAATTTTCTTAGAAGTAAAAAAAACTTAATTTATTCATAATTCGTAAACTCTTTTGAAATTAAGCATTTTCTTTTCACTATATTATTTTTTGTTTTGTCAAATAACAAGTTACCAATAGACATAAATTGCTAAATTTATAAAAAGAAAAAAAAAATGTTGAAATTACATTTTTTAGTAGTGTATGTAAAAAAATAAAATTTTAGATAATAACTAGCAGGCTTCGCCCGCTTCGCTGGACCCTATTTTTAAATGAATCACTGTAATTACTGATATCTCAAAATTGCATTAATTTTTATCACGTGAAAAAAAAAAAAAAAAAAAAAAGCGAAACAAAATCTGATTAGGAAAAATGTTGCACCGGGTTCTCACTGCCTTCGGAAAAAAATCCCAAAATGCTATAATTCTTATTTCTGTTATTTTCCCCCTTCGCCCCTCCTCCCGTCTATCCTAATAATTTTACAAATTCGAAAATATCCGCAATCGATTTGTAAATATCAAAAACCTCTATGCACCAGTTTTGAACTATCTATCTCTATTTTTATTTTTTTGCCCCACCACTCTCCCCCCTCCCCAATAATTTTAAAAATTCGAAAATATCCGCAATCGATTTGTAAGTATCTAAAACCTCTATGTACCAATTTTGAATGATCTAACTCTATTTTATTTTTTTTGCCCCTCCGCCCCCCTCCCTTCCCTCCTAATAACGTTACACTTTCGAAAATATCCCCATTCGACTTGCAGGCCTCTAAAACCAATCTGTACCAATTTTGAACGGCCTAACTGCATTTCTATTTGTTTTTGCCCATAGTCCCCCTTTACCGCCCCTCCTAATAATTTTAGAAATTCAAAAATATCCGCATTCGATTTTAAGTATCGAAAACCATTTGTGTACCAATTTTGAACGATCTAACTCTATTTTTATTTTTTTGCCCCCACCATCCCCTCCCCCTTCTCGCCTCTCCTAATAACTTTACACATTCGAAAATATCCCCATTCGACTAGCAAGCCTTTAAAATCTATCTGTACCAATTTTGAATGCCCTAACTGTATTTCTATTTGTTTTTGCCCATAGCCACCCCCCTTACCGCTCCACCCCCTTCCCGCACCTCCTAATAATTTTATAAATTCGAAAATATCCGCAATCGATTTGTAAGTATCGAAAACCTCTATATACCAAATTTGAACGATCTAACTCTATTTATATTTTTTTGCCCCCCCCCTCCCCTCCCCCCTTCTCTCCCCTCCTAATAACTTTACACTTTCGAAAATATCCCCATTCGACTTGCAGGCTATTGAAACCTATCTGTACCAATTTTGAAAGGTCTAACTGTATTTCTAATTGCTTTTGCACCTGCTGCCCCACCTGGGGGCTGAATTTTTAAAATTCCAGAAATTGGTTTTTAGATATTTGTAATTAGCTATATTTTATAGCAAAAATTTCACGTATATCTGTTTTTTTTTTTTGAGATATATAGGATTATGCGAAATCGCGTTTTACGCATGTGAAATCCCGTTTTGCCCCCCCCCCCCTTGGGGACCAAATTTCGAAAATTCCAGAAATTTGTTTTTAGACATTTATATTAGCTATATTTTGAAGCAAAAATTTTACGGATATCTGTTTTTTTGTTTGAGATATGAAGGATTTTTTGAATTCACGTTTTGCCCCCCCCCCCTCCCTCCCCCCTTGGGGGGCGAATTTTTTCAAATTTTTTTTCCTAAACCATCCCTGACCTATAAGGAAAAAAACAAAAAATGAATGATCGAAATCGGTCAAGCCGTTTACGATTTTATAAAGGACATACAGACAAACATTTATTTATATATATATAGATTGAGATTAGTAATCTACCCAAGCAGCACCGAAACGTTCTCTGAACGTTCAAAAATAGTTCTGCAAACACGTTCTAAGAACGTTCCCTTTGAACGTGTTATAGACGTCTATTTGTCCATCTTGAAGACGTACAATAGTACGGTTCAGGGAACGTTCAATGAACGTGTAGCTATCACCATCGGTGTTATAGAAGCGTCCAGAGAACGTTCTATGTATACGGTCTCAGAACGTTTTAAACGTTTTTAGAACGTTTTCAAAACGTTATACACATTTTCAGAACGTTCTAGAAAACGTACTGTAAACGTTCTAAAATAGTGTAGAAATGTTCTGAAAACGTTCTATACACACATTCTCACAACGTTATGTAAACAATTTTTGAACATTCTTTGAACGTGCTAAAAATGTATTTCATGTATAATAAAATGGAAGAACTCGCAACAATTGTTTCGGGTCGAAAGAAGACACTACCCTTCGTCAGACAAACATAATAGGCACGAGTGCTGAAAATACAAGAGCTACGTTGCAGATTTTTTGCAGCACTCGTGCCTACTTTGTTCGGTTGATGAAGGGTTGTGTCTTTTCTCGACCCGGAACAATTGCTTCGAGTTCTTGAATTTTATAGTGTCTGTTCAAAGTTTTGCACTTGTTATTTTATTTACTTATATTTTTTTTTAATTTTTTTTTTCCTTTCCTTCCTTTTCTTTTCTTTTCTTTTTTTCTTTTTGTGTAGTTTTTATTTTATCTTTTTTTTTTCATAAATAATTGTCTTAGTATAATAAAATTTTACATACATGCATTGAATTATGGTATAACAAAAGATCAAGTATTTTGAATATTCTAGATAAATATTTGAATTCAAAAACAAATAAATAAATATGTTCTGGTATATTCTGAAAAATTTTAAGATAATATGCCCCCTGCTAACTAATTATTATTCCCCCCCTAGATTTTGCATCATTATAATTTAACAATAGAATATAACCATATTTGGATATTAATTTTAATAAGTTAACTGCCCTCTTCACTTACCGTCGCCGGTAGCCTGAGCCAATGTTATTCTATGGGGAAATTTTATTTACAAGTAACTTGTTAACTAATACATATTTTTAAATTCTGTTTTCACATTCAGAAAATTTCCAACTGTTAAATTGATGGACCTTTTTTGAAAAAGTATTTTTTTAATTTTTAATATTTTATTTTGAAATTGCAAAATGAAAAAAAATCACATATTGAAAATTCGTATTTTGCAGTTTCGCAGCAAAATATAAAAAAATAAAAAATAATTTTTTAAAAAAGTTCCGTCAATTTAACAGCTGGGAATTTTCATAATGTGAAAACAGAATTTAAAAATATGTATTACTTAATAAGTTATTTGTAAAGAAAAATTTCCCATTGAATAACATTAGCTTCGGCTTCCAAACCGATGCCCCCACATGCACAAATTTTTTTCCTAGTTAACTACTACTATTATCAATAATTCATATTAATTTTACAATCACAAGTTTAAAATAACTCTCATTATGCCCATTTATACGGAATTTTGTCCTATGCTGCCATATTAAAAATTTGCATAAAATGCGATCACAGCGCCACCTGTTGAGCTATTAATCCCAAAATCTAATCAGCACCATTTCATGTCAGGGTGCAACTAAATACCAAGTTTGGTTAAATTTCATTCATTGGTTCGTGATATACAGCGTCCACAAAAAAATGATACAGACAGACAGACAAACATTTTCTAAAAACTATTAATTCGTGTTCTCCACATCCCAAAACATGTAAATCCATCAAAAAGTGGAGTTCGAAAATTTTCGCGCATCCAATACTTTCTCTATATTACATATAGAAGAAAGTAAAAATATGTCTATTCATATATATGTTCATGAGGGTTCGTGCTAAATTTATACGGCCACAATGTAGAAAATAGAGCATGGGTTTTATAGTCTGTACACTGTAAAAAATATGTCCTATTTGCTGCCAGAAATTCTCTGTAATTTGAGAAAATACGCGTAATTTACGAAAAAGTTGCGTTGTCAGAACGTATTTTCTCAAATTACAGAGAATTTCTGGCAGCAAATAGGACATATTTTTTACATTGTATAAAAGCTCGAAAAAATTAAACATATTTCAGTTTAAACTTCAGTTTTAATTTTTTTTTTTTTTTTTTTTAAATTAAATGGTTTGAAAAATTTGAAATAGTTTTGAAAGTTCAGCTCCTTCTGCAATCAATCATAGACGTATTCTCGTAGGAAATTTAGCAGAATATATAAAGTTTAATACTTTTTGTCATAAAAGAATTACTCACTCAAGTGGAATTAGGACATGAAACTTTATTTCAAGTTTTTCGGAAAGTTTTGAAAAAATAAAAGTTGTTCTTACTATAAATTGTACTACTAAAAAATGTTTTACATCATTAAAATTGTATGTACACTATCTACCGATGATTATTTGGACACTTTCGAATTTAGACGTTTTGTCAAATATCTATAAAAATACATTGGGAATTACCTTGAAACTTTGGCAGTATAAAGAACATGCTTCACATGTTTCAGCAAAAGTTTTGTCCTAAAGAGGAAAAGGGAAACCGTAAAAATTTTAACAAAAATCAAAATGTTTTGGATCACCCTGTAGAAAACGATGCTTGAAATGTGTTTTGGTTGTAGTAAGTGATTATGAGAGTTCTTCTAATTACCTATATAACATTTTATGAGCTTACGTCATATATTTATAGACATATAACGGTTTCTTTAAAAAACTCAAAAAAAAAAAAAAAAAAAAAAAAAAAAAAATGCCACTTTTTAATTATAACGCATAGGGTATCAGATCCAGTGCAAAGCCGTTTTTAGAAAACTTGGCATATTACATTAGACGTAGCACATAGCAATCAGAATGCAAAAATTTTAAATATCTTACAAAATATGAGCGTTTTAACTAAACATTTTTTTAACTACGCATCAACAAGCTTTTAAAAATTTCATTTGCATAATTTAATAGCCAAAGGTATTGAGCAACTTATATGAAAACCCCAAACAAATATCGTGTAAATTCAAAACGTTACTAGAGATAGAATGAATATTAATTTAGTTCTTTTCGAAAAGAAAGCTAAACTATAGTGTAACCACGCTTCCTAAGCCTAGCAGTGAGGAAGAGTCCAAAAGCTTGGAGGGGGTGCCAAACTGACCGACAGATTGGAATTTGGTAAATATCCAGTCATTCGGTGTTCCCTTATCGTTTATTTTCTCTCAACGACAAAGGTTATTACCCCTAGTGTAACAGTGGACTCCTGGAGTGCTCATTTCCGCAGAGACTCCTATGGTCGCAAGAAATGTGGTTTTACTCATATTTTTATTTTGGTTAAGTTAATGCCCAATGGTAATGCAATGTTCGCTTATTTTTAACTAGCAGGCTACGCCCGCTTCGCTGGCCACTATATTTAAATGAATCTCCAAAAGAATTGGATCATTATTTATTTTTCACATCACATTATAAATAAAAACTAAAATAATTACATTGGAATCGCTCTAGACCTCGCATCGGGTACTCGCTGACTACGGCAGCTCTTTCTCTGCCCGCACTGTATCGGGAGCAGGTTCCCACTGCCTGCAGAAATATCTTTCCTATGTATTTCAATATGGGTATTTATTGACGATAGGTGGGTCTGCCATTATTTAAGAACTACGATTTTAAAGATAACTGTATCTCAGCGTCTATTAAATATTTTAGTTTTTGAACCAAGTATTTTATTGCTCATGCTATTTACACGATATTACAATTTGATTCCGACCAATGTAATGAAATAAAATAAAAAGTAGATTTTCTTTTAGAAGGAATTAAATACATAAAAAACAAATAAATTCCAATCAGTTTAATCCTTTCTACTATATACTACCATTATTTCCTGACAAATACTATAAATTAGGAAAAAAAAAAAAAAAAAAAAACTTTTAAAGAAATTAAATTAACAAATGAAAAATAATTGTTGTTATACTACAAAAATTATACATAAACATAACTGTTATAAATACGTTTTTAAATTTTAAATTTAATATATTTATTTTTTTCTACTGCATTACCATTTTATTTTCAATAAATAGAATAAATTAAAAATAGAAAAAAGATTCGCCCTCAAATAAATGTATTAAATAAAAAATAAATTGCATAATATAGCCGTTGCTAAGATACGCAGACGATTACAATCGAAGAATAAATTCATGACATGAAAAATGAAACATAAAAGCCAATGTTTAAAATCGAAAAAACATTAATTTAAAAAATTCAGATTCGAAATTCGAAAAAATCTCGATGAGGTGCACACCTGCAGGGTCCCAGGTACCTATATGCCAAATTTGGAAGCTCTGCGATCAGTAGTGTGTAGTATTGTTCATGTTTAGATAAATGTATTTTTTTTCCTGTTGGAAAAAAACAATAAACTCGTTTTTTTTTTTTTTTTTTTTTTTTTTTTTTTTTGGCAACAATTAAATTACGGATTAAATTTAAATGGCTAATTTTTGCCATTATTAGCTTATTATTTTCATATTTTTATTAATTAAAAGAAAACTAAACAGAAATGCGAAATTCTGACTTCGATGTGCACAATGATCCTTCGGGGGGCACCTTTGTGTTAAATCTCGTGACTGTCCGAGCTACCGTTTTCGAGAACAGTGAAATATATATACAAATATTGCTCACTTAATAGTATAAGATATCTACAAAAAAGACACTTAAAATGTACAAAAAAGCCAAGCTCAAAGAAAGTGAATTGATTAAAGTTGTGTCTAAAAAGGGTGTGATATCAAATTCCCAAGCTTACATTCAAATACTTATTTAATATTCCCTTTTAACTAAATTTTCACATGTGAATCAAGTGCCTTATGATATGTTGATAGAAATCCTTCTTTCCTGTACTAAATACATCATAGCGTGTTTCTGAAAAATATTATTATTTTTATTTATGTATGATGGGCTTGGCGGCCATCTTTCAAAGTTTTACGTTAGTTTGAATTCTATAAATCTCATCAATTATAGGATGAGTTGGTTGATTGGTTGGTTAATTGAGTTTTACATCGCACTAGTGCTGCGCAATGGGAAATAATTATAGGATGGGAGGATGGGAGTGCGCCAAACTTAACACTGTTAAAACTTAAATTGATTCAATTTGTGTGCTTAACGGGGCTTTTGCGATGTTTTTAATGCATTTTTTTTTCTTTTTTAATCTGAATATTTCAACCCTTGTTGAATGGAATAACCATATTATTTTTACGAGATATTTATTCCAAGAAGCTAAATTCAAATTGGGTAAATATAACGGGGGGTGGAAGCTTCTATGCTCCCCCCCCTCTCTCCTTCATGTTTTTACGTTAATTTAAATTTTTATGTTCTTTATTCCCGGCATTTATAGGATGGAAGTGCACTTAATACTAAATAATTATAAGAAATCATGTTATCGAAATATTTCCGTCTCTGCTGAATGGAATAGCAAAATTAATTTTATATGAGATATATTTTTAGAAACTTCTTTCAAATTGTGTGAATGTTTATTCATTACTTGAAAGATGGCCGCCAAGCCCATCATACATAAATAAAAATAATAATATTTTTCAGAAACACGCTATGATGTGTTTAGTACAGGAAAGAAGGATTTCTATCAACATATCATAAGACACTTGATTCACATGTGAAAATTTAGTTAAAAGGGAATATTAAATAAGTATTTGAATGTAAGCTTGGGAATTTGATATCACACCCTTTTTAGACACAACTTTAATCAATTCACTTTCTTTGAGCTTGGCTTTTTTGTACATTTTAAGTGTCTTTTTTGTAGATATCATTTATTTTTTTTTAAATAGTTTTTATATTTACTGGAATTAACCTGATACTTTACATCAGATATGTCCTGGATTTCAATTCAGCTTTCGTGCGATGTTGTTCTTTGCGTTAAACTTTCCATAATTCTGGTTGCTAGACATTATCCATGCGTTTTCTATGCAGACTAGTATGTCGTGTCCATCACAAAACTTTCTTCTACATTTTCCTATACATATTAACGCAGCACAAATTATTTATTATTTTTTTCATTATGAATGCTGAATATTATCAACTCAGAGAGGTATTGTTGCACAAAATGTCCAACGGAAGTAAATTTTCACCATGCAGACGGCATCCTTTCAGTTCTAAAAAAAAAATGGTAGTATATGAGCTCCACTTATCGGCCGATAGGCATCGAGATTGAATCAGCATAATGTCTCATAATGGCCTTTTCACATATTAAGTTTTGTTTCATTATATGCAACAGAACCTTTCCTTAAATTGCGAAAATCGCTGTATAGCAGCGCCACATGTTGAGATATAGGTACAAAAGTTGATAAGCACTATAATTTGTAACAATGTAAATTTATTTGTAAATTTATGCAATTCCATGTATTTGTTACTCAGATATAGCCTTCTCTGAAATTGCGGCAATCACTGTATAGCAGCACCATGTTGAGCAATTGACACCAAATATTGATAAACGCTATTATACATCAAGGTTCAATTGCATATAAATTTATATGTAATTCTGATCAGTAGCTCCTGATATCTAGTTGGAACAAAACTTTCACCACACACATAGAACACACACACGCAAATAGAAATTTTCTAAAAATAGTCAAATTGTTTTCAGGAGCTCTTACAACGTGTAAATCCATTAAAAATCGAAAGTCGAAATTCATTTCAATAAAATGACAAGCGAAGCGGGCAAATCCTGCTAGTATACTATATAGAAGGAAGTAGAAATCTTTATGCACCATAATTATCATTGCCAGATTGAATTGAAGGATATTAAAATTGGATACTATATCGTGTACTGACTTTCTTATTCTAAGGTATGAAAAATATTAAAAAATCAGAAATTCAAGCTATAGATTTGAAACAAATGTTATTCAAAAATGTATTCATTTCTGTTTTCAGGGATATAAAATTTAAAATTGTACAAAATAATAAAAGCAAAGATTCTTTGGTCAAAAAAATAACTTATAAAAAGAAAAAGCAGCTCAATTTGAAATTAATATTTTTCGGGTAAACTGAGATGAAGCAATTTCATATTTGGCGATTTATGTCTCTTTGGCGATATTTAACAGTTTTTCAGCAATTAAGATAGGAAATTTTGATTTTTAAAAGCTAAATTTTATAAAAGTTCCTAGATTAAGTAATTGTCTATCTGAAAAACCAGTTTTCAAAGAATTCTGCACATTTATGAATTCTCTAGCTTGTTTTAAAAAAAATTTCTTGAAGAAGAAATTTTTTCAAAAAGTTGTCAAAACATCTAATTTTACGCTAAATTGAAAATGCTCCCATTTTTTTACTTATTAACTTAGAAAGTTCGTTTTTATCTCAAATTAAAGATCTCGTTGATACGAATATTTTACTTTTTGTTTCATTTTACTGCGATATTTGGTTCGTCCAATATTTAAAACTTTACGGAAAAAAAATTTGCTGATTTAACATGGGAAAGTTGGTTTCTGTATAATAAGCATTTAACGATCTTGGGTTATTTCTGTCGATTTTATTATTGGCGCGTTCTGCTTTGTGTTAGTGGTAGTTTGTTTGTTTTGCTTTTCTCTGAGCTTGGCTTGGCAAAACGACCGTTTCTGCTTGATATATTGATAAAACCCCCTAGCATTTCCTTTTCTTTTCTTTTTATCTTTATTTACTTTTTTTTTTTCCCTTTGAGAAGAACGGGAATTCTGTTGATTTTGTTTAAACGTACACTACTGGCCATTAAAATTGCGACACCAAGAAGGAATGATAATTACGGAATGAAATTTGTTGGACACATACATTATAGCAGGAAGAACAATTGATTAAAATTTCAGGAATTTTCGAGTTATATGTACTGAGAAAACAGTACATAAAGCAGCGACCTCTGTGAGCAATAATAGCACTTATTTGCCTAGGCATTGAATCGAACAGCGATTGGATGACATGTACGGATAGAGCACTTCATGATGTTTTAACACGATGCCACAATTCATCGATCGAAGTTACTGGTGAGTGATGGGGGGGGGGGAGGGGCAGTCGCTTTTCAACAATTAAACAGTCATTTTCATTGGTGCGAGATCAGGAGAACGCGCTTGCCAGAGCAACAGCCGATAACATTCTGTATCAAAGAAGGTCCGAACAATACAAACAACTTGCGGTCGTGCATTATCTTGCTTAATTTTTGCGCTACGGAGGCCTCGAATACAGGGCAGAGGGGTGGACCTTAACCCATCAGAAATTTAATGGCCGCTGTTCACAGTGCCAGGAATACGAACAAGAAGTAATCGAGACGTGTATCCAATGGGAACCCATAACATCACTGGGAATGATGGACAGTATAATGATGTCGAATCCCAGCTGGCAATGTTCATTATTCATAATGCCGTTAAATACGGATAAGGCAATCTTGATGCTGTAAACAGGATTGTGATTTGTCTGAAAGGTGACTTCACGCCATTCCAGCGTCCAGGTTCATCGTTGATCACACATTAATGGCGCCTATATCAGTGATGCAGTTTTGAGGGTAATCAGAATTTTGGTAGCCGCATACTGGGTCATCACCTGGATTGATGGTATGTGGTACCATTGGATACACGTCCCGATCACCTCTTGTTTTTATTCTGGCCACTCTAAATACCAGCCATTACATTTCTGACGAGTTAAGGCCCATCGCTCTGCCCTGCATTCAAGGCCTCCGAATCGCAACATTAAAGCAAGATAATGCACGACCGCAAGTTGTTTGTATTGTTCGGACCTTCTTTGATACAGAAAGTTATCGACTGTTGCTCTGGCAAGCGCGTTCTCCTGATCTCGCACCAATGAAAATGACTGTTTAATCGTTGAAAAGCGACTGGCCCCCCCACCACGCAGCAGTAACTTCGATCGATGAATTGTGGCATCGTGTTAAAATATCATGAAGTGCTCTATCCGTACATGTCATCCAATCGCTGTTCGATTCAATGCCTAGGCAAATAAGTGCTATTATTGCTCACAGAGGTCGCTGCTTTATGTACTGTTTTCTCAGTACATATAACTCGAGAATTCCTGAAATTTTAATCAATTGTTCTTCCTGCTATAATGTATGTGTCCAACAAATTTCATTTCGTAATTATCATTCCTTTTTGGTGTAGCAATTTTTATGGCTAGTAGTGTAATTATAACTGTATTTATATTTATATTTTCTTATATTAGATAAATAATAAATATTAGTTATTTTATTTTTGAACATTATAGCGTTTTATAGTACATGAATGAAAATATCCATCTCCCGAAAGAGCTGAATCATAATCGTCTGAACATTGCCTGTTAGAATGTTCAGATATGAAAACACACAAAATTGTTAAGCGGAAAATCAAAGTTATACTGATAAAATTTTACTACTGTCAGAAAAAAACTTTCACGTAGTGAACTTTTATATTTTGAGCAGCTCATAAAAAACTTAAAAATATCCATATTATTTCTTTATATTTGTCTTACGGGGTACAATTATCTTACTTATAAAGTTATGTTCTATGCAACTAATGAAGAAAGAATTAATTATTATGAAATGCTTTAATTAAACCTTCTATAGCGTGTTTAATTTTTTCTTAATTTAATTTTATCTCTGATTGTTTTACTAAGATGGTTTCTTTCTAAAAATTTTTATGCATTGCTATTTTTTATGCGCAACTTTGCTTAATCTAAATTAATTAGTCCGAAATTCTATTTAATTATAACTATTCAATTATGAACTCTGGTTGTATTCCCACAAGAAACATTTAATTACAAATTGACGGATATTTCCCTCGTCGTTAACATACATTTATTTATTTGTAACAAAGCAGACAATGCTATCAGATAAGTTCCATTTCTTTATTTTCGAATTACGTTAATACATTAAGGCTAAGTTATTAAATAACATTAAGTTTTTGCAATACAGCTTAAGTTTCATACTTTTAATTATCCCAAGTTTCTATCATGCTTTGTATGTTGGTTTACCTATCTTAATTGGAATTTAAAAGAAACATTTAATAATTATGTAACCATAAATGAAATTAATATAGTACTGGAATAATCAGAGCTAGAGTTAAATTTTCTTTTAAGAGAAAACTGTACAGCAGTATGTTATTTTAATGGTATTTAAGGAGTATTTTAATTAATATTTTGCAACTGAATGCGTTTTTATATTGATATGAAGTATTGCAAAAAGAGCAATCAAAAGTAAACTAAAATATTAAGAAGTTTATAATTCAAGATTGAAAAAAAAATCAGATATTTAAGACATAAAAACTGTTATTGTTGATGGAGATATGAATAACCTTCATGGCAATCTTTCGTCAATTGAAATATTTTTTAAATTAGAAATTATCATTATTTACTAGTAAGTTATTATAATTCTACAGAAGTTTACAAAAGGCGGTTTTAACGCATCTCAGGTCTGGTATATGGATACGTAATAATTAATGAGTCTTATCGTAGAAGATACAATAATATTTTACAGAACAAAAAGCTTTTTCAAAGAAAAAAGTTTTTGTTTTTTCTTTAGATAATGGGAATCATATTGAGATTTTTCACAGTGTCAGCGAGTGGGAAAGATTTTGTTTATGTTTGTAGATGTGGGTTGGTCGTTTTGGTTTAACGTTTCACTAGTACTGCGTTAAGGGTAATTGGCGTCGCTCTGTGACGTACTCCTAAGTATATGGATATGGTCCGGTGTAAGTCTCCTATATATACATACGAGCTGGCGCATCAGGCATTTTGTTGCCTTAGGGTTGCCACATGTACCCAGCGCGTTTCTCTGATAAACAAACGACAAACATTTTTTTTTTTTTTTTTTTTTTATCGTCTTACGTTACTAGAGTAACTTGTTTTATTATATTTCATAATTTTAGGTAAGTAAACTATAATATGGAAGTTTGTTTAGCGATAAACTGCTATAATCATTCAAGAAGTGAATATAAAGTGTTCACAGACCTTCTATTACTGTGTATTTGAGTTTTGGCGACATTTTGTAAAAGAAAAAGAAACCGCCCTAACAACACATCTTACCCCAGTACATCCATAGGATATCCTCAGAATAAAATGACATCCTGAGAAGGTACTGAGAAAAAAAATATGTTTTTAGGAATACTATTGTTTCTTATTGCTTTTATCTTGACCGGATTAGCTTAAGATCAATATTTCTTAAAATCATTAGGGAAGCGATAAAGACGCCAAGCGTGAATGCTGTCCTTTTCGGAGGCAAAAATGGCGGTGATGCGCCGGCCTATTATTTTATTTAGGGGTTCTATGAAATAGTAATAAAATATAATGAAATATCTTTTAGCATATCATATAATTTTAATAACTTTAATAAACTTTATATCCAACGTTTCGGTTGAATTTCATCTTTAACCATCCTCAGGGAAAAATGATGTTTAAAAACCATAAACACAGACAATTTAAGTCATTCTATGATACCACAAATACAATTTCAAGGAAATTAATAGATGATTATATAAATTATAAAAACATACTATATACATTTTAAAAAAATGAGCTAAAATCACTTAAATAAATTTGAACCATGATCATTACAAGAAAGAGACAAGCACTTAAAGAAAACGGAGCCAAAAGTATCATACAGCGGGGTTGCCAGAACGAAAGCAATAGCAGGGTATCCATAAATTAATTCATGCCTAAGAAATGAAGCCAAATTGAGGGGGGGGGGGATTATGAATAATGAATCGTTACAAATTTCTGATTTTCTTTTAATAATTTCAAATGATTCATATAAAAGAGCTTGGTTTCTATTGTCAGTATTGTAAATTACCCTGGCATTTTCAAACCCTGGCTCTAGTCCGGGGAAATGCTATCACAATTTTGATCCTCCACAGAGAGGATGGCTTCTTTGCTTCGGTGATCCCTAAGGTATAAATTCGATGGGAACATGGAACACAATGTGACCACGACGGATTTTACGTGCACCAGCCACCATGAGTAGGCACGGTGGTCTTTGGTGGGCTCGAGTATCGAACCTGTTTGCAGATAAAAGAGTTATATATTCTTCAACTACGTGTTTTTGTAGCCATGGGAGCTTCTACGCATAGCCTGACGGATGGATGGATGGTTGGGTTTTACGTCGCACTAGTGCTGCGCAGATGGGCAATTGGCGACGGCCTGGGACACACTCCTAGAGGTGGTCCGGAGACATGACATCACAATTTTGATCCTCCACGGAAGGGCAAAATTTACGGACCAAACGCAGTGAGTGATTCAGTGGCAAGTAGGTGTTTGCGAAGTTTCAATGAAGGACGTGAAAGCGTTCACGATGAATAACGATGTCAATGTATTTCCTGCTTTTCTATTTTGTGCAAAATGATATAAATTATAGTTATTGTCACTTATAAAGTAAGGTTATTTTAAATATATATATTTAACTTGTGACACATTGCTTCTTTATTCCATTAATAAATTTTAGGCAGTAAAAAACAACAACTGAATATTACTTAAAAAAAAAAAAAATACATTTTTAAATTCTGCGTTGATAAATATCATATATGAAGTTTGCCACTTTAATTACAAATGAGTAATTAGTGCTAAACTAATCGTTAGAGGAAATTATGGAAATTATGCTTAAAAAGACCGGGTTGAAAATTGAACTGTTTTCTTGTTATAGGAACATTGTATAGTATTTATGAAATGTACATAAACTAATTATAGTGATTTCAAAAAATAGATATAGATAGTTTTCTCTGACTTTTAAATAGATAACCTATAATTTCTCGTACACAGATACAAATGTACACCATGTTTCAAAATGTCATTTGTTAATATTGCCTTACTGCATAAACATCCATGCTTAACGTGTTTGTTTCTGAATGTTGACTTATTAAAACGAGACTGTCATTTATTCATATAAAAAATACGAATTATGTGAAATACGTGATACAGAAATGCGACATTATGATTTTTATTTAAACGGTACGAGCTATAGC
Organism: Salticus scenicus; assembly: GCA_963930645.1. Classification (NCBI taxonomy): domain Eukaryota; kingdom Metazoa; phylum Arthropoda; class Arachnida; order Araneae; family Salticidae; genus Salticus; species Salticus scenicus. Next base: position 53,854,208 of record OZ005662.1, on the reverse strand, counting down.
TGTGTATGTAAAAGTATTTGCTAGAAAAATCCAGACATAGAAAATATATTAAATGTGAAACTGACATCTAAAAATACCAACAGCAGACATACGAAAATTTTAAATAGGTAAAATGATATTTGTTGAAAGTTTCTAGTAAAAACTGCATATTTTTAAATTTATGTGTTACTATTAAAAGTTATCTTTATTACTACAGTATTTATTATTACTGAAACCTAACCTCGAAAAAACACTTTTTAGGAACAAGATAAAAATACTTTGCTTTAAGCTTTCTGTAAGATATTGGGTTTGAAGATGAATAAAACAACGATTGCTTCCAAAGAGTAATTTAAGTATCGATTGTGACATTCCTTATACTGAACATTTCCTTTATAAATTAATGTTTTGTTTTTTCATACCTACATTATACTCTTAAAAAAAAATGATATAGATAGATAGATAAGCAGAACGTACAGTAGAAATATAATATTATCAGTACATAAAGTTGAAATTTAAAGATGATTTAATAACAGTATCCAAACAATTAATATGATCAAAAGCAAAGACTACCCAAATCAAACCAATAAAGAATCTTGCTAATTGAGTGATAAAAGTAGTCCAAAATGATCATGAAATTGCAAAACACTGAATGAGAATAGTAATAATAATACTAGGTTGTCTGAAAAGTTCGTAAACACTTGCAAAAAATTTAAATTTTTCTCGCCAAGTAATAACAAAAACAACAAAAATTATTCCTCAAAATGAAGACCATCATTTTCCAAGACTTTCTGCCATCGATCTGCAAGTTTTTGGATCTGGCCAAAGTACCATTCAGCCGCCTTCAAATCAAAGAATTCTTGACAACATCCAACTTTAACGGCCGTCCGGAACGAGGCTTATCTTCAAGACTCATGTAGCCTGAATCGTAACTCTTGTACCACTTTGAGATCGCCGCATATGCAATTGTTCCTTCACCTTCGGCAGCACAAATCTCTTCTGCAGCTTTTCTGGTTGAAAGTCCTCGCTTCCAGCAGTAACTAATCAAAACTCGCAGCTCAATTTTATCAATTGCCATCTAGAATACAAAGATGAAGATCACTATAACAATATAAACGCAAAAGACAATTAAAAATTGCATAAAAATCCAATTTTACGCAAGGGTAGAGCGCCGGCTTCGTAATTGGAAGATTGTGGGTTCAGTACTCGAGCCGGCCAAAGACCGTCGTGTACACTAATGGTGGCTGGTGCACGTAAAATCTGTTGTGGACTCAATGTCCTCCATGTTCCCATCAAAAATTATACCTCTGGGGGTCACCGAAGCGGGAGAACCATCCCTTCCGTGGAGGATCAAAATTGTGATGGCATGTCTCCGGACCACCTCTAGGGGTGTGTACCAGACCGTCACCAATTGCCCATCTGCGCAGCACTAGTGCGACGTAAAACCCAACCAACCAACTTAATAATAATAATAATAATAATAATGCATAAAATACGCAAATTGCAGCAATAAAATGTTGTATTTCAAAATTTTTTTGAAATTTAAAAATCTGCTTAAGTAATGGCAAAAATTGTGCATGCACATTATGACATAAAAATAGTTTAGAAACAAAAACAATATATTCAAGTTTCAAGAAGTTCAAGACAACTTCCTTTAATATAAATCAGACGTGCTCCACCTGTATGACATCCAAAGAAAAAAAAATTAACATTCACTATCTAATAAAAAAAGCATATGATTAAAATTTTATTGAGTAATAATATTTTTGATAAAAAAAAAAAAAAAAAAGAATGGAATCTCGTCCATTAACAAGAATTGCAAGGTTGCGATATTTAAATAGATCTGATGTCGTCAGGCCCTGACTAACCCCAAGGCATGCGGGGCAGCTGCCCTGGGCCCCCCATCTGGAAGGGGTCCCCCAACAGACGTGTGCAGAAATTCTGCAACCTAAAGACCTCTTATGCCTCTGCAAGCGGGACACCAGAATAAGATTGTCCCGGGCTCCATGTAGTGTAAGTCGGGCCCTGGATGTCGTTAAATGGCATTTATCACACAAAGTAAATATTTTTGGACGATTACCTCTCACACTTCATGACACCTTGTGATATGGCCGAAAAAGTTTGAAAAAGTTGATTATTTAATTACTGGAGATGACAGTGAAACTTTAGTGAATGGTACATAAAAAGGAGTAATGGGTCACATAAATCAATCAGAAGCTGATATACCTCTTCCTCTTACTTTTGTGACTGAAGAAAGGAGGTAAATTATAGACTTCAGTTACCCGTTCAAAATATATTATAGCACATTCGCTACATCGAATCCAGAGTACAAACCACGCGTTTTTGGTATTTTAAACACATTTTCATCTTTAGTTTGGATAGCTACCATAACAGTTTTAATTGCAATGTTGTTAGTACACCCCGCGACAAAAAGATAGGTACAAAGGATTTTTTCTTTGATTTTTTATAAAATAACATTATCTAAACTGTGCTTATCATTTATTATTATCATAAAATAACACTATTCCCGGACTAATTTTTGTTTTAAGACTAATTTAGAAAAGTTTTAAGACTAAAATTTTTCGAATTTAAGACTACACTCCGCGACAAAAAGATAGGAACAAAGGTTTTTTTTTTAAATTTTTCAATTGTGCTTATCATTTATTATTATCATAAAATAACACTATTCCCGGACTCATTTTTGTTTTAAGACTAATTTAGAAAAAAATTAAGGCTAAAATGTTTTTAATTTAAGATTACACACTGCGACGAAAAGCTTGGAACAAAGGGTCTTTTTTTAAATTTTTGAATATGATTCAAATATTTAATATGTTTATGATATGATAATATTTTGCTATGATAATCAATGATCAGCACAATTTAGATAATTTTATTTTATGAAAAAATAAAAAAACCTCTTTGTTCCTATCTTTTTGTCGTGGAGTGTAGTCTTAAATTAGAAAAAAATTAGCCGTAAAACTTTTCTAAATTAGTCTTAAAACAAAAATTAGTCGGGGAATAGTGTTATTTTATGATAATAATAAATGATAAGCACAATTTAGATAATGTTGTTTTATGAAAATTCAAAGAAAAAACCCTTTGTACCTATCTTTTTGTCGCGGGGCCTGGAAATGGAAATATTCATCTGGTAAAATCGTACTTCAGATATTTTTGTTAAGGCCGAATTCGATCTTACTGCCGACTCTAATAGGGAAAAAAAAAAAAAAAAAATTTTTTTCGCAGGTTATTGGATCAATGTTTCTTTGTTTGGCTGACAAATCAGTTATTTTATCGTTTCTCACATTTCCCCCTGTTACTGAAATAAAACATGCACCACAACTGACCAAAGCTTTTGAAAACAGATATTACCAATGCATGGCGGTACCCAGGGAGAGTTTTCTAGAAATGTTAAAATCAAGAGATAAAAATTTTAGAACACTTGCAAATGATATTGAGAATAATAAATTGAGTACTTTCAGAGCATTTCTGGATTTTTTTTTTTTTTTAAACAGAAAATAAAATATTGCTTTCATATTTAACCCCTTAACGCGCGCTGTCCTCGCTGCGAGGACGCAAAATTTGAGATCCCGCTGCAAAAATTTATCCCGGAAAATTTTTAGTAAAAATTTACGTTTATCACATATCAGAAAAGGCCGGTATTTTAACCTTAAAATTAAAAATTTCTTTTAGTTTAATTTAGTTCATGAATTCCGGTGGCAGTAAAATTTAAATGATATGAATTGTCTTGCGCCGCAAAGGGTTAACACTGAGCTGAGAAATGCTTTTGATGAAACATTCTTCATATCGGAAGATCGTTTCATTGAATTTAATCTATGTTCGTTCGAAGAGGTTTCTGCTGCAGAGATTTATTAGAAACATTTGTACACAGGTTGATGGCATCGGGAATTTACTTTAAGTATTTTAGTGATGGTTATTTTCTTCTTGGCATTCCATTATTGTAGCTGTACCCCGAGGGAGAAATTGGTGAAAGAAAACTGATTCTTACAGATGTTGCTCCAACATTTATATTTCTGCTAACAGATTATTGTATTTCTATTTTGGTTGGTTCTTGCAGTGCAGTAGAAATTCTGTATGGCCGTAAAAGAAAAGGGAGCAAACAAACGAAAATAACAGGTTGAAAAAGTAAAATAAAGGTCACTGAAAGCAATATTTAAGGAATGTTTTTGTGCATTTTAAGCAAAAATTCGATGAATTGTAATGTTAATATGCCTTTCTTTGTTCATTATTGAAATTATTATTATATTTTAGATACAGTCGGCAGAAATATTCGAGCGCTAGCAATAATTCCTATGGTACACTTTACACTGTTATATTAAATAAATCCTTGTCGAATCATGTTCTTAGACTGACTAAGAACGTGATTCGATAAGGATTTATTTAACAAAACAGAATTCAAACAAAAAATTCTACCCTTCAAAATGGTTTCTCTTAAAGAATTTTTTTTATAATTACTATGATAACTTAGCTTTCCAAACATGCGAAAATCTAAAAAGTATGTGTACAATATAGAAATTAAACACCACAAACTACGTTCGTTCCTACGCAAAAATAACATAATGTTCATTTTCGTCTTATTCTTCAGGTCCGCATCACGTGATCATTTAGCTGGGGAAGCTAGTTCATGTTGCCGTCAGATAATGGGAGGGGGGTGGGTGGGGCGTTGCTTGTTCTATCTATATGAGGTCTATGAGTAGAAGTACACGAAGTATCGCGAATGAAATTGGAATTTCATTCACTTCTATTAAATGTATTCTACCGCGTCAGAAAGGCGTTTCCGAGCCGACATTCCTAAGGGATTTCAAGTCGGCTAGGTGTGCGTTACCTCCCTCAAAGTTTATAATATTTTAGTTGGGACACCCTGTATATATAAATAAATAAATAAAGATATAGAAACCATAAAAAAGGTATTTAGACACTTTAGAAGCAAAAGTTCTGCAAAAATTACAATTTCAAAAGCATTTAATGTTATAAAAAAAAAAAAAAAAAAAAATCTGGAGTGACTCCACTCGACTTTCCGAACATTGAGTAATTAACAGTTTTGTAGATAAAGTAAAGAAAGAGTAGTTGTTAAACAAACAAAAGAGAGAAAACCATAATAGAGTGTTTGAGTATTTTTCTCCATCTATTACACGTTGTTTTATTTAACGCTACTGAACTTTGAGCCCATAGATCATAATGACAAAGAAATTTTCGTTGTGTCCCTGTAAAAACCTATAAATGTTAGATTCACCAAAATGCTTATAGTTAGTGCAACAGTGATTTATAATACTCATATAAATTTTCAGCTGAATTCAATAAGGCGTTTAGATGCTATCGTACTTTTAAAAATTTAGTCCCATAGGCCATAATGATAAAGAATTTTTCTTTGTGTCCCTGTAAAAAAACTGTAAGTGCTAGATTTACCAAAATCTATACAGTTAGTTCAACTGTGATTTATAACATGTGTACATTTTTTTTGCTCGGATTAATAAGGCGTTTAGACACTATCACATTTTTAAAAATTTGGCCCCATAGGCATAATGATAAAGAATTTTTCTTTGTGTCCCTGTAAAAAAAACTATAAGTGATAGATTCTCCAAAATCTATACAGATTGAGTATTTGTGATCTATAATATGTGTATAAAATTTTTGCTCAATTGAATAAGGCGTTTAGATGCTATCGCACTTTTAAGATTTTGCTCCCATAGGCCATAATGATAAAGAATTTTTCTTTGTGTCCCTGTAAAAAAACTATAAGTGCTAGATTCACCAAAATCTACTGTCTGGCTCTCATAAGAACAGCTCTGGGTATGGTTGTAAGAAAGGAAGGGGCAACTTATCAGAGGGAGAACAAGTTTTAAGTGTGGGAGAAAGGTTGTCATATTTGGCGTAGCTAGCAAAGTTCTTTTCTCCCTTTTTTAAAATCTTGTATATAAATTCAGGAAGCATTTTAGCAGTTTTATCAAGATACACTTGTAACAGAATTTCCCCTAAAAAAGAGTAGTTATTAAAAAAAAAAAAAGAATTAGAAATTTTTATTCAGTTAGCATTCTCTTGAAATTGAAATCTTTAAATTGTGTTTTCTCAATTTGCATTTTTATTTATGAATTCAAGAACTTCAAAATGATTAAACTTCTACAAATAATTAATAACGAACGTTATTTTATTTATTTATTTATATATTTAAGATATTTATTGTATGTTTAAAAGAACCTACTTAAATAAAGAGAGATGGATTTTGAAATTTATTGATAAGTTTTTGAGAAAAAAATATAGTGCAAAACTGGAAAAAAAAAAAAAAAAAAAGAAAAAAAAAAGAAAGAAAAAAAAAAAAACTGATTTTTTAAAAAATATATATGTATATTAAGTTATTGCAAAATTCATCCCTTATTCTTTGAGGTAGGTTCTATTAAATAACCCCCCACCCCTCTCAAAATAATAATAATAATAATAATAATAATTAATAACTTTTTTCTTAAATAGCTGCAGAAATTTAATCATTTTGAAGAGCATGAATTCATGAAAAAATGCAAATTGAAAAACGCAATTAAAAAATTTCAAATCTCTAAAAAGACATATGGAAAATCATAAGTAATTTTGAATGAATTTATATTTTACAGAACACTCCTAATATAGTTCAATTTATAAATATTAAATGGAAACATAAGCTTTTATATGAAACATATTTTAGTGGTGCTGTCAAAGGTGCAAAATCCCCTTTATATATATATGAAAATAAGAATAATAGTGTCTTCAATACAATTCCATTATAAAAGTAAACCATATTGTATATTAACAAAAAAAAAAAAAAAAAAAAAAAAAGAGCTTATACAGAATATTATAAAAAGTGTCCTTAACAAACAAACATTAACAAAATTGAATCGTATAAGAAGGTTTAAATTATTTTGTGGGTAGCTTTAAGAGAAGTAACTGTAATAATATGTTCACATATCAAATATTTATTTGTTTTCTCTTATGTTTTAAATAATTTAACAGTACTAAAAATAAATTTAAAAAGTGTGAGCCAATCGACCACAATTTATAAAAATTCTATACTGCATAATGATTTAAGGGGGAAAAAATACAAGTCCTGTAAATCTATATGGTTCTCAGAATAATATTTCAGAACGATTTGACAATAGGAAATGCTGTAAGTCAATCGCTGAACGGAACAACTGAACGAGAGGAATGTGGCGAGAAATTCCAGTGTTGGCGCGAAAAGAAAATACCGGACATCCCTAAAATTAAGTCGACTGATCGGTTACCCTAGCAACTGGACAGTGACTAAACCAGTTCCAGGGTCGTTCTTATCTCGGTCGTACAGTATAGGGTTCGTACTATGGTGACTTACAATATGCGTACCAACTTTCAGGTTAATCGAACGAAGCGTTTAGACGCTAGCGTGTTCACCCACAGACATACACACATACACACATACACACATACACACACACATACATACATCATCGTAAAAATAGTGAAAACGGACTCAGGGGACCTCAAAACGTATAGAAACATCAAAATCTCGAATTCGGATTTTTGACATGATTACAATACTTTCCTCACTATAGTGTTCGGAAAGTAAAAAAAGAGAGAGAGAGAGAGAACAAGTTTAAATACGTGTGCTTGAAAAAAGAAAGAAAAAAAAAAAAAAAAGATAACCCACCTGCATGTGTACGAGTCAAAAGCACTTAAAATTTTAAAACTTTTTCTGAAACTTTTAAAAGTTCTAATTATATTGTATTTTATACTTTTTATTGCGTGAAAAATAACACTCTAACATTACATAAAGTTAATCGTACTTATATTTTTTATTAAAACAAGTTACATTTTAAAAAATGCTGCAATGATCAACGACTTTTACGAAGTTTGTCACTTTCATTACACATTAGTGGATTGTACTAAACTATTCATTATACATAATTACATATATTATCGTAAAAAAAAAAAAAGGTGCGAAAAATCGAACGTTCTTATTGTAATAGGAACGTTGCTTAGTATTTATCACACCGATAAAAAAAATAACTATCGAAAAAAAGAAAAAGAAAAAAATATATATATATATATATAGAAACACATGATTTTTTTTTCTTAAATCAGAATCCGATATAATTTCTCGTGCACGAAAACAAAATTATTTTATGTTTCAAGCAACAAGATATATAAAGTAGAGTGATAAATGGTAACCCTTGAGAAGGTCCAAGATGAGTCATGTGACATGCTCTCCTTGCACCTGCGTATTCGGTGGTTCCCTTGGTAACAGCTTATTTTCAGTAAATTTCTATGGCAACAGTTTGGAGATTGTTCTTCGCATAATTCATAATCACCAATGTTTTTGTTTACTTAAGTAGTTTAATATGCTTTTGTTCTAAATCATTCTGATTTTTATTTTACTTCTTTTTTATTTCGTGTAGTTGAACTTTAACCGACAAAATGCTTAAAGATAATTAAAAAATTATTATTTGTTGTTAAATTTAGCTCTTTAAAAGTTTAAATTTTCTTTTATAAACACTTTTAAACTTTGTTGGGAAACGATGAAAAAAAAGGTATTTTATCATTTATTAAAATGTGAAATATGTGTAAAATTATTTTAAAAACAATTTATTTCGGTCACAGGACTGCCATGTTACTTAACAATAATGATAATTTGTCGAACTGATATTTTAAATGCCAAAATAGCGATAATAGCGACACAGCAACCTATTGGAGCATGTCACGTGATTCATCTTGAACCACGGAAAGCTAATCCTTCATCCATTGAATCAGCACTCTAATTTATATATCTCGTTGGTTTCAAGGTATGATTTGATGCTTGTCATTTGAGTAACTGTTATTTATTCGTTAATAATGATTGGCTGCGTGATATTTCTCTGTTTAACCAATTTTATTGAAATCTCACTTACTTGATTGCAATTGTTAGCTATTGATGTAAAGAGAATGGACCATGTAAAATACGTTATACAGAAAAGCTACATGATTTTGCTTTCAGCAAGTATTGGTTTTTGAATGCTTCCATTTAAATGCGACTGTCACTTATTCATATAAATTATATGAATAATATGTAATACGCGATCGAGAAACTCCACATGACTTTTATTTAAGCATTACTAGTTATAGATCTAAGCATTAAGCTATTTACTAAAATAATCTGGACATGCAAAATAAGTTAAAAGTGAAATTAACGTCTAAAAGATATCGAAAGCAGGTACATGAACATTTTATCTAAATAAAATAATATTCGTCGAAAGGTTTTTAAGAGAAACTCCTGTTTTTTCATTTGTTGTGCTACTATTGGAAATTATCTAATTTTAAAAGACATCTACTGCGTATTTATGCTAAAAATTTAAATTCGGAAAAGAAAAAATAATTGTAAGATGCGTTATAATGGTAAAGAAATGTTTAGATTTTTACAAAAAGTATATAAATTATCAACTACAATTGAATATTCAAGAAAAGTGTTCTTTAACATGTTACTATTTTGTTTTGTTTCACCTAATTGTATTAACTGAAAATAAGACAAACACTTTTAATGATCTTTATGCAAAATAATTTAATTTCCCCGAAATTGAGTTTGTTTAATAGTTGTTAAATCTAATTTAAAGTAAAAGAACATCGAAAACTGTTTAACGAAAGAAGGTATAAAGTAATATTTGCCCTGGGAAATTGTATGTTACATAAAACATAAAGCAAATGGAAAAAATTTCGAACAGCAAGGATTGCATTTCTTGCTGCGAAAGTATATTTGCCCTATTTAAATAGACCTTATTTAATTAAATATTATTTGTCCCATAAAGAAAACGTTTTTGGTCAATTGATTCTCGCACTACAAGATTATCTTGTGATTCATTCAAAAGAGTTTGGAAGAGTCGATTATATAATTACTGGAGAGGACAGTCAAATTTTGCCGAATGGCACTTTAACAGGAATAATGGGTCATATAAATCGGTCAGAAGCTGACATAGCTCTTCCTCTCACTTTTGTAGATGAAGAAAGATTGAAATCTGTGGATTTCAGTTACCCATTTAAACTATATCACGACACATTTGCTACACGAAAACCCGAGTACAAACCTCACGTTTTTGGCATCTTGCAAACATTTTCATCTTCAGCTTGGATAGGAATTATGACAGCGTTAATTGCAATGCTGCTAGTACATTACGTCATTATGAAATGGAAATAATCATTTGATAAGATCCTACTTCAGGTATTTGCCGTTTCGTTAAGGCAAAATTCGATCTTAAAACCTCACTCACTGGGAGAAAATATTCTAATTTATTCGTGGGTGATAGGAACGATGTTTCTTTGTTTGGCTAATGATTCGGTAATTCTATCGTTTCTTGCCTTTCCACCTGTCACTCAGATAAAGAACGTGCCGCAGTTGGCCAAAGCTGTTGCAAACGGAGAATACCATTGTATGGCGGTTCCCAGAAAGAGTTTCTTAGAAAAGTTAAAATCAGGAAATGAAAATTTTAGAACACTTGCAAATGATATTGAGAATAATGAATTGAGTACTTTCATGGCATATTACGATTTTGTAAGTGAAAAAAGAAAAGAAAATCTTGCTTTCATATTTAACACTGAGCTGAGTGCTGCTTTTGATGAAACATTCTACATCTCGGAAGATCGTTTCAATGAATATATGGGAGCTGTGTTTGTTCGAAAGGGTTTTTGCTGCAAAGATTTATTAGAAATATTTGTACACAGATTGATGGCATCAGGAACTTACTTTAAGTATTTTAAGGATAGTTATTTTCTTACTGGAATGCCCTTTTCCTTACAATACACCGAAGAAGAAATTGATAAAAGAAAACTAGTTCTTACAGATGTTGCTTCTGCATTTATATTTCTGTTAACAGGCTACTGTATCTCTTTTTTTGTTCTTGGAGTAGAAATTTTGCACTGCTGTAAATGGAGAGTGAGCAAGGGAGTGCAAATAACAAGAAGAAAAAGTAAAATAATGGTCACTGAAAGCACTGACTAAAGAATGTTTTCTGTATTTCAAGTAAAACTTCAATGAATTGTATTGTTAAAATCTCGTTTGTTTTTCATTTTAGAAATTACAATTATTTCTTAGAAATTTTAAACAAATTTTAAACTTGAATTAATTATAAAATTGTTATTAATAATTTAATTGGAAAATTTATTATTTTTCCAATATCAAGCATCTTAAAAAATCCTCGATAGTTCTGCAAATGAAAATTGAAATTGGTTGTTATTAACAAAAACAGATATCATAAATTATAGAAATTTAATACATAACGAATGTAACTTGTCTAACTATTTTACTGTATTATATTAGAAGCATTTTTTTTTTACATGTCCGTTAAAATTTTAGCTTGAACCGAATTTTTCAGCAAAAATAGGCTTTTTTTTTTTTTTCTCTCTGTTTTAATTTTACAGCAGAAACTTTGAGTGGCGTAAAAAAAAAAAAAAAAAAAATGTGATCAAAAAGGAGAAATGTTAAAATTTAAAACATTGTTTAGCCTTCTGAGAGTCTTTCGGTTCTTTTTCAGAAGAAATTCTACTATTATATCTCTTTTGCTGTGTATTTGATATAAACCGTTATTCTTGATACTTTTAACGTGATATCTAATGTGATTTAAAGGAGTACATTGCATGTACTTGTGATTTAACTACGAAAATTAATAAATTATTTAAATGCGTACAGAAAGTATTTCTGAATTGCTTTTTGTTGGTATGATATTTGTATGTAAATTCTGTGAAATTTATTTGCATAATTTCTTGTAGACGTTTTGTAAATATAATTATCATGAAAGAAATTAATATCAAAAATTTGCGAAATTTCACTTCAGTATAAATAGACTTCAATAAATGTGTATATATATATTATCTATAAGATATTTAGAGTTTATTATTTTTACTTCAATGAAATTTTATATTAAGCCGTTATATAGTAAACTAATTCTAAATTTAACAAATCTCTGATAAACTAATAATATTAATAAAATAAGCCAGCTTATTTTTAATTCTGTTTTAAAGGAAATCGTTTTTTAAAGCTCTTGCATATTTGATATTCTTAGAAGAGATATAAAATTCAAATTTTTATATTAAACACAACAAGTGTTTTACACAAAGCGTTTGAATTAAAATCCAAAATTTTATAATTTGTTTTGATAATAATAATTTATTTATTTTATTTATTTTTTACTTGTAGAGATAAGAAAATTTAAGAATAAAGGTATTACGTTATGCACAAACTTTCATAAATAACAAATTAAAGACAGGAAAAGAATTCTTTCATATTGAATAATTTGCAAGAAAAATGAGATAAGGCGTCAAGCAGAAATGCTGCCCTCATCCGAGGCAACAAAATGGCGGCGATGCGCCGGCCTATATATTTTATTTAAGAGGCTCTACCTAAAACATAAGATCTGAAAATTACGTGTAACAGGGAAAAAACAAAAAATCAAACAGAAATAATATAAAAAATTAAGATTAATCCAAAGTAACTAAGTAAATAGAGAATTAATATTAAATACTCTTTTCCTTACAACGTACTTGTCAAAAGCAAATTTTTGCAAAAAAAAAAAAAAAAAAGATAATTTTTGTAATAGCAATGAATTAAAAAATCCAGAATATCTCTATTGATTATACTTATAAGAATACAATATATAAAACATGAGGCAGAGAAACCATAAAAAGAAATAAAAGATAATATTTAGAGACTTATTAAGCAAAACTTCTGCAAAAATGCTAATTTCCAAAGTATCAAAGCATTTAATGTTGCTTTAGAAACAAATATAAATAAGTGTAGTTTTTTTTTTTTTTTTTTTTTTTTAAGGTGACAATTTGCGAGTATCCGAGTCACAAATCCTTGAATAAAAAAAAAAAAAAAAAAAAAAAATCTAAAGTTTCTAAAACTTCTAAAAGTTCTAAATGTTCTATGGTTTTTGTATAGCGTGAATAATAGCACTCCAACATTACGAAAAATTAAAAGTGATCATATTTTTATTAAAATGAGTCACATTTTATAAAATGCTGTGATCAATGTATATTATGAAGTTTATCACTTCCATTACAGATTTTAGTGGCTTGTACTAAACTATACATTATACACAGTTATTACTTTCTCTTACCCATAAGGTAGAGAAAGTATTGTTTTTGGGTCAAATTTTCGAACGCGAGATTTTGTTATATTTACACGTTCTGAGGTCCCCTGAATACGAAAATCATGTTTTTAGCAAATGGTCTGTGTGTGTCTGTGTGTGTGTCTGTATGTGTGTCGGTGTGTCTGTTCGTTATCAGCATATCTCAAAAACAAATTATGGCAGAAAGTTCAAACTTGGTATTCTAAATGTGTATCATATAGGGATGCTACAGTAAGCTTTTTGTTAAGATCGAGCAAATGGTTCGTGTACAGGGACAATCAAGAGATTTCTAATACATTACGTCTATGGGGGAAATTGCAGGAAAGTAGAGTTTAACGTCTATAGACTGCTCTAAACCAAATGAAACGAATATATATTTTTTGTAATAGAGACAGTAAACTGGGAAAATTTTTTTTGTGTATAAGACCTCGTCAATCCCTTTAAAACGAATGGTTGAACCATCGATCTGCGATAATTTAAAACAAAGTTATCAATTTTTTTTACTTTTAACGAAAAAAAAAACTGCACTTTTTTTTTTTTTTTTAAATATTGAGAATAAAACGGACTTTTTTTGGATATTTAGTGTTATACTACTTCTCCAATATGGAAATCGTCTGCCTTATCATAAAAGATAATTTTTTTAATAATAATTTTAATAAATTATTTTTTAAAAAGAGAATTATTTTTTAATAACCGAATTAAATTCTATATAAATATAGGAGTATTAATGAAACGGGGGGTTGAGGGGTGCGATGCCCCCCCCCCCTCATTCAGAACTAATTATCATATAAAACACTTCAGAAGCCTAATATGACTTGTTTAACATAGGTTTACATAACAGTACTCGTTTTCTTACCTATTAATCTGCAACCTGTATTTATAGTACTAAATTTCAGGATAAGAGAAAGTCGTGTGAGTGACACACCTGATTATGTATATTATCGGAGAAAAAAAACAGTGCAGAAAATCGAATGTTTTGTTTATAACATGAACGTTGCTCAGTATTTATCCATACCGATAAAAAAATAACTGTCGCACATATATATATATATATATACATATTTATATATTATACCAGAATCCGATATAATTTACACAAAAACAAAATTATTAAATTTTTCAATGTGTCATTTGATACTTGTCTTTAAAATAACTTTTATTTATTCGTTAATAATGATTGGCTGTGGGAAATATCTCTGTTTAAACTATTATTATCGAAATCACACCTGATTGCAGTTATCAGCTTTTGATGTGAAGAGAAAATGCGTGCTAGAGGAATGCTACATACTTTTGCCTTCAGGCAGTATTTGTTTTTGAATGCTTGCATCTTTAAATGCAACTGTCACTTATTCATATAAATTATATGAATCACGTGTAATACGTGATAGAAAAACTGCACATGTTTTTTTATTTAAGCAGTACTGGTTATAAATGTATGCATTAAGCTATTTACTAAAATAATCTGGACATGCAAAATAAAATAAAAATGAAACTGACGTCTAGAACATATCGAAAGCAGATATATGAAAATTTTATCTAAATAAAATAATATTTGTCGAAAGTTTGTATGAGAAACTCCATATTTTATTTGTTGTGTTACTATTGAAAATTATCTATTTTAAAAAGACATCTACTGCGTATTTATGCTAAAATTTAACTGCGGAAGAGGAAAAAGAAATATTATGTAAGATTGATTTTAATGGTGAAGAAATGTTTAGATGTTTCCAAAAAGTAAATAAATTATCAACTACAATTTGATATTTACGAAAATTGTTCTTTAACATGTTAGTATTTTGCTTTATTTCACCTAATCGTATTAACTAGAAGTAAGACAAACACTTTTAATAAACTTTATGCAAAACAATTTAATTTCAACGAAATTAGATTTGTTTAAAAGTTGTGAAATCTAATTTAAAGTAAAATAACGTCAAAAACTGTTTAGTAAAAGAAGGTATAAAGTAATGTTTTCCCTGTGAAATTGTATTTCATAATACATAAAGCAAATGGAAAAACATCGAACAGCAAGCATTGCATTTCTTGCTGAGAAAATCTATTTGCCCTATTTAAATAGACCTGATTCAATTAAAACTTATTTATCCTATAAAGGAAACATTTTTGGCCAATTGATTCTCACACTACAAGATTATCTTGTGATTCATTCGAAAGAGTTTAAAAAAGTCGATTATATAATTACGGGAGAGGACAGTCAAATTTTGCCGAATGGCACTTTAACAGGAATAATGGGTCATATAAATCGGTCAGAAGCTGACATCGCTCTTCTTTAACTTTTGTAGATGAAGAAAGATTGAAATTTATAGATTTCAGTTACCCATTTTAACTATATCACGACACATTTGCTACACGTAAACCAGAGTATAAACCTCACGTATTCGGCATTTTGCAAACGTTTTCATCTTCCGTTTAGATAGCTGTTATGACAGCTTTAATTGCAATGCTGCTGGTGCATTACGTCACTATGAAATGGAAATATTCATTTGATAAGATCTTACTTCAGGTATTTTCCGTTTTGTTAAGGCAAAATTCAATCTTAAAGCCTCACTCACTAGGAGAAAACATTTTAATATATTCGTGGGTGACAGGAACTATGTTTCTTTGTTTGGCTAATGATTCGGTAATTCTATCATTTCTTGCCCTTCCACCTGTTACCCAGATAAAGAACGTGCCGCAATTGGCCAAAGCTGTTGCAAACGGAGATTACCATTGTATGGCGGTTCCCAGAAAGAGTTTCTTAGAAATGTTAAAATCAAGAGGTGGAAATTTTAGAATACTTGCAAATGATATTGAGAATAATGGATCGAGTACTTCCAGGGCATATTTAGATTTTGTAAGCAAAAGTAGAAAACAAAATCTTGCTTTCATATTTAACAGGGAGCTGAGTGATGCTTTAGCTGAATCTTTCTACATATCGGAAGATCGTTTCAATGAATTTATGCGAGCTATATTTGTTCGAAGGGGTTTTCGCTGCAAAGATTTATTAGAAATATTTGTACACCGATTGATGACATCAGGAATCTACTTTAAGTATTTTAGGGATGGGTATTTTCTTCTTGGAATGCCATTTTCCTTAAAATACGCTGAAGAAGACGCTGATAAAACTAGTTCTTACAGATGTTGCTCCAGCATTTATGTTTCGTTTAACAGGCTACTGTATCTCTGTTTTGGTTCTCGCAATAGAAATTCTGTACGGCCGTAAAAGAAAAATGGGCAAGCAAGTGGAAATAACAAGAAGAAAAAGTAAAATAATGGTAACTGAAAGCGCTGTTTAAAGAATGCCTTGTGTATTTACAGCAAAAATTCAATGAATGGTATTGTTAATATCTCGCTTGTTTTCTATTTAATTTTTTTTTCATTTAGAAATTTTAAACAAATTTCACCCGTGCATTAATTATAAAACTGTTACTAATATTTTAATTGGACAAAAGTTCTTTTTTTCCCGAATATCATGCATTTTAAAAAATCCCCGATAGTTCAACAAATGCAAATTGAAATTGTTTGTTATTAACAAAACCAGATATCAAAAATTATAGAAATTTAATATAAAACGAATGTAATTTGTTTATTTTTTTTACTGTACTATGTTATAAGCTTTTTTTTTCACCTTTGTTAAAATTCTAGCTTGAGTTAAATGTTGCTGCACAGATTTATTAGAAAGAGATTTGAACACAAATCGATGGAATCAGGAATTAATTTAAGTTTCTTGTATTTTTTATTCTCCTTACTGATGTAAGGTTGAGGCTGTGGTAGGTAACCACCGTTTTAAAATACTGCTGGACCCAGCTCTCGTAATAAGTTGGGGAGGCTAAAATTGCTTCGGCGTAAGACTGGGCGAAGTTTTAGGCTAGAATAGTTTTGTGTCAACATAGCGCTACAACGGAGAATGTAAGTTGCGAAGTATAGGCACATCTGAAGAAGCTTTAAAGTTTGATTGAAGTGAAGGGACGGGGGGGTTAATTGAAGGAAGTATAAGTAGGAATTTATTTTAGTAAGATGTGTGGTAGTGGTGTGTTTTGGTCTAGTTCATTCCGTTGTTTAGTTTTCATGCTACTATTTCCAATGCAATAATCCTCAAAATTCATATTTATATCAAAAATTTACAATTTCGATATGTTGATAAAATCGTAAATTACGAATAATTTACGAAAACTTCCTATTAGAATATTTGTATTCAATCATGTTCAAACAAATATCATAAATGCAATTTTGAAGTTGTCTAATATATTTATGATCCTCAAAATGGAAGTTTAAGCTCAATTTTGCCTTATTCTGACATGTTAAAGTAAATCGTAAATTCCAAATAACTTACGAATTTTTTAAATTGGAAAAATGATAGTCTATGATATTCATGCCAGTATCCTAAATAATATTTCGAAAGTGGTTTGATATCTTTACGAGGAATATATCCCTCAAGATAGACGTTGTGAAATTTTGCTCTTTTCTGCCATGTTAAGAAATTAGTAAATTTCCAATAACTTACGAAATTTTTATATTGGAAAATTCATAGTCATTAATATTCTGCCAGTATCCTAAATAATATTTCAAAAGTAGTCTGACATCTTTACGATGAAAATATCGCTCAAAATTGAAATTTATGTGAAATTTTGCCCTATACTGCCTTGTTAAGAAATTCGTAAATTTCCAATAGCTTGTGAAATTTTCAAAGTAGCATGTTTATAGTTACTGATGTTCCTTCCGGCATCAAAACTAATATTTTAAAACTGGTCTGACATTTTTACAGTTAAAAGTTTCCATTTAATGAACGTTTAAAAGAATTTTTGTCCTATTCTTCCATGTTAAGAAAATCGTAAATTTCTAATAACTTACGAAGTTTTTTTATTCGAATGTTGCAAATGATTATGGAAAGTAATATTTAAAAACCGATCTGACCTCTCTGCGATTATTTGTTCGTGAGATATCGTGTAAACAAACTAACAAACTAACGGGCTAACACACTAACGGACTGACACACTAACAGACACCCTACAGACAGACACCATACAAATTTTGTCATTTTCGGATTCCTCACACCTGAAAACGTGTAAAAAAGTCAATAAACCGTGGTCGAAAAATTTCACGATTACCTAAGCTCCCCATACCTATAGTATGATGGGGAACTAATATTTAACATTTCGAACGCCAAAGAGAAAATTTGAATAGCAGATATCTGTTTCGGTAGCGTTTAACGTACAGTTTTCAGTACATAAAGAAATGAAAAGGGATTGCTGTATAAGAAAGGTAAGGGATTCTGATCAGACAATAGAATTATAGAAAATATTAGAAAAATATTAAAGATGTAATAAGTGAGATATTCTATATATTCTGAATTTATTTAAAATTGGAGACACGTTAAAGGCATTGTTAAATTTAAATCCTTCATTCAGGTATTATTATTCATTTGTAAGCGCATGATAGTATAAATATTCTTTTCTCACGATCACAATCTCAAGAAAATTAATAGAATTTTTCCTATTTTCTGATTATAAGAAAGGAATTTGTATTACAATCGCAATGATATGGTGGTAATCTAGTAACTTTATATCCTAAAAGTCTTAATAAATTATCAATACTATGTTACATTGATTTGAATGGGGATGTTATTTTAAAATAATAAAAAGCACAAAAATGCGAAACAATTACTAAAATTACAGTCAGCAAATTGGTCAGCGAATATTTCTTAAATTATAAAACAACTATCTGATAATAACGAAAGCATAAAGCGAAATATTAATGCTGCACATTATAAATAACTGTAAAGTTATTTTTAGTTTTCTGTGCTGCTTATTTGATTATTTGATATTATCTTTGCTTTTTCCCTTTATATTTCGCGCCAAATGAATGACAAAAATAGTCGACAGCACCCACCTTACCTAAAATGAAGTGGACAAACCCGTTTCTATAGTGACCATTTCTACCCTCACAGATTTTCTCCCATAGACCTTATATACATAGACCATGCATCCCCCTCATTATCTGTCCGCGAGATGAGCTAGCTTCCCCAGCTAAATTATCACGTCATGCAGACCTGGAGAGAGAGACGAGAATGAATATTATGTTATTTTTCCATTGGAAAGAAAGTAGTTTTGGGTTTTTTAATTTCTTTATTGTGCACATACTTTTTATTTAAGTCTTTAGATTTACGCATCGCTGGAAAGCTAAAATGTCATAGATTAATTATAAAAAAGTTTCTTTTGTGAAAATCCATTCTGAAGGGGAGAATTTTTTGCTTGATTCTTACAAAAATAAGTGCTTTCTTATGGAAGAATCTCCTTCAAGTCTGTGTCACGTGACATACGGCGCTGACCGCAAAGGATGAATACATCAGATTACACCCTCATGTTGAAGCATTTACTATAATGGGAAGTCCTATTGGTGGCATAGTCTATCTATATAAGGTCTATGCTTTCTCCTGACGGTCTATCAGTAATTGAACAGGGGTTGAGGTGGCGGGAGCCCCCCTTTTCCACTCACATTGAATTATAATACTATTAAAGCTGTTCTAAACCTATTTTAGATTATTTTTTACTGATCTCACGATTTAACATGCAGTGTGCAGGGTAAGAGAAAGTCGTGTGACTATTATTATTATTATTACTTAATCTGATGCGATCATATAAAAAGAAATAAGAAGCATGTGGTTTACACATAATTTGTAAAACACTTTAACTATTAGAAAGTTTGATGTTGGTGTTGAGAAATAAGGCCGCTTGACTACTCTTCGGTTCTAGGCCAGAGGAGGTCTTTCTAAGGGGTCCTAGCTCATATTTCCGCAAATTTCGGAGAAAACCGTGGAAAACTCCGAGCGGCTAGGCCGATGTGCGCGACCTGGGATCGAAGCCGGCACCTCACGTCTACCAGCTTTGAGCGCAGAACCGCTCGGCAGCTGGTGGGCCAGTTATAAGAAAGAAAAAAAAATCAGTTGCAGTTTTTTTTTTCTTTACTTTTTTTCTAGTACACTCAAAATAAAAATAATCTAAATTGCCCATAGCGCAGAAGTAGTGCGACGTAAAATCCAACCAACCAAATAAACAACCCAAAAAGGAGCTACACTTATGCTCATCACGTTTTTTTTTTTTTTTCTTTCTTTCAAAATAAAAATAATAATAATAGAGATTCGTAATAAAACAAAACCCTCATTTTATTGCAGTAAGCAGAATATATTCTTTTTCATAATTAAATAAGCAATTCCTTCGTGATATATTTAATATTCTGTGTTTATTCCTTTTGCTTGTGAAACATTTTCTTTTTCTTTTTGATGCCTCTCTGAATATGTTATCGCTTTCACCCGTTTCATTACACTACTCGCATCTCTCTTACTTTTCATTTTGTATTATTTTGTATGATTTATTGTTATAAATAATGTTTTAAAGAAATAAATAGTTACCAACATCGCTTTTTTATAATCAAGTATAATATGCCAGATTTCATGTTTTCATGCAAAGTTGAATTAAAAAGTATTGAGTTTATCAAAATAATTCGACGTAATGAAATTTTTAGTACGACATGGTCGTACTATTTCTTTCAGGTAACGTCGCGTCGTTACCAGTTTTTATCTGTCACCTTGAATGTACGTGCAAACATTTTTACTTATATGTAAAATGCATAAAACTGAAACTTTGTCATTGTATCCATCAGGATTTTTAATCCGGATTATTAGATTTTGTCAAAAAGTGGTACACTTAATAATTCGGACAAAACCTAGCTAACACCGTATTTTAAACATTGTATACAAAACATTTTAAATTTTAAACATTTTTTACAGGTATGAGCTAGCTATGGAGGGTATTTCACCTATAAGCCAAGGACCCTAGTGTAGTCAATTGGCCTTAACCCACACAACTAATTTACAGGATCATTCAAACATTATTATTATTATTTTAATTTGTGACAGGCCCTTTCTTTGCCTTCGGGAGAAAAATCTTTGCTGAAATAAGTAGTAAGCGTATTAAAACCCGAATAAACTACTACGTCAAAAACGCCAAAAGAAAACTATCTGCGATGCATACAGCTGTTTCGGTAGCCTTAAGCATAACGTCTTCAGTGCAAAAAGAATTTCAAGTGCAAATTTCAAGTGCAATTTCAAGTGCAATTTCAAGTGCAATTTTCAGTGCAAATTTCTTTTTGCACTGAAGATGGTACGCTTAAGGCTACCGAAACAGCTGTATGCTTCGCAGATATTTTTCTTTTGGCGTTTCTAACGTAGTAGTTTATTCGGGTTTTAATATTCCAACGCCAAGTCTCCTTGTTATTATAGGTAATAAGTGTGGTACAACCTATTCTTTACACCCACAAAGTGTCAAGAGAAATCATCAAGTATATTTCCAGATATTAAAAAATTTAAATTTCAAATAGCCTCTTTTTTTTCCCTACTCATCTGTAGAACAAATCTCAAGAACAAATAATAGCAGAAAGTCCAAACTTGGTATTCTAAATATGTATCGCATATAGTGATGCTACGCTAAACTTTCCGTTGAGATCAAGCAAATGGCTCGTGTGCAGGGACACCTATGGGGATTCAAATACATTACGTCTGTGGGGGGAATTGCAGGTAATTACAGTTTAACATGTATAGACTGCACTAAAACAAATGAAACAAATATATATATTTTATATGCGTAAAAACATGTTTCATGTAGAATGTGATATGGAAATCATTCATTGTTCGTTTACAGGGCTACACAAAAGAACTAGATTATAGTGCGACAATACTTAAAAAGTGAAGGAAGAGTACTTCAGGTTGTGCCGTGTTATTAATATACAATTTGTTTATGTGCACCATGTGACGTGTACATAATCTTCAGAAGATATACAGAGATGCCAATATTTAAGCCATAACATTCTTTTTTTATTGTTAGTGGAAGTGCTTTACTATAATATTTTACCATGACCGGCTTAGCAGTTTGAATGAATTCTTTATGGTCATATGAATAATAATCTATTTCTTTAAGCTAGTTATTCATCGCTTGGCTTTTGTATATTTACACGTTTTGAGGATTTCTGAATAACGAAGTCAAGTTTTGAATGCTTGATCTTTGTCTGTGTCACTTAGAGAAAATTAAAAACAAATAATTTTAGACGATCCAAGTATTGTATTTTGAAGTTAATACTTTCGTTACTCGAAAACTTCGATCAATATTGAAAAGTTTCAAGAAATGTTGCGTGTCTGAATAATTTTAAATAAACCTTCAAATTTATTAGAATATTTGAATTCTGTATAAAATGTAGGTACAGTAATAAAAGGGATGCAGGAACGGGGGGGGGGGGGGGGGCGGCGCCCCCACTCTTCACACAGAATTATTTGCCAAATGGAGCTGTTCCGAAGCCTAATTAGAATTGTTTTAACATAGGTTTACATAACGGTACTAATTATCTTACCCTTTAATCTCCAGTTAGTATTTATAGTATTAAATTTCAGAGTAAGAGAAATGCGTGTGAATCATACACCAGATTATTTTTCAAACGTACGGCTTAGTTTGAAACGATGCTTCCAGAAATAAAGATACAATTTTTTTTTTTTATTTTTTTTTTTTAATGGTTTGGCCCGAAATATTGAAAATGGGTAATTTGCGTGTTTATTGTTAATTCTTCAGTATTAGCAGTACGAATGGACTATTTCTTTCAGACAGCGATTATGCATTATCATCGTTTAATGTATTACACCAGACTAATAAATTTATTTATTTTAATATAATATTGAATTTATAAAATAAAAAGTGGGCGTAGAGAAGGAAATATAATGATACAAGAAGAGTTATAATTTAATTTAATTTATAGAATTGTCAATGATATAGGAAAAACCACATCAGTCATTTTTCTTCCTAATAATAAACAGAATGGAAAATGGATAATATTTCACCTGGAGACATTTTGTGTATTTAGACCAATTAAATAACATGTAATGTCACTCACACGACTTTCTTTTACCCTGAAAGTGAATGCTATAAATACAGATTGAGATTAAGAGGTAAGATAACGAGTACTGTTATGTAAACCTATGCTAAAACAGTTCAAATTTGGCTTCGTAACAGCTTTATTTGACAAATAATTCCACGTGTATGGGTTTCTGCCCCCCTTAAACTCTCGTTTCATTATTGTACATATATTTATGTAGAATTCAAATGTGTTTTTATTAAATTCAAAATTTCATTTAAAATTATTCTGACAACTTTCACACGCAACATTCCTTGAAACTTATGAATCCTGAACAAACTTTTCTAGTAACAAACATATTAACTTCAAAATAAAACATTTGCATTGCCTGAAATTATTTGTTTCTTATTTAATCTAAGAAACAGAGGAAAAGATCTAACTATAAAAACTTGAGTTTGGTATTCAGGAAGCTTCAAAACGTATAAATGTACAAAACACAAGAAATGAATATTTAGCTTAAAAAAATACATTATTTACCATAATGCTATGAGGAATTAATTTTATTTCCTGAGCAGATTTCCTGGACACGATAAAATATAGTAAAGCACTTCCGCAAACAATGAAAAAGAATGTCGAGGCTTAAATATTGGCATCCCTGTATATCTAATGAAAGTTATGTATACATCACATGGTGCACATAAATATAATATTATAATTATAACACACAGCACAACGTGACGTACGCTTCTATCAATTTTTGAGTACTGTTGCACTATAGTCTAGTTCTTTTGTGTAGCCCTGTTAAGAAACAGTGAATGTCGTTCATACCATATTCTTCATGAAAGATGTTTTTACGCATATAAAAAATATATATTCGTTTCATTTGGTTTAGTGCAGTCTGTAGGTGTTAAACTCTACTTACCTGCAATTTCCCCCATAGACGTACTGTATTTGAATTCTCTTGGGTGTCTCTGTACACGAAACATTTTCTTGATTTCAGCAAAAAGTTTAGCGTAGCCTTCCTGTATGATACACATTTCGAAAGCCAAGATTGGACTTTCTGCTAAACATTTGTTTTTGAGTTATGCTGATAACAGGTACACACACAGAGACCAATCGCTAAAAACATGAGTTTTGGATTCAGCGGAAATTCAAAATGAATAAATGTAACAAAAACTGAATTTCGAAAGTTTGTCCCAAAAACAATACTTTTTCAAACTTATGAGTAAGAGAGAGTAAAAATGTTTTTCCGCCTCCCCCCTCCTCTCGCATATATTAAAAAATTATTTCAAATAAAATCTAGAAAAATCGTGCTAAAGTGATGAAACAGCATGGACTCTTGGTGAAATTTGCAGTTTTGTATCGAAGTGGCTCGGCCGTGATATTTCTCGTCAAGATTTTTGCTTATGCAATTGCATACCCATTTTAATTCATTTCCAAAATGACAATAGAAATACTATAAAAACCGCCAATGGATTCCTTTGCTAAAACTACACCAAAAGTCATTTTAAGAAATAAATATAGTAAGCGATGCAAAGGAATCAAATACAGTTTTTGCATACCTTTATATGGATGAATAAATTAAAATAGGTCCTGTCATACTAAATTAAATTCTTCTTACAAAGAATGTAAGCAGAATTTTCTTTTTTCTTTTTTTTTCTTCCTATCATTAATTATTATTATTATTTGTGGTACTTTATAAATTATTTATTTGTTTAACACAGCTAGAGTGTGATCGCAAACAGAAACCGGAAGTAAAGTTTTACGCAAAAAATAGCTGAGCTACTTCTGCGTCAAATTTCAAAAGTTGGCAAGGGTTTGCCTACACTAAAGCTGTTCCGTTTTGATAGTCCGTATTGGAAAATTTCATTGTTTTAAATAATGCATAAATCTTAGGCAATAATGCAGGGGTGTTTGTGTCCCCGGAAATTGCTACCAGTATTTTCCAAGAGTGATACTATTGGGAATTTTCTAGTAAAGTTCAGCAATTAAGGTAAACGCACGAGTAGTGGACACTTTAAGGACATTTTCCGGCTATTTTTTGTGTAATTTCCTAAATTTTAGGGTTTCAAAAAATAATTAATATTTCAGACCTTTACTAATTCTTTCTTAACACGACTGCATTATGAAAATTGCTAATTGTTGCATTTATATGTATAAAAAATCAAAAATCTGAAGAGTTAAAAATGAGCCAGTAGTGAACACACTAAAGACCCAGTAGTGGACCCTTTATTGTTCCAGTAGTTGACCCCTTTGAATTTTTGCTTTAAAATTCAACTCTAAAATTGCTAGATTACAGAATTGTGTCCATTACTGGATCTGGCGTTAAAAGTCACATGAGCCAGTATTGGACAGGGCTGTCCACTATTTGTCATGATGACTTTTTTGGTACCAGTAGTGGACACCCATAAAAATACTATGTGTTAATACAAGATTTAAAAAACAGCACAATAAATGAATTCTTCATACTTATTTTAGTCATATGAAAGCAAAAGGTAAAAGAAATAAGTTAAACAGAAGCAGAGAGAGAACAAATAAAATTTCATTTCCTTATCCAAATTGATAAGAAAAAAATGGCAAAATGACAAAAAGTGCAAATTTTTTTAGTTAAACTAACGTTATTTTAAAACTAATGGCCGGAATTATTTTTTGTTAAAGGATTTAATAGCAAAGTACTATACCTCCCTTCCTGAACATTACTCGAATCTTCAGAATTTTTAGGAAGCTTATTTTCCGAGTTTAAAATTAAAAGTATCCACTTCTGGTACAGGGTCTACTACTGGTGCGTTTACCTTAAATATAACAAAAAAAGAAAAAAAAAATCCAAAAACTAAAAGTACACTCATGATAATGGTTAATTCATTGTTGTCCGTTATAATTAACATTTTTGTTTTTCCTCTAACAATGACTTATTTTTTAAACAATGTTTCCAACAATGGTCTGTGATATGGCATTTATTGTTACATACAGAAATTCTGTGAATCTTTCATCGATTTCAGTCTTTGTATGTGAGTAATTCTGAGCATCAAAGATTTGGGGATTATTTTATTGCTAAAAGTATATTAAAGCGAACTTTTTCGTTCATACGAAATGCTTCCGGACGAGGTAATTCAAATAAAGTTTACTAATATCAATTTTAAGTTAATATTTCCATCAGTTCACAGCTTTTATGTCTAGAGGATCAATTCTATTACTTTCTCTTACCCATAAGGTAGAAAAAGTATTGTTATTGGGTCAAATTTTCGAAAGCGAGTTTTTGTTAAATTTACATGTTCTGAGGTCCCCTGAATACAAAAATCGTGTTTTTTGCAAATGGTCTGTGTGTATGTCTGTGTGTGTGTCTGTCTGTTATCAGCATATCTCAAGAACAAATATTAGCAGACATTCCAAACTTGGTATTCTAAATGTGTATCATATAGGGATGCTACAGTAAGCTTTTCGTTAAGATCAAGCAAGTGGTTCGTGTACAGGGACAATCAAGAGAATTCTAATACATTACGTCTATGGGGGAAATTGCAGGTAAGTAGAGTGTAACGTCTATAGACTGCACTAAACCAAACGAAACGAACCTATATTTTTTCTAACAGAGATAGTCAACTGGGAAAAAAATTTGTATATTTAGGAGCTTCGCTTCCCCCCCCCCCCCCTGGGGGGGAGGAGTAAATTTTCATGATGGGTATCTTTCAAAAGAGCTCGCCAATACCTTTAAAACGAATGGTTGAACCATCGATCTGCGATAATTTAAAACAAAATTATCGATTTTTTTTTTTTTTTTTTTTTTTTAAATATTGAGGATAAAATGGACTATTTTTTGGATATTTGGTGTTATACTACTTCTCTAATACAGAAATCGTCTGTATTATCATAAAAGATTATTTTTTAAAATAATAATTTTAGTAAATTATTTTTAAAAAACAGAATTATTTCTTAATAACCTAATTCAATTCTATATAAATGTAGGTGCATTAATGAAACGGAGGGTTAAGGGGGGCGGTAGCCTCCCTCACACAGAACTAATTATCATATAAAAATCTCCCGAAGCCTAGTTCGAATTGTTTAACATAGGTTTACATAACATCGTTATCTTACCTCCTAATCTCCAACCTGTATTTATAGCATTAAATTTCAGGGTATGAGAAATTCGTGTGAGTGACACACCAGATTATTTGTTATTATCATAATCTCTTTCATAAATTAATTAATATATTCTCGATAGAGCTAAAATGTCTAGAGGATCAATTCTATTTGTTATTGTCATAATGTCTTTCATAAATTAATTAATGTGTTCTCGATTAATTAATATGAAGATTAAACTAGTGGCTACAGAGTTAGTAAAGGATCCCCTTGACAATATTTAGATTTTTGTTGTCGTTTTGGCAATGAATAAAAATGGCTATCCTATTGCAATCGCGTAAATAAAGACCTTGGAGAGAAAGCTCTCAGCTACTTTGGTGGCAAACTTGAGATTTCCTCAGGTGGATCCTATAAAAAAGCTGTTCCCTATACATAATATATATTGGTTATATTTTAAATTTTGAATAATTTTTATCCTAATCTGTTTCCTAGTTTCTTCGCATTGTTGTGATGTATGTATATGTATTGGTTAATATGGTTTCAGTGGTCAAAAATCTTCTGTTTCTCAGCTTTTACTATATATATATATATATGTGTATAGATATATAAAGACATCTTTATCTGTCTCTCTCTATATATAGAATAAAAGAACTGAAAACTATGCGTAACAAGGTCAAAAAATCAAACATAATAATCAGAAATGCACAGCGAATGAAAATTAACCAAATGTAATTTTAGGATAAATAGTAATAATAATAATTGTACCTATATGCAATACACTATATAATTTTTTTGTAGTACCAAAATACTATTTAAAAAAATAGAATTTGAATAATATCCTATGAGAGAACATATTCTATGAAAATTTATTCTATGATACATTGGGCAAATTATGTCAAAGTCATTTGAATGGAGTAAAAATTTAACAAATTATCCACAAAAAAATGAGAAAGATTCCAGAAATTTTTCAGACTTGAAATTTCATAAAAGATTTTTACATGTCCCTTATTTAATTTGGAGGTTCGTTTATTTCACCCACAAAAATGCTTATTTATGAAAGATCCGTTATGAACTAACAAATCTTAGCAAATAAATAAAGTTATGTTACAACTAACACCCCATAAGGGGGTTTTGAAACGTGGTTTTAAAAATTGAATAACAAATCACTAAAAACCCCTTATGAAATTTTAACTCTGGAAAATATTAAAAAAATCTAGCTTATTCTTTTGCCAGTAACTTGTTAATTTTTACTCCATTAAAATGAATTTTTTTATATAAGTTGCCCAAAATATCAAAAGTTCAACCGATGCAATAAAATCTTTCTATCTTTCGTGCATGCACTGTAAAATAATATTTACTTTACTACAAATACTCATATCTGAACGAAAATTACATGTGTGCATGTTATGTTTAGGAAAAATGATTCTCTAATGATATGTCAAGTTTTGTGAAATTTTACTGAAATCCATTCATATTAAAAGCAAAAATACTTAATAAAATAATTCATAAATTATACATAGTATGTGAAATTATGTATTAAAATTACATGTCATACAGGGTAACCTAAAACATTTATGCTTTTCTTCTATTTGTGGTTGGTCCCCGAATTGCACTGGTGACTAAATCGATCGGGAAAAACATGAGTTTGTAAAGGTTCTTTGCATGTCTGAAGTCCAAGGCCATTTCGATAAGTATTTTCGCTAGGAACAAAAAAAAAAAAAAAAAAAAAAACACTAATACTTTGGTCAAAATTGTAATTTGTTAACGAATAGACATCCAAGTGTTCATATACTCATTTATTTAAGGATTTACACGGATTTTGAAGACTGAAAATAATAAAATTATACTTTTAAGAATTTAAAGAACACGCTTTTATTGAAATGTGAACTAAAAAGCACAAAATATCCATCTTTATAGTGTTAAAATGTAGGGCAAGAAAAAATTGTGTGAATGACACACCATATTACAGGTTGATTATAAAATAATTTAGAATTAAACAAAAACCATTTTTAAAAAATCTCCCCTGACTGGGCTCGAACGTTAGAACTTCAGGTTCGTAGCCCGGAGCTTTACCTCACAGCCACAGCGTTCACGTAGGGAAAGTCTTTTTTTACAATATAGATTTTTTGTTTGCTCCCAGAGCGGTTACAAACATACATACAGGTGAAGCTAATAAAAGCGTGTTAGAAAGCACATTTTCTCTCTCTCTTTTTATTGTTATTATTATTATTATTATTGAGTTGTATGCAAAAACATTGCAATTTCACTACATTTTATCCCGTATATAGCCTTGTAAAATTAGTTGTAATTGAAAAAAAAAGAAAAATCTTTATTCAAGCATTAACCAATTCCATTTTGCAGAAGTGTGCAAAGTTTCAATGAGCTCGATGCATTAGTTTTTCAGAAATCGTGCCCAGCACTTTACTAAACGGTCTCCGGAAACTAAGACCCACCGTCTGAATTTTCTAAATATTTTAATGAAAATTTGACAAAATATTGTTTAAATGTTACCTTTTTTTATATACTCAAAATTTTGAAAATAAATATAATTACTATATTGGGAAGAAAAAAAAATTGGAGACAGAGAGGTTTTTTTTTAAAGCTTTCGAAACCTATGTGCACTGAGAAAAAAAATATACCGCCTTCTTCTAAAATGAATAAGTTTCCATTTTCTAAATCCCTTAACTAGAAATATAGATTTTCGAGCTATGCGCATAAGGTACGCCAATAAACTGAAAAGACGAAATGATCGAGAATTTCTAGATGGTGACACAATACACTGAATATTCCGAATATTCTGAATCTTTTGTATGGCGAGAAATTCTCGCTTAACTTTCTAGAATTGGGTAAAAAACCAAGATTATAGTTGCTGAAACCCGCCTCTTGTTGTCTCATTTACTTGCAGAGACTTTTAAATAAATTTGCCCTTGATATTATAGGAAAACTCT
This sequence comes from Salticus scenicus, assembly GCA_963930645.1. Classification (NCBI taxonomy): domain Eukaryota; kingdom Metazoa; phylum Arthropoda; class Arachnida; order Araneae; family Salticidae; genus Salticus; species Salticus scenicus. Next base: position 53,824,216 of record OZ005662.1, on the reverse strand, counting down.
CTAGAATTCTAATAGGGGCTTCTAGAACTTGTTTTCCAAGGGGACTAGAATTTATAGAGGTGACATGGAACTATTTTTTCTAGAGCCAAAAATTAGATTATAGATATCAGTTGCAGAATATTTTCTCAGTGTAACCTTTTAAAGCTGAACATCAATCATATTCCCTCTTTTTTTCTTCCCATGTTATCTTATAGGATTTTCGCTGCTTCGTTTATAAGGAAATCTCATTCAAAATTTGAATTCTGTTTTTAAATTTTATGGAAAGAAAGAAAGAGGAAATCTGACTAGTGTACAGTTTTAACAGTTATGCAGAGAAGAAGAAAATGAGAAAAAACCTGTTATTTAACTTTTAAAATCGAGCATAATTTCGAATTGAGAACAAATATTCTGCTTTTCCACGGTGTTTCTTCAATAAATTTGCAGTGTGTTTCAATTTTCATCTTAGATAAAATATGCTTCCAGTTCATATTCTTTTAAATGAAATTATAAATTGCCTATAAAACATCATCTCTCATAATATACAAAAGTAAGAATGCTGAACTTAAAAAAAGTTTATGATTATCCTTGTCATAATTATAATTATTATTTGAACTTATTTGCCACAGGTCATTTGTCAAATAAAATTGTTCCAAAGAATTTGAAGTGTTTCTACTCATTTCTTATAAAACAGTATTTGTTATCTTAAACTTTAATATTGTATTTATAATATTGAATTTGAAAGTCGTGTGAGTGAGCGCCACACCAGATTATTTTAATTATTATTAAACAGTATTGACTTATTTTTATTAACTAATGCTAATTAAATTAATTCAAAATAATTTCACTCATGCATAATATACTTTTATTTTGATGAATTATTTTTGAAGCAACTATTAATTTAAATAACTATTTTAGTATTTAACTTCATAGCATCGTAACAACAGACTCCTATATATATATGTATGTGTGTGTGTTTGTATGTGTGTATTCGGTAACCAGAGGAAATCTCTAGCCTTTGATAAAAATTTCATCTTGTGGTTACATATTTTTTTCTGTTTTGCATACGGAAAACTTGGTTTCTAAGCAGGATTGAGAAGTGCTAATTAACAGAAACAATTGTACTTCTGTGACTGAGAGGTACAGTGAAATGCCGATAATCCGGCATCATCAAAAAATAGATGGTGTCGATGCCTGATTGCCGATTTTTCAGGATTATAGGTGTTCCGAAAATGTATCAGAATCATCGATCAATCAACACATCCAAAGAAATACTTCTTACAAAAATAGTTTCAAAAAATGTATACTTCACTAATGCATACCGTATAAAAAAAACTTGTTGGCACAGGTGGACTCTGCTCAGTTCCCCATCATATTTATGTTCTCACAAATTTCTAGTGCAAGACATAGTATAATCATGTTAAAAGAAATGAATTTGACCAAAGCTTGATACAATGACCGAATGAAATCCCCGCCTAATAGGCTATCCACCGTTTACTTCGATATATTTATCTTATTCTAATGTATTAATTTATTTTATCAGGGTCAATTCCGTTATTTTGTTTTTATGCTACTATTTCCAATGCAAAAATCCTCAAAATGCAGATTTATATGAAAAATTTAGAATTTCGCTATGTTGATAAAATCGTAAATTATGCATAATTTACGAAATTTTCCTATTAGAATATTTGTATTCAATCATGGTCAAACCGATATCATAAATGTAATTTTGAAGTTGTCTAATGTATTTATGATCCTCAAAATGGAAGTTTATACTCAATTTTGCCTTATTCTGACATGTTAAGTAAATCGTAAATTCCAAATAAATTACGAATTTTTTAAATCGAAAAAATCAGAGTCTTTGATATTCATGTCAGTATCCTCAATAATATTTCGAAAGTGGTTTGACATCTTTACGAGGAAAATATCCCTCAAGACTGACGTTTATGTGAAATTTTGCTCTATCCTGCCATGTTAAGAAATTCATAAATTTCCAATAACTTACGAAATTCTTATATTGGAAAATTCTTAGTCATTAATATTCATGCCAGTGTCCTAAATAATATTTCAAAAGTAGTCTGACATCTTTACGATGAAAATATCTCTCAAAATTGACGTTTATGTGAAATTTTGCCCTAGACTGCCATGTTAAGAAATTCGTAAATTTCCAATAACTTGCGAAAATTTCAAAATAGCATATGTATAGTTACTGATGTTCATTTCGGCATCAAAACCGATATTTTAAAACTGGTCTGACATTTTTACAGAAAAAGGATTCCTTTTAATGCACGTTTAAGGGAATTTTTGTCCTATTCTCCCATGTTAAGAAAATCGTAAATTTCTAATAACTGCTGAAGTTTTTTAAATCGAATGTTGCAAATGAATAGGGTTCTTGCCAGTATCGAAAGTAATATTTTAAAACTGATCTGATCTCTCTGCGATCATTTGTTCGTGAGATTTCGTGTAAACATACTAACAAACTAACGGACTAACACACTAACGGACTGACACACTAACGGACTAACACACTAACAGACACCCTACAGACAGACCCCATACAGATTTTTTCATTTTTGGATTTTTCACATATGAAAACGTATAAAAAAGTCAAAAAACCAAGGTCGAAATTCTTCACGATTACCTAAGTTCCCCATACCTATAGTATGATGGGGAACTAATAAGTAATTAAAGTAACGTTTAAAATAAGTAAAATTAAAAAATTAACAATTATAAAACTACAATGAGAAAAAAATATGTCGCCTCCATGTAGAATGAATAAGTAGACATGTTCTGAATTTCTAAACCAGAATATAGTTGTACGAGCTATGCGTATATAGTACATAAATAACATGGATAGATGAACTGATCGAGAATTTCTAGTCTATGCTTTTCTAGATGGTGAAACTATTAACATAAGAAATACAATTTTTAATAAAATCACACAATCAACTGTGGAAGAAAATTATATTTATTGAAATTTTATTTTTCCGACTGAGTGAAAATAATGCCTGGACCGGGACTCGAACCCCGGATCCTTGACTTACAAGGTCAAAGCTCTACCAATTGAGCTATCCAGACCGACTCAGTCGGAAAAATAGAATTTCAATAAATATAATTTTCTTCCACAGTTGATTGTGTGATTTTATAAAAAGTTGTATTTCTTTCTCCCATTGTTTAATGGTGTTTTCCATTTCCTGCGGCTTATTTCTGTTGAGCTATCTAAATGATAGACCAGATTGTTTCTGCCTAAAAAAAAGGTTGCCTGAGTGAGTAATGCTGACCGGGATGTCGGCCTGGATAGCTCAATTGGTAGAGCCTTGACCTTGTAAGTCAAGGATCCGGGATTCGAGTCCCGGTCCAGGCATTATTTTCACTCAGTCAGAAAAATAAAATTTCAATAAATATTAACACAAGGTTGTGAACTTGAAAAGATTGATAAAGATATCGGTAAGTTTCAAGGAACAGTGTGAGTGTATCGTAAATCCTTTATATTGTGAGAAATTCTCGCTTGATTTTCTGGAATTAAGTCATACACCAAGTTTATAGTTACTAAAACGCGACTCTTGAGCTCGCCTTCATTTGCAAAGATTTTTAAATATGTTTCATCACGATAATATAGGAAAACGATCTAAAATTCTAATAAGGGCTTTTAGAACTAGCTAGTAGAGGGATCCAGAATTTATAAGGATGGCATAGAGCTATTTTTCACAAAAGATACAATTTAATTGCTAGATGCCAGTCACATATATTTTTTTTTCTTTCAGTTCAGCACTACAAATCTTTAACGTTTCGTCAAATGATAATAATTAAATCAATTTAAAACTGGTTTAATAACAAATAAGATCTGGAATTTACAAAGTGCTACATTCTATTAAATGTTTCAGTCAATTTCGTTTGCTTCATTCTTATCACTGTATCCAAAATGCTTACGACTTTCATTTTGGCGTTGGCGAAACCATGACATTCGTAACTTCTCAACATCAAGATCGGCTGCTTCTTACATTTATCTTTCTAAAGTTCCAGTCAATCCATAATTGAGTAAAATTTAATGGAAATACGTAAACATTATTGACGACCCATAAAAGTTCGCAGGTATGTTATACAAAGGTGATCTGCGAGTAACCCAATGAGTACTACAATTTCCAGGCAGAGAAAAAAAAAGGATGTGGGGTAAAAAGTTATCAGTGCCGGTTTATAGGCGCTGCCGGATTAAAGGTTTCCGGATCATCGGTGTTGGCAGGCAATGTTTTGGTGTTTGGTTTGAGCCTGTCTAGTAGAACTATTTTATTACCTGTAAAATAGAAATATCTAGTAGAATAATTTTATTAAATGCAAGAGTACAATGTACCCGGCCAAAAAAAAAAAAAAAAAAAAAAAAACTCCCCCCCCCCCCCTAATACTGTTTAAACTTTTCACTTCTTCAAAAGCTTCATTTTTGAGAAAAATTAAAATAAATGAGTTCAAAAATAATTGCTTATCTTTCACTTATAAAAAAACAAAAAAATTCTATTTAGGATTTATTATTTTTTAGACCTGTATAAATTACTACACCTATGGGGCAAACACACGTTTTCAAAGATAACTCTGCACCAAATTATCCCAGGAAGGGGATTTTTTTTACGTGTATAGTTATGTACTTACAGAATAACTATACACATCAAAATATGATGTATTTTTTCATGTGTGTTGTTAAAGTGTATAGAACACGCACTATAAAGAGATTTTGCGAAATTAACTCTCCCCCCTTGATGCAGATGGGACAAAAAAAACACGCTTTCAAGCTTAAATTTGCTTCAGTTTGCCTTAGAATAGCAAATTTTTGTGTATGAATGTTAATTAAATGTACGCAATATGCATTTTAGTAGGATTTCCCTAAAATTCTAACTTTCTGCGGGACAGGGGAGCAAAAAGTGAGTAAGTCGTTACCTATGGCAGTGGTAATGTTACGAGCGGGAAAACCATTTAAGAATGCTGCAGGAACTCTAAATTAAGTTTTGCCCTGATTTCATTTTTTTTTTTTTTTTTTTTTTTTTTTTTTAGGACTGGGGACTATTAGTCTCAATCTGGGATTTTTGCGGTGTCATTTTTCGATAGCTGGATATTTGTCGAAATCATTTTTCGGTAGTTGGAAAATTGGATAGTTTCGAAATCTAAAATTTATCTAAAATATAATTCAATAATTTGAAAGCAATGTTACAATTTGAAAAAAAAAAAAAAAAAAAAAAAAAAAAACTAATAGTCCTCCGTCCTAAACTAATTTCTGCTTTTGTCAAATTTCATCAAAATCAGTTTTTTTTCTAAGAAAAAAGAAAAGAAAATTAATAATAATTAGTATCGTTACAAACGATATCGAAAAAGTTTTTTTTTAATAATTTTGAATAAGGAAATAAGAAGTGCGCGAGCAATATGAAATAAAAATAAGTAAAAAAATGAATTTAATGGTTTAATTTTTATATAAAACATGATCGCGTGCTATCTTAAAAAGTAGATGTAAAATTTAAAGTTTAATTTTTTTGGCCACAAATATAAATTAAAATAAATAATTTAATGAAAGTTTAGAAGTTAGAGTTTCTAATTTTATTTATTACTAGCAGGCTTTGCCCGCTTCGCTGGACATTAAGCTTAAATGAGTTGTCAAAATGCCATATCTTTATTAATAACCTAAGCTCTCGCTGTGATTGGTAGAGGTTTTCTCGCTCCCAATGTGAGGAGTCTGGGTCCCCACTGTCTTCGGCACAACTTACCCACTTCTTACTTCCCCACCCTCAGCGGGTGAGTTCGAAGTTTTGCAAAATCCCACTAATGTACATAATGCGTATACTTAATCAATATCCACACACCAAAATTCGCCATTCTAAGATAATTCAAAGCGAATTCAAACGGAAAAACATGTTTTCACCCATGTTTATTGCTCTCCGACTCCGAGAAGGGGGGGGGGGATTTCGAATTTCGTGAAATGCAGTTACAATAAGTGCCGGATGCATACAAGCAATTTACGCACCAAATTTCGTGACCACAGAAGTCTTTAATAGACAGTATTATAAATAAATAAATACAAAAAGCACAGCTTTAGTATGGGAACCCTTTGGTGACTTTAAATACTTTAAGCCATTTTTGCGATGAACTGAATTGGCTATCTCAATTGTGCAATTAAAGATCTTGGCGAGAAACGTCCGAGCTACTTCGGTGCCGAATTTCAAATTTTGCCAAAGGGATCCAATACTAAAGCTGTTCCATATCGAATCTGGGTTGAAAAAGGAAAAAGGGTAAAATAAATTAGAAATATCAGACCTATATTTATAAACTAGCAGGCTTTGCCCGCTTCGCTGGACATTAAACTTAAATGAGTTGTCAAAATGCCATATCTTTATTAATAAACTAAGTTCTCGCTGTGATTGGTAGAGGTTTTCTCGCTCCCAATGTGAGGAGTCTGGGTCCCCACTGTCTTCGGCACAACTTACCCACTTCTTACTTCCCCACCCTCAGCGGGTGAGTTCGAAGTTTTGCAAAATCCCACTAATGTACATAATGCGTACACTTAATCAATATCCACACCAAAATTCGCCATTCAATGCGAATTCAAACGGAAAAACATGTTTTTACACATGTTTATTGCCCTCTGACTCCGAGAAGGGGGGAGGGATTTCGAATTTCGTGAAATGCAGTTACAATAAGTGCCGGGTGCATACAAACAATTTACGCACCAAATTTCGTGACCACACAAGTCTTTAATAGGCAATATTATAAATAAAAAAATAAAAAAAGCACAGCTTAAGTATCGGAACCCTTTGGTGACTTTAAATATTTTAAGCCATTTTTGCGATGAACTGTATTGGCTATCTCAATTGTGCTATCAAAGATCTTGGCGAGAAACGTCCGAGCTACTTCGGTGCCAAATTTCAAATTTTGCCAAAGGGATCCAATACTAAAGCTGTTCCATATCGAATCTGGGTTGAAAACTGAAAAAGGGTAAAATAAATTAGAAATGTCAGACCTATATTTATAAATTTGATACCAAATGAAAGGGGGGATTTTTCTGAATCCAGGGGTGCAAACAGTTTTTCGATGAGACAATTAGATTTTTAAAAAATAACTAAAGTGTGAAATTTAAGTGGCAACGGAAAAACGGAAAAAGGGGAAAATAAATTAGAAATATCAGACCTATCGTTACAAATTCAGTACCAAATGAAAGAGGTGATTTTTCTGAATCCTGGGGTGTAAACAGTTTTTCGATACGACAATTAGATGTTTTAAAATTAACTAAAGTATGAAACTCAGATGGCAAAACTTCATTTCAATCTTTTCATAATTTGTAGTGAAAATCACGCGAATACAAAAGTCTTTAACTTAAAAATTTATTTTTATATTTTATTTTTCCATTCAAAGCATTTTAGTGAAAAAATATTTATGGCGCATGCGCAGGCGTTTTTTACACACAATTTAAACACTAATCATAATTTTGAAAATTTCTATAGATATAATTTCAAGTTGGGTGAAGACCTAAGTTTCTGCCAAGCGCCGTTGAATTCCGTCCAGCCGTTCTCGAGTGATGCCCGGACAAACGTGTTTTAGTCTTTTACCCCCTAGGGGGGAACGGGGGGGGGAATTTCTGAAAAGTTGATAGATATAATTTTAAGTTGGGTGAAGACCTAAATTCCTGTCAAGCGTCGTTGAATTCCGTCCAGCCGTTCTCAAGTGATGCCCGGGCAAAAAAAGCGACATTCGGACACGATGACACACACACACACACACACAGAGGCAAAATTTTCTGAAGTCATTTTCTGCTTTCATGGGGTGTAAAACGTGAAGATATCGCAAAATTTTTCGATTCCGACAAATTTACAGACAAAACTCTGATTTTATTAATATAGATTTGATACCGAATGAAAGGGGCGATTTTGCTGAATCCAGGGGTTCAAACAGTTTTTCGATGCGACAATTAGATTTTTAAAAAATAACTAAAGTAATAAATTTAAATGGCAACGGAAAAACGGACAAAGGGAAAAATAAATTAGAAATATCAGACCTATATTTAAATTTGATACCGAATGAAAGGGGCGATTTTGCTGAATCCAGGGGTTCAAACAGTTTTTCGATGCGACAATTAGATTTTTAAAAAATAACTAAAGTATGAAATTTAAGTGGCAACGGAAAAACGGATAAAGGGAAAAATAAATTAGAAATATCAGACCTATCATTACAAATTCAGTACCAAATGAAAGAGGTGATTTTTCTGAATCCTGGGGTGTAAACAGTTTTTCGATACGACAATTAGATTTTTTAAAATTAACTAAAATATGAAACTTAGATGGCAACACTTCATTTCAATCTTTTCATAATTTGTAGTGCGAATCACGCGAATACAAAAGTCTTTGACTTAAAAAATTATTTTTATATTTTATTTTTCCATTCAAAGCATTTTAGTGAAAAAATATTTATGGCGCATGCGCAGGCGTTTTTTACCCACAATTTAAACACTAATCATAATTTTGAAAATTTCTATAAATATAATTTCAAGTTGGGTAAAGACCGGGCAAAAAAAGCGACATTCGGACACGATGACACACACACACACACACACACACACAGAGGCAAAATTTTCTGAAGTCATTTTCTGCTTTCATGGGGTGTAAAACGTGAAGATATCGCAAAATTTTTCGATTCCGACAAATTTACAGACAAAACTCTGATTTTATTAATATATATTTGATACCGAATGAAAGGTGCGATTTTGCTGAATCCAGGGGTTCAAACAGTTTTTCGATGCGACAATTAGATTTTTAAAAAATAACTAAAGTAATAAATTTAAATGGCAACGGAAAAACGGACAAAGGGAAAAATAAATTAGAAATATCAGACCTATATTTATAAATTTGATACCGAATGAAAGGGGCGATTTTGCTGAATCCAGGGGTTCAAATAGTTTTTCGATGCGACAATTAGATTTTTAAAAAATAACTAAAGTATGAAATTTAAGTGGCAACGGAAAAACGGATAAAGGGAAAAATAAATTAGAAATATCAGACCTATCGTTACAAATTCAGTACCAAATGAAAGAGGTGATTTTTCTGAATCCTGGGGTGTAAACAGTTTTTCGATACGACAATTAGATTTTTTAAAATTAACTAAAATATGAAACTTAGATGGCAACACTTCATTTCAATCTTTTCATAATTTGTAGTGCGAATCACGCGAATACAAAAGTCTTTGACTTAAAAAATTATTTTTATATTTTATTTTTCCATTCAAAGCATTTTAGTGAAAAAATATTTATGGCGCATGCGCAGGCGTTTTTTACCCACAATTTAAACACTAATCATAATTTTGAAAATTTCTATAAATATAATTTCAAGTTGGGTGAAGACCTAAGTTTCTGCCAAGCGCCGTTAAATTCCGTCCAGCCGTTCTCGAATGATGCCCGGACAAACGTGTTTTAGTCTTTTACCCCCTAGGGAGAACGGGGGGGGGGATTTCTGAAAAGTTGATAGATATAATTTTAGGTTGGGTGAAGACCTAAATTCCTGCCAAGCGCCGTTGAATTCCGTCCAGCCGTTCTCAAGTGATGCCAGGACAAAAAAAGCGTCATTCGGACACGATCACACACACACACACACACACACAGGCAAAATTTTCTGAAGTCATTTTCGGCTTTCATGGGGTGTAAAACGTGAAGTTATCGCAAAATTTTTTGATTCCGACAAATTTACAGACAAAAGTCTGATTTTATTAATATAGATTATTTTTTCATGCAAAGAAAGAAAAGTTAATTTTAAATATTTATTTTATTAATATTAAAAATAGGCTTTATTTATTTATGTACATTACAAAACAGACGCATATTAAAAAACACGTTTTCACTTTTTTTTTTTTTTTTGACTGATTTTTTCTTTTTCCTTTTTTTTTTTTTTTTTTTTTTTTTTTGAGATCCTTCGTTATTAACGATATGGGATTTTGATAATTCATTTCAATATAGTGACCAGCGAAGCGGGTAAAGCCAGTCAGTTATAAATAAAAGAGTTTTAAATATTTGATATTTGCATTATGATATAATTTTTAGAATATATTTCTTTCCACTGCTAAAATAAAATTTTTAGAATTAAATTAAATTATCGTTGTATTAATTTCCTAAAGTTTGACTCAATTACCATATTACAATTTTTTCTTTTTTACTTTTTCTTACCATATGTGGTAGGAAAAATATTGACTTTGGGTAAATTTTTCGAAATTGAGTTTTGTTTACATATTACTACGTTTTGAAGTCCTCTGACCACGAAAATTATATTTTTAGCTTTTTGTCTGCGTGTGTGAGTCTGCGTGTCTGTCTGTGTGTCTGTTATGAATATATCTAAAAAACAAATAGCTGCAAGAAGTACAAATTCAATATTCTACGTCTGTATCATATACTGTTGCTGCACTAAACTTTTCGTTGAGACCAAACGAAGGGTTCATATACAAAGCTATCTAAGAGAATTCAAATGGGTATTTATTTATTTTTTTTTTTTTTGTAAGCACAATGTAGCATCTATTGCTGCCCTAAAAAAAAAAAAAAAAATCTGGTGCGAAACAAGCACACGACTTCGATTACCCCCCCATTATATGCATTTTTTGGAGGTGTGATCATAGACATAAAATTGGCAGACATAATAGAAGACATAAAATTGGCCTAACGAAGTAGAAACCTAAAATATTTCCGGTAAGAGAAACTTAATAAATAATATGTAAGTGCATACAAAACAAAGTTTACATACAAAGTTAAAAAAAAAAAAAAAAGATAGCGTCACTTTTTGAAACATCAATTTCCGAGTTTTAAAACTAACCTACCCAAGCAGGATAACTGTTATTTTTCTGTAATAACCACGTAATAAATGAGAAAGGATATCTAAAATAGATTTCTGCAACAATTTTCAAGAAAATCGCTAGAGTCGTATTTGAGATACCAAGTTTTACGAAAATTTTGTATACTCAATTATTGGCCGGAAAATAATAATTATATATTAATGGATATTTGAAAGGGAGTTAATACGGCAAGTTTGAAAAAAAAAAAAAAAAAAAATCCTTGCAGTCGTTTTTAAAGGAACGCATTTGCGAGACCTGAAAATGAGCTTTTTATACAGAACGGCTATAAATTTTTTTGAACTAACCAACTATATCATTCGAAAGGATATCTAAAAGAGTATTTATATAACAGCTTTGAAGAAAGTAGTTTGAACCGTTCTTGAGATATGGACTTACGGTCCCACTTCTGATTTTCTAATTTTCATCAAAATTTGGAAAATTCATCTGTAATCCAGACTTGTCTTAATTCTGAAGTTTCGCATTTCTGTCTTTATTAGTTCTGAAGATACGATAGCCAGAATATTCCTCACATACATTCAAACCCATATACACACACGCATACACTCTGACCTTTTGCCAAAAACTATTGTTTTGGACTTAGGAGACCTTAAAACGTGTAAATCAGGTGGAAACTCGATATCGAATTTTTGGATCGAATACAATACGTCCATAACGTACGGTACTCGGGTATTGGAAGAAAAAATGGAATGTACATGCTTTTTAAAATGCATAGAAGTATGCTTTTTTTAGATTGTGATATGGGAATAATTCATCATTTTTTTGCAGGGCTACCCAAAGAATTTGGATATATTCGGGCAACACTGACCTATTGGGGAAACGTATTTAATTTTGCGTTATGTATTTTTTATAAAGACTACATTTTGAATACCCAGTGTGATGTGTGTATAGTTTATAGACAAAGTGCAGGGCTACCCAAAATTAAGCTTACCATTTCTTTTCTATTAAATGTAATTGATAGAAGTGCTTTGCTACATATTACTATGTTGAAGAACCCTGCTCAGGAAGAAAAATATATTTCTCTTACACGTACTGTAAACAAAGCATATTTTGAAGTTCTATTTTCCACTCTGATTTTTGCATAATTTAAAATTTTGAGTTCAAATGAATATGAAAGTCATATTTTTAGCAAATGATGTGTATGTATCCGCGATTGTAATGAAATGCTCGCCCTCTAGTGGGATAAAGTGAAATTTCAATTAACATGCTTTAATTCGGCTTTCATCAAGCCGCCATTGCTTGCCGATGTTTAGTTTCACATATATTTATTGAATAAAAATGAATGAATCCGGTAAAAAAGATAACACATGCTGTTGTGTGCTACAGTGTAACTCCAAAGGATCAAGAAATCCAGAATTAAGCTTCCATTTATTTCCAAATGACAAATTTAAAATTTCAGTTGCTTCGGCTAATGGAAGTAAAGAATTAATCAAATGATTTAAAACTAATATTTGTTCAACTTCAGTTAAAAATCTACTTCCGATCGAACTTTGAATAAACTGAAATATTTTTTTCTTAAAGCAATCCATTTTCCATGATGTAATGGCGGAGAAATTATAGTACGAATATTAAGTTGAATAACAAAAAGAACAATAATAAATACACGTGGCTATTATATTTACTAACAACAAAAGCTGAAAAAGAGCCATCTATTGATCATTACAAACGCGGATTGTAACGTCACAGCTTGCTAATTATTTCAAGAAGCATAAAATATTCATCCATGGTTCAACAATTATTTATTAAAGAAAGTAGAAATAATGAAAATTAAAAAGAACGTGAACTGTTTGAAAAGAGCACGAGAAGTAAAGAAAAATCTCGGTTGTTCTATGAATTGGAAGTTGGATATTTTTCTCGCTCGTGTGATGGTTGGAAGAAATGGTCTCCAACCTTTGGCGATTATATAACTATATGGTTTGTTTAAATACAAGGGAAATTCAGTGTGTAAATAGTGTAAATACAAGTAAAATTAAACTGTATATTTATTTTATAAATAGGCTCAGTTATTTCAAATGAAATACATTAACGAAGTTTAAAGTAGCCTATTAGGTACCAACGCGTTACAGTATATTTTTTGTTATCAGCCTAAAAAAAAAAAAAAAAAAAAAAAAAAAAAAATCTTGCAGGAATTTCATATTTGGTATTTTGAAGTTGGTATTTGGTCGCCACCTGAAAAGTGGCAACGTGGTTGATTAAGATTGGCAAGTTTCAAAGCTAGTTTTTTTTTTTTTTTTTTTTTTTAATTTTTGATTTTTTGAGATTTTACTTATAATGGAATGAAATTTTGAGAATTACGGAATCTGTATGGTGACCAGCCAAGGAGGCAAAGCTTGCTAGTGTTTTAAATACAGAATAAATAGGTGGCAACGATAGGGAAAAAATGTGTTGGTTAATTTTATTGTGGTTATAATCAAGATTTTTTTTTTTTTTTTTTTGTTTTCTCTAACAATGATTTTGAACAATGCTTCCAACAATGGTCTATAATATGAAATTTATTGTTACGCGAAAGGATTCTGTGAATCTTTCACCGATTTTAATCTTTGTATGTGAGTAATTTTCAACGTCAAAGATTTAACTATATATTTATTGCTATAAAATCTATCAAAGCGAACTTTCTCGTGCATGTGAAATGTTTCCCAACGAGGTAATTCAAATAAAGTTTCCTAATATCAGTTTTAAGCTAATATTTCCATCGGTTCATATCTTTGATGTCCAGAGGTTTAATTCTGTTGGATATTATCGCAAACCGTACCATAGATTAATTAGAACATTCTCGATTAATTATTATAAAGACTATACTACCGGTTAGTGAGTTGGTATAGGATCCCCTTGACAACTTTTAAATTTTTGTTGCGGTTTTAGTGATGAATTAAAAGGACTATCGCTATTGCATAAATAGACACCGAGAAACATTCCAGCTAATTTTGGTGTCAAAATTTCAAATTTCACCAAGAGTATCTTATACTACCTTTTTTTTCAATATTCATGATATATATATATATATATATGTGTGTGTGTGTGTGTCGTGTGTGTACCTATGCAGTGCATATTGATTATATTTTAAGTTCTTGATAATTTTTATCCTTATTCATTTTCTCTGGTTCCTTCGTATTGTCATGATGAAGTAATATATAGATATAATATAAGAACTGAAAATTATGAGTAACAAGGTTAAAAAACCAGGCATAAAGATAACAAATAACATATCAAATAAAAATTAATCAAATGTAAATTTATATTTAAAAATGTATGATAAATACAAAAATAGTAATATTAACAACTGTATCCATGCAAAACATAATTACATCAGGATAATTTTTTTGTTTTTCCACAAAAATTTATACTAATGTCTTTGTGATGTAATAGCCAAAAGACTATTTAGAGAAGCACACTAAAAAAAAAAAAAAAAAAAAGTACATTGTGAGAAAGCGCATTTGCAGCTGAATTGTACACAATACATTAAAAGGTAGCAATAGCTAATTAATAGCTAATTCAATAAATGTAGAAATGAACGAGCAAATAAATACAACGCCAGTACATATAGGATATAATAATGAAATACAATTGTAAGGAAAATTATAATTTTAGAAAAAAATTAAATATTGCAAGGATAAGGCAGTTAATGATGCCACAAAAAGTCATAATTTTAGTACGAAAATGAAAAAATAATTTAATATGTGAGATGGCAAAATAATTAAATGTTAACAACATATTGGTAAGATGGTTTTTACCAAGATATAAACTTTTTTGGCTGTTGAAACTGGAAATTTTGCTTGAAGTGGCCACACGTTGCTCATCCACTTGAATGACCGCAAGTGAATAAGCAAATGTTTAGAAAATAGATTTGCATCATGCTCAAAACTTAGAAAAGATTAAAAAAAAAAAGTATTTAATAAATATTTAGTAAATAAATAAATAAAGTGCGAAAATTGGGATTGCTAGTAAAGCCTTTAAAAAACAGTGCAGCAATAGTTAAAAAAAAAAAAAAAAAAAAAAAAAAAAAAAAACTAGAATGTTGTGGCCACCACAAGACTTTCTTCTATATTTTTTCCTATACAAATTCCCTCAGTAACATAAAAAAAAAAAAAAAAAAAAAAAAACAGATTTTTTTTTCTAAGTTTTTTTTGTTAAAAGTAAAAAAATCGATAACTTTGTTTTAAATTATCACAGATTTATAGTTCAACCATTCGTTTTAAAGGTATTGACGAAATCTTTCGAAAGATACCCATCTTGAAAATTTACCCCCCCCCCCCCCCCGCGTCTGTGGGGCACTTCCTCCAGGGGAGAAGCGATGTCCCCACGTGCACAATTTTTTTCTAATTTAACTACTACTATTATCAATAATTCTCATTAATTTTACAATCACAAGTTTAAAATAACGCTCATTATGCGCATTTATACGAAATTTTGTCCTATACTGCCATGTTAAAAGTTTACACAAAAAATGCGATCACAGCGCCACCAGTTGAGCAATTAATCCCCAAATCTAATCAACACCAGTTTATGTCAGGGACCAACTAAATACCAAGTTTGGTTAAATTTCATTCGTTGGTTCGTGAGATACAGCGTCCAGAATAAACGTGATTCACACAGACAGACATACATTTTCTAAAAACTGCAATTCGTGTTCAGGACATCCCAAAACGTGTAAATCCATCAAAAAATGGAGGTGGAAAATTTTCACGAATCGAATACTTTCTCTATATTATATATAGAACAAAGTAAAAAGGGTTAAAAATCAGTTGATCTGCAGAAAAAGCCATTATTAAGGAGAAGAATTAAAAGAAACAAGTCTTCAGGTAACCAAAAGATTAGAACAAATTATCATTTAATGATTGAACTGAACTGGTTTTCTATAATGAATTAAGTTTATTTTATTTCGAGCTGATCAAAACAGCTAGAAGAACGGCGAAAATGGGAACGATTTAATGAAAATTGCTATCTTAAAATATTCTCCATACATTATGGTAAGGAGGTGCATAACTTTTCAAGAAATATGCCAAATTTTTATGCTCAAGGGTCAGTTAACTCGAAATAAAACATGGCTATCTTTCATAAAAGTCGTTCCTAACCTACTATTTTGAAGGTATCTCAGATTTTTCCGCAAAAAGCATTTTAGTTGATAATGCACCTTGCTACATGGCATCTGTGGTACGCTTGTTTGAAAATTTTTTTTAAAATCACCTATCCATTCCCATGAGCAACTATAATTCTGTAAGTATTAATATCTTCTTTCCCTCTAAGTCAAAACCCACAAAAAATATCGTAGAATTTCTTCTTTACCAGACCTGGAATTAGTCTCCATCTCAATTCACTCGAAAATGTTTAGTCTATAAAATGGCGGGTGGAAAAAGAGAATGATTCGAAATTTGCAGCCTACATTTCTACAAGAAGTAGAAAAAATTATTTATAAGTTTTGGTTTAGTGAAATTTTTAATATTTATATGAAAATTTTGAATAATATATGCCATTGCGCATTATAGCAGTAGTTCCATAAAAAGATGGAACTAACTCAATGCAGAATACATATTTTTATTACGTGACTGTTTAGATCTAACAAATAAGTAGTTATATTTCATATATTAAAGTATAACTTGTTTTTTTAACATAATAAATCATAATAGAATGCAAAGTATTTGTTTATTATATTACGCTTAAAAAGCTAGTTTTTTGTAGATTTTTATTGAGTACACTATAGAGTGCAATAAAACAAATTACTAAATCGAAAATGTACATGGATATCATTTTATTTCTTTGGTACTGTGTAAACATGACAGTTTTATTTGTTTCAACTATTAGTTTTAAAGTTGTTACAAATAAAAAAGGGAATAAGTCCTTTTTTTTTTTTTTTTTTTTTTTTTTTTTTGTTCCTTAGTGTATATATTATATTAAAAATGAAATTTTTCATTCAAAATTTTGAGAACATAAAAAGGCAGCCTTTAAAAAACATTTTACAAAATTTTTATTGAGAAATTTGTTAAAATCCTGCCTGTGCGTCTTAGTTTTAACCTTTTAACGTTCATTGGTTTCGCAGCGAATCCAAATATTTGACATTATTTAACAATTTTTATGTAGCAGTTTTTTTAATATTTCCTCCTTGTTTTAATCAATTTTTAAACTTTTGTTCCTTTTCTGTTCGGTAGATAGCAGCTCTATTCCAAAATTTAACAAATAATGCTTCAAAGGAAGCTAAATGCATAAGTCACTTGAAGTTTATTAGGGGGCGCGAGTGCGAATTGCTGGTTTGATGATGCACTCATGTCTAGTTTTTTACATTTAATGAAGGGGACTATTATTTTCACATGAAACAATTCTTACGAGTTTTTGTAGTCGATAATGTTTACTAACAAAGTGTTTTATTCATTAAATTAAATATTATTCGAATTCAATAAGCTTAACTTATAGATGTTTCCAACCAATAATTTCTCGAAAAGGAACAATGTAAATTTTTTATTTTTTAAATATTTACGATCAGCTATGTGTGTAAAAGCCATTTTAAAAATTAGTTTAGTAATTTTTAAAATAAATTAAGTAGTGAACGTCAAAGGGTTAAGGGTCTTCAGAAAAACGGTGGCCAAAATATCTTTAAAACTATAATGCATCAATCATATCAAAATTGAACACAATTCTCTAAAATAAAAGTGGCTTGTAAGTCAACGAAGACTTAAAAAAAAAAAAAAAAAAAAAAAAAAGTTGAATTTTGATATTTTGGCAGAGTTGTATGTAAAAACCGTACAATTCCGGTACATTTTATTCCAGGTATAACCTTGTAAAATGAGTTATTATCATAAAGAAAGAAAAATCTTTCATTCAAGCTGTAGTGAATTTTACAACCCAAATTTAAAAAAAAAATAGAATACTTGTCACTTTTCAAAATTAAGTTTAATCTAGCAAAAAATAAGTACAAAATAGACATTTAAATGAACGTGTAACCTTTCTTAGGCTTTAAAGTATACATAGCATTTGATGTACACTTAATTCAAATTAATACTAAACTGAATTATCAAAAAGCTTACAGTGATGATGCTTTAAATAGAGTCAAAATATTAGAATATTAAAACAAAAATAATACATAAATAAAATAAAATAAATAAAATTTCAAACAAAACAATATTAATTACTTTGTCTTGTCATCTTTTGCTGGAATCACAGCTCTTATCCTTTCAGGCATGAATTCCACCAGCTGTTTATATTCATCGTTACTGATACTGTTCCATGCAATCTTTAGTGCAGCAATGAGTTCAATTTTGTTGGTGGGAACTAGGTCTTGAACCTTTTTCTTTAGATGATGCTACAAATTCTTTATCGGATTTTGATCCGGAGAGTTACTTGGCCAGTTTAATACCGAAATCCCTCTTTCTTTTAGTCATTTACGAGTCGATTTCGAAGTATGACACGAAGCTGAATATTGTTGAAAGATAAACGCGTCTTTGCATAAATCCTCAGAGGAGGGAATCATGTAGTACTCCAGTATATCTCCATACACTGCGGAATTCGCACGTTGTTTTAAAATACATAATTGTCTTTTCCAGAAGCACTCATGCATCCCCATATTTCGCAAATTCGACGGAACGCCTTATACAAGATTTTTCAAAAGCTTCAGTTTTTAAACGCCAAACCCGAACACCTCCTCCGTCAACACATATTTGAAATAACGATTCATCACTGAATAAAACACTTTTCCAATCTTGTTGCCCCCAGAAGGGCTTTTCTTTGCACCAGAGGCGTCGTGCACGTCTCTGTTTTATGTTTGGATTTGGCTTTACTTTGGGGACCCGCGATCGAAACTCCAATTTATGCAATCGCCTAAGCGTAGTCGACTTTGACATGTCATCACCAGATTCTTTAAAGCGACTATTTTGGACGATTCGTTTTAATTTGCGTTCATCTCTGGCAGTCGTTACAAGCTTTCTACCACATTTACTCTGTTTATTTTTTAGTTGGCCGGTTCTTCTATATTTTTTAAAACCTTCGAAACCGTAGACAGCGAAACCTTCACTTGATCCGAGATAATCTGTTGCTTTTTTCCAGCTTTAAGCAATGATACAATACAAGTTTTCGTTGTTTCCGAAATATCACGTTGACGACCCATTTTAAGCGAAAGACTAACTTAAGATCTTTCGAACGCCAAGCTTTGCACTTGTCGCAACCTACCGGTTTACAAATATGCAAATTTTCCTCTGCTTCTCAGATCTATTGAATGAATTGATTATTCTAATTTTATGACCCATATAAAAAGTCAACATAATTTTTAAACTTGTTAAAGACACTTAAATTATTAAAATAATATCTATATAGTTGTTGAAAATCGTTTTGCCAATTCCTGAGTAACGTACGTCACTTTTTTAATTTACATATGTTCGCTTTACGCGACGCATTACAAGTTCTGTTTAGAAAATACTGTTATTCTATTATTTCGAATCTGGGTTGTACAGTCGGTAACAAATGTCTCCAAACACTTGCAAAAAATCCTATATGAAAAAAGTATACTTAATACAGTTTTATCAAATAAATCCTTGTCGGATCCTGTTCTTAGACTGACTAAGAACAGGATTCGACAAGGATTTATTTAACAAAACTGTATTAAGTATACTTTTTTTATATAGAAATTTTTGCAAGTGTTCGGAGACTTTTGTTACCGACTGTACTTTAAAGAAGTATGCAAAGTTTAAATGAGATAGGTGCATTAGTTTTTCAGAAATCGTACCGACCGCTTTTCTAATAAGGTTCTCGAGAAACCAGGATCCACTGGCTGAATTTTCTAAAATTTTTAATAAATATTTCAAAAAATGTTGTTTAGTTGATGTTCTATTATATGCTGAAAATTTTGATTAAAATTTTTTTATTTACAATATTAAAAAGAGAGAGAAAAGGAAACTGAAAACTGCAACAGATTTTTTTTTATCTTTATAAGAAATTATACCAATCTATGATTTTTCATTATTTGATTATTAGTTAAAAAAAAAAAAAAAATCAATTATAATCAGTGTTTTTTTAATATACTAAAATTTATTTGAAACAAATGTCTTTAATATTATCACTTATAATATACAATAGTAAAAATTACTTTAATTAAAAAAAAAATGTTTATTATTATTATTCATTTATTTTTCAGGAAGCTGTGTTCGACGACTTCCATCAAGTCAAAAGTGTTTATGGGTAAGCAGTACATTGCGCTATAACATTTCTAATTTTATTATTTACAAAATTATTTTAGAATGCTGATTTAACCGATTACGATTTTACCTATGTCTGATGATAATCTGCTCAGTATATGTATACATAGGTTTAATTTTTTTAAATGCGATTTTGTTTTAGGCCATTTTGGAATCATATTTTTAAATTTGCGAGCTATCAATCTCTGAAATTCCCTCTTATGTCAGATAAGTCACATGGATTATAGTCAGATACGAGGTCTGATCACAGAATACAGTGAAAAAAATATGTACAAAGTAATAAGCTTACATCAACCTTTATTCAATCTCCTTGAAAATGCTTTCTTTCGCTAGCAATACGTTTATCCCAACATTGATTCCATGATTAGAAACATTTCTGAAAGGATTCTTTCGAAAGGGCCTTGAACTGATCTATCATGACTCTTTCAGTCTCCGAAATGGAGTCAAAACGTTTTGCGTTTAATTTTTGGGAAGAGCCAGAAATCGTATAATGCTGAATCCGGAGAGTAAGGTGGGTGACCAAAAACTAACGAATTAGAAGCCTGATATGAAATGGCGCGTTATCATGATGAAGCGAAAGCCACTGACCAATTATTATTATTATTATTATTATTATTATTATTATTGTCTTTTTACTTGTCTTTTTCTTCGTATTATATCTTCTCGTAATCGTTGTAAAAAGCCCTTGTAATATGCGGCGCTTAGCGTTGTTGTTCCCCTTGGAACGAACTCTGATCTCACTATGCGTTCACTATCAAAAAAAAAAAAAAAAAGAGCCTGACCTTCACATTTAGCTTTGAATAACGTGCATACTTAGGGCAGGAGAGCCACTTAATTTCTATTAGGAACTGTGCATTTTTGTTTCAGTGTCATAGCCGTACACCCAACTTTCATCTCCGGTTATAATTTTGGAAATGAAGTCCGAATCTGCTTCGAAACGTTTCTTCAACGCCATGCAAATTGACAGACGAGTTTCCTTCTGTTCGTGATTCAAAAGTCTGGAAGCAAATTTCGCACTGACTTATGTCATTTGCAAAACATCGGTCACAATCCTTTCCAGGGCACAATACAAGATGTTCATTTCCTCGGCAAGCTCCCGAATAGTCAATCGCCGGTTTGTACGAATCTATTTTGCCCCTTTTTGCACGTTTTCATCTCTTTTTGAAGTCGAAGGACACCCTGACCGTTGCTCGTCTTCAATCGACTCATTTCCGCTTTTGAATCGCTCGTACCACTTATAAACAGTCTTCAGAGTCATCACATTATCGCCTTACAGTGATTTTTAACATTTCACGAGCTTTTTTGGCACTTTTGTATAACTTAAAATAAAATTTAATATTAGCAGGTTGCTCAATATCCATGATGTGCAACAGATACCGTAAACACGATCTCACTATTTCTGTTCTAGAAGGTGACAGACAAATTTCAACTTGTTCAAATACATATTCAAAATATATTATCTCAACTAATCAGTCTATCAAATGCATTACTTCAAATGATTGTAACATCAGCTATTGCTGCTATAAAAAATGTTTTACAACGTATTTCTTTTTATCAGACAGATGTATATATGTATATATATATGTATGTACAGGGTAATTAGTTGGTTTTTCTTATTACCCTTAAATCTGACGGATGTGGGAACTATTCTAACACTGAAATATAATTGTTTGAAACTTGTTTAAGTGGGGGTGACAATTTCTAACACTGTTGGATTGTTACATTCAAAAGATTATATTCATTAAAAAAAGGAAAAAAGAAAAGAAAAGAACAGAAAGATTTGCGGTTTTATCCGCAGGTCAAAAACTGAAGCAAACCTGACCCGCCCTACACCAATTGCAGGAATCTAAAGTAAATCCCCGACCGTTGCCAACAGACCACCACAATGTGACGTTAAACACCCTCTACCTTCCTTTCTTCTAGCGTAGGTCATTTATTTTGTCAACCATTTGCCGGCCCTAACGTTCTAAACAGTATTACCAAATTTGGGGACTCTTTTATTTAACTATTACCAATAAATTCTGCTCTTGTACTTATATTTTCTCTTCTGGTGTTATGCCAAACCCATATTTAATCTCCAGCAATCACTTGATTCAAAAAAGATTTGCTTTGTTGTTCAGCAAGGAGACAAACATTGGAAACAGTGTTGAGTTTGTCCCGTTCCCTCAAAACGTGTAGAACCCATATATCTGGCGTCTAAGTCCATTAAAGTTTTTAAATAAGCAGTAAGGAATTATCAATGATTAATCTCTCCGTAATCTTTTAAATGGTAACCCAAGGATTATAAAGAACAATACCACGGTTAAATTCACATGTGAAATCGTCCACGAGTTTTTGCAGTCACCTGATACATACCCATACATACTCTTAATTTAAAGTACATTGTACCATCTCATTTACCTACCGTCCCTTTGTGCTTTTAAAAATACATTCGTGCGAAAGCGTTTAGCGATAATTTTACAACTCCTGTCATGTAAAATGTATGCCCTTGAGATAACGATACTAATGCAACAACCCATGCTTGTATCATTGCGCTATCTATGCCATATCGCTTTTCGACATTTCAGGTCGCAAATAGAAGACATTTTCACGTGTGAAAACATCTGTGAGAGGTTATATAGAGTAGTGGAACGTATGTGCGATGCTATTAATGCCTGGCGTACAGACATTAATGTGCTGTATAGAGTACAAACGTCAAAATTTTTGAATCACAAAAAGGAATCCTCGTTGAAGTTAAGACAATTATTGCCTGCAGAAATTATTTTCTGGTAAAATGCTTGGTAAAGTCAAAACTCTAAATAAATATGTCTTTTTTTTTTTTTTTTTTTTTTTTGGAAGAATCCATTTTGTCTTGAAGAAGGGAAGGGCAGAAGTAATTCTCCCCGTATATAAATTTTGAATTTTGTAATTCATATAAGTGAATCCCCAATAATTTTGATAAATTTTATAAAATGCAGCATGTTTCTTTATACATTTTGCAACTAATCATATTTGTCTAATCACAGAATCGTAATCAGCGGCATTACATGCATTAGGATAAGATAGCTCGTGGGGGAATGAGACCAAGTTATTAATTTGTTTCAATGGTGAAAAAGTAAAAATTATTTAATTTCAAAATAGGCTCGAATAATGTCGTGACTAAAGAATTACAACTGCTATTGAGTTTTATTAAACATTTTGTATGATGTAATAAAAGGTACAAAAATTGAAAGATGATTATAATACATACAATGTAAAATGAATACTTTTGTTTATATTATGTTTGTTGTATCTTTTAGAAATTTGAAAACTGGTGAAGGTAAACTTTTCTTAATTGTGAATGAAGATGAATTTTTTGTGTTATTTCCTTCAAAAAAGCCAAAGAAATTTAAAGCTCTACGAAAATTTTTGTCAAGGTTATTCTGTTGTTAAAAAGAAACTCTTTAAGTACTTAATGCCTTATCGAAAATAGTCATTTTATAAATTATCTAATCGAAATAAGAAATACAATAGAAGAAATATAATAGAAATAAGAAATATAATAGCAGTCAGAAGATATATCTTAAAGATTATTTTATTTAAGTTAAAGAGGAAGGATTTTCCTGATCTATGTGAATTTATGGAAGACTGACGAGGAAGGATTTCCCTCGTCAGTCTTTGTGACACTCGTATCGGCGAGGATGGATTTCCCTCGTCGATACGAATCTATAAAGCCTTGGCGAGGATGGATTTCCCTCGCCGATACTATACATTCAAGCATTAACGAGGAAGAATTTCCCTCGCCAATGCGAAACTGCCGAACACTGGCGAGGACGTATTTCCCTCGCCGATAAGAATCTATCAAGCACTATGGAGGAAGGATTTCCCTCACCGATAAGAATCTGTGAAACACTGGCGAGGAAGGATTTCCCTCGCCGATATGAATCTGTGAAACACTGTAGAGGAAGGATTTCCCTCGACGATATGAATCTGTGAAACACTGGAGAGGAAGGATTTCCCTCGCCGATATGAATCTGTGAAACACTGGCGAGGAAGGATTTCCCTCGCCGATATGAATCTGTGAAACACTGTAGAGGAAGGATTTCCCTCGACGATATGAATCTGTGAAACACTGGAGAGGAAGGATTTCCCTCACCGATATCAATCTGTTGAGCCCAGACGAGGAAGGATTTCCCTCGCTTATATGAATCTATCAAAGATTGAAACTTTTTATGAAATTTATGCCAGATGCTCAATAGGCATTTCTTGAATTCCAGTTAGTAACAAAAAGCAAATCTTCAGTTAATGTATGTCCTCTAAACTTCATAGAATTTCTAAACATTAAAAAGTTATATTTAAAAAATGGAACATTTTTCTACAATAGTTATGTAATATTTCTAAAAAAAAAAAAAAAAAAAAATAGAAAATAAACAATAATGAGTTAAAGTCTGTTTTTTTGTGTCTATATTTTTAATATATTTTTTATTTTCTTCTTCTTCTTTTTACTTTCTTCTATATTCAATAGAAAAATGCATTGGTTTCGTAAAAATTTTCGACTTCCAGTTACCAACGGATTTATACATTTTGAAAGATCTAGAACACGATTTGACCACTTTTAGAAAATAGCCGTCTGTCTGTGTGAGTGTGTGTCCGTGACAAAAATTCTGTGGCAACAGTATCTCCGGAAGTACTGCTCAGAATAGTATATAAATAATTGTATATAAATTTATATGTGGTTGCACCTTAACATATATTAGTTCCTATCAACTCTTTGTGTCAACCGTACAATAGGTGGCACTGCTGTACACAGTGCCTGATTTAAGGCAGGGCATTCGGGGCATGTGCCCTGGGCCCTCTCAGTGAGGGGGGCCTCCAACAAATTCAATCATACATTTAAAAAAACAGTTAAAATGAAAAATTTCCAAATTTTGCTATAATGATCATTGCTTTTTGTTTTTTCATCGATAGATGGAGGTATTAATGCGCTGTTATATAAATCAGCGGTATCATCTTTCAAGGAAACTGTCAGTTCAAAATTTGCAATATTTTTGCTAAACGCAAATACAACTGCATACTACCGATACTGCATTCCTAAGTCTTACTAAGGCTAACTAAATCCGAGGCAAGCACCACAGTGCAGATACGCGGGTGCGATGTACATTGATCCGATAGACAAGCATCGGATCTAGTTAAGTCTTACCAATAAAACGAAAAGAAAAGAAAATTTTTTGACACGTGAATCAAAAATATGCGGTTTGTTTTGTTTGTTGTAATATTAAAGTACGAGGAAAAGGGGCCCATTGAACATGAGTGCCCTGGGCCTCCAACTGAGTAAATCGGTCCCTGGCTGTACAGCGATTTCCGTAATTTAAAGACAAGCTATATCTCAGGTTCTATTGCGTACATTTATACAAAACTTGATGTGTGAGAAAAAGATTATGAGATTCAGTTAGGATGCTAATTACCAGTAGAGGACGCTGCTATACATTAATTTCCGTAATTTAAGGAAAGCATATATCTCAGTAACTAATCCATAGAATTACATATAAATTTATATGCAGATGCACTTTGACATAAATTAGTGCCTGTACACTTTGGGTGTCAGTTGCTTAACAGGTGTCGCTGCTATAGTGCGATTTCCGCAATTTAAAGTTAGGTTATACCTCAGGTTCTATTGCGTATCATCAAACAAAACTTGATATGTGAGAAGGCCATTATGAGGCATTGTGTTGATTCAATTTAGATACTTATTGGCCAATAGGTGGCGCTGCTATGCTGCAAACTTCCTTGATAAAGGGAAGACTCAACTTCTAGGGCATATAACTTCACGAAACTTGATATGTGAGATAACCATTACCAAAATGCTTTTTTACGTTGTTATTTATCTATATATATAAAATGAGTAAACTCACTAATTCACTGATCACTGTCTCAACACGGCCGTGGTGATCCTATGGGAGATAGAGTCACAATTTTTGGTGATAAGAGGTTGGTTTTAGGATCCTGACACTCACTAAAACGGGATTTTTCGACATACCTCCGTTCTCCCCTGGGGGGGGGGGGGGCAGAATGCAAAAACCACCTTTATAAGCATAACTCGGCTCCAAATTACTTCACGGTTAAGAAATTGTAGATGGGGAGACTAGACTTGAATACAAAAAATTTATTTTCTGCGATTTTGAAATTTTTTATTTTTGGGGGGAGGAGAGGGTAAAAATGAAACTTTCGGAGGCGAAGAAATCAAAAACACCTTTATAAGCTTATCTCGGCTCCAGAAACCGCTCATGGGGAGATTAGACTTGAATACAAAAAAATTATTTTCTGCGATTTTGGAATTTTCGATGTTTAAATGGGAGGGGCTAAAAATTATTTTCGGAAACGCAGAAGGCAAAAACGCATTTATAAGCATAACTCGGCTCCAAATTACTTGACGGTGAAGAAATTGCAGATGGGGAGACTAGACTTGAATAGAAAAATATCATTTTCTGCGATTTTGGAATGGATTTTTAAAGAGGGGGTAGTGGGTAAAAATGATTTTTGGAGGCGCAGAAGGCACCTTTATAAGAACACCTTTATAAGAATAACTCGGCTCCAAATTACTTTATGGTGAAGAAATTGCAGATGGGGAGACCAGACTTCAGTACAAAAAGATTATTTTTTGCGAATTTGGAATTATGGATTTTTAAGGGAGGGGCAAAAAGGATTTTCGGCGGCAAATTTAGCAAACTACGTATTTTCGAGTAAAATTCAACCAGTAATAGCTCAAAGATTTAAAAAAAAAAAAAAAACTGCCAAGCTTCGTCTTGTAGGTATTTGGAAAAACTCATTTTTGATTTTTTCCGATTTCCGATTTATTTTATTTATTTATTTATTTATTTTGGTGGGGGAGGGGGGAGTTAAAAGGGGTAAATTCGAACCTCCCCCCCCCCTTTAGCTCTAAATTCCTCTGCGGAAACCTATAGGAGCTATGGTAACAAATTTTAGTGTGTGGATTATTTACGTGTGTCCAACAACCACTGTAACGGGATTTTGCGAAAGTCCCTTCTTTCCTTCTTGGGGGTGGGGGGAATGTGAGCGAGTTGATCCCATATGCTTTAATTACACCAAATTTATTTCAAGATTATTAAATAACTAATTAGTTACAAATTAAAATAATTAACTTTCATTATTCCTCTAAATATATCAGATTTATTTCAAAATTAATAAACTCCTAATTAGAAATTAAAATAAATAATCTTTATTAATATTGAGAATGAATTCAGTAATAAATTGACTGATCTCTTTTTAACATAATGCAATTTATATATGAGGGATCAAGAAAGCAATTTAATTTCATATTTCTCGAAAAGAATCATTTTTTTATTTCGTTGCAATTCACAAAAATCTATTTATATTTCTAGCTATTAAAGTTCATTAAATTATTTCCGTTATAGTTTATTTTTTATTTTGTTTAAATGCATAAACCATATAAGGAAATAAATGTGCGGTTAAATATAATCTAAATGTCTCATTTTTCAGACTTTATGTCGCAATAAATAATAATTACTTCCACCTGCTCTAACTGTCGTTTTGGCGCATATCAGTCATGCCAAATTTAGGGTTGCAATTTGCAACCGTCCTCTCTAAATTTAAAATTTCTCATTGGATTAACACTAAGACAAAGAAAATTTTATTTGGCGCTTTCCGCTGGTGATTTCGTAACGCTGCCAGATTTGGCAATCGGAATACGAAATGAAGCTTCTTCGTTTCATGACTTTTGCTCGAATCGATTGACTCGAATAAGATTTAATCGATGGAATCGATTAAGATGTAATTGTTTTGCTCTCTCTCCCACAACTTTTAACGATTTACAATTCTGTGACGAGCCTGACTATGGTTATTGCATTTAATATTAATATTAGTAATATTCTTCTACATATATTTCAATAAATATAATCTGTGAGTTAAAGAAAGAATCGACTCTTTTTTTTTTTTTTCTTGAATATTGAAGTTTATTTTTAATTATAGCAATGTACTTAATATTATTCTTAATAAGATTACCAAGAAAATCTAATCCACAGGGAATAAACACGTTTCCAAGCATAATATAAATTTGCTTCAAATTATCTCAGTAAGATTAAATTTTATGTGTGGGTTGTTTATGAGTTCCGAACACGCACTATAAAGGGATTTTACGAAATTTATCCCTCCTCCCTCTTTAAGGGTGAGGGGGGGGGGAAACACGCTTATAAGAGTAACTGTGCTCCAAATTATCTCAGCATAGCGATTTTTTGATATGTAGATTTGTTATGCGTGCTCAAGACACACACTACGAAGGGATTTTGTAAAATTTCACCATATTCCTCTTTGGAGTGGCGGGGAAATCATTTTTCCACGCGCAACTCTGCACTGAACTATCTCAGGCGATTTTTTATGCGGGGGCTGGTTATGCGTTCCCAACACGCACTACAAAGTGGTTTTGTGAAATTTCCCTTTCCCCCCCTTTAAGGGTGGTGGCGGGGGGGAACACGTTTTAAGGAGTAACTCTGCTCCAAATTATCTCAGGAAAGCGATTTTTTAATATATCGATTGGTTATGTGTACTCTACACATACAAACTACAAAGGGATTATTTGAAAATCCATGCTATCCATGAAAATCCATGCTAGAAAATCCATCCCCTTTGAAGGTTAGTGCGTAAAAAAGATGTCTCCATGCGTAACTATGTTCCAAATTATCCTAAAATGGCAATTTTTTATGTGTGGACTGCTTATGGGTATTGAACACACACTGCAAAGTGATTTTGTGAAATTACATCCTACCGCCCCTTAGGGGCCAATGGGGGCAAAAAAAAGTGTATTCATGCGTAACTTTGCCGTAAATTATCTTAGGAAGGACCTTTTTGATGTGTGGGTCAGTTACACGTATCTAACTCAAAATGTAAAGAGATTTTGCAAAATTCCTTCCCCCTTCTTTCCTTTAAGAAAGATGGGGAGGGGGTAAAAGTCACGTTTTGAAACATAACTCTGCTTCAAATAATCTCAGGATCTCGATTTTTTATTGTGTCGGTTATGTACGTGTATGCAACATGAACTTTAAAGGGATTTTGTTAAATTACTCCCTACCCTCTTAGGGGTGGGCGTGGCAAAAAAAAAAAAAAAAAAAAAAAAAAAAAACACGTTTTGAAGCTTAAATCTGGTCCAGATTACCTTAGAATGGCGAATATTGGTGTGTGGTTTTGATTAAACGTACGTAATGTGCACTTTGATGTGATTTTCTACTTTACCCGTGAGAGAGGGGGAGTAAAATGCAGGCAAGGCTCTACCAAAGGCATTGGTGCTCCAGACTCGAAGTGTGGCATGTGGGAAAATCGCAACCGAGGGTAGCGAGAATTTTAACTTAGATTTTGTATGATTTCAAAGATTTTTTTAATATTACTATGATATGGTATTTTGAGTATATGGTATTATGATATGGTATTTTGAGTATATGGTATTATCATTTCAATATAATGACCAGCGAAACAGGCAAAGCCTGCTAGTACGCAATAAAACTGTTTTGCTTTGGTAATTTATTTTCATCTTTCTCTAAATGAAGATCATTTGTATTCATCATGTTAGATAATTTTAATAAATAATAATTTTAAAATAATATTTGCATTTAACGAATTTCTATAAGAAATTATAGAAAGAAGTCTTGTGGTGCCTACAACGTACTAGTTTTTTTTTTTTTTTTTTTTTTTTTTTTTTTAATTTCCCTATATGCAATAATGTACTCCCTATATCCAATCTCCGTGTAATAGAAATTTCTTTACATCAAAGTTTTATTAATCTCTTACATCATTACCTATTAAAATAGTTTCTATATATGTACATTTTTTTTTTCAAAATATCAAATATTTTTCGACTTTTAGGACAAATACCCAAGTAGCACAAGAACGTTCTGTGAACGTCTAATAATGTTAACAATCGTTCAAACACCGTGTTTCGTCTCCAAAGAACATTCTATTACACGTTCAAAAATAGTACTATTTAGAACATTTTGAAAAGGTTTATTTTGTATCATCTATAAAAGATACAATTCTAGTGCTATGAAAACGTCCAAGTGTATCACAGTCGTTAAACGTTTAGTCTCAGTGTAAATATAACTAATTTAACAAAATGCTTTTTTTTCCTCAGATTTGTTGCCTTATTTTCAGTTTTACTATTTGTTGATACGTTACGATAGAATATCTATTGCAAAGTAATATTGATGAAGAAGGAAATTTACAAAATTTTAAACTTTGATTATTTATATAAACTCTACTAATTCAGTTTGGGTACGTATCGCGTGACAGGTGGCGCCAGTATCATTTTTTGAAAATAATTATTTGTTTGTATGTATGATGTGTTATTGAAATTTTCAGTATCTCATGAATCGATAGGCGGAATTTAAGTACAATTGATAATAGGTTAGACCTTGGTTTAAATTAGTGCTGATTAGAATATATCTCCCAATAGGTGGTGTGCTACGTTCTGATTTCTCCCATTTAAGTTAAGGCTATATCTCAACTTCTGTAGTGCATGAACGTACCAAACATGGTATACGATATGGACATTATGTAAAACTATTCTATTTTAATTTGAGTGTATAGCGGTCGACAAATGGCGCTGCTGTGTTGCAATTTAATTTCGTTTAGGAGAAGGCAATTTCTTTGCTTTGCAAAAAAGTGATCGAGTTTCGATCACTGGGCGAAACTAGTTCTGTTTAAATGGCAATTAATACCAACATATTTTTTAAAAATGTCATTACATGATGAAGAAAATAACAAGAAACATAGTTATTGATGACATAGTATGTTGTCAGCATCAGTTCAAAGCCCAACTAAATACCAAGTTTAGTTTAATTCCGTTCATTCTTTCGTGAGATACTACTTCTGAAAAATTATTGATAAATACGCACAAACACATACACAGACTTGGTCAAATAGTAAATACATCGAAACACGAAGCTTGAAAATTTTCACAAATTCAATACTTTCTTCTTGTGTGTATATATATATATATATATATATATATATATATATATATATATATAAGGAAGTAAAATAATAATAATAATAATAATAATAATAATAAAGAAAAAAGAAAAAAGAAAAAGAAAGATAAACTTTAAAATATTAGTTATGAATACATGAATAGAAATAAATACTTTCAGCACTTTTTCAGGTGAAATCCAGGAATACTTTAGATTTTAGAGATCATTTTTCCTCTTAAAAATAAAGAGTAAAACAGTGTTTTGAAAAATAACAATTATATTAATAACCTAATCCGAATGTTTCAAAATTTTGGTTTTTAAAAAGTCTTGATCTATCTGATTCTATTTAAATTTAATTAATGTTTAAATTTTTTTTTTAATTGTCAATTTACAATGTATGGTATAACAAAAAAAAAAAAAAAAAAAAAAAAAAAAACTTATTTAGAAACGCATTTAAAAGAAACAAATGAAGAGAAACAAATCCTTTCTGCTTTCTTGCAGAAATAATTGTAATAAATTTAAGCTAAGGTACTGTTAAATGCTAATCTATGATGAAAATAATTTCTTCTTTTAAATAATGTTTTAATAGAAATGATAAATATATTGCAAAATGTTTGTTTATTTTCATGTCGTACTATAATACGATAAAAAAAGAATTACTTGTGATCGTTTATCATTAGATCAATATAAAGTCTTACTTCGCCAAATAAAAGAAGCACCAAAATGGTTCCGAAACAATGTATTTTCTGGAAATACGCCACCCATTATAATTCATAGCTAAAAGGATTTTTCCTGGTGTATTATTTAAGTAGTTTCTTTCTTTCTTTCCTTTTTTTTTTTTTTTTTTTTTTAAAAAATTGTTATTTATAAAAACATAAATTATTAATAACACAAGGTCTTCTTATCGATGTTTGCAAAGCTTTTATTTTTAATTTTATTTTTTTGTTGGCATCATCCTATTCTCCAGTTTGTGTTAAAAGTTTTACATGTGGCTACGATGCTTTTTTCTAGTTTTCTCTCAGGATTCCATGAACATTTAATTTAATTTATTAATGTAATTTTTTAATTAATTTCTCATTCAATATGGTTTTGCTGCTTCGATCGGGGCTCGAACAATATAAACTGCTATGATTAGCTATGTTGTTTTACGAAATCGATGCAGCTTTCACAGATTTTTGAAGTACATGACCCTGATGAGTATTTACTTCTAATTTTAAATGTTTTTATCCAAATATTTCTGTGGTCATTTATTTGTTTTCTCTGTCATTAAGTTTAATGGTCCTTCTTTTATTATTATCATTCATGTCGGCGTAAGTAATTTAAATTGTTTTTGTCTTTTATTGGTTCTTAATCTGTATCGCAACAATTTTGTGTCAGTTTTTCCTATTAGCTAAAATCAGTTCTAATATTTTGTGTTGGTATTGTTTTGTATCTATTAATTGCTAAATTTTAAGATTAAATTTTATTACGATATCTATCATTATATATATATATATATATATTAATTATTCATGTTTCATTTAAATGTGAAAATATTTTGTTAAACATTATAGATATCACAAAAATTATCGGTTAGAAATAGAATATAGTAAAACCTTTCTAAAAGGACATCCACTTAAATCTTAGGACCTTCCCAGAAGTGGTCTCTTAATAGAGGTTCAGAAAAATCTTAATTCAGAAAACAAATTTTTAATGCTTTTAACTATTCAAATTTACATAATTTGTCGATAGATTTTTCTGAGAATCATTAATTTTTGTTTTCTTTAATTTTGGAGGCTTTCAGGTATAAATTGGTTTTTCAAAAAATATTTTATATACCAGAACAAATTATTTAACTTAGTATTATTTCTATCATAAGTTATTTATGACATAAGGTTTTTGGATTCCTATTTGAAGTACTACTTATATTTCATTTAAATGTGAAAATATTTTGATAAAAATTATATGTATGGCAAAAAAGAAAAAGAAAAAAGATGTAACTTTTTTGTTTATTAACGAAAAAAATTGATGAAATTTGAAATGCAAGTTGGTCTTGTGGGGTACAGGCTGTATATTATATTTTTGTGTTCGTGAGAGAAAATTTAAAAGAATTTGAAAACTGCAATTTTTAATCCCACTTCAAATACATGTGACTTAATATGAAGCAGATTTTTTATTTTTTTTTCTCCTAACGGTTTCCATACAATCTTCTGCTGTTGCCACCTAAAATTCATACTTTAGTTAATTTTAAAAAATCTAATTATCCAATTGATAAGATGATTAATGCATCGGATTCACAAAAAGTTTCCCTCTCATTTGGTATCTTATTTGTAACGATACGACTGATATTTCTAATTTATTTTCTAATCTTTCTGATTTATTTTCCTCATTTTAAATAAATGTACGTTTTTTTTTTTTTTTTTTTTTTTTAATTATTATTATTCTGTCGAAAAAAAAAATGGCAACAATTAAATTATTGATAAAATTTAAATGGCTTATTTATCAGAAATTAGAAGGTTATTATTTTCACATTTTAATTAATTAAGAAAAAACTAATCAAAAATTCGAAAATCTGACTTCGATGTGCACAATGACCCTTCGGGGGCACCGTTTGTGTTAAATCTCGTGACTGTCCGAGCTACCGTTTTCGAGAACAGTGAAATATATATGCAAATATTGCTCACTTAATAGTATAAGATTAAGGCTTTATCAGATACAGCGACTTCTGAAACAACCAATTTTTGAGCCAACATTAGCGTCGATTTTTTTTCTCGGCGAAAATACCGTAAAGGTTACAACAGACAGCTGAAAATTTGGATGAAAGAAGTGTATCTCTTGACGCTTATCACTTTTCTTGGCGCGAATAAAATACGGAATGATTAGTGTTAAAATTCCCTTTCATTTGTGTAAAATATCGCTCTATTATTTCTATTTTGATGTTTGTTACAACTATTGTCATAACGCCATACGAAAATAAAAAGATTAATTCAAAATTCTTATCATTTAACGGTAAAATAAATGCGCTTAACGATAATATTTCTTGTTCATATCTCCACTTTAAGCGATTTCCGCGTTCTGCCATCTTGGAAATAGTATCAAAATAGTGCATCCTGATTGGATGAGTCTGTAGAAAAATTGTGTATAGGGACAATTTTATCAAGACAGCTCTGAAAAAGTTGGGCAAGTTCGATGTGCAAGTTCGGTGCTCGGGAAAAATTGTCACACAGGGTGTAAAGACAATTTTTCCCGAAAAATCGGCGCAATAAGTGGTTGGCTTTAAAATCGCTTGTAAAGTCGTCGTGTCTGATACGCGCTTTAACCTTTTGCGGCGCAAGGTAATTTGGATCATTTAAATTACACTGCCACACGATCAAAATTAAAATAAAAGAAATTGATGCGTTTTTCTGCTACGTTATAAAAGTAAAATTTTGCTAAAAAATTTCCGGAATGAGTTTTGCAATTGAAAATTAAAATTACATGATGCTGTAGTGGCATCACTGCCCCTGAAAAGGTTAAATAATTTTTAAAATAGCTATAAAAGTAATTAAATTCAGATATTTGTAAAAAAAAAAAGAAAAAGCCATATGATTTAATTTTTTTTTGTTTTAAAATTTTATAAAAGCTAAAACAAAAATAAATTTAAAAGTATCTTCACATTAAAAAAAAAAAAAAAAAAAAAAAAAAAAAAAAAAATGCAAAATTCTTTTTCCGGTATGATATTTCCTTTTCAATATTCACAAAGGAAATTCCGAGTCTTTTTAAAGCTTGGCTCATTGTGTTTTAAATCTTTTTTTTTTTTTAAGAATCAATACTTCTCAGTATGGCTATTCTTCATTTTAGTTCCCATCCTGTAACAGAATAGGAAACTGAAATGCGTTTTTTAAAGAAAAATCGTAAGGTATAAGAGGGCATTGTTTTGTGGGGAGAAATTTCTTTTGTGTAATAGATTTCATAAAAAGGGGAAGACTTTTTCTATTCGCATGAAGAAGCTCATTACAATCTTTTGGAAATGAATACGTAATAATTGAAGTAAATTAAACTTACATTGTTTCACTATACTACACGAAAAACAAATGAAAGATACTTCCTTTTGTCAAAGAACTCCTTTTCAATATCAGTACGTTTTTACACTGACTATAATAACCTGATGATCTAAAAAGACCAACTAAATTATGATTTAATAGCTCAAAAATATAAAATGGTAGACAAATATGTACATGTGCAACATTTTATTCATACTATTGTGACTTATTCCTCAAGGTCTGGCCGAGGACTAGGCCAAGTTCAAGAGGTCGTGAATCCCAAAAATTCGTAAGCAGGAAGAGGCGTACAGTCGAGCCACATATCCTAAAACTAGCAGTGAGGACGCGTCCAAAATGTTGAAGGGATGCCAGCTTGACCGAGAGTTTGAAATTTGGAAAACATCCAGTGATTCCGCGCTCTGTTATTGCTCATTTTCTCTGAGTCAGATGACTGTCACCGCTATTTTAGCATTGGACTCGTTGAGTTAGCACTTGCGCAGATGCTTCCATGGTTTTATGAAATGTGGTCGAAGAATAGACAGTAGGAGTTTATGCAGAAGCTCCACGCAATTAAAAAGTTGTACAGGGAAGTCTTGTGCGGAATAGGGCTCTCACAAAAGTAAATTTGGATACCAGAATTTTTATATAGTAATATTTTTAATTAGATATCAACAATTAGTCAATAAGTTTAATAGTCAGTAAGCCGATTAATCAATTAATTGCTTTATAAAAATAGTGGTACTAAATTTCCTTTTGAGAACCCAGGTGCAGAAGTATATAAACGACCGTATTCACTATTAACTTCAACTCCCAGTTAAACGTAAAATCTTGAAAAGCGCTAAAAGACAGATTGCAGTTTACCATTTAAATTTGGCACACTACTTCTGCCATCTAGCTTCGAAGATCTTTGGTTAGTTATTTTCAGCTCAATGCGCTAGATGGCAGAAACAACTCGTCAAATTTTGCTGAAAAGTTGCACATTGGCTTTATATGCTGTTTAAGTTTTCGTGTTCAGCCAGGAGTTGAAGTTATTGGTGAATACAGGAGTTTCGTCAACTTTGAAAACTTTTCTGTCCAATAATACCGATATGTCTACTGTTGAATCTGCTGATTGTGACCTATACAGACAGGAGATTTCCCAGAATTTCATGAGTGAGATGGAAGAGTCCTCCGTAATTTTTAGTTTGAGCAGTCGCAACTTTTAACATGTGTATAAATTTTCAACTTACTGGAATAAGGCGTTTAGACGCTATCGCACTTTAAAAAACTTTCGGCCCGTAGGCCATAATGGCAAAGACTTTTTCTTTGTGTTCCTGTAAAAAAACTATAAGCGCTATATTCACGAAAATCAATAGGGTTCGTCTTACGGTGTCCTATAACAATCATACCAACTTTCAGCTCATTTGTACAGAGTGCTTAGACGCTATTGTATTCATTCACTGACATACACACATACACACGCACATACATACATACATACTTACATCACCGTAAAGATATCGAAAATGAACTCAAAGGATCTCAAAACGTGCAGAAACACGAAAATCTTAAAGTCAGATTTTTGACATAATTGCAATACTTTCCTTACATATGTATGTTCGGAAAGTAAAAATGTACTGCACACATTCTTGTTTAAATCATTTATATTTAACCTGACAAATAGTTGTAGTAAACGCCACTGCCTTATATATACGCCGACGGCAATCTAGTGGCTCCGCACGAAAAGGCAAATTTATTTTATAAAATAATGTATTGTTTTTAAAAATGCGCTTTTATTTTTTTAAGAACACAGTAATATTTGTTCTTCAAAGGGGATAAAACTTCGGAGGGCAAGCAAAGATACAAGTTACAGATATAAGTTACAAATAAAATATCTTTAAATCTTATGATATATCTTTAAATCTTATGATATATCTTATGATATGAATGCAAGTTAATTCTTTGTCAAATAATTCCATGAATAATTAAAAATTGTATTAATTAACGAACTATAAATGTTAAAATTACTTTTATTAATATATATATATATATATATATATATATATATATATTATTTCTGTTCTTACCTTTTTTCTTTTTCAACATCTAATTATTAAAAAGGTAACAGGCCTTGTCCACTTCACTTGTCAGTATACTTAAAGGGAACTTTTTTCTATATCGCTTTATAAACAATAAATAAATAAATAAATCACTGAATTTGCTCAAAAGTACGCTTCAGGTCCCCTCTGCTTTCGGCAGTGTCTTGCTCATCAACATACCCAGGTAACACATAACGTTGTTATATCGTTGCAAATATGTCTGAACAGTGAAAAATTGGTTACGTTATTTTATGTCCGTTGAAAAATAGTTTTTATTTCACAATATTCTCACTGAACAATTTCGAATATTTATTCAGTAATAAAGAAAACCTATAACAAACGTTGTTTTATGGTTGTACTTTTTCTGTTATTTTTTCGACGTTTTAAAATATGTATTTTATTAGTTTTTGTTTTCCTTTTTGATTCTAATAAAAAATATGTTTTTTCAACGAATTAATAGGTACTTTTTATAAGTCATCATTTCCGTTAAATAACGTTGAATCTGTTCAGCTTGATATCGATACACGATTGTGAATTGGCGGGATGTGCGTATTATATAATTTTCTTTAGAGTTTTAGAAGATGGTGTGCTGCGAAAGAACCTCAAACATGATAAGAAGGGAAGCTTTCAGCAAAGTAATTAACTATAGTAGTAAGTGGATGTTCTTTGGCTTTCGGAAACCGTAACTAACGAAGCGTACCATATTGTACGCTTTCTCCCGTTCTACATGCAAAATCGCCAAGTATATTGTGGCAAACCTTAAAAACGTCTTACGAGTTACGACGCGTGCCATTTTGAATTTGAAAGTGAATGTGATGTGAATAAAGTTATCGCTTTCCTGTTAAATTGGTATGTTTTCTATGAAAGAATAATTAATTAAACGCAATTTAAAACTCTTTCATTGAAAGATTACTGAAAGGTAATAAAACTTGCTAGCTGGATAGCTCCTTAAAAGCTCAAAGTTATAATATTCTTTGGCTTTGGGTTTGTTTACCCTGCTAGCATAATATTAAATATTCTCGTCTAATTGATGATGGTGCATATTTATTTAAACAATATTTTTCAAGTAATGAATAAGTGTTTCTTTTTTCCTTCTTTAATTTTATGTTTGAATTCTTGCCTTAAATATTCAGGGGTCGGTCTAACTTTAAATATTTAATACTCTTTTTTAAAACAGTACATTTGTAAAATTTTACTTTTTTCATATTTACTGAAAAAATATATCTATATATAATGTATCGCTACTATTGTTTTATTGAACTAAGTATATGCAATAATTTTATATTATTAAAATCAGGTCTTATGTATACAAAAATTATGCTTTTTCAAAAGCTTGTTTTCTACGAATTTTAATTTTGTGCAGGGAGCAAAACTGACATTCACAATTTCGGCTTAGATTTATTTTATTTTATTATTATTAATAAAATTACATTTTTGATTTTCTTTTAATTGAAGATTTTAATTTTTGTTTACATTGATTAATATTCCCAATTTCCGCTTTGATTTAATTATTTTATTTTATTATTAATAAAAGTATAACCTTTTTGATTTTCGTTTAATTGCAAACTGTAATTTTTGTTTACATTAATTAACATTCCCATTTTCTGCTTTGATTTTATTTATTCTATGATTATTAATAAAATTATTATCTTTTTGATTGTCTTTTAACTGCAAATTTTAATTTTTGTTTACATTAATTAACATTCCCAATTTCCGCTTAGATTTATTTATTTTATTATTATATAATCACAAATTATTATCATTTTGATTATCCTTTAATTTCAAATAAATACTCTTAGCTAATAAATAGACAATCACAGGGATCTAAATGTTGGTTTATAGAAATTTTAAATATTCGATTTTTTAGCTTTATTATTATTAAATTCTGTGAATTAAAACTAACTAGAGTTTGCATAAATAAAATAATTTTAAAACAATATATATAATTAGTATAGTATTTTTTATTAAAATCTATGAATTTTATCTATGAACTGTTTTCCACATAGATACATCTCAGCATCTGTTGATTAAAATTACACCAAATTTCATAAACAATTGATTAAGAAAATTAGTATGTTCTATCTAAAAGCGCCACTTGCAGTTATTTAACATGCACTAAAGTTTTATATAGCTTCTCAGAATAAAGGTTTTACATACAGAATTTGCAGCAATTTTAATTACCAGATTTTGAGATGTAGTCATGTAAAAAATCTCTGAAAGTGAGTAATGAGAGCATCGCCTGTCGGCTGATACACACTCTTAACTAATTCATCATTCGTTTTTATATTGGTTGTCTTATATATCAAATTTAGTGCAGTTGTATGTGCTATAAAATTTAGCTTTCCTCGAAAAACAGAAGTTAAAAATTTTTACGTATCTAATATTTTCGCATATTGAGTATTAAAAAAGTAATAAAATTAATCATAAAAAAAGTCTAAAAATTAAGTAAAAAAGAATGTTCCAAAACTTTTTTAACATGGGAATTTTTTCTTTTTTAAATTATTAGCAATATTTTAGAAACGAAAATTCAATGGATATATAGAGCTAGCTATTTTCCTTGGATTTCAACGTTTATAAGACATAACAAAAACCGTTGAAAACTGATATAAAAAACACGAGAATATTGCGATTTTGAACAACCCTTTTACAACGGTTTTTTTTACGTTGTAAAATGTATTAAAACAACCGTTGAAAGATGAGGAAATCAACGAGACATATTTTCAGATTATTAATGTTACGGAAAAACGATAATTCAACGGAATGCATTGCCGTTTGTTCAACGTGGAAAATACCATACTGTGCTACCTGGGTAATCTCAGGTGTCTGTTCCTATTGTCTGCGACAATGGCTTACCAGTTGGCTTCCATTTGTGTGCTCATCAGAGAAAATTTTGAAACAGCCAGTATCGGAAAAATTGAAGTAGCCACTTTATATTTAAATCTAAAATACATATGAACAACACTATACGTGGTGTACATTATATTTACTTTCACGTTATTTCCTATATTTATTTAATTTATCCGGTCAATCATAAACTGACAGCAATTTCACGCCAAATATAACATTATAATATGCTAAGAGCACTACGTCTATATCATGAGACAACATAATATTTTGTGATTATACATATTTCATGGTAGTTAATGGTAATTGGTATATAGAAAAATAAATACAAAAATAAATAAATATGTAAACTGATCGTGGTACAAACTTAATAGAGCTCTTCTTTGCGACATTTAAATATTTTGTCTCAATTTTAGACAGAAATACATAATTATGCAATTATTGTTTCTGTTTCTTTCTTTCTTTTCCTTTTTGATTTGAGTTCAATGTTTCATAATTCATTCACATTTTTGATGCGCTACTTCGCTTAAAGTGGCTGTCGTGAAAGTAGAGTCCTTGGCGAAAAATGTCCGATCTACTTCAGCATCAAAATTTAAGAAATTGCCCAGGATTATCGATAAATAAAGCTCTTTAAAAAATACGGAATTAATTTTCATACAAAGAAAAAAAGAAGTCTAAAATTGAGGTATATTAAAAAAGGTTATGAAACAAAATTCGGAAGAAACATAGTATATTTTTATTATTATTTTTTTATTTTAAAGTTATAATGACACCATTTTGTCATATGCATGACTAAATTTATTATTCGACAATGTTTTTTTTTTTTTTT
Organism: Salticus scenicus; assembly: GCA_963930645.1. NCBI lineage: Eukaryota > Metazoa > Arthropoda > Arachnida > Araneae > Salticidae > Salticus > Salticus scenicus. Next base: position 53,783,506 of record OZ005662.1, on the reverse strand, counting down.
TTTTTTTTTCGCGTGAAAGTATATTTAATTTTATGTCTAAAAAAATTGACTCGCAAGCTTTTTGGTAACAATTAAAAATTGAAATGGCTAATTTTGAAGCTATTACAAGGTCATTATTTTCATATTTTAAATTAATTTAAAAAAATCGAATCAAAAATATGAAAATCGGACTTTGAGGGGCACCAGCAAATGCCAATACTAACCTTCATGCAAATTTGTGTAGCTCTGCAATCAGCCATTTATCTAAAAAGCTCCGGATACACACACATATATCTTATTTTATGATATATAGATATATCACTAAATTCGAAACACATCTGCTTTTATTTGCTGCTCGTATTATTGAATTATACGTGAATATATTCTTATTTTTTTTTTTTTTTTTTTAAGAGTTAGTCAATTATGAATGAAAATTTTATTTAATACGTGATAAACACTTTAGTATGGGATGAAAATCAAAGTATTGTCAAATATACTTATGTAAATTGTAACACCATGAAGAGAAATCGAGAAATCGCAGCCGGCACGCAGTGTAGTGCCACAACAGTGATGCGTGTTTGAAAAAAATGGACAGAGGAGAATCAAACAAGCCGAAAACCTGGCAGTGGGGCACGCAATAGAACAACGGCACGAGACGACAGACACCTCATCCGCATGGCTGTGACGGACCGAAAAGTGTTCTCTCGTGTGTTAGCACAACGTTCGAGCACGGCTACAGGTGTTTTTTTGTTTTGCTCTGCAGTTCGTCGCCGTTTGCTGCAGCAAGAACTGCGTGCAAGGGTTACTCTATGCGGAGTTCCTCTATCAGTGAATCACAGTCCCCTCCGAGAACGTGGCGTACACAGGGGCAACAAATTGTTTTTTGCGATGAATCTCGCTAATTTCTGGAGTACAATGATGGAAGAGAACGCGTCAGACGATACAGGGTAGAACGTCTGCTCCCATAGTTTGTTATCCAGCGTCATACTGCACAGACACCTAGCATCATGGTGTGGGGAGCTATTGTGTATAATTGTCGATCCCATCTAGTGTATACTGTAAAAAAAAAAAAAAACTGTTAAAAGTGCACGAAAAATCTGGCAGCTGGGGTGCCAGTATTTCTCCGTCAAATATACAGGACAAAACTATACTTTTAACAAAAAACCTGTTTGATTTACAGGATCCCTGTGTAAAATATATGTCAGTGATACAATTTTACGGTTTTAAATTGTATATATTGACGGAGAAAAACTGGCACCCCAGCTGCTAGATTTTTACTGTACTTTTAACAGATTTTATTTATTTATTTATTTTTTTTGCAGTGTACATTGCGGGCAACCTCAACAGTGGTCGCTACATAAGGAAAATTTTGGGGGCAGAGGTCCTTCGACGCATTCCGGGTGCTGTATTTTAGCAGGCTGATGTCCGTGCACATGTTTCTCAGTCTGCGCAAGCCTTTTTCAGGGCACAACAGGTTTCGCTTCTTCCATGGCTTGCTTATTCCCCGGATATCTCGCGCATGGAGCATATCTGGAATTTCGTTGGTCGTTGACTCGCTCGTATAGCTAGTGGGGCGCACAATAAGGTTAAATTTTGGCGTCAACTCGAAGCCATTTGGAATGCCATTCCCAAGGATTACATTCTGAATCAGTTGTTACATTCAGTGTACAGGATCTCATCACTTAGCATGGCGGACACACAAAGTACTGATATCAGATGTTCTTTTTCTTCTTTTGTCTTGTACATTTGTTCGTTTATTTGTACCACTATCAGTAATATGTGGAATAAATTTCATTAAATTCTGACAATTCTTTCACGGTGTTGTAGTTTTCACAAACATGAGTGTATGAATGCAGCAAAGGTTTTTGTAGAAGAAATGCATTAAAAATTCTCTTGTAAATTTTAATAAAGCTTTAATTGTAAACTAAAATAATAATAATAAAAAAAAAAATACTTGAGAAAACAGCACTTTATTTTCACTACCTCCAGAAAAGCTTAAAAAATGTTTATATTCTAAAAATCATTATTTTAATAAAACCATTACTTCCACATGTATATAATGTTAAGCAATTTTTGAAGAGGTATTTTAATTACTTTCTGCGTTGGTATACAGTGTTTACTTTAATTTAAAGCAGAGCAGGTTTGTAAGAAGTGAAAATAACAATCAAGCTTTCATTTTGCGTCAGAAATTATTATGATAGGAATTATAGCAGAATATTATTTTTTGAAACGATAATAATTTTCTTAAGAGAAAAAAGATATTGTGATGTTAATAAAAAATGATGAAAAAGTATTTTTAAATATTTATCATTACATTCTTAAATGTATGTTTATAAATAGCTTTTTAAAAATTAATATTTTGATAATACCATTCATTGCGCAAATATTGATAAGCACGTTTTGGAGTTGCAATTTTTAATTATTTTCTACATTGGTTTAGAGTGTTTACCTTGAGATAAAGTAAAATGGGTTTGTTTTTAAGAAATGAAAATTACTATCATTTCTACATTTGATTAAAAATTAATTTATTCAGTAATATTTGTTTATAATATGAATTATTTCAGAATAAAATTTTATGAAACGATAATAATGTTTTTAAGAGAAAAAGGTATCTCAATATTAATAAAAGGTAAAGAAAATAAATCTCAGGTATTTGTCGTCAAATTCATAAATGTAATTTAACTAACAAATAAGAATGAATTTTATTTATTTATATTTATACTAGCTGTTACCCGCGACTTCGTTCACGTGGAAATTTTGATGTGTATGTGTGGGAACTGACGGTTTGATCATAATATGTAATGAAATGAAACCTTATCATTGTGGTGTTGTGCAAAACAGAGTCTGATAAAGTACACTCAAAAAAATTTGTAATAAATAAAATTCCAAAACAAATAAATAAAAAGTTATCGCCAACATGGCGATAAAAATTTAAAATTCGTCCATAGGTATCCTGTACTAAAACAGTACTGCGTTGCGGAAGTATAAAAACTGGGTCGTCAATTATGAATTTTATTTCGAAACTTTTCTTTGTATGATTTTAGTTCACTATTGCACAATATTAATCTGGTTCTAATAATAATTTGGTGACTGGTTAATTAAAATTTTAACTATGTGGTGAAATTCATATAATATTTATGAGTTTCAAATTTTTAAGTTTTTTTTTTTTACAAAGAAATGATTTTTTTTTTTTCTTTTCCTGGCGAATTGTTGAATAGTATTTTAGTTCTTAAACAATTTTGGACGGCTTTGCCCGCTTCGCTGGCAAACTCTTTTCTATATAGCTTTATGAAAAAAAAAAAAAAAAAAAAAAAAAAAAAAACTGAAATCGGTCAAAAGCTTGCTTTGGGTTCCCGCTGCCTTAGGCAGCGCCTTGTTCGTCCTTGCAATCTTCGGTGCATGTCCCGATTCCCTGCGACAATGGCTTACCCGTGGGCTTCCATTTGGGTGCTTATCATATATAACAGTTTCGATACGGACAGTATCGAAAAATTTGAAGTAGCTCTTTTATATCTGAATCCCAGTTACATATGAACAACATTATATGTGATGTACATAATATTTGCTCTCAAGTTATTTCCTATATTTATTTGATTTAATCGATCAACCATAGAATGACAGCAATTTCAAGCCACATATAATATTACAATATGCTATGATCGGCTACTTCTATCGGATGAGACAATTATTATTATTTTGTGGTTATATATACTTCATGCTTAGTTAATAGTAGTTGGTATATAGAAAAATAAATAAATTAATATGTAAATTTGATCATGGTACAGCCTTAAAGCCCTTGGCGACTTTTAAATTTTTGTTGCCATTTTAGACCAAAATATAATTTATGCGATTATTGTTCCTATACGCAAGCGAAGTGTGACGTCACTGACCGTCCGTGGATGCAAGAAAATGATTTCCTATGTTAATCGCCCATTGCATTTTTTGTAAAAAATGATTAAAAATCGAAGAAAATTATTTCCCGATTTTAATCCCCATATTTGGGTACATATATGTATTAGTTATCATGTGCATGTGTTAAATTGAATTATTTTGCTGCCAAATTGACAAAATTTTAATTTTAAATTTCAAAACTCTGTCGTTCTTGGCGCTTATTGTATTTGGGGATCAAAAACGTAATACGAAAATATACATGCCAGATGTATATTTTCGTAATATGCATTGTACGAAATATTGTTTCATACTATTCATTACTGTCTTAAAATAAGTTGTTAAAATAACCATGATTTTTGAAAGGAATTAAATTATGTTCGCTAAATAATTTGGCGATATTTTATTTTTCTACCAAGGATGACAGATATCAAATCTATTCCGCTACAACATATCAGTATCTTATATCAGATACTTTATTTAGACATTTGAAAACAAATTTGACTTCAAATTATGATAGAATATTTATCATTTCCCTTTTAATCAGTATATTAGTTGGATATTTATTGTGTTAATATCATCCTTTGAAATTAAATGTTTGTGTTTTCAATCGAATATGGAAGTTTGCCATTTTTTTTTTCTAGAGTTTTGAAATTAAAAATTCAAATTTTGTCAATTTTACAACAAAAACTAGTATGTTGTGGCCACCACAAGACTTTCTTCTATATTTACCTATACATATTCAATCAGTAACAATATTTAAAAAAAAAAAAAAAAAAAAAAAGTACGATTTTTTTTCCTAAGTTTTTTTTTTTTTTTTTTTTTTTTTTTTTTTGTTAAAAGTGAAAAAAATCGATAACTTTGTTTTAAATTATCACAGATTTATAGTTCAACCATTCGTTTTAAAGGTATTGACGAGACCTTTCGAAAGATACCCATCTTGAAAATTTATCCCCCCCGGGGGGGTACTTCCCCCCCAGGGGGGTAAGCGATGCCCCCCCATGCAGAAAATTTTTTTCCTAGTTACATACTACTATTATCAATAACTCATATTAATTTTACAATCACAAGTTTAAAACAACTCTAATTATGCACATTTATACGAATTTTTGTCCTATGCTGCCATGTTAAAAATTTAGATAAAATGCTATCACAGCGCCACCTGTTGAGCTATTGATCCCCAAACATAATCAGCACCAGTTTATGTTGGGGACCAACTAAATATCAAGTTTGGTTAAATTTCGTTAAAAAAAAAAAAAAAAAAAAAAAAAAAAAATTGCGATATTTTTCTGAGTTTTTTTTTGTTAAAAGTTAAAAAAATCGATAACTTTGGTTTAAATTATCACAGATTTATCGTTCAACCATTCGTTTTAAAGGTATTGACGAGATCTTTCGAAAGATACCCATCTTGAAACTTTGCCTCCCCGGGTGGGAACTTCCCCCCCCGGTGGGGGGGGCAACCGATGCCCCCACATACACAAAAATTTTTTCGAAGTTAACTATTACTATTATCAACGAGACCTTTCGAAAGATACCCATCTTGAAAATTTACTTCCCCGGGGGGGATTTTCCCCCCCGGGGGGGGAACCGATGCCCCCCCATGCACAAAATTTTTTCGAAGTTAACTATTACTATTATCAACGAGACCTTTCGAAAGATACCCATCTTAAAAATTTACTTCCCCGGGGGGGATTTTCCCCCCCGGGGGGGGAACCGATGCCCCCCCATGCACAAAATTTTTTTCCTAGCTAACTACTACTATTATCAATAATTCACATTAATTTTACAATCACAAGTGTAAAATAACTCTCTTTATGCCCATTTATACGGAATTTTGTCCTATGCTGCCATGTTAAAAATTTGCATAAAATGTGATCACAACGCCACCTATTGAGCGATTGATCCCAAAATCTAATCAGCACCAGTTTATGTCAGGGTGCAACTAAATACCAAGTTTGGTTAAGTTTCATTCATTGGTTCGTGAGATACAGCGTCCACAAAAAAATGATACAGACAGACAGACAGACATTTTTTAAAAACTATTAATTCGTGTTCTCCATATCCCAAAACATGTAAATCCATCAAAAAGTGGACTTCGAAAATTTTCGCGAATCCAGTACTTTCTCTATATTACATATAGAAGAAAGTAATAACTTAATCTAATGCATGGACATGATAACTAATACATATCTATACCTAAATATGGGGATTAAAATCGGGAAATATTTTTCCTCGATTTTTAATAATATTTTACAAAAAATCCAATGGGCGTTTAACATAGGAAATGTTTTTCTTGCATCCACGAACGGCCAGTGACGTCATCACTTCGCTTGTGTATTTCTTTCTATCTTTTCCTTGGCGAAAAATGTCCGATCTACTTTAGCATCAAAATTATAAAAAATTGTCAAAAATTATCAATTAGAAAATACCTTTAATATATTGCTGAATTAGCGTTTATGCCAAGCGTGTTTCATCCGCCATACTAAAAAAAAAAAAAAAAATCTGAAGTTGAGGTATATAAAAAAATTCTGTGAAATAAAATTCAGAAGAAATATGTTAGATTTGTAATATTACTATTTTATTTTAAAATTATAAAGTGTCATTTTCTCATCGACCAATTTAACATATAGTATAATTTCTTATTTTTCGCATGAAAGCATATTTCATTTTATGCTGAAAACAATAAATAAATATATCTCGTAAACTTTTTTTGGCAACAATTAAAATTTTAAATGGCTTATATTAAGTCAATATAAGTCAATAAGTTTATTATTTTCATATTTTAATTAATTTTAAAGATTTTTTCATTTTTTTTTTCCTAAACCATCCCTGACCTATAAGGAAAAAAACAAAAAAAAAGAATGATCGAAATCGGTCAAGCCGTTTACGATTTTATAAAGGACATAGAGACAAACATTCATTTATATATATATATAGATTTTTCAAAGTAACACTATATATACATATATACAGGTTGTCCCATAAGTTTGTAGACATATTAAAATCTCATAACTATTGAATGAATTGATAAAACTGAACGCAGTTTGCGAAAAAATCATTCTTGTGAAGGGCGATATTTTTAGGTAAAGAAACAAATATAGTTAATTTTTTTGTCGACGATAGTTAGAGAAATAGTTAAATTAGAATAATGAAATAGTCCTATAAATTGCACAATTTTGTGATCAGGACAATTTATTTCTTATTTTGCCTCCTATTTGTGCCTACATGAAATTTTAATTGCAATGCTGACTTGGCGGATAAAGCGTTATTATTGAAGACGTTTTCTCTTACGTAAGAACCGCCGACTGAAGCCGCCGTTAGCAGTGTTATAACTCGTTTACAAACTGTAATTTGTGGTGACGACGGACACATAGAATAGGATTTATATGCCTGTATAAACCTTTGCATGCGAATAAGTACAGTTTTTCATGAAAATATGTGATCTGGTCAAATTTCTTTACAAAATCTTACTACATTCGCTGGTTTAATTTCTTTGCAAAAAAAAAAAAAAAAAAAAAAAAAAAAATCACGAGAATGTTTTTTTGCAAACCGCGTTTAATTCTATTAATTCATTTAACGGTTATGAATTTTTAAAATGTCTACAGACTTATGGGATACCCTGTATATACAGGGTATCCGAAATTAAACGACCCTATTTTAAAGTTGTCTACAGACGAAACTATTGTTGAGAAAATTTTAAAATTTTGTATCGCACATAATGATGGTATAAGAAACTGATGAGCGAATAATAATAATAATAATAATAATAATAATAATAAATAAATAAATAGTTCGAATTTTCGCCACTCTGGGCAGTTTTTATTTATGAATTACAAACTTCCTGATCCATAGTCTCCCCAGTCCCCATACCTCAGTCTATGCCACTTTTGGCTTTGGGCGAGTTTTAAAGGTGTGGTACGTCGCGATAATCCACGAACTATACCTGATCTTAAAGAGTGAATTTCACAATATGTTCGTAACATTTCTCCGAACACACTGCAGTCAGCTGTGCACTGTAAAAAATGCTGCAGTAAAATTACGGGCAAAGTCCGGCAGCAGAGATTCCAGTCAAAGCCCGTAAAAATACATTTAGACGATGAATGATGTATCGCCAGTAATTTTACATTGTGATGAAACATACAACCAACCTGCAAAAAAAGTAGCATTAACCGTAAAATTAAAAGTTAAAGTTTGAGTTTCTCGAATGCTTCAAAAAAGTTTCTTGCAATTATTACACAAGCGTGCAGGGAGAAATCCACAACACCAAAAAGTTTATTTATTTTTTTAGACGCAAAAGCTAATTTATTAATTTTCATGCAAAGGAAACCGCCTGGGGTAGCCCGGGACTCGAACTCACAATCACCTGAGTCAGAGGCCAGCGTTTTGCCAACCGCGCCGTTGGAATCTCAAACACTCTTCTTTACAAAAATAGATAAAGTCAACATCAGAACTGACTAGTTTGATAAATCTTGTCATACGCACCAAAGGACTTCTGGAAAATTTTTAAACCGATTTACAGCACAATGTGAAGTAACAAATCTTCAATTATTTTTTACAGAACTAGCTATACAAATTTACAGCAACCTATGCTGTATTTATGTTAAAAAAAGTGCTTTATTTTTGCACAAATTTTTTACAGTGATTAAATTGTTAACGTTCAAACTATGCATAAAAATTATTTTATTTTAAAAGTATTTTAAAATCTAAATTTGCTATTTTTGACAAAATTAAGAAGTCACTCAATTCTCATATTGTAAAAACAAATGCTTTTTTTTTTCCCTATAAAGACTACGATACTGAATTTTGTGAAAGAAAATCTAACTATTTTTCGAAATAATTTTTATTTCTAAACGGACTGGATTGGATTTGGGAATAAGGCCGATTGACTGCTGTAGGTCCTAGGCCTGAGGGGGAGTGCCCTCCGAGGGGTCTTTCTGAGGGGTCCTAGCCCGTATTTACACAAGTTTCGGAGGAAACCACGGAAAACTCCGAACGGCTAGGCCGATGAGTGCGACCTGTGATCGAGCCCGGCACCTCACGTCTACCAACTTTGAGCGCAGAACCGCTCGATCGCTGGTGGGCCCTTTTTTTTTCGTAAATATTAGCACTAAAGAGGTAGTCTTAGGTTTTCATTAGAGGTAAATAACGGGTGAGAATTTCTCACCCTTTTTCAAAAGCAAAATGAAACTTTTGAAAAATATGTGAGATCTCTGAAAATTAACCGAGACGCAGAATAAACTTTGAATAATGATAATAAATCTTTTACATAAATACAGAGAATCTGTATCTCCAATTAATACGATTTTTTTTCATGGTTTTCGATCTTTATGGTTTCAGTAGTGAGTGCAAAGAAGAAATAACTAGAGCCTAATTCTTATTTATCCAAACAGGCTTTCATTATAAGGCCGATTTCAAACTGTGTATATGAAGTGTTAGGCGTATTTGCACTTTTTAGAACAGGAGAAGAGTTTTTTTTTTTTTCATTTAAAGCTGTATTTCACTGAAGGGATCCCACCAGCGGCCGAGCGGGTCTGAGCTCAAAGCTGGTAGACATAAGATACCGGGTTCGATCCCAGGTCGCGCTCGTTGGCCTAGCCGTTCGGAGTTTTCCGTGGTTTTCTTCGAAACTTGAGTAAATACGGGCTAGGACCCTTTATAAAGACCCCACTGAGGGCACTCCCCCTCTGGCCTAGGACCTTTAGCAGTCAATCGGCCATATTCCCAAAATCCAAATCCATTGAATGAAGAAAGGACTGAAGTATTTCGAGAAAAGAACCTGCTATATATGATGTAATGTACATATCTGATGGTCATATTCCAATAAAACAGCTTTGCTTTTTAACAGTGAAGATCATACATAATAATCATAAGACTTACCTTCAAATGGTTAATTACATATTCATTTCATACTGCAATAAACTTTATTTTAGCTTACTGTAAAAAATGCTTTGTGGAAACAACATTAAAATTTTCCGTTTTCTAAGGCTTAACTAAAGGATTAAGAGCAATTAGAATGCTGTATGCTTAAAAAAAAATTAAATAAAACTAGTATGTTGTGGCCACCATAAGACTTTCTTCTATATTTTCCTATACAAATTCACTCAATAACAATTTAAAAAAAAATTACGATTTTTTTCCAAGTGTTTTTTCGTTAAAAGTAAAAAAAAAAAAAAAAAAAAAAAATCGATAACTTTGTTTTTAATTATCACATATTTATAGTTCAACCATTCGTTTTAAAGATATTGACGAGACCTTTCGAAAGATATCCATCTTGAAAATTTACCCCCCGTTCCCTGGGGTACTTCCCTCCATGGGGGGGGGGGGGGAGCGATGCCCCCACATGCACAAATTTTTTTTACTAATTAACTACTATTATTATCAATAATCCATATTAATTTTACAATCACAGGTTAACAATAACACTCATTATGTACATTTATACGGAGTTTTATACTATACTGCCATGTTAAAAATTTAGAAAAAATACGATCACAGCGCCACCTGTTGAGCGATTGATCCCCAAATCTAATCAGCACCAGTTTATGTCAGGGGCGATCTAAATACCAAGTTTAGCTAAAATTCGTTAAAAAAAAAAAAAAAAAAAAAAAAAATACGATTTTTTTTTTCAAAGTTTTTTTTCGTTAAAAGTAATAAAAATCGATAACTTTGTTTTAAATTATCACAGATTTATAGTTCAACCATTCGTTTTAAAGGTATTGACGAGACCTTTCAAAAGATACCCATCTTGAAAATTTACTCTCCTCGAGGGGGGACTTCCTCCTCAGGGGGGTTGACGAGGCTCTTACACATACAAAAAAAAATTCCCAGTTGACTATCTCTATTATAAATAATTCTTGTAAATTTCACAATGATTGCTAAAACATAATTCTCTTTATGCGCATTTATACAAAATTTTGTCCTATATCACCATGTTAAAAATTTAGAAAAAGCGGGATGGCAACGCAACCTGTAAGACAATTTTTACCAAAAATTGATAGGCACTAATTTATATCAAGGTGCAACTACATACCAACTTGTATGAAATTCTGTGCAATAGTTCCTGAGATACAGTTGCCACAAAATTTTGTCATACACACACAGGCAGACAGACAGACAGACAGACATACATTTTCTAAAAATGGTCAAATCGTGTTCTACAGCTCTCAAAACGTGTAAATCCATCAAAAACCCGAGGTCGAAAATTTTTACGAATCCAATACTTTCTTCTATTGAATATAGAAGAAAGTAAAAAAATGCGTTTAGTGGATAAAACTATTATTAGGTTGTAGTTTGTGTTTCAGAAATCTGGCTTCAAATCAAGAAACCATTTTGGCTTACTTTTTATTATGTTTTCGTGTTAATAGAGAAATAAAATCAATTTCATCAATATCAATTACTCAGTTTCAGTCAGATGGAAATTTTTAAATAAAGAAAACAATAGATTATTAAAACCAATGGATGTTTCTATGCGTCATGCGTGCATAATTAAACACTAATTAGTATAAATAAAAATCATAGTTTCAGTTTGAAAATGGAAGAAAATGCAATTATCTCTTGATGTCACTGAAATGATAGCATTTGAAGAGGTTTTCTCATAAAAAAATGGTTTGGTGAAAGATAAGAGCAATTTGCGTAGATTAACGGCTTTTTCTCGTAAAAATTAAAAAAAAATTATACTTTCGAAACATCAATATACTGGCTACGACCGTTTAGCTAGCAAAACGGTCATTTCCCTTAAAATTATACGGTTATTTCCTAAATTATGCTTCCAAAACATTAATTTACGGATTATGACCGTTTAGGTAGACCGTTTATTATCCCCTAAAATTATACGGTCAAATACCGTGATTTTACAAATTTTTTTTATAGTGTGGAATATGCTATCTTACAATTTCAGATGTAATCTGACAATGATGGTCATCGCGTTGGACATGTCTTGTTGTAATTTAATTTTTAAACTATCATAAATGTATGCTAAAAGTGTAATTCATTAAAAACACCTCCTGGTGTTGAAAATTTGAACTAATTCTTTTTATTCACTCAAAAAAATTCCCATACCTTCATTATGTATTACACAAAATTTCAAATAGTTTCGTAGGTAGACAACTTTAAAATAGGGTCGTTTACTTTCTGACAACCTGCATATATAGTATACATATAAATAGAAGGAAAATTGTAAATGTTGTGTGTATCGTTAATATTTTTATTTATTTATTTTTCAAACTGTTATTATATTTCTTCGTAGCTTATGATCATATACACTTTCCAAATGTCTTTGAAGTATAAATATATTTTATTCTTTATGACCTGGTCATCATTGAATACAGGTGTACAGAGTTGATAATATTAAAAAATATGTATATATGTTATTAATTTATTTTACATAAATTTGATTTATTTTCACATAATAATATAAAAATATTCTCTCAATGTTACGCAGTCTAATATTCTAAATAATACTAATAATTTTGATAAGTATGAGTATCTAAATTTCTGTATAGTATTTTTAATTTTTGCTATATATACATATGTTTCATATTTAATATTTATTTTAATTAATTACTTGTTTATTTCCAGTTATTATTATTATTATTTTAATTTTTTTGTTGCTATCATATAGTTTTGCAAAGGATTTGGGGAAAATTGGGTGATCTACAAACTAGTTTAACCCGACTGGTTTCTTCTTGCTATTTCTGCTTTATTTGTTCGGATTTTGTTCATGTAGTTTTCAATATTTATATCATATATGAATTCAATATTTATATCATATATGTTCCCTTTACATAGAAATGTATGTGAAATAAAGCATTTCCGAAAACTATTTCCAAGTTTTTTAAAAGTACGATCATACACAGTACTTATCTTATACCTTAATCTGTAAAGTGTAATCTATAATATTAAAATTTGGAGTAACAGAAAGTTGTGTGTATTGCGAGGAAAGTTGCCCTATTATTTATGAACGCAAAATAAGCTATTGCGTCTTTGCCATGGACTACAAACCGTGAAACTTATTATATTTAACTATCTTTACAGTTATTAAATTAAACTTAACTTTCCCAATTGGGAAAATCAAATGATAAATTCCTAAAAAAATTAACTTTTATCAATATTGAAAAAATTAGAACATATAACTTAAGGACTGCTTGATTTTTTTAAATAGAAGCCAATATTTTATCTTAAAAAAAAAAAAAAAACATGCAGAAATTTATAAAAACGACCTTTTTTACTTCCTTATACAAAGTTTGGCGATCTAGTTACATTGCTGCCCAGCAGCTTCCATTCGGTGATCTGGCGATTTATTCGCTCCGGCAGACGGCATCCAACCTGTTAAGCTTGGCCGAGCCCAGGCAGGCAGGGGCCGTCCAAAGGTTTCAAAAGGAAGTGTAGTAACCCCGATTTGTGAAATGGATTTTTTATCTTGCAAAAATGTTTTGCAAGTTCTCGCAAAAATGTTCTTTCAAAAATGCAATTTTTTTTTTAAATCTCAAAAACAAATAATGATAGAGTGTTGTAAATTTATATTCGTATCTGTCATGATGTCTAGTTTTAAACCTGCCACTTTGGTTTTAATATGAGCTCCCGTTTTAGAAACATTTACAATTCTACACGATATTTTGTAACGTCTGTATGGAAGTATGTATGTGTGTGTCTCACATAACTCAAAAACGTATAAACGTAGAACGTTGTAAATTGGTGCATAAGTTTGTTATGACATCTAGTGGTGCATCTCCCTTTTTAGTATTACTGCGACATTCCGTTTTGAAGATATTTACGAAAATCATATTTATAATAACCAGAAATACAAATGTTTTGGCCATTATATATGACCAAACATGATAGAGATTTCAAAACAAGCTAATGACAGAGCCTGTAATGATATCGTTATGAAAATTGTCGACGTTCTTGTGTGGAGTTCAGTGATTCTTGAAGGTATAAGCAGGTTCTAGTCGACGAATGCATTTTATTTAATAAATATTCAGTACCTGTAATGATATTTTTATTAAAATTGTCGACATTTTTGCGTGTAGAAAGTACATAAGCAGGTTCTAGTGGACGAATGCACATTATTTAATGAATTTGCAGCTCCTAATGATATTATTATAAAAGTTGTCGAAATTTTTGAGTGTAAAAAGTACGTAAGCAGGTTCTAGTCGATGAAGGCACTATGTTTAATGATTATTTAGCTCGTAGATAGATCCCGTAATGATGTTGTTATGAACGTTCTCGGCATTTTTTATGTAAAAAGTAATTCTTAAAAACATATGTAGGTTCAAATGGATCAATAATAAATATTCAGCCTGTAGATACCGCACGTAATGAATTTGACTTTTCTACATTTTTGCGTGTAGAAAGTAATTCTTAAGAAAATAAGGAGGTTCTGGTCGCCGAATGCACTGGATCTAAATAATATTCAGCGCATAGATAGAGCCCATAATGGTATTGTTATTAAAGTTGTTGATATTTTTGCTTGTAGAAAATAATTCTTAGACACATAAGTAGGTTCTATGTCGGAGAATGGATTTTACTTGTTGAATTTTCAGCCTGCAGATAGAGCCCGTAATGAAAATATTAAGAAAGTTGTCAGCATTTTTGAGTGTAGAAAGTAATTCTTAAAGACACAAGCAAGTTCTAGTCAATGAACGGACTTTATTACATGAGTATTCAGCCCGTAGATAGAGCCCGCAATGGTATTATGAACGTTATCTACATTTTTGCGTGTAAGCAGGTTTTGCCGGATGAATGCATTTATTTAATGAATATTCAGAAAACAGTTGAATAAAGCACTTTTTTGTGCTGCAGAAATCAATAATCAATGAATATTCTCGAAACAATCCAATGAAACAGTCATTCTTATTACATAAATAAAATAAACGCTATTAATTACACTACAGTGCTAAAATATTGATAATTTCGGAACAACCGAAAATTTCTAAATCTGAATGAACATTGAAATCATCGAGAGTATTGTCACAGTGGTTTACAGAATTTTCGAATTAATGAATTATTACCTCGATGCACTGATTAATTAGTTTCTGCGTTCGAGGTAATGATTCATTCGTTTCTGAGCTAGAAACTTATGAATCGTTAGATAAAGTTCCAGAATTCGACTCCTATTGAAGTTAGAGATTCCAAAAAAGTCAACGGCCACTTCGTGGAAATAAAAAATTACCACCAGTTTCCCTTTTTACAAGAATACTGTATAGAAAGTAGCACGTAAAGATATAGGTAAGTTTTAATCTACAATCATCAATAATCATTTTTTTTTCAACGTCTTGTTAGTCACTTATTGAATTTGAAAGAATTTGGTTCTGTGCTATAAATCAATGAAATCTTCCGGAAATTTCCAGATTCCTGGTTTTGTTCAAGTTAGAGCTTCCAAACGTTGGTAAACTTAAACTACAAATTTTCGCCAAATTCGGTCGCTAAGACGCCAGAATCTGTGCCAAAACCAAAATCTCCGTTGACAACAAATTTGGCCGCTTTGTGAGATAGCGATCAAATTTGGCGGCAAATTTTGTTTCAGGATAGCCAGAATTAGTAAATCTTTTCTCAATTTTAACAGAATTAATTATTTTGGTAAAATATATCGTTTATCGTCCCTAATTTTCGATAAAGAGGACAAAAGTAGGCCATCTATGCTCGAATGATTTTTCTTGAACTCAAGATATTCACTCAAGATATTCAATGAGAGAATCTGTAATGAGCCTGGAGCACTATTCCTGAAAAAACAACTGTATTTGTCTCCGCGGTATATATAATCCAGTTAGCTTTTTTTCCTTTGCTCGTTTTCAGGAATTTTTGTAAACTAGAACCTGCCTGTTTATTTTTGAATCAATTACCTTACAAAAATGTGAATGTTTTCCTAACAATATATATACATACACCAATGGGTGTTTAAGGAAGTCATGTGGTGCACACATCAGATTTTATATATATATAAGGTAAAGCTAGGAGAGTTTGCACACAAATTTAACAGAATGATATAACCAATCCAAATATTAATTTTTTGCTAAACTATTGCGGAATAGGATTGAATTCCTTCATTTTTCCGTGCATTTCTATTACTGTTTTGATGTTACGCTATAAATTAAAGTAACAGCTGTAATAAAAACAAGAAAGCTATCTTACGCAATCTCTCTTTACAGGGTACGAGTGATTGCGTACATGGGTAGGAGGGATTGTGTTTAATTAAAAATATTTTGTATTGCTACCATTTAAAAATATTTTGCATTACTACTATTCTTTAGAAACTCCTCAGAACAGTTGTGGAAATTCAAGAATTTATTTTTCAAAACGAAACCGTTTTATCTTAGACGTTTGAAGCAATTAACGTGCACATTCAAGTCCGCACTCAATTATTGATGTTGTACAACTACACGGAGTCTCCGCGTGCCCACTTTACTCTTTCCTGAAAACTCACAATATGCGCAATCTCTCCTACCGCGCAGTCTCTGCTAGTTCTACCATAACATTTTCCTCTACGTATCATGAAAATTCCCATAAATGTGTGGAAAAAAAATCCGATATTTCTGAAAATCATTTTCATTATTCAAAATATATCACATTGTTTAAAAAAAATGTGAAATTTTATATTAATAAAAACATCACCTCGCATGATTTGTGGAACATTTATGTTCACAATAATAATAATAATAATAATGTTATGTTTCTATATCAAATAGTATATATAATTTTCTTTTGGACTTTTCAAAAAGTAATACCTTTAAACTAAAGTATTTTAGGGTAAAGTATTCAGAAAAAGTATTAAATATATTCCTAGAGATCTCAATTTGAAAGAAGAATTGTAAAAGTATAAGAAGGTATATATTTATATGATATGTATGTAATATTTTTAAAACACACATAAAAAAAAAAAAAAAAAAAAAATACAAATCGAATGTTGTGGAAAAAATTATCATGTAACTACATATTTTAAAACTTATGAAAAAGATTTAAATATAAAATACATACAATCATTTTTAGTTATATATATATATATATAACTTTTTTTTTATGTAATCTCAGTTTTCTTGGTTTCATAAGCTAAAAAGTAATTGCTTAAAAGAATGTTTCTAATTAGCAAAACATGAAAGTTTATTTTCAGAGAAATTAAATATTTTTGCAAAATTGAATTCACACGAAAATCAATTAAATACGCATAAATTTCTGCAGTAATTAAAATTCCAGTAATTTTAAAAGAATAATCGTTGAAAATTACATCTCACTTTAATTTGTTCCCTTATTTGTTAAATTAAATTCGTGCAACAGAAATAATGTATCTTAAACATGTAATTGCGTACAAACATAAAGTTCTCTGACGTATTTAATAATATTTTTTTTTTGTATTTCGAAAGAGTAAGAGGGAAGAACAAATTTTTAGTTTAATTTGCGGGGTAACTAGTTTGAAAATTTGTATTTTGAAAAGAAAAAGTTTCGTTTTTAAATCATTTAAAATACGTGTAACAAAATAATGCACTGTTTACTTTGAATCTTTTAATTAGGTGTGTATGAATTTTATTTAAAATTATAAGCTGTATAGAATTGAAATTGTATAAACTAGAAAAATTGAACAATTTAATATTACAAATTATTTAATAAGTTACATTACAAATTACATTACAAATTATTTATTAAATTATTATATGTTAAAATTATTTTCCATGGTGAATGTAGAAATTTTTATCTCACAGAAATATAACACTAAATAAAAAACAAAAACTTTTTTATTTTCGCGACAAAACTTTAGTTAAAATACATTTTAAAACAAAAAATACATTTAAAAACATTCAAAATTTAGACGTTTCGAAATGTCTAAATTTTAAATGTTTTTAAATGTATTTTAACTAAAGTTTTGTCTCTAAAATAAAATAGTTTTTGTTTTTAATATATATATAATTGAGACGGTTTGATGTTTGTGTACGTTAAATATAACACTAAATGCCCAAAGAAACCCAATTTTGTATCAGCATAAGAAGAAACACGATTTTTGTTTATATATATCTATATTTATATATATATTCTATATCTATATATTTATATATCTATCTATCTATCTATCTATCTATCTATATATATATATATATATATATATTCTTATATCTATATATATATATATTCTCTATCGATTGGTATAAAGGATTTACATCCATGTCATTTAGTCATTGAGAAAATCCATTAGTAAAAAAAGATTCAAATGAGAAATTTAGCATTAATCTTAGGTATAAAATATTTAATTCCATTTTTTCCCTTAATTAAATGAAGGCTCACAATCACTGAATGGTATAAAGGGTATAAATCAACATAATCCCTTTTTCCTAATCGATTCTTCTGATTAGATTTTAGTTAGTTTAACTTTATTTTTCGTTTCCTGAAAAATCAAGAATATGGACTTAAATCCTTTATACTTATCAGTACGGATTTGTTCGTGAGATATCGTGTACACAGACTAACAAACTAACGGACTAACACACTAACAGACACCCTACAGACAGACACCATACAAATTTTGTAATTTTCGGATTCCTCACACCTGAAAACGTATAAAAACCTCAAAAAACCGATGTCAAAAATTTTCACGATTACTTAAGTTCCCCATACCTATAGTATGATGGGGAACTAATAAAGACGTTGTTAAAGGTAGATAAATATTTGCTGTTTTACTTTTCTCGTAATTGTCTTAAATATATTTAAAAGAGAGAGAGGGGGGGGAGAGAGAGAGAGAGAGGGAGGGGAGAGAGGGAGGGGGAGAGAGAGAAAGAGAGAGAGAGAGAGAGAAAGAGAGAGAGAGGGAGAGAAAGTTCTTTTAAGAAAAATATTTTCTACACATTAACAGTGAAAAATGAATTATTAAAATAAAATTCATTAAGAATATATGGAAAGAGTTTTTAACAACATAATGTACGTTTTTAATAAATGAACCTGCAATGCATTTAAATATTTTAAACTTTCTTATAAATAATGTGCGTTGAAATTTCCCATTCCTTTATAAATTGTTTAACATTCTTTTACGTCTTTAAACGTTATTCTTATGATGAAAAATACATTTTATGTGACTTTCCAGTAAAACGAAATCAGTCACGACAGAAGTTTATCACGCATATGCTTTTAACAGATGAACATTATATATGCCACATAATACATCCTTTTAGACATTTCCTTAGAGAATGTTTTACAAAATTTTTTAAAAGCTTGACTTAATACATTATTACATTTGACATAACGTTAATAGATGATAGTTATGTAAAGTGTTTTTTTTTAGCAGTGTTTCTCCATTATTTCATTTAAATCACAAAATATGTTTTCCGTCATTCAAAGAAGAAATTATTTTTACTTTATTCTATATGTACATATTGAGAAAGTATTGGATACGTGAAAAATTTTGAACTCTAGTTTTCGATAAATTTACACGGTTTGGAATGTCCTGACCATAATTTGATTGTTTTTAGAAAATGTCTGTTTGTGTGGTCGTGTGTGGGTATCACAAATTTTGTGGACGCTGTATCTCACGAACCAATGTATGAGATTTAACCAAACTTGGTATTTAGTTGGACCTCGACAAATACTGGTGCTGATTAGATTTGAGAAACAATTGCTCAACAGGTGGCTCTGTCATCGCATTTTTTTCTAAATTTTTAACATGGCAGTATTGGACAAAATTTCGTATAAATGTACATAATGAGAGTTATTTTAAACGTGTGATTGTAAAATTGATATGAATTATTGATATTAGTAGTAGTTAACTAGAAAATTTTTTTGTGTATGTGGGAGCATCGCTTCCCAACTCTAGGGGGAAGTACACCCTTGCGGGGAGTAAATTTTCAATATGGGTATCTTTCGAAAAATCTCGTCAATACCTTTAAAATGAATGGTTGAACTGTAGATCTGTGATAATTAAAAACAAAATTATCGATTTTTTTTTTTTTTTATCTTTTAACGAAAATAAATAAATAAATAAATAAAAAATAAACTTCGAAAACAAAATCGTATTTCTTCTGATAATTGCAAAAAATTGACTTTCTTTCGGCATTTAGTGATGTATAAAATTCTGTCAGATACAAATCTTCCGCATTTATAATGGAAAATAATGTAAGAATTTAATAAATAATTTATATTGAATGAATGTTGTGTAAAATTATATAGAAGAAAGTCATGTGGTAGCCACATCATACTAGTTTATATTCGTAAAGAAATAATGGTTAGGTCATGAAATCAGATTTAATAGATATCCATATAAAAAAAATACTGTACGTTTAACAGTATTTTTAAGTAAGTATTTTTATTAATTTATACTATTTTAAGAGAATATATAATGTAATAATTTTTATTAAAAAAGATTAACAAATTTCAGATTATATGCATTGTAAAGATTTTATAATCAAAATTTATTACAGAATATACACAATTAAAAGTTTTTGTAAATAAAATACATTAATGTATATATCCGTGAAAAGGATCTATATACAAAATCTATTAAAATAAATTCATAATAATAAATGTTCGTAGATAAAATACATTGATATAAACTCAAATAGAAAGATTTGGTATACGTGACATTCTTGTTAATATGCAGTTGAACGTTTCTGTATATAAAATGAATTTGTCATTATATGAATAAAAATCATTGTGGGATTGTGTCATTTGTAACTCTTCCCAAATCCCTGTATACCGACTGCAACGAACTTAACATAGTTACTGATTAATCCCAGGATTGAAGTACTGTGGGAGTTTAATGTCTCTCATGCATGCACAATGGGAGGAGGCGAGGAGAAACGCTCTCGAAAATCACATTTTTGTATGATTTCTATAATAATAATGCAGCTATATAGAAACTTCAAATTTGATAAGCAGGTTACTTCTTTTCTAATGTGGAGCGTGGGGCTAGTTGTCACAGGGGTAAGAAGTAAAACGCAATTTACGAAATAGTTTGTAACATTTGTGATTAAATATTTTTATAAACATAATTCGTATGACGTGCTTTATAATGTAAGCACAATCGGTGCTCCACAAATATAGTTAATGAAAGGTTCTGTACACGTGTTACATTTTAGCTAGTTAGTGGAAAAAAAAATATTTCGTACATTTTGATTAAAGGTATGCTAATTTATACTTTAAAGAAATGTTTATAGCTATTTGATTAATCTGTGAGTTATAAAATGCATGTTTAATTTTTTTTTTTTTTGTATAAATCGTTATATATATTTTTATAAATAAACAAAATGTCCAAAATCATACGATGGGGCAAATTGAAACAAAATTTTGGGACAAGCTGTAACATGTTATAGGAGTGGCTCGTAGAGATGCCTAGAGCCAGATCTCGAAATCTCCGCCCATTTTCAGGAAGCTTTCTAAAATGAAGTATTTTTGGCTTCTTTACCACTGCTATGTTTTTTCAGAAATATTTTCTGTATTTTTATACTACAGTGCCGTGATTATTTAATCCCGAATTATAATCATGATTTAATCACCAATTAGAGAATATTGCATAAAAATAGTGGTAGAAAGAAAAGCAGAAATTTCTCATTAATAACAGTGTCCTGAAAAAAGTGCGGAGAATTAGAACTCTACTAAACCCACTCTGTGGCAGAAGAATGGGTATAATGCTTAATTTGCAAAAAAGGAGCACACATTAAAGGCATGAGAGGGATCAAAATATCATTTGCTTGAATGAATTTCAATTCTGACTAAGATTGATTTATATTTTGATTTTATCTTTAATTTTATCTTTATTTTACTATAATCCATTTGATATAATTCATTGTTACTATACCAAGAAGGTTATAATTTTATATTAGTTATTAATTGCCTTTTTTAATAAATTAATAAATGATAAATGACCAAAAACATTTTGAAATATTGTTGTTTTTATTGTTAGGGTTCCCTTTGTATCCGATACAATTAGCCCCAAATCCGGGGAATTGTAACAGGCAAATAATTTTGCATTTTTTATGCTAAAATTAGCAAACTTAACAAAAGTTTTTTTTTATGAATATGATAGATGAATATGTATTCTATAGAAAACAGCAATTAGAAACAGTAAAACTTAAATACATTTCAAAATATACTTAATTTTCCAAAAACTGTTATAACCCCCCCCCCCCCCGCTCTCCTGTGCATTATTGCTAAACAAAAGTGTTTTAAAAATTCAAAATTCAAAAGCAATAAAATGATTACTAAAACGCTGTATAATTGCGGTTTTGTCAAAATTTTATGCATGCGATTTAAAACTTTTATAGTGAATACGTCAAAATGACGTGTAACGTCTTAGTATAACATAAAATTAAAATAATTTTTACAACATACATGAATGTTGCCTTTTTCAGAAAATCTCTCAAACGAAGTATTATCATCATTTAATGAGGCATTTAATGAGAAACGTGCATTTTAATAGAGAAAATGGTTACGCTTTAATCTGATTTTGGGGGCTTTTATTTACTGACTAGCGAGCTTCGCCCGCTAGCGGGTAAGTATTTTCAAATGAATCACTAAAATTAATGAATCACTAACAGTAACTTTTAGCGTTAAGAAAAGAAGAAAAAAAAAAAAAAAATCATTTCTGATTGGGTAAAAAGTCGGCCCGGGTCCCCACTACCTTCGGCAGCGCGCACAACTTAAGGAATACATGCGCTGCGCGCGCGTATTCCTTTCCTGATCCTTCGTGCCCCCCCCCCCCCCAGAAAAAAAATCATTTCTGATCGGATAAAAACTCACACCGGGTTCCCACTGCCTTCGGCAACGCAGACCCAAGCGCGCACACTTATTCCTTCTCAAGTCAAATTTTTATTCTTAAGAAAATTTGAAAAATCATTTCTCATGGGGTACAAAGTCGGTCCGGGTCCCCACTGCCTTCGGCAGCGCAGTCCATTGCGCGGTGCGCTCGCACAAGTTAAGGTATACACGCTCTGTGCGCGCGTATTCCTTCCCTGACCTTTCGTGCCCTTAAAAAAAAGCATTTCTGATCGGGTAAAAACTCATACCGGGTTCCCACTTCCTTCCACAGCGCAGACCCATGCGCGCTGTGCGCTTATATTCTTCCTCAAAACAAATTTTTATTCTTTAGAGAAGAAAATAAAAAAAATCAATTCTCATTGGTTAAAATCTCGGGCCGGGTCCCCACTGCCTTCGGCAGAGAAGTCCCGTGCGCGCTGCGCGCGCACAAGTTAGGGGATACGCGCTATTTCTCCCCCCCCTTTCAGCCCCTCTTAATCTGCGTATACCAAGTTTGAACGATCTAACTCAATTAGCTGAGATGCAAAAGAAAACCTAATCAGGAAACCTCAAAACGTATAAATCTGGTGAAAACTTTCGATGATATAAGAGAACTTTAAAATATCTTTCGAATGATGTATTAAAAATAATTTAATCATAATTAGAAATTGAAATACTGAAATTTTAAAATATTACAGCGCCATCTTGCGGTAGAAATTTCTGTAGTGCACTGTTCAATTCCAAATCAACAAAGCTTTCTAATGATGTTGTATTACTTATGAAATTATTTTAATTAGTAGCTGAGATACAAAAGAAAACTGATTCAGGACACCTCAAAACGTGCAAATCTGTTGAAAACTTTCGATAATATAAAAGAACTTTAAAATATCTTTCGAATGATGTGTTAAAAATAATTTAATCATAATTAGAAATTGAAATATTGAAATTTGAAAATATTACAGCGCCATCTGACGGTAGAAATTTCTGTAATCCCCTGTTCGATTCCAAATCAACAAAATAGTAGCTGAGATACAAAAGAAAACCTAAATCAGGAGACCTCAAAATGTTTAAATCGGGTGAAATCTCGAATTCCATTTTCAATATTTTAATTAGTAGCTGAGATACAAAAGAAAACCCATTCAGGAGACCTCAAAACGTGTAAATAAGCTGAAATCTCGAATTCCACTATTGAAATGCAAAAGAAAACCTAATTAGGACACCTCAAAACGTGTAAATCGGGTGAAATCTAGAATTCCACTTTCGATACTGTAACCGTACTTTAAAATGTGTATCGAATGACGTATTAAAAATTTTTTTTAAACATAATTAGTATCTGAAATATTGAATTTTTAAAATATTACAGCGCCATGACACCTCAAAACGTGTAAGTCAGGTGAAATTTCGAATTCCATTACCTACGGTAGTCGGTTAATGGAAGTAAATAGAAAAAGAAATATTTTTACCTTAAGTGTATTTGTGTCGCTATAGAAACTGGCATCCTCTTTCGATAGCTAAAATGTCAGGCGTGTTAAGATAAAATTTAATTTGCAATTAAAATGTAAATCTTTTGTTTATTGACGAAAATCGATGAAATTTGAACTGCAAGTTTGTTTTGTGGTGTTGAGATTGTATACTAAGTGAAATGTACGAATTTGAAAAATTGAAGAAAATAGTAGTTTGCAATTTTTTATCCCACTTAAAACCCATCTGTTTATCAATCAGTGGCAGGTTTTTTTTTTTTTTCGCTTCCGCTGTCTAGACGATCGTTTGCAAAGCTAAGATTCTTGTGATTTGTTGCCAACTTTTTTTATAGTTTAGTTAATTTAAAAAAATCTAATTGTCTGATCGATAAGCCGTTTAAACCATCGGATTAAGAAAAAAAAGCCCTTTCCAATGCTATCTTGTTTGTAACAATACGACTGATATTTCTAATTTATTTTCCACTTTTTCCGTAAAAATGTTGCTTTTTAAGCATTTAATCATGAATTCTGGGTCATTTTTCGGTAGACATGGGTCGATGTTTTAATTAATATCTCCGCTAATTAGGGTCGCATCACTTAGCGAATTAACACGGTGTCGAGATGAAGAAATTCTGCATCTGTCGACACCGGTTTCGAGGCGATGCGACCATTAGCGCCGGAGCTTTAGCGATGACAACGCATTTCTCACAGACAGACAGACATATGCGCACAGATTTTAATAATATAAGGAGAGGATAGAATAAGCTGTAAGAAATAGTAATCGTACAAGGAAACATCCTTTATTTAAACTCATAGAATTCGATGAAATTGGTACAGGTGTTAGAAGAACTTAAAGGATATTCATACTTTGAAAATTAGCTGTTTAAGTTCATTAAGAAAGGTGTAGAAGGATATTCTAAATTGAATCGGGGTTACCAGAACCTTCCAGTTATAGTCCAAGCGGCGGCTGCAAAAAATTTACTTGATAAGGTATGAAGCTGATTTTTTTTCTATAGATAGAATTCATTGTTACAATGAAAATCTGATAGGGTTGCCTGGTCAAAGAGAGGTATAAGAGAAACAACCTCACTTCCGGTCACAATTTAAACGATTTTCAAACCCCACAAGTGTGAAGATGAAACCGGGGCTAAAATGTAGAGATTAATATGCTCTTTAAAATGGCATAGGGTTGCCTGGTCAAAGCCGTCAAAAAACAGAGGTTGCCACGAAAATAGGGGACGTATTTTGCGATTTATTTACCCAAGTAAAAAGTGATTTACCCAAGTGTAAAGATGAAACCGGTGCTAAAATGTAGAGATTAATATGCTCTTTAAAGTGGCATAAGGTTGCCTGGTCAAAACCGTCAAGACACGGAGGTTGCCTCGAAAATAGGGGTCATATTTAAACGATTTTCGAACCTCACAAGTGTAAAGATGAAACTGGTGCTAAAAAGTAGAGATTAATATGCTCTTTAAAATGGCATAGGGTTGCCTGGTCAAAATCCTCAAGTTTCAGAGGTTGCCTTTATAATAGGGGTCAAATTTAAACGATTTTCGAACCCCACAAGTGTAAAGATGAAATCGGTGGTATAATGTAGGTATTAATATGCTCTTTAAAATGGCATAGGGTTGCCTGGTCAAAGCCGTCAAGAAACAGAGGTTGCCACGTAAATAGGGGAAGTATTTTACGATTTATTTACCCAAGTAAAACGTGATTTACCCAACTGTAAAGATGAAATCGGTGCTAAAATATAGAGATTAATATGCTCTTTAAAATGGCATAAGGTTGCCTGGTCAAAACCGTCAAGACCCGGAGTTTGCCTCGAAAATATGTCAAATCTGTCAAGTAAAGCTGTCAACCACAAAAAAATAGGCGAGTTTTGAAGATTTCTTAACGAAGTGTAAAAAAAATACGAATAGCATTAACAAAGAAAATGAATAAGGATGAAATTATATGAATATTTGAAAGGTGTAGCTGGTTCCATAATGTACAGCGTAGGAGTTATTTTAAAATGGCATATGTTTGCCTGGTAAAATTCGTAAAGAAATAGCGGTCAGTCTCCAAAAAGATAAGGAATATTAAAGGTGTTTAACACAAAGTGAAACACACATGAAGACTATTTTAAAAGGTTAAACACAAAATTATTAATATTTAAAAGATCAAATTGCGAGCTAAATGTAGAACATACAACACTTTTCAATTTATTGAAATTATATTTTACCGACTGAGTGAAAATAATGCCTGGACCGGGAATCGAACCCCGGATCATTGACTTACAAGGTCAAGGCTCTACCAATTGAGCTATCCAGGCCGACAACCGGTCAGAATTACTCACTCAGACAACCTTTTAGGCAGAAACATCTCTGGTCTATCATGTAGATAGCTCGACAGAAAAAAGCCGCAGGAAATGGAAAACACCATTAAACAATGGGAGAAGGAAATACAATTTTTATTAAAATCACACAATCAACTGTGGAAGAAAATCATATTTATTGAAATTTTATTTTTCCGATTGAGTGAAAATAATAGTCGAACCCCGGAACTTTGACTTACAAGGTCAAGGCTCTACCAATTGAGCTATCCAGGCGGACATCCGGTCAGCATTACTCACTCAGAAATTTCACTCAGTCGGAAAAATAAAATTTCAATAAATATGATTTTCTTCCACAGTTTATTGTGTGATTTTAATAAAAATAGTACTTTTCATTTTGCTTACGATTGTGCTTCAAACCTCTCAAGGTATAGCGGTCAGTTTAATGATGTAAGAGATTTTAAAGCATAAAGAAAATTAAATTATTATGCGGGAACATTCTTTTTCTAATCTGTATAGAACTAATTTCAGCTCACGAGCTCGTTTTTTCCCCATTTTTCAATACTTAAAATATTCAAATTGTGTCAAAGTATTGAGAAGATAAATTCCCTGAATAAATGTATGCGGCTGCTTCGTAGAATTTTATACGAAAATTTTGGGTTGTGCCGATTTTGTTATATTAAAAATTTGTCAATTTTAGAAAATTTTCTCAATTATTTTTTTTATATCTAATTTAAAATAATCAATAATGCCTTCTGCAAATTAATTATGGGTACAAATAAAGCGAAAAACATTTTTAAAAAATTGCTAAATTTTTCGCGTTTCTTAATAATTATGAATTAATTTATGAAATTGAAATTTGTAAATCTTGCTGCAAATCTGAAATAAGAGTTTTTCTTTTTTTTTTTCCTTTCATTTAATTATTTATTTTGTATACTAACAGAATTTTTTATTAGGATTTTCTTGGGCATTATTATCTTCATTTCTGTGAACTTTTGCGGGCGTATTTTCTTATTTGTATCCGCATGCTACATTTTTAATTTTTACTATTAATTCGTTGTTTTTATGGGAAAGTTTAGAACAGTTTCATTACAGTTTATTTATTTCTTTTTTCTTTTTTAAATACTTTTTATATTTTTTCTTCACATTGTATAAAAAACCCTTCAAAATTAGCTTTTTTTTTTTTTTTTTTTTTTTTTTTTTTTTCCGAGGCAATCATTATTTCTCGAGATTTTCACTTGGCAACCCTATGATACTCTAAAGACAACATTATTCTCTATATTACTTCCATTACCCTACAACCGTAGGTAATGGAAGTATTGTATTCGGTCTGAAAATTCGATAGCGGTTTTTCACCTGATTTACACGTTTTAAGGTCCCTGAGTCCAAAAAAGTGGTTTTTGGCAATTGGTCAGTGTGTATGTATGTGTGTGTGTGTGTATGTATATATATGGAGAATTTTCTGGCTATTATAGCTCAGAAACTAATAAAGATAGAGCTACAAAACTTTAGAATTGAAATACGTCTGGTGTACAGATGAAAATTCCAAATTTTGGTGAAAATTTAAAAACCGGAAGTGGAACATCGGAAACCGGATGTGGGACCGTAAGTCCGTATCTCAAAAACGGCTCTAACGATTTCCTTCAAACTTGCTATATAAACACTCTATTAGATGTCCTTTCGAATGATATAGTTGGTTAGTTCAGGAAAATTGATAGGCGTCCTGTATAAATAGCTCAAATTCAGGCCTCGCAAAGGCGTTCCTTTAAAAACGGTTGTACGGATTTTTTTCAAACACGCCATTTTAACCCACTTTTAAATATGCTTTTGTGTGTAATTTTTGTTTTCCTGTCAATAATTGAGTTTAACCGGAAGTGGGACATCGGAAACAGGAAGTGGGACCGTAAGTCCGTATATCAAAAACGGCTCTAACGATTTTCTTCAAATTTGCTATATAAACACTCTATTAGATGTCCTTTCGAATGATATAGTTGGTTAGTTCAGGAAAATTGATAGGCGTCCTGTATAAATAGCTCAATTTCAGGTCTCCCAAGGGGGTTCCTTTAAAAACAGCTGTACGGATTTTTTTTTTTTTTTTTTTTTTTTCAATGCAAAATTAATGCAAACTATTTTCTAACAATATCTCCTCAGAATTTCGTAACATATCTGGAAAATAATTAATATATATATTATTATTTTTCTAATTATTATTTTAAATAACTTATTTGACGGATTGTTTATAAACGGTTTCATTTTTAAATATGTTAGGGTAAGAAAACCACTAAAATTCGCCCTCCCCCCACAAGCACACACTTTTCGTGGCAATCTCTTTTCTTGGCGGTTTTGACGAGGCAAACATATGCCATTTTAAAGACCATATTATTCTCTACATTTTAGCAACGGCTTCATCTTTACACTTGGGTAAATCATTTTTTACTTGGGTAAATAAATCGTAAAATACGCCCCCCTTTTTCGTGGCAACCGCTGTTTTTGACGGCTTTGACCAGGCAACCCTATGCCATTTTAAAAAGTATATTAGTCTCAACATTTTAGCACCGGTTTCATCTTTACACTTGTGAGGTTCGAAAAGCGTTTAATTTTGATCCCTATTTTCGAGGCAACCTCCGGGTCTTGACGGTTTTGACCAGGCAACCTTATGCCAATTTAAAGAGCATATTAATCTCTACATTTTAGCACCGGTTTCATATTTACACTTGGGTAAATCTCTTTTTACTTGGGGAAATAAATCGTAAAATACGTCCCCTATTTATGTGGCAACCTCTGTTTCTTGACGGCTTTGACCAGGCAACCCTATGCCATTTTAAAGAGCATATTAATCACTACATTTTAGCACCGGTTTCATCTTCACACTTGTGGGGTTCGAAAATCGTTTAAATTTGACCCCTATTATCGAGGCAACCTCTGAAACTTGACGGTTTTGACCAGGCAACCCTATGCCATTTTAAAGAGCATATTAATCTCTACATTTTAGCACCGGTTTCATCTTCACACTTGTGGGGTTCGAAAATCGTTTAAATTGTGACCGGAAGTGAGGTTGTTTCTCTTAAACTTGACGGCTTTGACCAGGCAACCCTATCAGATTTTCATTGTAACAATGAATTCTATCTATAAGGAAAGGGCATGTTTACAAACAAACGCTCCGTCAATCAATCTTTGCCACTCTCGAGTGGCAAAAGGTCAACATGTATTGGTGGAAATGCCAATGTTATGCCACTTTACCCATAACTTGACTGCGAGTGACGTCACGTGCCCTTTCCTTATAGAAAAAAAATCAGCTTCACACCTTTTATCAAGTCAATTTTTTGCAGCCGCCGCTTGGACTATTAGCATCAATTGGCGACTTCGAATTCTAGAAAATCGGTCAACTTCATTCCTTTAGCGGAGAATTCATGATACAGAACCACACCACATTGAACACATTAATGTGTGGTCGTTAAACAAATAGATTACAAAGTATATACATATATATATATATATAATCACGCGAGGAACTTTCCAGCATTAAACTAAATAAAAACGAATATTTATAGCACCTCGCTAATATATAC
This sequence comes from Salticus scenicus, assembly GCA_963930645.1. Classification (NCBI taxonomy): domain Eukaryota; kingdom Metazoa; phylum Arthropoda; class Arachnida; order Araneae; family Salticidae; genus Salticus; species Salticus scenicus. Next base: position 53,753,594 of record OZ005662.1, on the reverse strand, counting down.
TTCAAGTAAAAGGGTAGAAAATATACGGATTAGACAAACAATATCTATTCAAACTGAACTTTAAATAGCTTTAAAAGCAAAATATCAAAAAGTGATTTTGAAATACCGTTAAACTGGTACGGAGGTCACATGGGCAGTTCATTTAAGAACTTGGCTCTTTTCTCTGCGTTCTCTCCAAGTAAAGTTGCATTTGACGTTAAAAATGTTGATTTTTATTGATTTTTTACGGCTTTTCCGTTGCATATTAAGCAGCTAGTTTTTTCGCCGTAAGTATTTTGACCCATCTACTATAATCTGTAATTTTTTCGTTGATTTCTATGAGTTTCGAGAGTGTTTCCTTGTTCGCTTTAAATTATAATGTAAAATCAGAAGGCTTTTATATGTTACAGATAAATATTTTGTCTGCATAACAAAAGCAAGCTTTTTTCTCAGAAGAACACATTTTTCCCCCTTTTTTTAGAGTGTTTCCATTCCAGGTTTATGTTTTACAAATGAATTATTTAAAAAATAATTCCTTTGTAGCAAAACATATGTGTTCATATTTTTTTTTCGAGGTATATTAATAAATTCAACAATTGAAAAATTGAGACTTCTTTGTTATAAAAATGATTTATTTAAATTTAGTAACCAAGCTGTTAAAAATTGAAACCTCACTGCCAAACTTTAACCATAAATTTTAAGTTGATCCGAGAAATTTACGGCAGATATAAACGGTACATTATGACAAATACGGCAAATAAAGTATGAAAAGTACCGCTCGGTCGTAAAATTTATGGCTAAAGTTTGGAAGCGAGGTTTCAATTTTTTACAGTGCAACAAAACGGGCAAAGCAATTTGGAGTTATACAAATGCGTAATAGGAGGGTTTTGCATGCAAAATACATAAATGTAAAGACATCATCGAAAAATTCTCGAAACAAAATAATTTAATGTAAATACGCACTACGAAAATAGCTGAGAGAATATTTATTACAAAACTAGTATGTTGTGGCCACCACATGACTTTATTCTGTATTTTCCTATACAAAATCAGCTAGTAAAAAATAATTTATTAAAATTATAATTTTAAAGAATTATCTTCCATGATAATACAGACGATTTCAATATTAGAGCAGTAACACTGAACATCCGAAAAAAGTCCATTTTATTCTCAATATTAAAATAATAATAATATAATATAATAATATAATATAATATAATAATATAATATAATATAATAATAATAATAATAATAATAATAATAATTTGTAAAAAAAAAAAATATATATATTTTAAATTATCGCAGATAGAGGCTTCAGCCATTCGTTTTAAAGGTATTCGCGAGGTCTTCTGAAAGATACCCATCATGAAAATTTACTCCCCTCGAGGGAGGTGAGGCTCCTACATACAATGTTTTTTTTTTTTTTTTTTTTTTTCCCGAGATAACTATCTCTATTATAAATAATTCTTTTAAATTTCATAATTATTATTAAAAAAAAAAAAAAAAAAAAAAAAAAAAAATCACGTTCTGCACATTGATACAAAATTTTGTCCTATACCACCATGTTAAAAATTTAGAAAAAGCGGGATGGCAACGCAACCTGTAAAACAATTTTTACCAAAAGTTGATAGACACTAATTTATGTCAATGTGTAACTACATACCAATTAGTATGAAATTCTGTGCAGTAGTACCTGAGATACAGTCGCCACAAAATTTTTTAACAAACATATCTTTTTTTTTTTTTTTTTTCAAAATTTATTTTTCCAACTGAGTGAAAATAATGCCTGGACCGGGAGTCGAACTCCGGATCTTTGACTTACAAGACCATTGTTTAATGGTGTTTTCCATTACCTGCGGCTTATTCTGTCGAGCTATCTACATGATAGACCAGTTGCTCTGCCTAAAGGTTGTCTGAGTGAGTAATGCTCACTGGTTGTCAACCTGGATAGCTCAATTGGTAGAGTAAGTCAAAGATCCGGGGTTCGACACCCGGTCCAGGCATTATTTTCACTCAGTTGGAAAATTAAATTTTCAATAAAATATATATATATATATGATTTTCTTCCCAATCTGTTGATTGTGTGATATTAATAAATGTATTTATTCCTCCCATTGTTTAATGGTGTTTTCCGCTACCTGCGGCTTATTCTGTCGAGCTATCTACATGATAGACCAGTTGCTCTGCCTAAAGGTTGTCTGAGTGAGTAATGCCCACCGATTGTCGGCCTGGATAGCTGGATTGGTAGAGCCTTGACCTTGTAAGTCAAATATCCGGGGTTCGACTCCGGGTCCAGGCATTATTTTCACTCAGTTAGAAAAATAAATTTTCAAAAAAAAAAAAAAAAAAAAAAAAGATTTTCCTCCCAATCTGTTGATTGTGTGATATCTGATATTAATAAACACGTATATGTTTATTGCCTCATGTGTCCAACACGTAGTGTAAAATGATTCTGCAAAATCCTTCCTTTTTCTCACCCTTTAAGAGCGAAGGAACAAACATACGTTTTAAAACGTACCTCAGCCCCAAATTATCTCAGAAAGGCAATTTTTTCGTTTGTCGATAGGTTATGTGTATATAACAGCACTCTAAAGGGGATTTTTCGAAATTACCCCCCCCCCCCCCCCCCGCCATCGCTCTTGAGGTGGGAGGAGCAAAAAAAAACACGTTTTCAAGCTTAAATCTGTTTCATCTTAGAATGACGAATTTTTGTGTATGGATGTTAGTTCAATGTACATAACATGCACTTTAGTGCGATTTCGCGAAAATTCTGACTTACTCGCGGGTGTGAAGGAATACACAGTGGTAAGTCGATGCCGGTGGCTGTGGGAATGTTGCGAGCGAAAAAATCACCAATAAACGCAGTGTGAACTCTAACTTATGTTTACACTGATTTCAGTGTTTTTTTTTTTTTTTTATCTTTTGAGATTATACTTATAATGACATAAAATTTTGAGAATTACTTAAATTGTATAGTGGACAGCCAAGCGGGCAAAGCCTATACTAGTGTTTTAAATAAAGAATAAACAACTGGCAACAGTGGGAAAAAAAGCATTGGTTAATTTGATTGTGATTATAATCAAGATTTTTCTGTTTTCTCTAACAATGATTTAATTTTAAACAATGTTTCCAACAATGCTAATCGTCTATAATATGAAATTTATTGTTACATGAAAAAATTCTGTGAGTCTTTCACCGATTTCAATCTTTGTATGTGAGTTATTTTCAACGTCAAAGTTTTAATTATTTATTAATTGCTGAAAATATACCTAAGTGTATTAGTTTGTGATTCTAAAATGTTTCCTGCCGAGGTAATTCACATCAAGTTTATTAATATCAGTTTTAAGCTAATATTTACATCGGTTCACATCTTTGATGTCTAGACGCTCAGTTTTGTTAGATATTACTATAATCTCTCTCATAGATTAATTAGAATATTCTCAGTTAATCAATATACAGATTTAGTGGGTACAGAGTTAGTTTAGGTTCCCCATGACGACTTTTAAATTTTTTTGCTGTTTTGGCGATGAATTAAAATAATTGTGGCTATTGTATAAATAAATATTTTGGCGAGGAACATCCCAGCTAATTTGGTGCCAAATTTTAAATTTCGCTAAGAGGATCTTATACTACTACTTTTCGATATTCATAATATATTCATGCATATATATATATATATATGTATATATATATTGAGAGAGAAAGAGAGAAATATATCTGTGTGTGTGTATTTATTATATTTTAAATTCTTAATAATTTTTATCCTGATCTGTTTCATCTGGTTCCATTGCATAGCCATGATGAAATAACATGTAGATAAAATATAAGAACTGAAAGCTATGAGTAACAAGGTTAAGGAATCAAACACAAAAATCGTAAATAGTATATGAAATGAAAATTCGTCAAATGTAAATTTATAAATAACAGTGTATGATAAATGCAAAAATAATATCATTAATAACTACAGACACGCAAAAAAGTTACATTGGTATAATTTTTTGTTTTGCCTCAAAAATATATACTGATGTAACTATAATGTTTCATCTAAAAGACTGTTTAGAAAAATATACTTTAAAAAAATAATACACTGCAAGAAAGCGCAACTGCAACTGAATGTAGAGTATACAACACACATTTAAAAATTGATATAGCTAATTAATAGCTAATTCAATGAATGTAGAAATGAACGAGGAGATAAATATAATACCAGTACATATAGGATGTAATAATGGATAATAATTCAATATAAAAATAAGATGCTTAATAAAAGGAAAATGCACATATAATGCACAAAGGCAGCATATTGAATGCTAAATATATGTATTATATATAATATCTATTTTTGTTTTACACAGGTTTTGTAGATATATGTTCCGGATATATACATATGTATATACATATATATATAAATTTTTAATGTCTCAGTACGGTGTCTAACTGATATTCTAGCTGTAAATTTTGTAGAAAAAGTGAAGTTGACTAGAATTGAATCACCATTTCCGGGTTTTTAACATCCTATCACTGATGCATTCTCCATACACGTCATCGGAACGCAAATATCGAATTAATATCCAGTATATTTATTACATAATAAAATTAGTCGACAAGTGGACAATCCTATACATTCTCCGTGATATATTTGTTCAAATAAATTTCTAATATAGCTCATACTATATTCACATTCAAATAAATGAAGTCTACTGATCATTCAACATGCTCGCAGAATGAAATGTCCCACTCACGAGGCTACGCTGTTTTTGGTTTGATACATTTACCTAATCCTAAATTGTTGTTTAATTTTATTAAGGTTAAATTTAATATTTCAAATTTCATGCATATTTTCGATGCAATAGTCCACGTAATGCAAGTTTATGCAACATGTGCCATATTCTGCCATATTAAGAAAATCGAAACATACGAATAACTTGCGAAATTCTCAAAGTAGAATGTTCATAGTCAACTATGCTCATGCCAGTATCATAAATGATATTTTAAAGTGGGAGAATATATTCAGGATGAAAATAATCCTCATAATACACGTTTATGTAAAATTTTGCCCTATTCTCTCATCTTAAGAAGAAAATAAGTTTCGTATAAATCACAGAGTTTCCAAATTTGAAAACAAATAGGGTTTTCTCCAGTATAATAAATAATATTTTTGACTATCAAACACCCATACTAACAAACTAACATACTGACAAACGGACAAACCTACGAATGGACACCACATTTATTTTGTAATTTTCAGATTCCTCAATCCACAAAGCATGTCAAAATGTCTAAAAAACTGGAGTCGAAAATCTTAATGAAGACCCAAGTTCTTCATATCTACAGAATGATAGGGAACGAAAAATAGAAATAAAACGCTTTATTTCTTTTTTTAACATTCTTTTCATTTTCTTAATATATATATATATATATATTGAACAAAATGACCTTGACCTTCAGACAGATATAATTTTTTATTCAAAACAAACGCCTAAAAAAAAAAAAAAAAAAAAATGTTTTATTTTAAATAAGTTGTGTTTACAACTCCAGCCAGGTCATATAATTAATCCTGGACTCCCCCATTTTATTTATTTATTTTTTAACAAGTTAGTGAATAGCTTAAAATAATCATTAACAATAAAACCCTTAACCCAATTTAAATTGAAATTATGACCCAGGCATACAATCTTTTACCTAATACAAACTGAAACAATGTAAATAGATAAAGTAATTTCATCCCCCTATTCCTAATTTGCATGACTCCCAAAAGATCCAGAATAGCAAATTATAAATTTTTACAATTAATAGATCTAGTAGAGACCATACAAGTTATTTCTCTAGATGAAAATTACTTTGAATAACATTGAAATGCAATAATTAAAAAATATGAGGCAAGATATGAAAATTTCACATTAACCAACATACAGATTCTGGAAAAACTCAATTGTATAACAGTATTCAAACACTTAAACAACTAGAATTATTTTACTAGTGTAAAACACAACATTTAAAACTAAAATTTTAAATGACGAAAAATTTGAACATTCATTTAAACAGATTTTAAGATCTATAATTTTCTTCAATTTTACACTATTTAAATAACATATAAGGAAAAACATTTTGAACTATTCCAGAATATGCTTATTCACCAACTTAAAAATTAACTTCTGAAAATTAATTATATTCATATTTTGAAAATTTAAATTAAGTAAAGAAAAATCTGCCTAAAAATCTGATAAAATTAGTGGCTGGAGTAATCTAAGCAAAACCCAATTCGAAAGGAGGAGATACCTCCATTAGGAAAAAATTTAACAATTTGAATGTTTACTTAAATTTAACTACGCTTGAAAAATATTTTACCGGCTATGTTTTAAATTAACAAAAAAAAAAAAAAAAAAAAAAAAATTACAAATATTAAGATTTAAATCACAATTTATTAAGAGATAACCATTCGATAACTTAACAGTACGTATGACAGATAAACCCTTTTTAAAGTAGATTGTTTACACTATTAAACAAATCTATTAGTAACATAACTCCTTTTTCTTTCTTTACGATATTAAATAATTTAACAAGTAGTTACTTTTATCACAATTAAATAGGTTAAACATGAAAACAGGAATACAAATAAAAACATTTCTATTATAATTTTACTAATTAAAAATAAAAAATTTTACCTCTGTTTTGGCGTACTTAACGGCCCTCTTCACTTACCGTCGCCTGGAAGCCCAAGCCAATGTAATTCTATGGAGAAATTTTCTTTACAACTAACTTATTAACTATTACATATTTTTAAAGTCTATTTTCACATTCAGAAAATTCCTTGCTGTTAAATTGACGGACCTTTTTTAAAAATGTATTTTTTTAATTTTTAATATATTATTCTGAAATTGCAAAATGAAAAAAATTCACACATTGAAAATTCGTATTTTGCAACTTCAAAATAAAATGTAAAAAAAAAAAAAAAAAAAAAAAAAAAAAAAACATGTTTTTAAAAAAGGTCCGTCAATTTAACAGCTGAGAATTTTGAAAATGTGAAAACAGAATTTAAAAATATGTATTAGTTAATAAGTTATTTGTAAAGAAAAATTTCCCATAGAATAACATTAGCTTCGGCTTCCATCGGCGGTGAGTGAAGCGGGCCCTTAAGGAGTGAAATTTTTATAAATACTCTATGTTGGTAACAGACATACCAGGAGCTCACCCTATACACACGTAGAAGACAGCTAACTTAATTTACTGAAGCAGCACAAGGATTTTTTTTTTTTTTTTATTAACGACTCTTAAGCTTAGCGTTACCAGAGACAAGGACATTATCTATATTTAAAAATTATTTTGACATATTTATTTTAAAAGCGCGACTTTTAAAATAAATATGTCAAAATAAGGCCACAATGTTATAGAACAATCCAGTGCACTAAAAATAAAGGGCCAAAAAGAATTCAAAATAACTAGTTAATAATGCAGTTAGAAGCTATCATTCACAAAGCTCAACAAGTTTCTATCAAAGTACTATAATAACTAAAGCCACCACTATCCCTTAACTTGTAAAATTATAAATATTACAGTGAAGTAAAATTTCTGTAATTTTACTATACTTTTTACTTTCATATTCAAAGCATAAGAAAATATTGTGAAATCAATTTGCAAAATGGATTTTGTGCATCGCATAGCTCATAAACGAATGGTCATAAAAAGTTGGAAATTTATATTTGGAATTGTTATTTACCAATTTTGGTCTTCACATGAACTCCCGCTTTTGTAATATCTACGAATTTATACATTTTTTTGTGATGTCTGTATGTACGTATGTGAGTCTATCTCGCATAACTCATAAACGATTAGACGTAAAACGTTGCAATTTCATATCTAAGTTTGCTGTAACAGTTGTTGTGCATCTCTCATTTTAGTTTTTCTGTACGCATTTCCCTTTTGGAATATTCACGAATATTTTATCCATAATGACCCAAAATACAATTTTTTTTAATATAATTTTTCGTCAGACCGATTTTTAACAGAAATTAATATTATTTATTTTTTTTTATAATTATTTTTTTAACAGAAATGAATATTGATAGTTAAAAATTTTTTTGACATTCTTGCGTGTAGAAAGTAATTCTTAAAGATTTGTAGATTCTAGTCGACGAATGCATTGTATTTAATGAATATTCTGGAAACAGTCGAATAAAAGTCAATAATCAACGAATATTCTTGAAACAATCGAATAAAGCAGTTATTCCTACTTATGAACAGCCTACACCACAGAATAGGAATTTTATTAATTCAGAACAATGATCAAATGCTTAAAGTTCTTAGAGATATGCGCTCCGCTCGCAATCCGAACGGAAACTCATCCAGTCTTGCTAGTGATTTATCGAATTTTCTAGACAGTTCTTCTCTAGAAACCAATGAATTAACCTGGAAAATTCTACAACTCGGTTTACATTGAAGTTAGATCTTCTAAACTTAGCAACAGTAAACTACAACTTTTTGCCAAATTTGGGTGCTAAATTGCTAAGTCTTTTGCTAAATCACAAAATTTGCCACTAATACCCATTTTTTGTGGAGGTGAAGAAATCTGCCATCTATTTCCTTTTTAATTGTAATACCGTATATAAAGTAATGTGTAAAGAAAGAAACAGGCTCTAGTCAACAATAATTATAGTAATGACTCTTTCCTTTTTATATTCTTGTAAGTGATTTATAGAAATTTTGATGAAGTTAGTTTTTCCCAAGAAAACAGTAGATCATGCCAGAAAATTTCAGAACTCCGTTCCTATTGAAGTTAGAGCTTCCAAACTTCTACAATATTAAACCACCATTTTTCACCGAAATTAATGCCAGGTTGCCAACTTTGTTACCAAAGCATTCATTTTGCGACACGTTATCCTCTACTCTAGGGACGAATTTATTGACATCATGGGATTAGCGACCAAATTTGGCAGAAACAGTTCAGGATTGCCAAAATCAGCAAGCTCTTTCTCTGTTTTATCGGAGTTAATTTTTTCTACATATTATGCATAGTTTCTCGTCGCTATTTTTTTGTCAAAGAGTGCAAAAGTAGGCTATTTGCACACGAGTGAATTGTTGAAATCTAAGCTATGCATTTGCCTATGAGAGATTCTGTGAATAACTGTAGAATATTATTTCTGAACAAACGATATTCTTATTTTCTGGTGTATATAATCCTGTTATCATGACTATTATCATGAAAATAGTTGTTCTAAAAATAGTCTTCTTGGATTGTTTTCAAGAATATTCATAGACTGGAAACTGCCTGTTTATTTTATTTCCTGAAAATGATTTAAAAAAAGGTAATTTACTAATGGCACAATTAAAATTTCATGCCGAATAGTATCGAACTGCTCCTCTATGCATGAAAATCGGCCCCAACACCATTTTTTCAAATTCTTATGTAAAATAACCTTCTGAATCCGATTATGAAGAGCATTTTGCCCTATCACCCACCGTTATTTGGGGATTCTCCCCTATTTTTATCATTTTTCGGTATTTTTATCGCTATAAATTTGATTTGAAAGGGGGGGGAGGCAATTTGATCAGATTAAGCGGCTGATTTTGTTAACCAGTGAATTTATTAAGCGGCGGTTACTGTACATTTTATTTTAATAATAACACAGCTCAGCATGAAAATTACCCCAAACACCATTTCTGCAAATTCTTATGTAAATTGACCTCCTGAATCCGAATATGACGGCCAATTTACCCTATCACCTACCGTTTTATAGGGACTACCCCCCTATTATGACCACTTTTCGGTAATTTTATGGCTATAAATTTTATTTATAGTGGAGAAAAGAAATATTTTAACTGTTAAATGTCTTCTGAGGGGCTACAGATGTGAAAAATTCTAAAACATGAACATTTGCAGCAAATGAAAAATTTAGGGGGGGGGGGGGAGTTGCCACTGAAATTACAAATTACATTTTTTATTTTATGAATTATTATTATCTATTATTATCTATTATAAATTATAAATTATTATTTTAAAGAATTAAATATTCCTTTTCCATTCTCCAAATCAAATTTATGGCCATAAAATTACCAAAGAGTGATAAAAATTTGTGTAGGGGGGGGGGCGATAAAATGGTGGGTGATTGAGCAAAATGGGGGTCATATTCGGATTCAGGAGATCATTTTACATACAAATCAGCAGGAATGATACCAGTGCTCAATTTATTATTAGTATTTTATTTATTTATTTTTATTTTTTTCAGCGCAGTGTGATTAGCCAGCTAACAGTTGATACTTGATGGATATGAGTAGTTTTTAGATACTTGCTCCTATCTATTAATTTATGCATATTAATTATATTAAAAGCTTAAATATTTGTCTGTTTATTTCTCTGCAGTATGACTGATGTAATGACTATAATATTCAAAATATCATTTTAAATTCATTCAAAATGATGCTAATTTCGGTTATTAAAGAAATTGAATATGAAATTTACATTCAATTGTTTTACAATTGTCATTTATAAATATCATTCATTTAAGAGAAAGAAAAAAAAAGAAAAAAAAATGAAACTATCATAATAATAACTGTATGTAATCTTTCTCTATAATACGCCCCCCCCCCCCCCCCGTAAAATAATGCTTTGATTCACAGCTTCAATCATTTAACTTGATAAAATTTTCAAAAAAAATTTACTTCTACGTCAGATTATTTATCATTCATGCATAACTAAAATAAATTACTTGTTCTATGTAATTTTTATCTAAAAAAGTTTCTTCGTAAGAAATGACTTAAAGGAAGGCATCCATAAAATAATTAAAAATGTATACTTAATTAAAAAAAAAATACTCTGACTATCCTGAATATTAAATTTAAGCGTCATGTTCACCTTATTAAGACTTTGTCAATTTAAATCTAAAATTGCTTACATAAAGCTTATCATTTTTTTTCAAGAAATGTTATACAGCTATAAAACATATACGTTAGTTACTGTAATAAAAATGGGCTGGTTGTAGCTGTACTCTTGCTTGTACATTTTTAAGCTTGGCGAAGGGTCATGCTAAGTTTTTCGACACGAAACACATGTTGTGATTCGGTCTTGTTTTGTAAACTCTGTTTTTTATAACAAGAACATAATGTATAAGAGATATAGTCTTGGAGATGCTGAGATACAGCTATCAAGGAAAGTGGCATAAAAGTGCCACAAGTCCAGCGATATCCATCAAAAACTAGATATCATCAGTTCAAGTCAGAATTCAACTGCACACTAGGTTTCATGGAATTCAATCTGTAAGTTTATCGAAAATTTGAATTAAATTCCATATTTACTTCTTATGAATATAGTTGAAAATAAAATGGCCATAAAAACTTCGTAAAATTTCTTTTGAAATTTTAATTTTTGGTTGGACGAGGGGGAGGGGGCGCTAAAATCTCTCCTTGCCCCGGGTGAAAAAAATCCTAGTTTCGGCCCTGTCCATAGTGGTCCTTCCCGAAGTAGTCCATCCCGAACAGTTGACATACTTGGAATTGTGAAACGAACTTTCCAGTATGTTCCCTCATACACTTGTCCATTTCTTAGAAATAGTAGAAATGGATGAAAAATAATAATAGTTAGTGGACGAAAACAAAAAAAAGGAAGTCCAAGGGTTATATTCAATGAGTACAATGCGAAGGTTATCTATCAAGATATATATGATGATATATCTTGATGGTTATATAGCTTGATTATCCCTGCTCCTCTGGCATTTTCTATAGCTTCAAGATTTTGAGTGTGCGACATATGTACGCCGTACATTAACAAAACCTCTCTATTTTTATCATAGACCACTTACAAGCACACAGAACAGAGCATGGTTTATATTACACGCATAAACAGAGCAACGTTTTTTCCAATCATATACCTCTATGCAAAATGGCACCCATGAAACACATGCTTAGATGCTTCGGAAAATAAGTACATATGCTACTATTAATACGAAAATGATATTACAATTATCTAAATGTAGAAGGTAATACCTACATTTTAGCATACTTGCTACATCAATAATCATATAAAATGAAACCTCAATTTCATAATCGTCCAAATACAGGTACGCATGTACAAGTCACTTCTTGCTTTGGATAACAATAATATTCACTAAAGGCAATGAGATGGTTTCACCATCTAGTGTTGAACATATAAATTTCCTCATGGTCCGTATTACACGGTCCTTCCCTATCTCTCATAGAACGCAATGCTTTTGAATACTTCTGAGTTTCACTGTTTACAAACTATTGGTGGTATTTACCCCATTTTCTATAGAAAATATTCGATAATGAACTTGAATAACATATTTAAATTTTATTAATATTTTTGTAAATTAAAGGTATTAAAATGTGGTTTTTAGAAATACCTCTCGTGGAACACAATGCTTTGGAATACTTTCGGGTGTCCTTGTACACAAACTAGTAGAAGTATTCACTCCATTTTCAATAATGAACATCTGATAAAGAACTCAAACAACGTATGTCAGTTTCAAGAGATTCCATGAATTTTCACGGGCGTTAGAGCGCGGACAGACAGGCAGACAGAAAGACGGAGGGAAAGAAAGACAAACTGAAGTCATTCACTCTTTTCTACCTTGTTGGAAAGTGTTAAACAGTTGAAATCATTAAAATATTTCAACCATGTTGGAAAGTGTTAAAAAGAAGTAATCTGCGAAAATTTCACACGATTTTGCTACTCTTTTAATATTCTTCCTCTCTTAACGTGTTTTAATTTGTAGGTGACCCCCCTAAAAATTTACCCTTCTAAATATTTTAACGATAGAGAATAATATTAATTTGAATTAGATTTGTAAAATTGTTGGTTTTACGTGTTTGAATGATTTTAGTTTATGTTTTAAAATAAACGACCTTTTATTATTTTTACCATCTCATAGATAGCCCCCTAAAGTGAGCACTTCAGCGTAGAAAATAGATGTCAAAATTGAAAATAAAGTTGTATAAGTCATCATTTTCAAATTGCAATAACTGAGCGAGAGTTTCCCTTAGAAAGATGATTTTTTTCTTCTTCGTCTTAGAGCGAGGAGAATATTTTTCTAAATATAAGTCTAAATAAGTCAAAATGTAAGAGTGATCGTATAAAAATTAAATTTCTTGTTTTAATATGTATACAGCCACTTGATAAAAAAATGTCATATCTGAAATCTGTTCTTAATTTCCACCGCCACTTTAGAATGTAGGAAAAGAGGGGAAAAAAGGCTAAAAACCCCATAGGAATAGCATGGGAAGAAAAGCAAAAAAACGCACAATGTCAAGTGTGTTAAAAAAAAAAAATTCACACCGGAAGTAATAAGGGGACAAAGTTGACTAGAAAAACACATTGAACAGCGGGAATCGGGCGGGCTGGGGCATGGGTCCTATCGTCCTGGATTAATACGACTCGCCTAGTATAACTCTTGGCGGTGGTTATGTAACTGGAAGTATATTTATATCTTTACGAGATTATCGCTGTATGATCAATTTTGAATCCAACAGTATATATATATATATATATATATATATATATACAGTCGGCTGCAAAATTATTCGAGCACTAGCAATAATCCTTGCCAAAAAAAAGTGCACTTAATACAGATTTGTTAAATAAATCCTTGTCGAGTCATGTTCTTAATCAGTCTAAGAACATGATTCGACAAGGATTTACTTAGCAAAACAGACTTAAGTGTACTTTTTAAATATTGGAATTATTGGCTAGTGCTCGAATAATTTTGCAGCCGACTGTATATATATATATATATGTATATATATATATATATATGTATATCGCCTCCATCTAGAACATATACGTGGTCATTTTCTGAATGCTTATATAAAATTTTCAAGTTATGCTACATATTATGAATAATCTAAATTGCGAGAGGTTTTTTTTTTTTTTTTTTTTTTTTTCCCAAGAATTGATTCACAATCTAAAATTATAGTTACTAAAACTTGCCTCTTGTGTTAGCATTTTTTTACAAAGATTTTTAAATAATTTTCATCACAAAAACACAAAAATACGCTCTCTCTCAGTGCAAGATTCTAGAACTCTCTATCATACGGCCACTGAGCTGAAGAACAACTGGAGGAAATGCTAGACCGGTTTTCTCGTGCTGTTTTTTGAAGGTTTGACTTGCATGGCAAAAAGCATTTGATATATTTATATTTCAAAGTAAAATTGTGTAAAGGTTGTCTGTTCGAACAACCATAGGCTAAACATGACATTACAATTTTAAATTTTAATTCTTTAAAGATTATAATTGTAATAGACGACCCGACAAATGTTGCTTGCCATGCAAGGCAGGCGAACGATTGCAGAAAAACTGGCACGCATGAACACTGTGTCAAAGTATTGGAAGCATTTGCTCCAGTTGTTCTTCAGCTCAGTGCATACGGCTGTATTCACCAATAACCTCGACTCCCGGTAAAACACGAAAACTTGAAATGCGAATAAAGTCAGGGTAAACTTTTCAGCAATATTTGATGCGTTGCTTAATGCCATCTAGCGGCATTGTTACTTTCAGATTTTTCATCGGAAAATAACCAATCAAAGATTATATAAAATCTTCGTCGCCAGATGGCAGAAGGAGCCGGTCAGATTGTTTTGGATAACTGAACCCTGCCTTTAGACGTTTTTCAAATTTTTGCGTTGAACCGGGAGTTGAAGTCGATGATGAATATGGCCGTGAGATAATTTAGGACAAGGTTACGCTTAGAAACGGGTTTATTTTCCGCCGCCCCAAAGGAGTGGTGGAATTTTATAAAATCGTGTTACAGTAGGTTTAGGATAAATCTTATATATAAGCAATTCTCACACTGAAATTCGTGACTGCAATCCCACAGATTTCCCATGGAAAATTTAGGTCTAAAAGGGGTCTCGATTTTGCCCCCTCGTAGTAACCCCTCCCCTGCCCCTCCCAATAAAAAAATGGGTTTTTGAAAATATCCTAAAAAAACTTATATGGCTGTTTCAACATCTCCGTACTATATTTGATTGAGTTCTACTCAGAAATTCGGAATTTGCGAAATTTCTTTTCGAAAAACGATTTCCATCCCCCCTTAAAAATTAAAAATTCCAAAATCGCAGGTTTTTTCTTTTTTTTTTTTTTTTTTGTACTTAAGTCTACTTTCTCTATATGCAATTTCTTGAGCGTGAAGCAATTTGGAGCCGAGTTATGCTTACAAAAGTGTTTTTGCTTACTGTCACTACAGCAAAGTGGACGGGGTGGGGATAATTTTTCAAAAATTGAAAGACGTAATTGAAAGTTGAGTACAGACATAAATTCCTACAAAGTGTTTTTGAATTTCGTTCAGCTGTTCTCACATGGTACTCAGACAAATATGGTGTTGCAGACATAAAACACAACGATATACACACATCGATAACCAGATATTATTACAAGATGATAATCTGTCCAATAACTGTTTATCCTAAAAACGTAGTTCCTGAATAATAACTGCGCCACATATTGGTCAGTTAACACCTAAATTGAAATATTACGTTAAGAGACAAATACGAGCATTGTGGACCCGGAACCGATATAACGCAGGCGGGGAAGTCGCCAGCGAAGGCAGCGGTGACCCAAAGCAAAATTTTAAGCGATTTAATTTTTTTTTTTTTCATTTTTATATATTTATAAAAGGATTTAAAATATAGTGATTAAAGTTTTTCGAAAATTTCCTTTAATATATGGGTCGTTCATTTTAAAATGAATTGCCTCCTTGGAAATTGATTTTGAAGTAATGAGCTTTTTTTAAATTTATGCGTAGGAAAAATGTCAAGATTCAGTAAATGTTATCGATTTTTGTGTTTAATACAAATCGTAGTTATAAGAATTTATAAATTATATTAAAAATAATTTGAAGTAGCTTAGAAACTTCATTTTTATAAGGATTATTTAGATGCTTTAGTTTTCTGAGAAAAACATGTAATGCCATTTATGGGATTTTATTGCAGTTATTGGAGATTTTCCTTTTTATAATGAAAGATGTGACTAAATGTGATACAATTAAACAAAAATATCTATATTTAAAAAATATGTAGCTACACCTCTTTTACAATGAGCCGTCTATATGTGACTAGCGAAGCAGGCAAAGTATGCTAGTAAGCAAATATTTTTCTTGCAGTCTTCTGAAGTGATTTTTTTCCCTTCAAAAATATCTCTTTTGATGACAGACTTTGAATACCTATAGGTGAAAGTCTGTTAGAATCAGCGTTATTTGAAATTCGTACTTAACAACTTATAAACGTGAACTGTATAAAATTTAGGAAACTTTAGAACAAGTCTTGGTAACTATGGTTCGTGGGCCATTGAACGACCCGCTTTACAACTTCAAACAACCCATCTGAAACCACATTCAGTTATATGCAGGTTCTAGGCTGCCCAGACTTGCTCTAGACTATTTGCAATCTTATTTACATTAGCGAAATTTCCTTTCTAAATCTTAATTTATCTTCTAAAATTAAACTTGGGAAAAAAAAAAAAAAAAGATAGAAAGAAAATCTGACACTAAAATATAGAAAAAAAAATGCAGTTGTAGAAAGAATAGTTCCTTATCATCCTTATAATTTCTAATACCCTATGATGGAGAGTTCTAGAATCTCCTATTAAAAATCTAGAGCATTTCCCTGTATTATTGTGGTCAAACTTATTGGAAATTTCTACAAATAAATGGAAATAGAAGAGGAGTGTTTTAACAACTATATATATAATTCTAGTTTATGAATCAAGTCTAGAAAAAATACCTTTTTCTCAACCTTATAAATTCTAATACACTATCGGCCATATTCACCATTGACTTCAACTCCCGGTTCAACGTATCCCTTCCGTGCAGGATCAAAATTGTGATCGCATGTCTGCGAACCACCTCTAAGGGTGTGTCCCAGACCGTCGCCAATTGCCCATCTGCGCAGCTCTAGTGCGACGTAAAACACAACCATCCATCCCGGTTCAACGCAAAAATTTGAAAATTGTCTAAAGGCAGGGTTCAGCTATCTAACATAATCTGACCGGATTCTTCTGCCATCTAGCGACGAAGATTTTATATAATCTTTGATTGGTTATTTTCCGATAAAAATTCTGAAAGTAACAATGTCGCTAGATGGCATTAAGCAACGCATCAAATATTGCTGAAAAGTTTATCTTCAATTTATGCGCTTTTCAAGTTTTCGTGATTTACCGGGAATCGAAGTTATTGGTGATTACAGCCGTTAGAAAGGTTAATTTGTATGTGTAGGTTAGTAATCCGTACCCAACACGTAGTTTAAAGGGATTTTGGACAATTTCTCCCTCCTTTAAAGGTAAGGCAGGTAACACATTTGGAAAAATATTTCTGCTCCAAATTATCTCAGGAAAGCGATTTTTTGATATGTCGATAAGTTATGCGTAACCAATACGAAATTATTTTCAACAAAAACTACGTTTTCAAACTTAATATATGTTTAAACTTATATGCTTAAATATGTTCAATCTTAAATATATTAATCTTAGAAGAACGATTTTTGAAATGTGAATCGGTTATATGTATCTAACACCTAGTATAATGAAATTTTGTGAATTCTTTCCCTTTCCGACCCTTTAAAAGCGGGAGAAAACCGTAGATATTGTAATAAGGCATGAATTGATCAATGAGGAGAAAAAGTGATTAATTTTCATTTGAAAAAAGACGGCCATTTTACTCTATTATGGATGTCTTTCCCGAGTGACTATACATGGGAATACACACAGATAATTTAGCAAATAAAATTTATGTATTAAAAGAGAATGAAAACTCCAGACACCAATTTTTC
Source organism: Salticus scenicus (assembly GCA_963930645.1). Taxonomy (NCBI): domain Eukaryota; kingdom Metazoa; phylum Arthropoda; class Arachnida; order Araneae; family Salticidae; genus Salticus; species Salticus scenicus. The sequence goes on along the minus strand of OZ005662.1, from coordinate 53,735,845 downwards.
TTTCTTTCATTTTTTTCTTCCTTTTTTTTTTTAAACTATACTCCAGTATATTCATATCTGCACAAAACTGACTTTTTTTCTTTCGGTATTTATTATTATACTTCTTTGATATAAAAATCGCCTGCATTCATCGTGAAAAATAATTTTAATAAATTATAATTTAATAAATTATTTGTATTGCGTAAATTTGTATAGGACTATATATAGAAGAAAGTCTTATGGCGGCCACAACAAACTAGTTATATATTAAAACTTCCACGGCTGCCGACTACATTTAAAAGAATTTTGAGAATTCCATATTACTTACTAATATAGAATCTTAAAAAAAAAAAAAAAAAAAAAAGTATTCCATTAAATATAAAGACAGTAATTGTTTCATAATAATAAAAAAGCAACTGATTATAAAATTTATATTTTTCATAAATTACTTGAATATAACTTATTTATGAAAACTTATCCCATTTCTTTTGATATATTTATTAGAACACTTAAAAGCCGCGCAATATTTAGGCATTTTCAAAATTTATTAACATTCGGTTCTATTACTATTTTCAAGTTCAAACTCTCTAACGGCTGAGGCCAAAAAACTTTTTCAGCATCAAAAATCTTTGCTCGTTAACATGAGGATGATAGATCTATATAAATTATTACATCTATGGCGCAAACACACGTTTTCAACCCATAACTCTGCTCCAAATTATCTCAGGAAGGTGATTTTTTATGTGTATAGTTATGTACATACAACACAACTATACACATCAAAATATGATGTATTTTTTAATGTGTGTATTGAAGTGTATAGAACACGCACTATAAAGAGATTTTGCGAAATTAACTCTCCCCCTTGATGCAGATGGGACAAAAAGCACGTTTTCAAGCTTAAATTTGCTTCAAATTAACTTAGAATAGCGAATATTTGTGTATGAATGTTAATTAAATGTACGCAATATGCATTTTAGTAGGATTTCCCTAAAATTCTAACTTCCTGCGGGACAGGGGGAGCAAAAAGTAAGTAAGTCGTTGCCGATGGCAGTGGTAATGTTACGAGCGGGAAAACCTCTTAAGAATGCAGCAAGAACTCTAACTTAAGTTTTGCCTGATTTCATTTTTTTTTTTTTTTTTTTTTTTGAGATTTTACTTATAATGACATGAAATTTTGAGAATTACGTAAATTGTATAGTGACCAGCCAAGGAGGCAAAGGTTGCGAGTATTTTAAATAAAGAATAAATAAGTGGCAACAATGGGGAAAAAATATGTTGGTTAATTTCATTGTGGTTATAATCAAGATTATTTTTTGTTTTCTCTAACAATGATTTTGAACAATGTTTCCAACAATGGTCTATAATATGAAATTTATTGTTATGTGAAAGAATTCTGTGAATCTTTCACCGATTTCTATCTTTGTATGTGAGTTATTTTCAACGTCAAAGATTTAGCTATTTATTTATTGCTATAAAGTCTATCAAAGTGAACTTTCTCGTGCATGTGAAATGTTTCCCAACGAGGTAATTCAAATGAAGTTTACTAATATCAGTTTTAAGCTAATATTTCCATCGGTTCATATCTTTGATGTCCAGAGGTTTAATTCTGTTGGACATTATCATAAACTCTACTATAGATTAATTAGAACATTCTCGATTAATTAATATAAAGTCTAAACTAATGGTTAGTGAATTGATATAGGATCCCCTTGACAACTTTTTAATTTTTGTTGCTGTTTTGGTGATGAATTAAAATAACTATCGCTATTGCATATATAGACACCGAGAAACATCCCAGCTATTTTGGTGCCAAAATTTGAAATTTTACCAAGAGTATCTGATACTACTTTTTTTCAATATTCATAATACAGTGCGGCCACATATCCTAAAAGTAGCAGTGAGGACGCGTTTAAAATGTTGGAGGGATGCCAGCTTGAAATTTGGAAAATATCCAGAAATTCCGCGCTCTATTATTGCTCATTTTCTCTGAGTTAGATGACTGTCACCCCTATTTTAGCATTGGAGTCGTTGAGTTAGCACATGCGCAGATATTTCTATGGTTTCATGAAATGTGGTCGAAGAATATGTATATATATATATGTGTGTGTCTGTGCAGTGCATATTGATTATATTTTAAGTTCTTGATAATTTTTATCCCGATTCATTTATTCTGGTTCCTTCGTATTGTCATGATGAAGTAATATATAGATGGAATATAAGAACTGAAAGTTATGAGTAACAAGGTTAAAAACTCAGGCATAAAGATAACAAATATCATATCAAATAAAAATTAATCAAATGTAAATTTATATTTAACAATGTATGATAAATATAAAAATAGTAATATTAATAACTGCATTCATGCAAAACACAATTACATCAGGATATTTTTTTTGTTTTTCCGCAAAATTTTTTACTGATGTATCTGTGATGTAATAGCCAAAAGACTATTTTGAGAAGCACACTAAAAAAAAAAAAAAAAAAATAGTACATTGTGAGAAAGCGCATTTGCAGCTGAATTGTACACAATACTTTAAAAGGTTGGTTGGTTGGTTGGGTTTTGCGTCGCACTAGTGCTGCGCAGATGGGCAATCAATACATTAAATGTAGCAATAGCTAATTAATAGCTAATTCAATAAATGTAGAAAGGAACGAGCAAATAAATACAATGCCAGTACATATAGGATATAATAATGAAATACAATGGTAAGGAAAATTATAATTTTAGAAAATATTTCAAATATTGCAAGGATAAGTCAATTAATGATGTCACAAAAAGTCATAATTTTAGAATGAAAATGAAAAAATAATTTAATATGTCAGATGGTAAAATAATTAAAAGTTAACAAAATATTGGTAAGATGGTTTTTACCAAGATATAAACTTTTTTGGCTGTTGAAACTGGAAATCTCTATATTACATATAAAAAAAAAAGTAAAAAGGTTAAAAATCAGTTGATCTGCAGAAAAAGCCAATATTAAGGAGAAGAATTAAAAGAAACATATCTTCAGGTAACCAAAAAATTAAAAAATATATCTTTTAATGATTGAACTGAACTGGTTTTCTATAATGAATTAAGTTTAATTTATTTCGAGCTGAATAAAAAAGCTAGAAGAACGGCGAAAATGTGAACCACTGAATGAAAATTGCTATCTTAAAACATTCTCCATACATTATGGTAAGGAGGTGCATAACTTTTCAAGAAATCTGCCAAATTTTTATGCTCAAGGGATCAATTAAATCAAATAAAACATGGCTATCTATTTTAAAAGTGGAGCCTAACCTGCTATTTTGAAGGTATCTCCGATTTTTCCACAAACAGCTTTTCAGATGATAATGCATCTTGCTACAGGGCATCTGTGGTACGCTTGTTTGTATCAAATTGTTAAAATTACTTATCCATTCCCATGAGCAACTATAATTCTCTAAGTAATAATATCTTTTTTCACTCTAAGTCAAATCCCACAAAAAATAACGTAGAATTTCCTTTTTACCGGACCTGGAAATAGTCTCAATCTCAATCCACTCGAAAATGTTTAGTCTATGAAAAGTTAGGTGGAAAAATAGAAGGATATAAATTTGCAGCCTACATTTCTACAAGAAGTAGAAAAAATTATTTATAATATTTGGTTTAGTGAAATTTTTAAAATTTATATGAAAACTTTGAATAATATATGCCATTGTGCATTAAAGCAGTAATTCCATAAAAAAGATGGAACTAACTCAATGCAGAATACATATTTTTTATTATGTAACTGTTTAGATCTAACAAGTAAGTAGTTATATTCCATATATTAAAGTATAACTTGTTTATTTCATATAATAAATCATAACAGAATGCAAAGTATTTGTTTATTATATTACGCTTAAAAAGCTAATTTTTTGTAAATTTTTATTAAGTACACTATAGAGTGTAATAAAACAAATTACTAAATCGAAAATGTACATGGGTATGATTTTATTCCTTTGGTACCGTGTAAACATGACAGTATTATTTGTTTCAACTATTAGTTTTAAAGTTATTGCAAATAAAAAAGGGTACAAGTCAATTTTTTTTTTTTTTTTTTTTTTTTTTTTTGGTCACATAGTGTATATATTATATTATAAACGAAATTTTTCATTCAAAATTTTGAGAACATAAAAAGGCAGCATTTAAAAAACATTTTACAAAATTTTTATTGAGAAATTTGGAAAATTTATCCTGTGCGTCTTAGTTTTAACCCTTTAACGTTCCTTGGTTTCGCAGCGAATCCAAACATTTGACATCATTTAATGATTTTTATGTAGCAGTTTTCTTAACATTTCCTCCTTACTTTAATCAATTTTTAAACTTTTGTCCCTTTTTTGTTTACTATTCCAAAATTTAACAAATAATGCTTCAAAGGAAGCTAAATGCATCAGTCATTTGAAGTTTCTTAGTGGGCGCGAGAGCGAATTGCTGGTTTGATGATTCATTCATGTCTAATTTTTTTCATTGAATGAAGAGCTGCACTATTATTTTCACCTGAAACAATTTTTACGAGTTTTTGTAATCAATAATGTTTACTTACAAAGTGTTTGTTTTATTAAATTAAATATTATTTGAATTTAATAAAGTTAACTTATAGATGTTTTAAACCAAAAATTTCTTGAAAAGGAACAATGATAATTTTTTATTTTTTAAATATTTATGATCAGCTATGTGTCTAAAAGCCATTTTTAAAATTAGTTTAGTAATTTTTAAAATAAATTAAGTAGTGAACGTTAAAGGGTTCAGGGTCTTCAGAAAAACGGTGGCCAAAATATCTTTTAAAACTAAAATATATCGATCATATCAAAAATTTACACAGTTCTTTAAAATAGAAATGACTTGTATTATGACTTGTTATTCTATTATTTTGAATCCGGGTTGTACTTTAAAGAAGCATGCAAAGTTTAAATGAGATCGGTGTATTAGTTTTTCAGAAATCGTACCGACCGCTTTTCTAAAAAGGTTCTCGAGAAACCAGAATCCACTGGCTGAATTTTCTAAAAATTTTTAATAAATATTTCAAAAGATGTTGTTTAGTTGATGTTCTTTTATATGCTGAAAATTTTGATTAAATTTTTTTTATTTACAATATTAAAAAAAGAAAGAAAAGGAAATTGAAAACTGCAACAGAATTTTTTTTTTAAATCTTTATAAGAAATTATACCAATCTATGATTTTTCATTATTTGATTAGTTAAAAAAAAAAAAAAAAAAAAAAAAAAAACCACACACACACAATTATAATCAGTGTTTTTTAAATGTACTAAAATTTATTTTAAACAAATATTTTTAACATTATCACTTATAATATACAACAGTAAAAATTACTTTAATAAAAAAAAAAGGAAGAAAAAAAAAAAGTCTATTATTAATATTCATTTATTTTTCAGGAAGCTGTGTTCGACGACTTCCATCAAGTCGAAAGTGTTTATGGGTAAGCAGTACATTGCGCTATAACATTTCTAATTTTATTATTTACTCATTTATTTTAGAATGTTGATTTAACCGAGAACGATCTTACCTATGTCTGATGATAATCTGCTCAGTATATGTATATGTATGTTTAATTTTTTAAAATGCGATTTTGTTTTAGGCCATTTTGGAATCATATTTTTAAATTTGCGAGCTATCAATCTCTGAAATTCCCTCTTATGTGAGATAAGTCACGTGGATTAGATTCGGATACGAGGTCTGATAACAAAATAGAGTGAAAAAAAAATTTACAAAGTAACAAGCTTACATCATACTTTATTCAATCTCCTTCAAAATGCTTTCTTTCGCTAGCAATACATTTGTCCCAACGTTGATTCTATGATTAGAAGCATTTCTGAAAGACTACTTTCGGAAGGGCCTTGAACTGCTCATTCATGACTCTTTCAGTCTCAGAAATGGAGTCAAAACGTTTTGCGTTTACACGGTTTTTATTTTTGGGAAGAGCCAGAAGTCGTATAATGCTAAATCTGGAGAGTAAGGTGGGTGACCAAAAACTAACGAATCAGAAGCTTGATATGAAATGGCGCGTTATCATGATGAAGCGGAAAGCCACTGACCAATTTATTATTATTATTATTATTATTATTTTCTTGTCTTTTTCTTCGTATATCTTCTCGTAATCGTTGTAAAAATCCCTTGTAATATGCAGTGTTTACAGATGTTGTTCCCATTGGAAAGAACTCTGATCTCACTATGTCTTCACTATTTAAAAAAAAAAAAAAAAAAAAAAAAAAAAAAAAAAAAAAGAGCCTGGCCTTCACAAACTTTAATCTCCGGTTATAATTTTGGAAATCAATTTCGAATCTGCTTCGAAACGTTTCTTCAACACCATGGAAATAGACACAAGAGTTTCTTTCTGTTCGTGATTCAAAAGTCTGGGTGCAAATTTCGCACTGACTTATGTAATTTGCAGGTCATCGGCCAAAATCCTTTCCGCGGGCCCATACGAGATGTTCCTTTCCTCGGCAAGCTCCCGAATAGTCAATCGTCGGTTTGTACTAAGGCTCCTATATATACGAGCTGGCGCATCAGACATTTTGTTGCCTTAGGTTTGCCACATGTACCCAGCGCGTTTCTCTGATAAACAAACGACAAACTTTTTCTTTTTTTATCGTCTTAAATTACTTTAGAGTAACTTGTTTTATTATATTTCATAATTTTAGCTAAGTAAACTATGATATGGAAGTTTGTTTAGCGATAAACTGCTATAATCATTCAAGAAGTGAATATAAAGTGTTCACAGACCTTCTATTACTGTGTTTTCGCCTTTTGGCGACATTTTGTAAAAGAAACAGAAACCGCCCTAACAACACATCTTACCCCAGTACATGCATAGGATATCCTCAGAATAAAAGGACATCCTGAGAATGTACTGTGAAAAAAAAGTGTTTTTACGAATATTATTGTTGCTTATTGCCCTTATCTTGACCGGATTAGCTTCAGATCAAGATTTCTTAAAATCATTAGGGACGCGATAAGGACACCAAGCGGGAATGCTGTCCTCTTCAGAGGCAAAAAATGGCAGTGATGCGCCGGCCTATTATTTTATTTAAGGGGCTCTAGTTTGTACGAATCATTTTTGCCACTTTTGCACGTTTTCATCTCTTTTTGAAGTCGAAGGACACCCTGACCGTTGCTCGTCTTCAATCGACTCATTTCCGCTTATGAATCGTTCGTACCACTTATAAACATAATTCAGAGCATAGATCACATTATCGCCATACATTGATTTTAACATTTCACGAGCTTTTTTAGCACTTTTTTATAACTTAAAATAAAATTTAATATTAGCGGGTTGCTCAATATCCATGATGTGCGACATATACCGTAAACACGATCTCACTATTTCTGTTCTAGAAGGTGACAGACAAGTTTCAACTTGTTCAAATTCGTATTCAAAATATATTATCTCAACTAATCAGTCTATCAAATGCATTACTTCAAATGAATGTAACATCAGCTATAAAAAATGTTTTATAAGGTATTTTTTTTTTATCAGGCAGATATATATATGTATGTGTATATACATACATGCATATACAGGGTGATCAGTTTAAAAGAGTACCCGTTGGTTTTCTTATTACCTTTAAATCTGACGGATGTGGCAACTATTCTAACACTGAAGTATAATTGTTTGAACCTTGTTTAAGTGGGGGAGACAATTTCTAACACTGTTGGACTGTTATATTCAAAATATTATATTCATTAAAAAAAAAAAAAAAAAAAAAAAAAAAAAAAGAAAAAAAAATGATAAGATAAGAACAGAAAGATTTGCGGTTTTATCCGCAGGTCAAAAACTTAAGCAAACTTGACCCGCACTCCACCCATTGCAGGAATCTAAAGTAAATCCCCGACCGTCGCCAACAGCCCACTACAATGCGACGTTAATCTCCCCCTGCCTTCCTTTCTTCTAGCGTAGGTCATTTATTTTGTTAACCATTTGCCGGCCCTAACGTTCTAAACAGTATTACCAAATTTGGGGACTCTTTTATTTAATTACTACCAATAAATTCTGCCCTTTTAATTATATTTTTTCTTCTGGTGTTATGCCAAACCCATATTTAATTCCAGTAATGACTTGATTCAAAAAAGATTTGTTTTGTTGTTCAACAAGGAGACAAACATTGGAAACAGTGTTGAGTTTGTTCCGTTCCCTCAAAACCATAGATATAGTAATAAGACATGGATTGATCATTGAAGGGTAAAAAGTGATGCCCTTTTCATTTGGGAAAAGGCGGCCATTTTACTCTCGTATGGATGTTTTTTCCCGAAGGAATATACACGAGAATACACATAGATAATTTAGCAAATAGAATTTGTGAATAATTTATGTACTAAAAAAAAAAAAAAAAAAAAAAATGAACAACTTCATATACCCATTTTTTTTTCTTTCTTTTATTTTTATTTTTTGCTATACTCTAGTATACTCATATCTACACAAAACTAACTTTATTTTGGCAATTATTATTATACTTCTTTGAGATAAAAATCGTCTGCATTCATCATGGAAAATAATTTTAATAAGTTATAATTTAAAAAATAATTTTTTTTGCGTAAATTTGTACAGAATTATATTAGGGGGACCGGAAAATAATGTCGTTTTGAATTAAAATACTGACATCGGAAATTTATCCTGGATAAAATTTAAGATATTCTTAGGTAACTTATAAGATGGTTATTTGTAAAGTACCATGTAAACACTGTTAAACAAAAATTTCCGGTTTCATTTTGTTAATTCAAAACGACATTATTTTCTGGTCCCCCTAATATATAGAAGAGAGTCTTGTGGTGGCCACAACATACTTGTTATACATTAAAACTTCCGCGGCTGCTTACAACATTTAAAAGAATTTTGAAAATTCCATATTACTTACTAATATAAAATATTAAAAAAATATTAAAATTTAAAAAAAGTATTCCATTAAATATGAAGACAGTAATTATATCATAATAATAAAAAAGATTATAAAATTTATATTTTTCATAAATTACTTGAATATAACTTATTTATGAAAACTTATCCCATTTCTTTCCATATATTTATCCGAACACTTAAAAGCTGCACAATATTTTGGCACTTTCAAAATTCATTAACATTCTATTCTATTACTGTTTTCGAGTTTTAACTCTCTAATGGCTGATGCCAAAAAAACCTTTTCGGCATCAAATATTGTTGCTCATTAACATGGGGATGATAGATCTATATAAATTACTATATCTATGCTCAAAACGTGTTGAACCCAAATATCAGGTATGTAAGTCCATTAAAGTTTTTTAATAAGCTGTACGGAATTATCAATGATTACTCTCTCAGTAATCTTTTAAATGGTAACCCAAGGATTATAAAGAACAAAACCACGGTTAAATTCACATAAAAATCGGTCACAAGTTTTTGCAGTCACCCGATACTTACACATACATACTCTTAATTTCGAGTACATCGTACCATCTCATTTACCTACCGTCCCTTTGTACTTTTAAAAATGCATTCGTGCGATACCGTTTAGCGGTAATTTTACAACTCCTGTCATATTGTTGATTTGGGCTCTAAAATGTATACCCTTGAGATAACGATAGTAATGCAACAACCCATGCTTGTATCTTCGCGATATCTATGCCATATCACTTTTCCGCATTTCAGGTCGGAAATGGAAGACTTTTTCAAGTGTGTAAACATCTGTGAGAGGTTATATAGAGCAGTGGAACGTATGTGTGATGCTATTAATTCCTGTCGTAGAGACATCATTGTGCTGTATAGAGTATAAACGCGAAAATTTTTGAATCATAAAAAGGAATCGTCGTTGATGTTGCGGCAATTATTGTCTGTAGAAAATATTTTCTGGTAAAATGTTTGGTAAAGTTAAAACTCTGAATAAAATATGTCTTTCTTTTTTTTTTTTTTTTTTTTTTTTTTTTTTTGAAGAATAAATTTTGTCTTGATGAAGGGAAGGGCAGAAGTAATTCTCCCGGTATAAAAAATTTTGAATTTTGTAATTCACAAAAGTGAATCCCTAATTATTTTGATAATTTTTATAAAAAGCAGCATGTTTCTTTAATCATTTTGTAACTAATCACATTTGTTTAATCACAGAATCGTAATAAGAGACATACATGCAGGAGGATAAGACAGCTTGTGGGGGAATGAGACACAGTTATCAATTTGTTTCAATGGTGAAAAAGTAAAAATTTATTTAATTTCAAAATGTATGGGTAGGCACGAATAATGCCGTGACTAAGGAATTAAAACTGCTACTGAGTTTTATTAAACATTTTGTATGATGTAATAAAAGGGACAAAAATTCAAAGATGATTATAATACTTTCAATGTAAAATGAATACTTTTGTTTATATTATGTTTGTTGTATTTTTTAGAAACTTGAAAACTGATGAAGACAAACTTTTCTTAATTGTGAATGAAGATGAATTTTTTGTACTATTTCCCTCAAAAAAGCCAAAGAAATTTAAAGCTCTAAGAAAATTTTTGTCACGGTTATTCAGTTGTTAAAAAAATAACTCTTTAAGTACTTAATGCCTCATCGAAAATAGACATTTTATAAATTATCTAATCGAAATAAGAAATACAATAGAAGAAATGTAATAGAAATAAGAAATATAACAGAAGAAATATAATAGAAATAAGAAATATAACAGAAGAAATATAATAGAAATAAGAAAATACAGCTTAAAAGTATACTTAATGCCTCATCGAAAATAGACATTTTATAAATTATCTAAACGAAATAAGAAATATAATAGCAGTCAGAAGATATATCTTAAAGATTATTTAATACAAGTTAACAAGGAAGGATTTCCCTCAGCTATGTGAATTTATGGAAGACTGACGAGGAAGGATTTCCCTCGTCAGTCTTTGTGACACTCGTATCGACGAGGATGGATTTTCCTTGTCGATACGAATCTACCAAGCCTTGGCGAGGATGGATTTCCCTCGCCGATACTATACTGTCAAGCATTAACGAGGAAGGATTTCCCTCGCCAATGCGAAACTGCCAAACACTAGCGAGGACGTATTTCCCTCGCCGATAAGAATCTATCAAGGACTATCGAGGAAGAATTTCCCTCACCGATAAGAATCTGTGAAACACTGGCAAGGAAGGATTTCCCTCGCCGATATGAATCTGTGAGACACTGGAGAAGAAGGATTTCCCTCACCGATATCAATGTGTTGAGCCCAGACGAGGAAGGATTTCCCTCGCTTATATGAATCTATCAAAGATTGAAACTTTTTTATGAAATCTATGCTAGATGCTCAATAGGTATTTCTTGACTTCCAGTTATTAACGAAAAGCAAATCTTCAGTTAATATATGTCCTCTAAACCTCATAGAATTTCTAAACATTAAAAAGTTATATTTAAAAAATGAAACATTTTTCTAAAATACTTTTGTAATATTTCTCAAAAAAAAAAAAAAAAAAAAAGAAATAAAACAAACAATAATGAGTTAAAGTCTGTTTTTTTCTTTGTGTCTATAGTTTAAGATATTTTTTATTTTCTTCTTCTTCTTCTTCTTCTTTTTACTTTCTTCTATCTTCAATAGAAGAAAATATTGGTTTCTTAAAAATTTTCGACTTCCGGTTTCCGACGGATTTATACGTTTTGAAAGATCTAGAACACGATTTGACCATTTTTAGAAAATATCCGTCTGTCTGTGTGAGTGTGTGTGCGTGTCAAAATTTTTGTGGCTACAGTATCTCCGGAACTACTGCTCAGAATTGTATATACATAATTGTATATAAATTTATATCTAGATGCGCCTTAACATATATTAGTGCCTATCAAATTTTTGTGTCAACCGTACAATAGGTGACGCTGCTATACAGTGATTTCCGCAATTTAAGGGCAGGTTATATCTCAGGTTTTATTGCGTACATTTAAACAAAACTTGATGCACGAGAAAAACATTATGAGACATTATGCTGATTCAGTTTGGATGCTAATTAGACAATAGAGGACGCTGCTATACATTAATTTCCGTAATATAAGCAAAGGCTTTATCTCAGGAACTAATGCATAGAATTAGATATAAATTTATATGCAGTTGCACTTTGACATTAATTAGTGCCTGCCAACTTCGGGTGTCAACTGCTCAACAGATGTCGCTGCTATAGAGTGATTTCCGCAATTTAAAGTTAGGCTATATCTCAGGTTCTATTGCGTATCATGAAACAAAACTTGATATGTGAGAAGGCCATTATGAGGCATTATGTTGATTCAATTTAGATACTTATTGGCCAATAGGTGGCGCTGCTACGCTGCAAAATTTCTTGATAAAGAGAAAATTCAACTTCTAGGGCATATAACTACCGAAACTTGATATGTGAGATAACCATTACAAAAAAGCTTTTTTACGTTGTTATTTATCTATATATATATATAAAATGAGTAAACTCACTGATACACTGATCACAGTCTCAACACGGCCGTGGCGATCCTATGGGAGATAGAGTCACAATTTTTGGTGAGCAGTGGTTGGTTTTAGGATCCTGGCGCTCACTAAAACGGGTTTTTGCGAAATACCCTAGTCTCCCCGGGGGGGGGGGGCGTCAGAAGGCAAAAAACACCTTTATAAGCATAACTCGGCTTCAAATTACTTAACGGTTAAGAAATTGCAAATGGGGAGACTAGACTTGAATACAAAAAAATTGCTTTCTGCGATTTTGAAATTTTTTATTTTTGAGGGGAGGACAGGGTAAAAATGTGATTTTCGGAGGCTCAGAAGGCAAAAACACCTTTATAAGCATAACTCGGCTCCAAATTACTTCACGGTCAAGAAACCGCTGATGGAGAGATTAGACTTGAATACAAAAAAAAAAAAAAAAAAAAAAAAATTGCGATTTTGGAATTTTGGATTTTTAATGGGGAAGTGGGTAAAAATGATTTTCGGAAGCGCAGAAGGCAAAAACCCCTTTATAAGCATAACTCGGCTCCAAAATTTTTTCACGGTGAAGAAATTGCTGATGGGGAGACTAAACTTGAATAGAAAAATATCATTTTCTGCGATTTTGGAATGGATTTTTAAGGGGTGGAGGGGGTAAAAAGAGATTTTCGGAGGGGCAACAGACAAAACCATTTTTATAAGCATAACTCGGCTCCAAATTACTTCATAGTGAAGAAATTGCAGTGAGGAGTCTAGACTTGAATAGAAAAAAAATGTATTTCTGCGATTTTGGAATTTAGGATTTTTTAAGAGGAAAGGGGGGAGTGGGTAAAAATAATTTTCGGAGGTGCAGAAGGCAAAAACACCTTTATAAGGATAACTCGGCTACAAATTACTTCACGGTGAATAAATTGCAGATTTGGAGACCAGACTTCAGTACAAAAAAAATATTTTTTGCGATTTTGGAACTATGGATTTTTAAGGGAGGGGCAAAAATGATTTTCGGCGGCAAATTTAGCAAAATATGGATTTCCGAGTAAAATTTAACTAGTAAAAGCTCAAAGATAAAAAAAAAAAAAAAAAAAAAAAAACCTGCCAAGCGTCTTCTTGCAGGTATTTGCAAAAACTCATTTTTGATTTTTTCTGATTTTATTTACTTTTTTTTTTGGGGGGGGGGGAGTTAAGAGGGGTAAATTCGACTCCACGCCCCATCTTTAGCGCTAAATTCGTCCGCGGAAATCTATAGGAGCTAAGGTCACAAATTTTAGTATGTGGCTTATTTCGTGTGTCCAACAACCAATGTAACGGGATTTTGCGAAAGTCCCTTCTTTCCTCCTTGTGGGGAGGGGAAAGTGCGCGAGTTGCTCCCATATGCTATACTTACACCAAATTTATTTCAAGATTATTAAATAACTAATTAGTTACAAATTAAAATAATTAACTTTTATTATATATCAGATTTATTTCAAAATTAATAAATTCCTTATTAGAAATTAAAATAAATAATCTTTATTAATATTAAGAATGAATTCAGTAATAAATTAATTGATATCTTTTTAAAATAATGCAATTTATATATGAGGGATCAAGAAAGCAATTTAATTTCATATTTCTCGAAAAGAATCATTTTTTGATTTCGTTGCAATTCACAAAAATCTATTTATATTTCTAGCTATTAAAATACGTTAAGCGATTTTCGTTATAATTCATTTTTTATTTTGTTTATATCCATAAACCATATAATGAAAATAATTTGCGGTTAAATACAATCTAAATGTCTCATTTTTCAGACTTTATGTCGCAATAAATAATAATTACTTCCACCTGCTCTAACCGTCGTTTTGGCGCATATAAGTAATGCCAAATTTAGGGTTGCAATTTGCAACCGTCTTTTCTAAATTTAAAATTTCTCATTGGATTAACACTAACAAGGAGAGGTCACGATATGGAAAATTCAGATCGGGACGAAATTGCGCAGGATTGTAGTATACTATGGAGGTAACAACATATTAAAGCAATAGGACCCACTATCCACAAAATTTCGAGAAAAAAGCATTTAAAGTTTCAGTAATCTTTAAATACAAGTTATTTCGCAAGTGAGTCAGTGCCCCAGTGGCATGAGCGTAAAGCACTGGTTTGCCACCCAGATAGCATGGGTTCGAGACTATCTGCGGCCCTTTTTTTTTTTTCCTTCTTTAATTTTTTATGTAATCTAAATTTTTTATTTATTTTTACTTTATTTTTTAATGAATTCAAAATTTGAAAAAAAAAATAAATAAATAAAAGATTATTTAATTTTCTTAAATATAAAATAAATATTTTTTATTTTAATATTTATAACTTAAAAAATAAATTTTAGTTTTGTTTTAACTATAAAATAAGGTTCAAATAAAGAAATGCTTTTAATTATTTTTCTAATTATTTTATTTTATTTTAGGTATGTCCAAAACAATATTAAATTTTGTTTTTAAATTACAAAAAATAAAAAATAAAAAAATTACAGAGAAATGATGATTTAAATTGCATATATAATTATTATCCAAATTAAATAATTACTTCTTCAATCAATACAAATTCTTGAAAAATTAAAGTATAGGATTACGATACTATTAAATTATTACATGCAAAGAAATGTTATACTTAAATGTAGATTTGATATGTTAATCAACATATTTTCTTCTTCGACAACGAAATTTTTTTTTCTTTTATCCTTCTGTGGACGAAATAAAATATTTCACTTCACCTGCTCTCTATTATTAACAAGCTAAGAGGGTTTACGTAACGTAATTTATAGACTTTAAAAGGCAAACAGGAAGCTCAAGCCAAGATTTAAGTACACCTGCTAACTATTTTTTAAACTGTTTTACAGCTTGCTTATTTTTTAGTTATTTAAATTTCTTATCTGTTTTTCTTTATATTTGTTATTTAGTGTTTTGTAAAATTTAAATTTTTTTTGAAGTTATAAAAATTTATCGTATTTTTATGTTAGAAATATTTGAAAAAAAAATATATATATATATATATATTCAAGAAAATTAAATAATCTTTTACAATTTTTTCAAATTTTGAATTCATTTATAAAATAAAGTAAAAATAAATAAAAAATTTAGAGTACATAAAAAAATAAAGAAGAAAAAAAAAAAAAACAGTTCTGTAGGTAGCCTCGAACCCGTCTTCTATGGGTGGCAGACCAGTACTTTACGCTCACGCCACTGGGGCGTTGACTAGCATGCGAAATAACTTGTATTTAAAGATTACTGAAACTTTTCTCGAAATTTTTGTGGTCCTACTGATTTAATATGTTGTTACCTTCATAGTATACTACAATCCTGCACAATTTCGTCCCGATCTGAATTTTACATGTCGTGACCTCTCCTTGTAAGACAAAGAAAATTTTATTTGGCGCTTTTCGCTGGCGATTTCGTAGCGCTGCCAGATTTGGCAATCGGAATACGAAATGAAGCTTCTTTGTTTCGTGACTTTTACTCGAATCGATTGACGAAGTAAGATGAAATTTTTTTGCTCTCTCTCCCAAAATTTTAACGATTTCCAATTCTGTGACGAGCCTGACTATGGTTATTGCATTTAATATTAATATTAGTAATATTCTTCTATATATATATCAATAAATATAATATGTGAGTTAAAGAAGGAATCGACTCTTTTTTTTTAAGACTGAAGTTTATTTTTAATTTTAGCAAGAGGATTACCAGGAAACTTTAATCCACAGGGTATAAATACGTTTCCAAGCATATTATAACTTTGTTTCAAATTATCTCAGTAAAATTTAATTTTATGTGTGGGTTGTTTATGCTTTCGCAACACGCACTATTAATGGATTTTACAAAATTTCTCCCCCCTCCTTTAAGCGCGAGGGGGAGAAACACGCTTATAAGAGTAACTGTGCTCCAAATTATCTCAGGATAGCGATTTTTTCATATGTAGATTTGTTATGGGTGCTCAAGACACACACTATGAAGGGAGTTTGTAAAATTTCACCATATTCCTCTTTGGGGTGGCGAGGAAATCATTTTTCCACGCGCAACTCTGCACTGAACTATCTCATGCGATTTTTTATGCGTGGGCTTGTTATGCGTTCCCAACAACCACTATAAAGTGATTTTGTGAAATTTCCTCTTCCCCCTTTAAGGGTGGGGGTGGGGGGCAAAAATACGTTTTAAGGAGTAACTCTGCTCCAAATTATCTCAGGAAAGCGATTTTTTAATATGTCGATTGGTTATGTGTACGCTACACATTCAAACTACAAAGGGATTATTTGAAAATCCATGCTATCCATAAAAATCCATGCTAGAAAATCCATCCCCTTTGAAGGTTTGTGGGTAAAAAAGATGTCTCCATGCGTAACTATGTTCCAAATTATCCTAGAACGGCAATTTTTTATGTATGGACTGCTTATGGGCATTCAACACACACTACAAAGTGATTTTGTGAAGTTACATCCTACCGCCCCTTAGGGTTTAATGGGGGCAAAAAAAAGTGTATTCACGCGTAACTTTGTCGTAAATTATCATAGGAAGGACCTTTTTGATGTGTGGGTCAGTTACATGTATCTAACTCAACATGTAAAGATATTTTGCAAAATTATTTTCCCCTTCTTTCCTTTAAGAAAGATGTAAAAAAAAACACGGGGAGGGGGTAAAAATCACGTTTAAGAACATAACTCTGCTTCAAATAATCTCAGAAACTCGATTTTTTAATGTGTCGGTTATGTAAGTGTATGCAACATGAACTATAAAGGGATTTTGTTAGATTACTCCCTCCCCTCTTAGGGGTGGGCGGGGCAAAAAAAAACACGTTTTGAAGCTTAAATCTGGTCCAGATTACCTTAGAATGGCAAATATTGGTGTGTGGTTTTGATTAAACGTACGTAATGTTCACTTTGATGTGGTTTTGGAAATCTTTCTACTTTACCCGTGAGGGAGGGTAAGTAAAATGCAGGCAAGGCGCTACTAAAGGCATTGCTGCTCCAGACTCGAAGTGTGGCATGTGGGAAAATCGCTACCAAAGGTAGCGAGAACTTTAACTTAGATTTTGACTAATTTCAAAGATTTTTTTTAAATAATTATGATATGGTATTTTGAGAATTCATTTCAATATAATGACCAACGAAGCAGGCAAAGCCTGCTAGCATGCAATAAAACTGTTTTTTTTTTGGTAATTTATTGTCAGCTTTCTCTAAGATGAAGATCATTTGTATTCATCATGTTAGATAATTTTAATAAATAATAATTTTAAAATATTATTTGCACTTAACGAATATCTATAAGAAAATATAGAAAAAAGTCTTGTGGTGCCTACAACTTACTAATTATTTTTTTATTATTTTTTTTTAATGTATTACCTTATATACAATAATGCACTCCCTATATCCAATCTCGGAGTAATAGAAATTTCTTTACATCAAAATTTTATAAATCTCTTCCATCATTACCTATGAAAATAGTTTCTATATATGCAATTTTTTTTTCTAAATATCAGATATTTTTCAACTTTTAGGACAAATACCCAAGTAGCACAGGAACGTTCTGTGAAATTCTAATAATGTTAACAATCGTTCAAACACCGTGTTTCGTCTCCAAAGAATGTCCCATTACACGTTCAAAAATAGTATTATTCAGAACGTTTTGAAAAGGTTTACTTTGTATCATCTATAAAGGATACAATTCTAGTACTATGAAAAATGTCCAAGTGTATCACCGTCGTAAAACGTTGTGTTAGTGTAATTATAACAAACTTAACAAAATGCTTTTTTTATTCCTCAGTTATGTTGCCTTATTTTGAGTTTTACTATTTGTTGATACGCCATGATAGAATATCTATTGTAAAGTAATATGGATGAAGTAGGAAATTTACAAAATTTTAAACTTTAATTATTTATATAAACTCTACTAATTCAGTTTGGGTACGTATCGCCTGAAAGGTGGCGCTAGTACCATTTTTAGAAAATAATTATTTGTTTGTGTGTATGATGTGTTAGGGAAATTTTGCAGCATCTCATCAATCAATAGGTACAAGTACAATTGATATTGGTATAAGTACAATTGATAATTGGTTAGACCTTGGTTTAAATTAGTGCTGATTGGAATATATCTACCAATAGGTGGTGTGCTATGT
The DNA here is from genome assembly GCA_963930645.1 of Salticus scenicus. Lineage (NCBI taxonomy): Eukaryota > Metazoa > Arthropoda > Arachnida > Araneae > Salticidae > Salticus > Salticus scenicus. The sequence goes on along the minus strand of OZ005662.1, from coordinate 53,717,331 downwards.
TGTGATTCATCCCATTTAAATTAAGGCTATATCTCAACTTCTGTAGTGTATAAACGTACGAAACATGGTATATGATATGGGCATTATGTAAAACTATGCTATTTTAATTTGGGTGCATATCGGCCGACAAATTGCGCTGCTGTGTTGCAATTAATTTCGTTTAGGTGACGGCAATTACTTTGCTTTGCAAAAAAGTGATCGAGTTTCGATCACTGGGTGATACTAGTTCTGTTTAAATGGCAATTAATATCAACATATTTTTAAAAATATCATTACTTGATGAAGAAAATAACAAGAAACATAGTTATTGATGACAAAATATGTTGTTAGTATCAGTTCAGTTCAAAGCCCAGCTGAATACCAAGTTTAGTTTAATTCCGTTCATTCTTTCATGAGATACTACTTCTGTAAAATTATTGATAAATACGCACAAACACATACACAGACTTGGCCAAATTGTGAATACATCGAAACACGAAGTTTGAAAATTTTCACAAATTCAATACTTTACTCTTGTGTATATATATATATAAGGAAGTTAAAAAAAAAATAATAATAAAGAAATAAAGAAAAAAGAAAAGAAAAAGAAAACCTTTAAAATATTAGTTATGAATACATGAATAGAAATAAATACTTTCTGCACTTTTTTAGGTGAAATCCAGGAATACTTTAGATTTTAGAGATAATTTTTCCTCTTAAAAATAAAAAGTAAAACAGTGTTTTGAAAAATAACAATTATATTAATAACCTATCCGAATGTTTCAAAATTTTTGTTTTTAAAAAGTCTTGATCTATCTTATTCTGTTTAAATATGAATTAATGTTCACATTTTTTTTTTTTTTTTTCAATTTACAATGTATGGTATAACAAAAAAAAAAAAAAAAAACTTATTTAAAAACCTATTAATAATAAATTTTTGAAGATAAAGAAATCCTTTCTGTTCGCTTGCAGAAATAATTGTAATAAATTTAAGCTAAGTTATTGTTAAATGCTAATCTATGATGTAACTAATTTCTTCTTTTAAATAATTTTTTAATACAAATGATAAATATATTGCAAAATGTTTGTTTAATTTCGTGTCGTATTTTAATACGATAAAAAATAATTACTTGTGATCGTTCATCATTAAATCAATATGAAGTCTTTCTTCGCCAAATAAAAGAAGCACCAAAATGGTTCCGAAACAATGTATGTTCTGGAAATACGCCACCCGTTATAATTCATAGCTAAAAGGATTTTTCATGGTGTATAATTTAAGTAGTTTCTTTCTTTCTTTCTTTCTTTTTTTAATTGTTATTTATAAAAACACAAATTATTAATAACATAAGGCCTTCTTATATATATATATATATATTTAATTACTGATGTTTCATTTAAATTTGAAAATATTTTGATAAAAATTATATATATCTAAAAAATTATCGGTTAGAAATAGAATATAGTAAAACCTTTCTAAAAAGACATCAACTGTGTCTTTAAATATAAGACCTTTACAGAAGTGGTCTCTTAATAGAGGTTCAGAAAAATTTTAATTCAGAAAACAAATTCTTAATGATTTTAACTATTCAAATTTACATAATTTGTCGATAGATTTTTCTGAGAATCATTAATTTTTGTTTTCTTTACTTTTGGAAGCTTTTCAGGTAAAAATTGGTTTTTTAAAAAAATATTTCATATACCAGATCAAATTATTCAACTTAATATTATTTCTATCATAAGTTATTTATGACATAAGGTTTTGGATTCCTATTTCAAGTACTACTTATATTTCATTTAAATGTGAAAATATTTTAATAAAAATTATATGTATGGCATGATATGGAATTCGAGTTAAGGCACTAGCCACCTGCGCCTAAAGAAAGGTGCTTTCTCTCTCTCTCTCTGTGTGTGTGTGTGGGGGGGTTCTTTGTGGTCCACTGCCATAACCACGGAAGTAGCAGAGCACCGAAAATTTCGAAAGGTTATGTTGAAGAATGCTACGTGGGATCGAACCCGGCACTTTCCGTCTTCCTGCGTCGAGAGCAGAACCTCTCCTCCACTGGCAGGTGTTTAAAATTGCAGTTAGCACAAAAATTATCGCTAGAAACAGAACAAAAAGCAACCCATCGTGCATTTGAATATTGAATTTAACATTTATTTACCATAGATGGCAGCATTACCGCATTCTCTCCATAGATATAGTAATAAGATATAGATTGATTATTGAGGGAGGAAAAGTGATTCCTTTTTACTTGGCAAAGACGGCCATTTCACTCTCTTATGGATGTCTTTCCCCGAGTGAATATACACGGAAATACACACAAATAATTTAGCAAATGAAATTTATGTACTCAAAGAGAATGAAAAACTCCAGGTATCCATTTTTAATTGTTTCTTTCTTTTCGTTTCTTTCCCTTTTTTTTTTTTTACTGTACACTGATATACTCATGTCTGCACAAAACTGACTTTCTGTTTTTCAGCATTTGCTATTATACTTCTTTGAGATAAAAATTGTCTGCATTCATGCTGAAAATAATTTTAATAAATTATTTGTATTGCGTAAATTTGTATAGGAATGTATATGGAAGAAAGTGTTGTGATGGCCACAACATACTATTTATATATTAAAGCTTCTGCAACTGCTAACAGCATTTAAAAGAATTTTGAGAATTCCATATTACTTACTAATATAAAATCTTTAAAAATATTAAATTTTTAAAAAAGTATTTCATTAAATATAAAAACAGTAAGTATTCCGTAATAAAAACGAAGAAACTGATTATAAAAAATATATTTTTCCTAAATTACTTGAATTTAACTTGTTTATGAAAACTTATCCAATTTCTATTCATATATTTATTAAAGCTTTATCAGACACAGCGACTTCTGAAACAACCAATTTTTGAGCCAACTTTAGCGCCGATTTTTCCTCGGCGAAAATACCGTAAAGGTTACAACAGACGGGTGAAAAGTTGGATGAAAGAAGTTTATCTCTTGACGCTTATCACTTTATGGTGCGAATAAAATACGGAATGATTAGTGTTAAAATTCCCTTTCATTTGTATAAAATATCGCATTATTATTTCTATTTTGATCTTTGTTACGACTATTGTCATAACGCCATACAAAAACAAAACGATTAATTCAAAATTATTATCATTTAACGGTAAAATAAATGTACTTAACGATAATATTTTTTGTTCATATCTCCACTTTACGCGATTCCCGTGTTCCGCCATCTTGGAAATGTGGCGTATCAAAACAGTGCATCATGACTGGATGAGTCTGTGGAAAAATTGTGACTATAGGGATAATTTTATCAAGACATATCTGAAAAAGTTGGGCAAGTTCGGTGTGCGCTATCACCCTGAGTGTAAAGACAATTTTCCCCGAAAAATCGGCGCATTCAGTGGTTGGCTGTAAAATTGCCTGTAAAGTCGTCGTGTCTGATACGCGCTTTAACCCTTTGCAGCGCAAGGTAATTGGGATCATTTAAATTACACTGTCACCGGAATACTCGAACAAAATTAAAAAAAAAAAAATTGACGAGTTTTTTTGCTATGGTATAAAAGTAAAATTTTGCTAAAAAAATTCCGGGATGAGTTTTGCAGTTGAAAATTAAAATTAGGTGATGCTGTAGTGGCATCACAGCCCCTGAAAGGGTTAAATAATTTTAAAAATAGCTGTAAAAGTAATTAAATTCAGATATTTGTAAAAAGAAAAAAAGCCATATGGTTATATTTTTTATTTTTAAATTTTATAAAAGCTAAAACAAAAATTAATTTAAAAGTATCTTCTGATTTAAAAAAAAAAAAAAAAGCAAAATTCTTTTTCCGGTGTGATATTTCCTTTTCAATATTCACAAAGGAAATTCTGAGTCTTTTTAAAGCTTGGTTCATTGTGTTTCAATTTTTTCTTTCTTATCTTTTTTTTTTTTCTTTTTATTTAAGAATCAATAATTCTCAGTACGGCTATTCTTCATTTTAGTTCCCATCCTGTAACAGAATAGGAAACTAAAATTTATTTTTTAAAGACAAATTCGGATCGTAAAGTATAAGAGGGCATTGTTTTGTGTGGAAAAATTTCTTTGTGTAATTGATTTCATAAAAAGGAGAAAACTTTTTCTATTCGCATGAAGAAGCTCATTACAATCTTTTGGAAATGAATTCGTAATAATTGAAGTAAATTGACTTACATTGTTTCACTATACTACACGAAGAACAAGTGAACGATATTTCCTTTTGTATTTGAAAGATATTTCCTATAGTGAATAGATAAGTATATATAAGTATATATTTCCTATAGTGAATAGAGAATTTCCTATAGTGAATGATATTTCCTATAGTGAAAGATATTTCCAAGTGAAAGATATTTCCTATAAAATGGTAGACAAACATGTACACGTGCAACATTTTATACATACTATTGAAACTTATTCCTCAAGGTCTGGCCGAAGTTCAAGAGGTCGTGAATCCTAAAAATTCGTATGCAGGATGAGGCGTACAGTCGAGCTACATATTCTAAAACTAGCAGTGAGGACGCGTCCAAAATGTTGAAGGGATGCCAGCTTGACCGACAGTTTGAAATTTAGAAAACATCCAGTGATTCCGCGCTCTGTTATTGCTCATTTTCTCTGAGTCAGATGACTGTCACCCCTATTTTAGCATTTTACTCGTTGAGTAAGCACTTGTGCAGATGCTTCCATGGTTTCATGGTTGGTTAGTTGGTGGTTGGATTTTACGTCGCACTAATGCTGCGCAGATGGGCAATTGGCGACGCTCTGAGACACACCCCTAGAGGTGGTCCGGACGTATGCCATCACAATTTTGATCATCCACAGAAGGGATGGCTCTCCCGCTTCAGTGACCCCCAGAGGTAGAAATTTTGATGAGAACATGGTGGACTTTGCGGCCACGACAGATTTTACGTGCACCGGCCACCATTAGTGTACACGATGGTCTTTGGCCGGCTCGAGTACCGAACCCGCAATCTTCCAATTACGAGGCCGGCGCTCTACCGACTGGGCTACTGCGGTTCCCATGATTTCCTGAAATGTAGTCGAAGAATAGCAAACATCTGTTTATACAAAAGCTCCATGCAATTAAAAAGTTGTACAGGGGAGTCTTGTGCGGAATAGGGCTCTCACAAAAGGAAATTTGGATTCATGAATTTTTATATATAGTATTTTTAATTAGATATCAACGATTAGTGAATATGTTTAATAGTCAGTAAGCAGATTAACCATTTAATTCCTTTTTAAAAATAATGGTATTAAAATTTCCTTTTGAGAACCCTGGTGCAGAAGTGCATCTACGACCGTATTAACTATTAACTTCAACTCCCAGTTAAACGTAAAATCTTGAAAAGCGCTAAAGGTCAGAGTGCAGCTTACCATTTAATTTGGTCACTTTGCTTCTGCCATCTAGCTTCGAAGATCTTTGATTAGTTATTTTCAGCTCAATGCGCTAGATGGCAGAAGCAACGCGTCAAATTTAGATGGTAAGCTGCACCTTGGCTTTATATGCTGCTTAAGTTTTCTGTTCAGCCAGAATTTGACTTATTGGTGAATACAGGAGTTTCTTCAACTTTGAAAACTTTTCTGTCCAATGATACCGATATGTCTACTCATGTATCTGCTGATGGTGACCTGTATAGCTAGGAGATTTACCAGAATTTCATGAGTGAGACGGAAGAATCCTCCGTAATTTTTAGTTTGAGCAGTCGCGTTTGAGCAGTCTTAACATGTGTTTAAATTTTCAGCTTACTGGAATAAGGCGTTTAGATGCTATCGCACTTAAAAAAATTTTCGGCCCGTAGGCCATAATGTCAAAGACTTTTTCTTTGTGTTCATGTAAAAAAAAAAACTATAAGCGCTAGTTCCATTAAAATCAATAGGGTTCGTCTTACGGTGACCTATAACAATCATACTAACTTTCAGCTTATTTGAACAGAGTGCTTAGACGCTATCGTATTCATTCACATGCATGCACACATACACACGCACATGCTACATGCATACATACTTACATCACCGTAAAGATATCGAAAATGAACTCAAAGGATCTCAAAACGTGCAGAAACACGAAAATCTTAAAGTCAGATTTTTGACATGATTGCAATACTTTCCTTACATATGTATGTTCAGAAAGTAAAAATGTACTGCATACATTCTTGTTTAAATCATTTATATTTAATCTGACAAATAGTTGTAGTAAACGCCACTGCCTTATAAATACGCCGACGGTAATCTAGTAGCTCCGCACGAAAAGGCAAAATTCTTTTATAAAATAATGTATTGTTTTTAAAAATGCGCTTTTATTTTTTTAAGAACACAGTAATATTTGTTCATCAAAGGGGATGAAACTCCAGAGGTCAAGCAAAGATACAAGTTACAGATATAAGTTACAAATAAAATATCTTTAAATTATGATGTGAAGGCATGTTAATTAATTTGTCAAATAAATCCATGAATAATTAAAAATTGTATTAATTAAAGAACTATAAATGTTAAAATTACTTTTATTAATATATATATATATATATATATATATATATATATATATTATTTCTGTTCTTACCTTTTTTCTTTTTCAACATATAATTATTAAAAAGGTAACAGGCAGTGTCCACTTCATTTGTCACTATATTTAAAGGGAACTTTTTTCTATTTCGCTTTATAAACAATAAATAAGTAAATAAATCACTGAATTTGCTCAAAAGTACGCTTCAGGTCCCCTCTGCTTTCGGCAGTGTCTTGCTCATCCACATAATCTCAGGTGTCTGTTCCTATTGTCTGCGACAATGGCTTACCAGTGGGCTTCCATTTGTGTGCTCATCAGAGAAAATTTTGAAACAGCCAGTATCGGAAAAATTGAAGTAGCCACTTTATACTTAAATCTAAAATACATATGAACAACACTATACGTGGTGTACATAATATTTACTTTCACGTTATTTCCTATATTTATTTAATTTATCCGGTCAATCATAAACTGACAGCAATTTCACGCCAAATATAACATTATAATATGCTAAGAGCACTACGTCTATATCATGAGACAACATAATATTTTGTGATTATATATATTTCATGGTTAGTTAATGGTGATTGGTATATAAAAAAAATAAATAAATATGTAAACCTGATCGTGGTACAAACTTAATATAGCTCTTCTTTGTGACGTTTGAATTTTTGTCTCCATTTTAGACAAAAATACATAATTATGCAAATGTTGTTTCTGTTTCTTTCTTTCTTTTCCTTTTTGATTTGATTTAAATGTTTCATAATTCATTCATATTTTTGATGCGCTGCTTGTCTTAAAGTAGCTGTCCTGAAAGCAGAGTCCTTGGCGAAAAATGTCCGATCTACTTCAGCATCAAAATTAAAGAAATTGCCCAGGATTACCGATAAATAAAGCTCTTATTCTGAATTAATTTTCATACAAAGAAAAAAAATGTCTAAAATTGAGGTATATTAAAAAAGGTTATGAAACAAAATTCGGAAGAAACATAGTAGATAATTATTATTATTATTTTATTTTAAAGTTATAATGACACCATTTTGTCATATGAAGGACCAAATTTAATATTCGGCATTTTTGTTTTTGTTTTTTCGCGTGAAAGTATATTTCGTTCTATATCGAAAAAAAAAATTGACTCGCAAGCCTTTTAGCAACAATTAAAAATTTAAATGGCTAATTTTGAAGCTATTACAAGGTCATTATTTTCATATTTTACCTTAATTAAAAAAAAAAAAAAAAAAAAAAAAAAACGAGTGAAAAAAAAACGAAAATCAGGCTTCGAGGTGCACCAGGAAATGTCAATACTAACCTCCATGCAAATATATGTAGCTCTGCAATCAGCCATTTATCTAAAAAGTTCTGGATACACTCACATATCTTATTTTATGATATATAGAATATCACTAAATTCGAAACACATCTGCTTTTATTTGCTGCTCGCATTATTGAATTATACGTGAATAAATACCCTTTTTTTTTTTTTTTAAGAGTCATTTAATTATGAATGAAAAATTTATTTAATACGTGATAAACACTTTAGTAGGGGATGAAAAATCGAAGTATTGTGAAATACACTTATGTAAATTATAACACCATGAAGAGATTGATCCAAAACTTACAAGAAATGTAAAGTGAGGTAAGGCATGCAAACGATTAGAATTACAAAGCGATTGCGCCTGCGTGGAATGAGCACCAACCCCTTATCAGTCGCTTGTTCCAGGTATATAAAGGACTGTAAAGGCGCATTAAAATCTGTTTATCGTCCTCTGTCTGCGGCAAACGTTTCATTGGTGGTCAATATGCCTCGTCAAAAGCGGAGGGTGCCATACTAACAACTAACGGAGTTCGTAAGATACCGCATCGTTGGTATGCGAGAGGGGGGATTTTCCTATCGAGAAATCGCAGCCCGCACGCAGTGTAATGCCACAACAGTGATGCGTGTTTGGAAAAAATGGAGAGAGGAGAATCAAACAAGCCGAGAACCTGCAGTTGGGCACGCAATAGAACAACGGTACGAGACGACAGACACCTCATCCGCGTGGCTGTGACGGACCGTACATCGTTCTCTCGTGTGTTAGCGCAAATTTGGAGCACGGATACAGGATTTTTGTTGTGTAGCTTTACGGTTCGTGAACTGCGTGCAAGGGTTCCTCTATGCGGAATTCCCCTATCAGTGAATCACAGACGCCTCCGACCTCAATGGGCTCAGCAACACAGCACATGGCGTGCCCAGAGGCAACAAATTGTTTTTTTGCTATGAATATCGCTAATTTCTGGAGTACAATGATGGAAGACAACGCGTCAGACGGTACAGGGGAGAACGTCTGCTCCCACAGTTTGTTATCCAGCGTCATACTGCACAGACACCTAGCATCATGTTGTGCGAAGCTATTGAGTATAATTGTCGATCCCATCTAGTGTACACTGCGGGCAACCTCAACAGTGGTCGCTACATAAGGAAAATTTTGGAGCCAGAGGTCCTTCTCACTCTTCGATGCATCCCGGGTGCTGTATTTTAGCAGGATAATGCCCGTGCACATGTTTCTCAGTCTGCGCATGCCTTCTTCAGGGCACAACAGTTTCGCTTCTTCCATGGCTTGCTTCTTCCCCGGATATCTCGCGCATGGAGCATGTCTGGGATTCCGTTGGTCGTTGACTCGCTCGTATAGCTGGTGGGGCGCACAATAAGATTTAATTTTGGCGTCAAGTCCATTGGAATGCCATTCCCCAGGATTACATTCTGAATCAGTTGTTACATTCAGTGTACAGGATCTCATCACTTAGCATGGCGGACACATAAAGTACTGATTTCTGACGTTCTTTTTGTTCTTTTGTCTTGTACATTTGTTCGTTTATTTGTACCACCATAGCCTCCCTAAGTAGATGCCTGTGGCGTAGCTCGGAAACTAGGCAACAGTTGAAGCGGTAGACAGGGCCCCTAGTACAGATTGCGCGACTTTTTTGTTCAACAGCCATCAAAAAGTTTTAAAAGTGGGATATGATATACATAAACGGCGAATAGAATCGAAGAAACATCGATTTTATATATCGTGTATCACTTCCTAATTATTGGTGACAGTTAAATAACAAAGTCCCATAATCTGTACTAGGTGGCGCTGTCTACCGCTTCAACTTTTGCCTAGTTTCCGAGCTACGCGACAGGCATCTATTTTAGGAGGCTATGGTACCACTGTCAGTAATATGTGGAATAAATTTCATTAAATTCTGACAATTCTTTCATGGTGTAGTTTTCACAAACATGAGTGTATGAATGCAGCAGAGGTTCTTGTAGAAGAAATGTATTAAAAATTCTCTTGTAAATTTTAATAAAGCTTTAATTGTAAACTAAAACAGAAAAAAAAAATACTTGAGAAAACAGCATTTTATTTTCACTACCTCTAGAAAAGTTTAAAAGCTGTTTATATTCTAAAAACCATTATTTTAATAAAACCATTACTTCCATATGTATATAATGTTAAACAATTTTTGAAGAGGTATTTTAATTACTTTCTGCGTTGGTATACAGTGTTTACTTTAATTTAAAGCAGTGCAGGTTTGTAAGAAGTGAAAATAACAATCAAGTTTTCATTTTACGTTAGAAATTATTATGATAGGAATTATAGCAGAATATTATTTTTTGTTGCGATAATAATATTCTTAAGAGAAAAAAGATATTGTGATGTTAATAAAAAATGATGAAAAAGTATTTTTAAATATTTATCATTACATTCATATATGAATGTTTATAAGTAGCTTTTTAAAAATTAATATTTTAATAATACCATTCATTTCGCAAATATTGATAAGAACGTTGTGGAGTTGCAATTTTTAATTATTTTCTACATTGGTTTAGAGTGTTTACCTTGAGATAAAGTAAAATGGGTTTGTTTTTAAGAAATGAAAATCACTTTCATTTCTACATTAGATTAAAAATTAATTTATTCAATAATATTTGTTTATAATACGAATTATTTCAGAATAAAATTTTTTGAAACAATAGTAAAGTTTTTAAGAGAAAAATGTATCTCAATATTAATAAAAAGTAAAGAAAATAAATCTCAGGTACTTGTCGTTAAATTCATAAATGTAATTATATATAAATGTAACTATATATATATATATATACAGGTTGTCCCATAAGTTTGTAAACATATTAAAATCTCATAACTATTGAATGAATTGATAAAACTGAATGCAGTTTGCAAAAAAATCATTATCATGGAGGGCGATTTTTTTGGAAAAGAAACAAATATAGTTAATTTTTTTTCGACGATAGTTAGAGAAATAGTTAAATTACAATAATGAAATAGTCCTATAAATTGCACAATTTTGCGAATAATACAAAAATAAAATAAAATAAATAAATAAATATTTCGAATTTTCGCGCCACTCTGGGCAGTTTTTTTTTATGAATTACACACTTCTTGATTCATAGTCTCCTCCTTTTGGCGAGTTTTGAAGGTGTGGTACGTCACGATAATCTGACCCAGTTTCGAGTCAGTGGCTCCAGTAGATTTTGCTGTGCGTTGATGAGCCAGTGAGTGAGTGAGTAAGTGGAAGTACTCCTTTATATGTGTATATATATCCCCTTTATATAGAAACATATGTGAAATAAAACTTTTCTGAAAACTATTTAAACTTTTTTAAAAGAACGATCATATACAGTACTTATGTTATACTTTAATCTGTAAAGTGTCTCTATAATATTAAAATTCGGTGTAAGAGAAAGTTGTGTGTATGTCACGCCATATTATTTATAAACGCAAAAAATGGCATTGCATCTTTGCCATGGAGTACATACCGTGAAATTTATTATATTTAACTATCTTTAGAGTTATTAAATTAAACTTACCTTTCCCAATTGGGAATATCAAATGAAAAATTCCTAAAAAATATTAGCTTTTACCAATATTGACTTGAAAAAATTAAAACATATAACTTAAGAATGGCTTGATTTTTTTTAAATAGAAGCCAATATTTTATCTTACAAAGGAAAACATGCAGACATTTATAAAAACGACCTTTTTTACTTCCTTATACAAAGTATAAGGAAGTATAGTAACCCCGATTTGGAAAATGGATTTTTTCTCTTGCAAAAATGTTTTGCAAGTTTTTGCAAAAATGTTCTTTCAAAAATGCATTTTTTTTAATCACAAAAACAAATAATGATAGAGTGTTGTAAATTTATATTCGTGTCTGTTATGATTTCTAGTTTTAAACCAGCCACTTTGGTTTTAATATGAGCTCCCATTTTAGAAGTATTTACGATTCTACACGATATTTTGTAACGTCTGTATTTAAGTATGTATGTGTGTGTCTCACATAACTCAAAAACGCATGACCGTAGAACGTTGTAAATTGGTGCACTAGTTTGTTATAACATCTAGTGGTGCATCTCTCTTTTTGGTATTGCTGTGACATTCCGTTTTGGATATATTTACGAAAATCATATTTATAATGACCAAATATAAAAAGGTTTTGGCCATTATATATGACAGACCATCATACAGATTTCAAAACAAGCTAATGGTAGAGCCTGTAATGATGTCGTTATGAAAGTTGTCGACGTTCTTACATGGAGTTCAGTGATTTTTGAAGATATAAGCAGGTTCTAGTCAACGAATGCATTTTATTTAATGAATATTCAGCCCATAGATAGAGCCTGTAATGGTATTTTTATGAAAGTTGTCAACATTTTTGCGTGTAAAAAAATACATAAGCAGGTTCTAGTGGACGAATGCTTTTGTGTAAAAAGTACATAAACAGGTTCTAGTCGATGAATGCATTATATTTAATGATTATTCAGCTCATAGATAAAGCCCGTAAGGATATTGTTATGAACGTTCTCGGCACGTTTTATGTAAAAAGTAATTCTTAAAGACATATGCTGGTTCAAGTCGACCAATGCAATTCATTTAATGAATATTCGGACCGTAGATACTGCACGCAATGAACTTGTCTTTTCGACATTTTTGCGTGTAGAAAGTAATTCTTAAGAACATAAGCAGGTTCTGGTCGCCGAATGCATTGAATTAATTTAATATTTCTGCGTGTGGAAAATACTGTAATTCTCAAAGACATAAGTAGGTTCTATGACGGAGAATGGATTTTATTTAATGAAAATTCACCCTGTAGATAGAGCCCATAATGATATTGTTCAGAAAGTTGTCGACATTTTTGAGTGTAGAAAGTAATTCTTAAAGACATAAGCAAGTGCTTTTCGATGAACGGACTTTATTTAATAAGTATTCAGCCCGTAGATAGAGCCCGCAATGATATTTTGAACGTTATCTACATTTTTCCGTATAGAAAGTAATTCTTGAAGATATAAGCAGGTTCTAGTCGATGAATGCATTTTTTTTAATGAATATTCAGAAAACAGTTGAATACAATACTTTTTTGTGCTGCAAAAATTAATAATTAATGAACATTATCGAAACAATCAATAAAACAGTCATTCTTATTACATAAATAAAATAAACACTGTTAATTACGCTACAGAGAAGACGTTTTGCTAATTTCGGAACAACCGAAAATTTCGAAGTCAGAATGAACCTTGAAATCATCGAGAGTATTGTCACAGTGGTTTATAGAATTTTCGAGGTAATGATTTATTGCCTCGAGGTAATGATTAATTAATTTCGGCATTCGAGGTAATGATACATTAATTTCTGAGCTAGAAGCTGATTAATCTTTAGAAAAAGTTCCAGAACTTGACTCCTATGGAAGTTAGAGCTTCCAAACTTTGGTTTCCAAAGTGCCATTTTTCGCCCCATTTGAATGCGTAATTTGACGCTGAGTCAACGACCATCCTCGTAGAATATATATATATATATATATATATATATATATATATATCATCAGTTTTTGTTTTGCAGGAATACTGTAAAGAAAGTAGCACTAAAGATATAGGCAAGTTTTAATCTACATTCATCAATAATCATTTTTTTTCCTTCTTTTTTTTTTTTTCATAGTCTTGTTAGTAACTTATAGAACTTTTAAAGAATTTAGTTCTGCGCTATAAAACAATGAAAGTTTCTGGAAATTTCCAGAACCCTGTTTTTGTTCAAACTTGTGCTTCCAAACTTTGGCAAACCTAAACTACAAATTTTCTCCAAATTCGGTCACTAAGACTCCAAAATCGATGCCAAAATCTGTGTCGGCTACAAATTTGGTTGCTTGGTGAGATTAGCGATCAAATTTAAGGGCAAATATTTTTTCAGGATAGCCAGGATTAGTAAGCTATTACTCAATTTTAACAGAATTAATTGTTTTGGTAAAATACATCGTTTCTCGCCACTAACTTTCGCAAAAGAAGGCCATCTACGTTCGAATGATTTTTCTTGAACTCAAGATGTTCGTTTGGCAATGAGAGAATCGGTAATAAGCAGTAGGGCACTATTCCTGAAAAAAAAAAAAAAAAAAAAAAAAAAAAAAAAAAAATCTGTATTTGTCTTCGCGGTATATATAATCCAATTACCGTGACTTTTGTGGCTGGAGTAGCTTTTTTTGCCCTTGCTTGTTTTCAGGAATTTTCGTAGGCTGGAACCTGCCTGTTTATTTTAAAATCAATTACCTCACAAAAATATGAATATTTTCATAACAGTATATAGATATACCAATGGGTGTATAAGGAAGTTATGTGGTGTAGAGACCCTACATGATAAGAAGACTGGACTTTGACCCCACAGCCCATCCGTCATGTTTGTTCAAGCTGTTACATACGATAACATTGTGAGGAATAAGTGTCAGCCATAATCTCAATTCCTCAATCTGAATCTTAAACATTAACTTAATTACTTAATTAGATAATAAGAAGAGCTCGAGACAAAGTGAAATACAAAATAACAAAGTTTATTTAACATCAATGCGGGTGTTGAGCTAACTCAGTTTACCAACACCGCTCACCAATACCGCTATTTTCGATGACTGCTCTCTGTCGACCACTGAACTATTCTCACACAAGAACCGTCGGCTGGATTCCCTAGGCGCGACAGATTCTTCTCTCAAATCTTACTTTATTCTACAACGCTACACATCTCTACCATCACTTAACACTCGCATAAGAACTATCATCACCAACATTACTCTCTTACGATCCACTGCACACACACCACTTTCACACCAAAACAATCTCCATCTTATACTACTTTCTACAAATTTCCTTTCTCTTCATTTCAGTCAATCTTTAAAATCACTTCTCATTCATCTAACTCTCAGAACCTAATTCTTTCGTTGCAGCACCATGCCGACACGAAACTAATCCGACCAAAACTTTCGCCGAGTCACTGGCGACGAAGTGATTTAACCGTCCCAACTACGTATTCTGCTGGATTTCGCTTAGTTTCAAACAGACTGTGGAGACGTTCTGTAGTCTCAACCTCACACCATTACGCTCTACAAAATTTTAAATGGCACTCTGTAAAGCTTTCTAAAGATAAACGAAAAAGTTTTATCGATATTATATTTAAAAGAAAAGTGTCAGACGTTGGTAGAAATAGATTACGTGATACGGCGATCGATTGGTTTTTGAACAAACGTCCGCCATATTTGTTCATTGTCCAGTCTCTCTGTATTCAGGGTCCCTAATGTGGTACACACATCAGATTTGTTTTTGAAATATATAAGGTAAAGCTAGGAGAGTTTGCACACAACTCAGTAGAATGATATAAAAAGTCCAAATATTAAATTTTTGCTAAACTATTGTATAATAAGTTTAAATTTATTCATTTTTCTGTGCATTTCCATTACTGTTTTGATGTTATGCTACAAATTAAAGTCACAGCTGTAATAAAACTAAAAAAGCTATCATGCACAATCCCTCTTTACAGGGTAGGAGTGATTGTGCTTAATAAAAAATATTTTGTTTTACTAACATTCTATAAAAACCCCTGGGAAGAGTTATGGAAATTCAAGCATTCATTTTTCAAAACGAGAAAAAATAAACACGTTTTATCTTAGACATTTGAACCAATCAACATGAACATTCACGTCCGTACTCTATTACTAATGCTGTACAACTACCCGGAGTCTCCATGCGCCGACTTTACTCCTTCATTACAATGCACAATATGCGCAATCTCTCCTACCACGCATTCTCTGTTCTAGTTTTACCTTAACATTTTCCTCTACGTATCATAAAAATCCCATAAATGTGAAAAAAAATCCAGTGTTTCTAAAAATCATTTTCATTATTCAAAATAGATCACATTCAAAATAGATCACATAAAATTGAGAAATTTTATATTAATAAAAAATGCACCTCGCTTGGTTTGAGGAACATTTATGTTCCCAGTAATAATAATAATAATAATAATGTTATGTTTCTACATCAAATAGTATATATAATCTTCTTTTTTACTTTTAAATAAGTAATACATTTAAACTAAAGTATTCAGAAAAAGTATTAAATATATTCCTAGAGATCTCAATTTGAAAGATGAATTGTAAAAGGTTAAGAAAGTATATATTTATGTGATATGTATGCAATATTTTGAAAAAACACATAATTAAAAAAATATAAATCGAATGTTGCGGAAAAATTTATCATGTAACTACATATTTTAAAACTTATAAAAAAGATTTAATTATGAAATACATACAATCATTTTTAGTAATTATACAATTATACATACATATATATATATATATATATATATATATATATATCCTGTTTTTTTAAAGTAATGTCAGTTTTCTTGGTTTCATAAGCTAAAAAAGTAATTGCTTAAAAGAACGTTTCTAATTAGCAAAACATGAAAGGTTTATTTTCAGAGTAATTAATTATTTTTGCAAAATTGAATTCACACGAAAATCAATTAAATACGCATAAATTTCTGCAGATAATTATAATTCCAGTAATTTTAAAAGAATATGCGTTGAAAATTACATCTCACTTTAATATGTTCCCTTATTTGTTAAATTAAATTCGTGCAACAGAAATAATGTATCTTATACATGTAATTGCGTACCAGCATAAAGTTCTCTGACGTTGTTAGTAATTTTTTTATATTTCGTAAGAGTAAAAGGGAAGAAAAAATTTTTAGTTTAATTTGCTTAGTAACTAGTTTGAAAATTTGTATTTTGAAAAGAAAAAAGTTTTGTTTTTAAATCATTTAAAATACGAGTAACAAACTAATGCACTGTTTACTTTGAATCGTTTAATTGGGTGTGTATGAATTTTATTTGAAACTGTATAAACTGTTATAAATAATCTCTAAAAAAAAAGAGTTAAATTGAACACGTGTCATTTATTAAATATATTAAAAACACTTTAAACACACGTAAATTTAAATTTTTATTTAAAAGATGTTAAAAAATTATCCAAAGCTTTTCGCTTTAATAGTAAAGCATCATCAGATATTTTTAATTATTCGTTTCCAATGAGCAGTTTTAAATATGTTTTCTTTTCACAGTCAACAGTTAAGTCTTTTAATAACGTGAATATCAGCAAAGGCAATTTGAAGTTCGGTAGAGGTTGGATCAAGCAGCTAAGAAAAATAAGAGAAGCTGGAACTATTGAAAAATCACACGAGGCTATTGTAGGAGAAAAACCATCATGAATTAGCATAAATAAACTATTAACTGATTTATAATATTGTGCCAAATTATTGGCAAGATTGCAGCATCTTAATGAATAATATTGTTTCAACAATATTATTCAAATAGGTAATGCTGCGGGATATAGTAAATCTAGTATTATAAGATTAGTTAATAGAATAAAAAATCGCATGCTAATTAAACCTATTAATCACACTCTAGATTCAACTCTAAAATTTCGTTACACTAATAGTCTCCCTTTCTGTAAAGAATTGTATAGCTTTAATTATTTAATTATTCTATAGCTTTAATTCTATATAGCTTTAACATTACATACAACGAAAATTTAATTTATTTATCCCATTCAGTTCTCCTATAACTATTAAACAATTAACCTTTCATGACCGCGACTTAAATGGACCCACTGGAGGAGTCTATCAAATTCCCATCGAAAGCAATAAAGAACTTTACTATTATATTGGACAGACTAAGAGGACTTTAAATAAAAGAATACAAGAACATATACGAAATATCAAAGAAGGAAATAGTTCTACTCTAGTCGACTTCATTTATGCCAACGCAAACGCTAACCCTATATTGGATAAAGCCAAAATTATTTCAGCACCATCTACTATCCAAGAACTTTACATTTCCGAAGCTATTAATATAATTAAATGCAAAAATGCAATAAATTCCAAAGATGCTGCAATTTTGCCAATAATTTGGCACAATATTATAAAATAGTTAATAGTTTATTTCTGCTAATTCATGATGGTTTTTCTCCTACAATAACCTCGTGTGATTTTTCAATAGTTCCAGCTTCTCTTATTTTTCTTAGCTCCTTGATCCAACCTCTACCGGGCTTCAAATTGCCCTTGCTGATATTCACGTTATTAAAAGACTTAACTGTTGACTGTGAGAAGAAAACATATTTAAAACTGCTCATTGGAAACGATTAATTACAAATCCCTGATGATGTTTTACTATTAAAGCGAAAAGCTTTGGATAAATTTTGTTAACATCTTTTAAATAAAAATTTAAATTTACGTGTGTTTAAAATGTTTATAATGTAAGTATAAACTGCATAAAATTAAAATTGTATAAACTATAAAAAATGAACAATTTAATATTACAAATTATTTATCAAATTACTTTACAAATCATTTATTAAAATTATTTTTCGTGGTGAATGTAGACAATTCTTATCTCACAGAAATATAACACTAAATGCCCAACGAAAGCTAATTTTGTATCAGCACAAGAAGAAACACGATTTTTGTTTATATATATATATTCTTTCTTTGGTTTAAAAAAAAAAAAAAAAAAAAAGAAAGGAAAAAAAAAAAAAAAAAAAAACTACTCGCACTACTAATTACAATACTCGGCATGAAAATTGCCCCAACACCATTTTGGCAAATTCTTATGTAAAATGACTTCCTGAATCCGAATAGGACGCCCAAGTTACCCTATCACTCACCGTGTTTTAGGGACGGCCCCCTATTTTTGCCACTTTTCGGTAATTTTATAGCTATAAATTTGATTTTTTTTTTTTTTTTTTTTTTTTTTTTTTTGGGGGGGGGGGGGGGAGGGGTACGATCATTTTAACTTTTAAATATCTTCTGAGGAGCTACAGAGCTGGAAAATTGTAAAACATCAACATTTGCGGCGAGGGGGAAATTTGGGGGGGGGGGGGGGTATTTGCCACTGAATTTATGTATTGCATTTCTTATATTTTTTTCATCTTTTATTAATGTTATTTATTAAACATTATATATATTCTTTTGTTTTTAAGCGTTAAATTAATTCTTTTTCATTCTCCAAATCAAATTCTTTGCCATAAAATTACCGAACAGTGATAAAAATTGGGGGAGGGGGTGTGTCCCTAGAAAATGGTGGATGACTGGGCGATATGGTAGTCATATTCGGATTCAGGAGGTCATTTTGCAAATGAATCCGCAAGAATACTATCAGGGATAGAATTTTTTTAATTTAATTTAAATTTAATTTGATTTAATTTTTTTGCAGCGCAGTGTTATCAAAAATATCACTGTAAAAAAAAATGTCTTATTTCCTACTAGAAATTCTCTGTAATTTGAGAAAATACGTGTAATTTACGAAAAAATTACGTTGTCAGAACGTATGTTTTCAAATTACAGAGAATTTCTGGCAGAAAATAGAACATATTTTTTACAGTGCCGAGGTTCAACCATTCGTTTTAAAGATATTGACGAGTGTCTTCGAAAAATACTCATTTTGATATTTTACACGCCCCGGGGTTATTTCTTCTCAGGGAAATGATGATCCTACATGTTTACACATTTTTCCTAGTTTATTACTACTATTATCAATCATTCCTATTAATTTAACAATCATTCGTTAAAAATAAGTTTGATTATGCCCAATTATACGAATTTTTTTTTTTTTTACACTGCATGTTAAAAATTTAAACAAAATGCAATCATAGCGCCACCTGTACAGCGAATGATCGTTAATTATAGTCAGCACCAGGTTAAATCAGAGTACAACTAAATACAAAGTTTTGTTAAATTTCGTTCATTAGTTCATGGGATACAGCGTCCACAAAATTTATGATACACACACAGACATCTTCTAAAAACAGTCAAATCGTGTTCCGGTTATCTCAAAACGTGTAAATCCATCGAAAACGGGAATTCAAAAAATTTCACAAATCCAATACTTTCTTCTTATATGTATAGGAGAAATTAATGATAAAATTACACCACAATATATACAAATGTAAATAACAGTTACCCAAAACGACAAAATTAGACGAATATAAAACATCGAGACACATGTAAGGAAAATGGCTTCATTGTTGATTTAAGGTTGCATTTATTTGCAAAATATCTTATATTTTACATTATATATATATATATATATATAAATATATATATCATTCCTCGGTAGGCGACCTGGTGTTTCTTCGCACCCTCTGCCTTCTTGCTTTCCTGCTTGCTGCCTAGAGAAGGGACGGCTGCTGGGGACTGAGGGCCATTGTACATATGAAACAGACTTTTTTGTAATATGAAGGAGGAATTGGCCAAGTTATGCCGCTATCAAGCGGAAAACCATACGATAGTCTTTAGCACAAAATACCTCATAAACAGATTTCTCATGCGGGAAACGATCCAAATATACCATTTGATACAAATTGCCGAACGTATGTTCGTCAATCACGCATTTTCGACTGTTTAAATCATATACAGTAGTCTTTAGAACGAAATCCTCCAATCAGAGAATCGCCATTACAGAACACCCTCTATTCTTTTCCCTTTTAAACATCCTTCGGGGGTTAATAATAGCCAAATGTTGGGTCCGTTGTTTACATTTCTGGATTTCGTTCTTCCGTTTATGCTTAAAAACAAACCTACTGCAGTCGTTTGGTCGCTTTTGAGCGGCAATAGCTTATATTTTAGAATATATCGTCTTCCGTCTGATAGCACCTTTACACCATGCTGGCCAATGCGTCTTGGTGCGCGACCAGTCGTGTTGGTTCGTAATGCTAGGCATTACTAATAGCTGTACTACGTGCAGATTGGACGTTAGACCTATGTCCTATTCGGTTTCCCCAAGCCATAAATAATGGAATTGGAGTATCTCCCCCCCCGGTTAATAACACAGACCATTATGCAACCATTATATGATATTGAAGAGGACTGGAAAAAATGTCATCAAAAACTTTAAAAAATGAGAAAAAGAGGACATTAGAAAAGGGATTTCTTTTTAGTATTTCGAAATTCTCCAGAATATGAGCTAGTTCTCTTAGAAAGACTACCCAGACGAATTTCACCCATTGTCTAATTCTTTCACAAAAGCAATTAGTATAACTTACTTCCAATGTTACCTTTTGAGATTTTTATTGCTTCTTATCATAAGGATATCTCATTCGTAAAGGAAAATTCTCCAATTCTGTTCTTTCTCAAATGAATTAGACTATTTGAACGTGTCCTCTTTTGAAAATGAAAAAATTATCGGCTGAAATGAATTACAACGATCACAAAAAATTATCAAAATTAAGCATATTTGGCGATTTAGCGCTATTAGGCAATAAGTTTACTAGCACTGAGATTGCCGTGTACGAACAGAACCGACTTTTGCATCTCCGTCAAGTACTCAAAATCAATCGCCTAACAGTGCGAAATCGCCAAATATGCTTAATTTTGATAATTTTTTGTGGTCGCTGTAATTCATTTCAGCGGATCATTTTTTCACTTTCTGGTGTTTTATGAAGAGTAGAATCACACATACATATATATATATATATATATATATATATATATATATATATATATATATATCAATATTTTATGAAGACGACACCTTTTGAATGTTTCCTTGTTAGTAAGGCAATTTTTGAAAATAAATAAATAAATAAATGTTTCATTTCCTTAAGCAAACTTCTGATTTAAATTTTCGTTTCTTAAAAGAAATATTTACATTTATATAAAAAAAAAAAAAAAAAAATCGCTAACTAAGCTGAATGGCATTATGTTCAAAAATTAATATATATATAAAAGAAATTCAGAAAACTTTATTTTTGAATGAGATATCTCTATGATACAAAGAAACAGAAAAACCATTGCGATTGCATATTTGGCTTGTTCAATAAAAAATATATTCAGGCAACATTTCTTATGGTTTTTGATACATATATATTTTATCAGATGTGAAATCTTGAAATTACATTTTGTCAGGAATTCATCATCTTCAAAATGCTAAAACTTCTACAGATATTGAAGGAAAAAAAAATATATATATATATGTTTTTTTTGGGGTGTGTGTAATAAAACTTAAAAATTAGGGATGGGTTTTGAAATATATTAATTAGTTACTGATAAAATTAAAATGTGTATGCCTATGTAAAATTTTGGAAAAAATATGCTTTATGTGATATTTTTATTTTTAACTTTCTTTCTTTTATCGATATTGCAAAACCCATCCCTAATTATTTTAGGTAGGTTTTTAGCTACGTCTTCAATTATTGATAACTAATATCTATAAGGATATTTAAAAGATTATAAAAAAAACATAAAAAACATAATCAAAACATAAAACACATTTGGAAATATAAATTCCCCTACAATATATATATATACAGTCGGCTGCAAAATTTTTCGAGCACTAGCAATAATCCCTGTCTAAAAAAAGTACACTTACTACTGCTTTGTTAAATAAATCCTTATCGAGTCATGTTCTTTGTCAGTCTAAGAACATGATTCAACAAGGATTTACTTAGCAAAACAGTCTTAAGTGTACTTTTTTAATATAGGAATTATTGGCTAGTGCTCGAAAAATTATGCTGCCGACTGTATATATACATATATTAATGGAAATGCAGCTTTAATGTACTCATGCTCTGTGATAAAATACGCACAGATATGGAATATTGGTTATACATATAATATAAAAAAATATAAACCATAAAAAAATCCTGAGGCCAATTAAAATAATATTAATAATAATAATATATTAAATTAATTAGTTCAAGTTTTGAGGCATCTTTATTTAATATTATTTTTCGGTACTACTTGACATTAAATTTTATTACCTTCAAATGCTAAGGCGTTTGTTTCAAAATTTGCTCCTCCGTATTTTAATCCGATACTATGGAAAAGTTGTGAGGTTGAGACTGTAGAACGTCACCACAGTTTGTGTGAAATTAAGCTGGATCCAGCAAAGTATAATGTTGGGACGGTTAAATCGTTTCGACGCCAGTGATTTGGCGAAAGTTTTGGTCGGATTAGTTTTGTGTCGACATGGTGCTGCAACGAACGAATTAAGTTGTGAGAGGTAGAGGAATTAGAAGCGATTTTAAAAGTATTGATTGAAATGAAGAGAAAGGAAGTTGGTAGGAAGTAGTATAAGATGGAGATGGTTTTCGTAAAAAGGGGGAGATTGTGGTGTAGATTGTGAAAATTCTTAATTTGGCGAGTATTGAGGTGTGAGTAGTGGAGATTTAGTGGCGTGAAGATTAAGTAGTTGAATGAGTTTTGGTGTGCGTATCTACTAGCATTCGTGAACGTAATATTGGATCAGCAAGGAATCCGCTGATCCCCAATGAAGTCACAGTAGCGGAGTAAAAGAGGACATCCGTCTCTACACCTTCGACTGTTTGCTGGGGTGAGATATATAAAATTATCTAATTTAATTTCTGATACATATATTTTGATAAAGTAATTAAATACGCTGACTGAGCTATCCCGATTGCCAGACCGCCCTCCCATTAATCTGTTCAAATAAAAGTCTTATTTATAATTTATATTCAAGTCTCGTGCTCTTCACTTATCCATTTAGTTATCTAACTAATTAATTCAGATGGAGTTTGCGTCAACGCAAACCTCACAAAGTTTTATTTCAGTATGGTTTTTATAGAACATTAAAAAAAAAAAACCTGAAATCGTGGCAATCTGGTCATTCATTTTAAAATGTTGAGATATTAAACCCTTGGCCAACGCTTAACATACACGTATATTAGCGTTCTAGATCATAGGGAAGACATATGCTTTAGTCTGCTAGGGTAGATAAATATTTGCTGTTTTACTTTTCTCGTAATTGTCTGAAATATATTTAAAAAAAGAGAGAGAGAAAGAGAGAGAAAGTTCTTTTAGGGAAAATATTTTCTACACATTAACAGACAGTGAAAAATGAATTATTAAAGTAAAATTCATCAAGAATACATGGAAAGAGTTTTTAACAACATAATGTACTTTTTTAATAAATGAACTTGCAATGCATTTAAATATTTTAAACTTTCTTATAAATAATGTACGTTCAAATTTCCCATTCATTTATAAATTGTTTAACATTCTTTTACGTTTTTAAACGTTATTCTTATGATGAAAAATACGCTTTATGTGACTTCGCAGTAAAACGAAATCAGTAACGACAGAAGTTTATCACGCATATGCTTTTAACGGATGAACATTATATATGCCACATAATATATCCTTTTGACATTTCCTTAGAGAATGTTTTACAAAAATTTTGAAAACTTGACTTAATGCATTATTACACTTGACATAACTTTAATAGATGATCGTTGTGTAAAGTGTTTTTTTAGCAGTGTTTCTCCATTATTTCATTTAAAGCGCAAAATATGTTTTCAGTCATTCAAAGAAGAAATTATTTTTACTTTATTCTATATGTACAGTCGGTAACAAAAGTGTCCGAACACTAGCAAAAATTCCTCTATAAAAAAAGTACAGTTTATACGGTTTTGTTAAATAAATCCTTATCGAATCATGTCCTTACACTGACTAAGAACTGGATTAGACAAGGATTTATTTAACAAAACCGTATGAAGTGCACTTTTTTTACATAGGAATTTTTGCTAGTGTTCGGACACTTTTGTTACCAATTGTACATATAAAGAAAGTATTGGATTCGTGAAAATTTTCGAACTCTAGTTTTCGATGAATTTACATGTTTTGGAATGTCCTGACCATAATTTGATTGTTTTTAGAAAATGTCTGTCTGTGTGTGGGTATCACAAATTTTGTGGACGCTGTATCTCACGAATCAATGTATGAGATTTAACCAAACTTGATATTTAGTTGGACCTCGACAAATACTGGTGCTGATTAGATTTGAGAAACAATTGCTCAACAGGTGGCTCTGTCATCGCATTTTTTTTCTAAATTTTTAACATGGCAGTATTGGACAAAATTTCATATAAATGTGCATAATGAGAGTTATTTTAAACGGGTGATTGTAAAACTAATATGAATTATTGATAATATTAGTAGTTTTTGTGTATGTGGGAGCATCGCTTCCCAACTCTAGGGGGCAAGTACACCCTTGCGGGGAGTAAATTTTCAATATGGGTATCTTTCGAAAGATCTCGCCAATATCTTTAAAATAAATGGTTGAACTGTAGATCTGTGATAATTTAAAATAAAATTATCGATTTTTTTTTTTAATCTTTTAACAAAAAAAAAAAAAAAAAAAAAAAAAAAAATAATAATAATAATAATAAGAAGAAGAAACTTGCGTAAAAAAAAATCGTATTTCTTCTGATAATTGCAAAAAATTGACTTTCTTTCGGCATTTAGTGATGTATAAAATTCTGTCAGATAAAAATCGTCTGCATTTATAATATAAAATAATATAAGAATTTAGTAAATAATTTATTTTAAATGAATTTTGTTTAAAATTATACAGAAGAAAGTCATGTGGTGGCCACATCATACTAGTTTATATGCGAAATGGACAGGTCATGAAATCAGATTTAATAGATATCCATAAAAAAAAAAAAAAAAAAAAAAAAAAAAAAAAAATACTGTACGTTTAACAGTATTTTTAAGTAAGTATTTTTATTAATTTATAGAGAATATATAATGCAATAACTTTTATTAAAAAGTATTAACAAATTTAAGATTATATACAATGTAAAGATTCCGTAATCAAAATTTATTACAGAATATACACAATTAAAGCTTTTGTAAATAAAATAAACTAATGTATATCCATTAAAAGGATCTATACTCAAAATATATTAAAATAAATTTATAATAATAAGTATCCGTTGATATAATACATTGATATAAACTCAAATAGAAAGATTTGGTATACGTGACATTCTTGTTAATACGCAGTTGAACGTTTCTGTATATAAAATGAATTACTCATTATATGAATAAAAATTATTGTGGGAATGTATCTCTTATAACTCTTCCGAAATCACTGTATATCGACTGCAACGAATTTAACATGGTTACTGATTAATCCCAGGATTGAAGTACTGTGGGAGTTTAACGTCTCTAATGCATGCACAATGGGAGGAGGCGAGGAGAAACGCTCTCGAAAAAATCACATTTTTGTATAATTTCTATAATAATAATGCAGCTATATATATAGAAACTTCAAATTTGATAGGTAGGTTACTTCTTTTCTAATGTATACATTATTGCTAAAGAGAGGGTTCTAAAAATTCAAAATTAAAAAGCAATAAAATAAATAATAAAACGCTCTATAATTACAGTTTTGTCAAAGTTTTATGCATGTGGTTTAAAACTTTTACAGTGAATGTGTCAAAATGACGGGTAACGTCTAACATAAAATTAAAACAAATTTTATAACATATTAGAATTTTGTCACTTTCAGAAAATCTCCCAAAGGAAGTATTATCGTAATTTAATGAGAAACGTCCATTTTAATAGAGAAAATGGCTATGCTTAAAAATGAGTTTTTGGGGCTTTTATTTACTGATGATAGAATAAGCTTTAAGAAATAGTAATCTTACAACGAAACATTCTTTAGTTAAACTCATAGAATTCGATAAAATTGATACAGGTGTTAGAAGAACTTAAAGGATATTCATACTGTGAAAATTAAATGTTTAAGTTCATTAAGTAAGGAGTAAAATGATATTGTAAATTGAATCGGGGTTACCAGAACCTTCCAGTTAGCATCAATTGGCGACTTCGAATTCTAGAAAATCGGTCAACTTCATTCCTTTAGCGAAAAATTTATGGTATAGAATCCACACTACATTGAACACATTAATGTATGGTCGTTAAACAAATAGATTCCAAAGTATTGATATATATATATATATATAAATCACGCGAGTAACTTTCCAGCACTAAACTAAATAAAAACGAATATTTATAGCACCTCGCTAATATATACTTCAAGTAAAAGTGTAGAAAATGTACAGATTAGACAAAAAATATCTAATCGAACTGAATTTCAAATAGCTTTGAAAGTAAAATATCAAAAAGTGATTTTGAAATACCGTTAAATTGGTACGGAGTACACATGGGCAGTTAATTTAAGAACTTGGCGCTTTTCTCTGCATCTTCGCCAAGTAGGGTTGCATCTGACGTTAAAAATGTTGACTTTTATTAATTTTTTTACCGCTTATCGTTGCAATTAAGTAGCTAATTTATTTGCCGTAAGTATTTTGAGCCATCTACTATCACATGTAATTTTTTCGTTGAATTCTATGAGTTTCGAGAGATTCCTTATTAGCTTCAAATTATAATGTAAAATCAGAAGGCTTTTATATGTTCAAGATAAATATTTTATTTGTCTGCATAACAAAAGCAAGCTCTTTTCTCAGAACAACACTTTTTTTTATCTTTTTTTTAGAGTGTTGCCATTCCAGGCAGTGTTGCCATTCCAGTTTTACAAATGAATTATTTAAAAAATATTTCATTTGTAGCAAAACATATGTTTTCATATTTTTTTCGAGGTATATTAATAAATACAACTATTGAAAAATTGAGACTTCTTTGTTATAAAAATGATTTATTTAAATTTAGTAACCAAGCTGTAAAAATTGAAACCTCACTGCCAAACTTTAACCATAAATTTTAAGCCGATCTGTGAAATTTACGGCAGATATAAACGGTATATTATGACAAATACGGCAAATAAAGTATGATAAGTACCGCTCAATCGTAAAATTTATGGCTAAAGTTTGGAAGCGTGGTTTCAATTTTTTTACAGCGCAACTAAACAGACAAAGCAATTTGGAGCTATACAAATGCGTAATAGGAGGATTTTGCATGCAAAATACATCAATCTAAAGACATTATAGAAAAATTCTGGAAAAAAAAAATAATTTAATGTAAATACGCACTATGAAAATAACTGAGAGAAAATTTATTACAAAACTAGTATATTGGGGCAACCACATGACTTTCTTCTGTACTTTCCTATACAAATTCACTCAGTAAAAAATAATTTATTAAATTTATTATTTTAAAAAATTATCTTCCATGATAATGAAGACGATTTCCATATTAGAGAAGTAGTATAACACTAAATGTCACAAAAATGTCAATTTTATTCTCAATATTACATTTGAAAAAAAAAAAAAGTGTTAAAAATGAAAAAAAATTATAATTTTATATTAAATTATCGCAGATCAATAGTTCAACCATTCATTTTAAAGGATTTTAAAGGATAGTTCAACCATTCATTTTAAGCTCTTTTGAAAGATGCCCATCATGAAAATTTACTCCCCACGAGGGAGGACTGGAGGCGATGCTCCTACATAATTTTTTTTTCTATCTGTCATACAAATAATTCTTTCAAATTTCACAATTATTATTGAAAAATAATTCACTTTATGCACATTCATACAAATTTTTGTCCTATACCACCATGTTAAACATTTAGAAGAAGCGGGATGGCAACGCAAGCTGTTGAAAAATTTTTACCAAAAGTTGATAAGCACTAATTTATGACAATGTGTAACTACATACCAATTTGTATGAAATTCTGTGCAGTAGTGCCTGAGATACAGTCGCCACAAAATTTAGTCACACACACACAGACAGACAGACATTTCCTAAAAATGGTCAAACCGCATTCTACACCTCTCAAAACGTGTAAATCCATCAAAAATCCGAGGTCGAAAATTTTTACGAATTGACTTTCTTCTATTGACTATAGAAGAAAGTAAAAACAAAGAAAAGAATTTTTCTGTACACAAACTGCATCAACGCACTTCTGTAAGATATTTAATTTTTAATAATTTTATAATGCATTAAATAACCATATTATTATTTAGTAAATGAATAATTAATTAGTAAAAAAGAAAAATGAATAAAAATAAGAAAAAGGCTATTTCAAATAATGTACTGCTTGGTTAAAAATTATACTGAATGTTGTAGGATAGGATATAAAGTTTCTTTAGGAGAATAATACATAACCTTACAAAATGAATTATCATTAGCAAAAAATATATTTTTTCAATTAATAATAAAGTAAATGTTTGAAGTTAATCTCTATGAATGAATAATTACTAGAATAGCGTTTTATCACGCAAACTAATTTTCTAAAAGAAAAAAAGTTTTCTTTAAGAAAACGTAAATCTTTAAAATAATAATCTAAATTATCTTCTTTGCTTAATAGCAGTTTTTTTCTTACAGCAGAAAAAAACGTTATTTAAAGATATTACTTATCGTGATTTATATTTTACAATTTTTGCAGTTAATTGTGAATCTGCTACTAATAAAATGTTTTATGATTTTTCTTTAAAAATAAATAAATAAATAAATAAAAATAAAAAGTTAACTCAGAGAAATATAATTAAAAGAAAAAATAAATAAATCTTTTCAATTTATAATAAGGTACAGTAGAACTTGGATAATTCGAAGTTGAAGGGACCTGAGAAAAATTTGAAATATCCAAAAATTCGAATTACATATACTATTTCATACTTGCCAACATACTAATTAAAATTCCGTAGTATTGTTAGCCCCGCCTTCTTTTTCCCACCAGTATCCGTTTTAGAGTATTTTTCTTCTTATTTAATCGTAATTGCATTTGTAAAATATTTCTTTAAAAATTTACTAGTGTGAAAAAAAGGGCGAGACTAACAACACTACAGAATATTAATTATGATGTTGGCAAGCATGCTATTTTGTCAAAAAGAAGAGATAAATTAAAAAAATTAAAACTCTATGATCAAATATTTAACATATGAACTTTATATCTAAGAAAATTGTTACAACCTCTTCCCCCTCCCATTAAATCAATATTTTTTACGAGCTTAATTATTCAACACTTTTTAAAAATATAGTCAGATATTTTTTATTGCTTCTTCAAGTACAATCTTTGTGTCATACCATATGACTTCAACCTATCAGTTGATACAAAAATAGAATCTTCTACATCAGATATGACTTTCAATTCAAAAAACCCTCGAAGTTTATGTATATGCACCATATCTTCTGATGTACTAGGTAGGGGCTTTTCTTGTATTTCCTTATCTTTATTTTGAAAGACTATTAAAATAAATAATGCATTTCAGCTGAGAAAAAAGTTAATCGTATGAAAAATTTGAATTATCCAAAATAGAATTCGAATTATCCACAATTTTTTAACATTATTTCAATACAAAATTCAAGGGACCGAGTAAAAACCTCGAATTATCCAGAATTTCGAATGAAACAAGTTTAGTCAAGTTTCACTGTATAAGTTTAAAGTTAATTTCCACGAATGAATAATTACCATAATGGCGTTTAAACATGCAGACAAATTTAACCAAGAAATAAGTCTTCTTTAAAGCAATATATATATTTTTAAATATTAATCTAAATCACCTTTTATACTTTGCTTAAGAGAAATTCTTTCTTATAACGGAAAAAAATATTATTTAAAACTACTATTTATCGTGATTATTGCTTCACCTTTATTTCTTCAGTTAATCGTGAATCTTCTACCAATAAAAATGTTATAGTAATTTTTCTCTCTCTTTCTCTCTCTCTAAAAATAAATAAATAAATAAAATAAATAAAATAAATAAATAAATAAATAAATAAAAATAAAATAAAATATAAAATAAAATAAAATAAATAAATAAATAAAAGTAAAAGAGAGAGAAATATAAGAAAAAAAAAATAATGAAAACCTTTTTTTAAATGTGTGGATTATATTGTATTAAATTAATTATAACGGATAGATAAAACTGTTATTAAAAATGATGAGTTTATTAAAAAAAAAAAAAAAATAGTCAAAGACTGACATCTAGAAAATAAATTGTAAATCTGGTAAGAATACTTCCATCTGATCCTTATAAATTTCAGTTCCTTTTGGTAACGAGTTCTAGAAACGCCTATCAGTATTCTAGAGTATTTTCCTATATTTCCGTAGTCGAATATATTTAAAAACGTCTGCAAATAAATGCGAACACAAGAAGTGAATTTTAGTATCTATAATTTTGGTTTATGACCCAATTTTTGAAAATCAAGCTAGAATGTCTTGCAATACAAAGGATTCATAATATTCATGATATTGTTTCACCACCTAGAAAATTATAGACTAGGAATTCTCGATCATTTCGTCTATACAGTTTATTTGTTTTCTTTATACGGATGTCGACCATCTGGAATTACTGACCCCACGTTAATACAAGCCACTATATAGACGCTACATGAAGCAAATTTTGTATAAAAAATGTTATTTGTTAAATATATATATATATATATATATATATATAAGCGAAAATCTGCTTTTTTTAATCTTTCGAAACGTATGTAAGAACTTAAAAACATTATTTAAAGAAGTATAAAAACAATTTAAGTACATTATTAAAGGATTTGAATAATACAAAACACTGTAAATACGAAAAAATACTCAAATAAAAAGCACTTTGAATGCGGATATAAATCAATCCTTCTTAACCTTCCTTATTTTTTTTTTATTTTTTTTTTAATTTGCGTGCAATAATTAAATATATTTTTAGCTTTTTTGACCTAGATTTATAAATAGCTGCCGACGAGCATGGAAATAGTTGAAATAAGCAGCAATGGTTATGTAACAGTTGCATTTTATTCTTAATGTTTGACATGTGGTATATAAGAAGAAATACTGACAAATAAAAACGTATTAGAATATTTGATTAATTGGAATTGTAAATAAATAAATAAATAAAAAAAATAAAAAGGGGAATGTATATATATATATATATATATAATTTATAAAAATACTGTAAGCATTTTATTTTAATGGCGTCAACTTAAAATTACAACCCAATGAAAAATGTTGGAAAACAAACCCACAAAAAAAAAAAAAAAAAAAAGAACATGAAACATAAAGTTTTAATTATCGAATAGAAATATAAACTAGTATGTTGTGGCCACCACAAGACTTTCTTCTATATTTACCTATACATATTCCATCAGTAACAATATAAAAAAAAAAAAAAAAAAAAAAGTTACGATTTTTTTTTTTTTTGTTAAAAGTGAAAAAAATCGATAACTTTGTTTTAAATTATCACAGATTTATAGTTCAACCATTCGTTTTAAAGGTATTGACGAGACCTTTCGAAAGATACCCATCTTGAAAATTTATCCCCCCCGGGGGGTACTTCCCCCCAGGGGGGGAAGCGATGCCCCCCATGCAGAAATTTTTTTCCTAGTTACATACTACTATTATCAATAATTCATATTAATTTTACAATCACAAGTTTAAAACAACTCTAATTATGCACATTTATACGAATTTTTGTCCTATGCTGCCATGTTAAAAATTTAGATAAAATGCTATCACAGCGCCACCTGTTGAGCTATTGATCCCCAAACATAATCAGCACCAGTTTATGTCGGGGACCAACTAAATACCAAGTTTGGTTAAATTTCGTTAAAAAAAAAAAAAAAAAAAAAAAATTGCGATATTTTTCTAAGTTTTTTTTTTGTTAAAAGTAAAAAAAATCGATAACTTTGGTTTAAATTATCACAGATTTATCGTTCAACCATTCGTTTTAAAGGTATTGACGAGATCTTTCTAAAGATACCCATCTTGAAATTTTGCCCCCCCCCGGGCGGGAACTTCCCCCCCCCCCGGTGGGGGGGCAACCGATGCCCCCACATGCACAATAATTTTTTCCAAGTTAACTATTACTATTATCAACGAGACCTTTCGAAAGATACCCATCTTGAAAATTTACTTCCCCGGGGGGGGATTTTCCCCCCCAGGGGGGGAACCGATGCCCCCCCATGCACAAAATTTTTTTCCTAGCTAACTACTACTATTATCAATAATTCATATTAATTTTACAATCACAAGTTTAAAATAACTCTCATTATGCTCATTTATACGGAATTTTGTCCTATGCTGCCATGTTAAAAATTTGAATAAAATGCGATCACAACGCCACCTGTTGAGCTATTGATCCCCAAATCTAATGGGCACCAGTTCATGTCAGGGTGCAACTAAATACCAAGTTTGGTTAAATTTCATTCATTGGTTCGTGAGATACAGCGTCCACAAAAAAATGATACAGACACACAGACAGACAGACAGACAGACACACAGACAGACAGACAGACACACAGACACACAGACAGACATTTTTTAAAAACTATCAATTCGTGTTCAGGACATCCCAAAACGTGTAGATTCGTCAAAAAACGGAGGTCGAAAATTTTCGCGAATCCAATACTTTCTCTATATTACATATAGAAGAAAGTAAAAATCTAATGATACGTTGCAAAACTACACACTTTCATTTATAATAATAATAATAATAAAATTTCAGAGCTGTACAAGCGATCGTTCTTTTCTTCTTCTTCTTCTTTTTTTTTTCTTCTGTAGGTTGCATACAGTTAGACTAACAAATACTTTGTTTTATTAGAATACATTTAGAATTTTTAAAAGGAAAACAGTTAAAAATAGTCTCTTGTGCATAATAAAGGAATATTATACATAATATGATAGTTTATTTAGTTTTAAGTTAAATTTAAATAAAACTTATGCAATTGCAAAACCATTTACGCGTTTTTCTTTTCTTTCTTATAATCTTTTATTCTGTTACGTAGTATAATTTAGCCTATATATTTTTTCTTATTTCCTTACAAATAAAACTGCATCGAATGAAAACGGAATGGGGACTAATAAATATTACCAATAACATAAATTTTTCTGTTTTATCTCGAAGTTTAAACTAGTAAAGATAAAAATTTAGACAATTATAATTTCTGTTATATTTTATAAAAACCATAAAAAAGGGTATTTTTACAAGGGAGAGACAGAAAAAAAAAAAAAAAAGCTTTTCGCATTAGTATAGATATAAAATAACGAGTACATTGACATTATTTAATAATGTATCCTAATGACGTTTTTAATGACTTTTCTAACGACTTTCCTCTAATGTAATTTATTTTATAGCAGTTTTGACCGAAATTGCAAGATTTATACATACAGAGATAATTACAATTTCTGCCGTTCTTTCTTTTCTTTTCTTTTTTTTCTTTTTTTCTTTTTTTTTTCTTTTTTTTTTTCTTTTTTTTTTTGTCACTACGTGATTTTAGAAAATATATCTTTGACAAGAATTTTTAAATAAAACTAGAATAAAATGTTAAATAAAAGTCTAAATTTAAGAGTTTTAATTATTTTTTCTAAATTTTATATTGAAAGTTGTGAGACAAGCATAAAAAAAATATAAAGGATGGAAACTCTCAAAAAAAATTTTGAGAAAATAAAGTTTTTCACTTTATTACGAGATTTGATTTTGTTCTTAATTTTGCAGAAGAATGCAAAAGATATTTAATATTTTTGTTTGATTTTTTTTTATCTGTAATTTTTATATGAAATAAAAAAAAAAAAAAACTAATGGGAAATATTTCTAAATCTTAACACTAAAAAATAAATAAATAAACAAATAAATAAATAAAATAAATAAAATAAAATAAAATAAAATAAATATATAAATAAATAAAACAATATAAAATAAATAAATAACTTATGCTTTTTTCATCATTTAAAAATTTAAAAACATTATAAATATTTAAAAGCATTAAAGGAAACTGTAATATGTACCTTAATTTAATTTTCTAATTAAAAGTGAATTTTTCCAATTAATGGTGAACAAACGCATAAACAAATATACATTGAAAAAATAAATAAAAGTAAAATAAAGTAAAATAAAATAAAGTATAGTTATCATTAAATAAATTTAATTCTGTTAAAAAATATGAATTTAGTTAAATTAAAAATTGCACATTCAATTTACAGAGGGTGTTCGCACATTTTTTAGACGATTTTGATGGAGCGTACTGAAAAAATTAAACTCATACTTCATGTTTTAAATTTTCAGTTTGATAGACCTTGTTCTTAACTATCATTCTACATCGTAATTCTCGTGATAATAAGGATTTTTGTAATATCGGAAGAGGTGTTTAGTTCCACACTTCTTGAACTGCTTTCCAAAGTCCACAAAGCGTTGTAGGTCGGCGTTCGGATAATGTAGATTTTAAGAGTCCAAAAGCACAAGAATCCATTGGTGATACATCAGGAGATTTAGCAGGAATATCAGGGAAGGGTATGGTTTTGATTCCCGTTTCTTGTTCCATTTTTTTTTTTTTTTTTTTTTTTTCCCTAGAAAAGCAATTGTGGATTGTGATGTGTGGCTGCTTGCTTTGATGGCATTGTGGATAAAGATCTATAATTTCATATTAAAAATTGCGGTTAATATATGCTCTTGATAGTATTTAGAGTTGATTTTGGCATTTTTGTCAACTCTTTTTACTTTTATTTTGCCTTTGTATGAAAAACCAGTGACAGTCATAAATCCTTTAGAAAAACTTTCTTTTGATTCTTTGAACTATGTAGCAAAATACCTTTCTCCTCTTTTATGATAATAAATTGATCTTTTTTTTTTTGTTGTTGCAGTCACTTAAATAGATCGAAGCTTCATATGTTACGACATTTTTTCCATTTTTCTCCTGATAAATGTTTTTCATAAAGAGTTCTGCAGCGTGTTCTACGATCATAGATATGACGCTGAGAAAGACAATGAACATTATATTTTTTGGCTTTTTAAAGATTCAAATCAGAGTTAACAATTTTATTTAAAGTTGAAACTGATCAATTTAATG
This sequence comes from Salticus scenicus, assembly GCA_963930645.1. NCBI lineage: Eukaryota > Metazoa > Arthropoda > Arachnida > Araneae > Salticidae > Salticus > Salticus scenicus. Next base: position 53,681,939 of record OZ005662.1, on the reverse strand, counting down.
TTTTTGCAACATACCTTTGAGTTGCAGAGTTTTCTTTCAGCATTAAAGATTTCACCTTTGCAAAATTAGAAGAAATGTGTTTTTGCTTTGGATAAGTACTTGGAAGAATTTTCCCTTTAGATGCTAGACTATGACGATTTTTTCTTTTGTTATTTATAATATTTCTTATCGTGGCTTTAGATATCGAAAAACCCTTGCTTTTACAGCGTTTCTGAATTCCTGAATAAGAATAAACCACTTCGGAAAGAGCGGAAACGTATCCTACCATCAATTGCCTTTTTAAAAGCCTTATTTTGCATGTAAACAAAAATTCTAAATATCAGACGATAAAAAAAACTCCAAAAATATAACAGTTGTGAAAATAAAAAAAATGTCGTACAGCGAAATAAAAACGTCTAAAAAATGTGCGAACAGCCTCTGTATAATGCAAATAAAAACTTTTAAGATAATTTATTATTTCATATGAAATTATATACTTACAATAATAACGATAATTAAACGATAAATAACATAATAATTAAAAAATAAAATTATTTCTTATGACACATTCAATTAATATACACATATAAAAACAAGCTAAAAACTTTTTTTCGAAATTTATCCATCTGTATAAAAACAACATGTTATAAACATATTAGTACATACTCAAAGAAACATAGTACAAAAAGTATGTATTTATACGTGTATATTAATTCACTGTCTCATAAAAAAAAAAAGATTTTTTTTTAAATTAGCTTATATTAATAAGACGATATTAATTCTGTGTAAATTAAATGTAAAAGTAAATTATTGTGGAAATGAAAATTAGTTTGAGAAATTGAAAAAAAAAATCATGTTATGCGTTAAAAAAGAAAATAAAAAAAGAAGAAAAGAACCTTCCACAAAAATGTTTATGAACAAGTTTATGAAGTATTAATCAATAAAACAAACTTTGAAATAATAAGACAATAAAGAATAAGTGAACGAACGACCTGTTAATTACTTGTTATTTTCAAATGTTGCTACTATTTCTCTTAGAAATTAAATTACTTAAGCTTATTTTAAAAGGTCAGGCACCTCTGTAAAAAGAAAATATCAATAAAAAATTAACATAACTTTATTTATAATAATAATTAAAAAAAATATATATCTTTTAAAACTTGTAAATTTTAACAAGTAATAATAAATGTTTTGTCTTTCAATTACTGTGTAATTAAAACAATTCTACGTATTTTATTTTATATTTTTAATAAAAATGTCGGAGAGATTTTTTTGTTGATGTATAATCTGGAGTGCACAGTATCTCAGTGCCAGCATTTAATGAAAATTTAATAAATTTTACGTGACATATGAATATATAAAATGACGAACAATTACATTTTTTAACATTAAAAGTTTTGTAATTATGAAAATAATTACGTCCAAAATAGTGATAATATTTTAATAATAATTGTAATAATATTTTTAAAAAAAGAATGGAGCTTTTCAACAAAATTCTTTTTCGTCATTTTATTTATAGGATATTTTTCCATACGCACATTTTTTTTTAGGTTCATGTGATGTATCATCTGCCTATGATACATCACAAGCGATGCAATCCTGTACACAAGGAAAAAATAAAATAAAATTGATCTGACATTTTTAAGAAAAAACAAATAAAATTAAAAATTTACATTTATTCTAACAGCTATATATATATATATAAAAAAAATAAGTAAATTCTTTCTTAACACCTCCAAAAAATTACAACTTTTAAAAGTAATTACTTTGAAAAAAGAATTATGATCATTTTGTACTTGTATTTCCACTGTTCAAATGTACTAGATCCCTTAAGCTGGATATATGTAACAGCGACATCCCTTTGTTAGTTACAGGTTTATATTAAACGCTTAATCATACAATCTAAAAGAATATAACAACAAATAACATGAAATAATTCTGATAGAAATAGATATAATTTTTAACATAATGTTTCAGAAAAATTTTCAATATTGTATATCATTTTATTTTATTTTTGTTCCTGACAGTAGTTTCCCACATTTTTCATATACCAATAAGAGTTTGCTGATATCTGGAGGTTTGGAAATTGATGCTTAACAATTCACTAAGTTAATCAAAATTATCTATCAATGATTGAAATAATTGATCCATAATAATGATTTTTTTTTCTTTTAAACATATCAAAATCTATTTAAAAAAAAAAAAAAAAAAAAAAAAAAGTAGAAGAAGAAGAAGGAGGGAGGAGGAGGAGGAAAGAAAAAAAAAATAATAATAATTATTTTTTTTTTTTTTTTTTAGTTTTTATAAATTTAGATAATGCACAGTCGAAGTCTACTATATTAAATCGTAAAATGTATGTAATTTGTTAATGCTGTCAACATATACATATCTGATCATATACACTACAATATAAAAAATACATCTAATTTATTTTTGCTCGAATAGGTGTAATTTTAAAAGTTTTTTTTTTTTTTTTTGTATGTTAAGCTTTGTTTCAGATAGAGTTTATATCTTTGTAATTTCGTGAAAAAAAATTGCAATTTATTTTTAATTTATTAATAATTTAAGTTCAGTCGAAATATGGCGTTATTCATGCAATATAGAAAATATTTTATGGAAATTTGGAGTGTTTATACCCGTATTCAATGTTGTTAAATCATTCTTCATTTTATAAGGAGAAAGATCGAGACTTGCTGATGAAGTTTTTTTTTTATCATCAAATTGGTTGCCAATTTTGAACTGAACTGCGAGAATATCGATGCTTCGAAGATTTACGAATAAGGCCCTTGGGAGACTGGGCTTGAGTAAGATGATTTAAAATTCGAAGAGACCAGACAGTTGTGTATGGTTCAAGAAATATGGCGGAAAAAGATTTCAAAAGAAATTGTGAAAGATGTTATATTACTGTGGTCAAACATCTGTCCTGCTCCCTATAATTTTAGAGAAGTGCAATGTCACGCGATTTGTCTGTTCGTTTTTCTACGGTACGGAAATTTATGTAACTAATTGTAAAGTGGAGTCCATGCAAAATCCATGTTGTGGGCTCAAAAAAAAAAAAAATCATGCTGACATTTTTTGATTACGACAAAATGATTTCTACCTGAGTTTCCTCTTAAAATCCATTCCCGCTATTTTTTTCATAGCATATCCAATTTTCCAACCTCTTCAAATTTAACAATGAGGAATTTGCACACATAGGGGATTTGAACAAAATCCTATTTTTCTGGTAGTTTTAGGCCCATAAATTTGAAAAAGTTTATTAAAAATGCAAAAAAGTTCTCATTAATTTCACAAATAACTTAAAAAATAACCAAAAATCACGTGACTTTAAAACGCTGCCTGACGCCAAACTTTATGATGCTTCAATGTTTACATTTTGTTAGTCCAGTTAGCAAGCAGCAATTCGTTTTAACTTTCGTAATTATTAATCGTTTATGTGATTTCTGAGCATTTCTTTTTCATATAATCATTTAATATCATTATCACCATTTTCCAATATCGTTATTATTTTCAATTCATGGCAGTTATCCAATGATTTCGTTTAATAGGATCCTGTGGAACGCTAAAGAAAAGCTTTTGAGAAGAATTAGCCGTTGTGTTAGTGCAGAGTAGTACAGTACAATATTTATACTACGATTTTTTAACATCCGTCATTATTATAAATACAAAACCTATTTCACTGATTCAAGAAGCAAAGCAAAGCAGGAAATCGAAAGCAAACAACAATTACTCCCGTTTGTTGTCATGAAGAGTGACGTCACGATATATTATACTGCGTTTTCTCGATAGAGTAAATAGTGCGATGTTAAAATTGTTACAAATCAGTCATTAGATTTCAAACAAAGAAATTGTATGTATATATTTTCTTACATTTCATTTTCTATTATATAAGAATAAAATCAGAAAACATTCAAATTCCTCATTACGATTCTCAAGACTTGTCTGGACAGAGGCTTTTCGTCAAACTTTTTCAGTGTTCGTAAGTCTTTTAAAAGTCGATATTCTCTCAATGTAGTTGAAAATTTACTAAGGTTAGAATAAAGCAAATTGATAAGCAATATTTAGTCTTTCTTCTTTAAAGATATGGTGATGATTGATTTTACGATATTATTGTAGACTAACATTTCCTTCAAAATGACATTTGTATAATATATCTGCTACATTTTTACTACGAATAATTAGAAACAAATGTATTGTGGGCATCTTTTTTAACACTTTCCAACAAGGTTGAAAAGTGTTTATGACTTCGGTTTGTCTGTCTGTCTGTCCGTCTGTCCGTCCGTCTGTCCGTCCGTCTGTCTGTCCGTCTGTCTGTCCGTCTGTCTGTCTGTCCGCGCTCTAACTCCCGAAAATATTTATGGAATTTCTTGAAACTGATATATGTTAATCAAGTTCACTATTGGACGGTCCTTATTGAAAATCGAGTTTATACCTCTACTGGTTTGTGTACAGGGACACCCGAAAATATTTCAAAGTATTGTGTTCTATGAGAGGTATTTCTATAAACCATAATTTCATACCTTTACTGTAGACATGCCTTAATGAAATTAAAATATATCATTCAAGCTCACTATCGGACGTTCCCTATTGAAAATGGAGATTATACCTCTACTGGTTTGTGTACAGGGACACCCGAAAGTATTTCAAAGCATTGTGTTCTATGAGAGGTATTTCTATCAACCATATTTTCATACCTTTACTCTAGACATATCTTAATGAAATTGCAATATGTTATTCAAGTTCCCTATCGGACGTTCCCTATTGAAAACGGAGTCTATACCTCTACTGGTTTGTGTACAGGGACACCCGAAAGCATTCCAAAGCATTGTATTCTATGAGAGGTATTTCTATAAACCATATTTTCATACCTTTACTGTAGACATATCTTAATGAAATTGAAATATGTTAATCAAGTTCACTATCGGACGTTCCCTATAGAAAATATAGTTTATACCTCTACTGGTTTGTGTACAGGGACACCCGAAAGTATTTGAAAGCATTGTGTTCTATGAGAGGTATTTCTATAAACCATATTTTCATACCTTTACTGTAGACATATCTTAATGAAATTAAAATAGGTTATTCAAGTTCACTATTGGATGTTTTCTCTATCAAATGGAGGAAATTCCACCATCGGTTCATGTACAGGGACACTCAAAAGTATTCCAAAGCATTGCGTTATAGGAGAGATATTTCTATAAATCAAACTTTAATAACTTTACTATCCACGAAGTTTTAGGAAATTGAAATATGTTATTTACATGCACAAAAGAATTCTTTGCATAGAATGTAGCATGATTAGCATTAGATTTACAGGGTGGCACAAAAATATCCAGTTATATTAAGAGGTATTAATAAAAAATTGCTAGAATTGTACTTTCGTTTACGTTAAGCGTTTCTACACTTTCTAGCATTTTTTAAGAGTGAATATGATTTCAGCTTTGTGTATCTGCCTGTCCGTCCGTCTGTCTGTCTGTCTGCCTGTCTGTCTGTCCGATCTCTATCTCCCGTAAATATTTATGGAATTTCTTAAAACTGATATATGTTATTCAAGTTAACTATCGGATGTTCCCTATTGAAAATGGAGTTTATACCTTTAATGGTTTGTGTACAGGGACACCCGAAAGTAGTTTAAAGCATTGTGTTCTATGAGAGCTATTTCTATAAACCATATTTTCATACCTTTTCTGTAGACATATCTTAATGAAATTGAAATATGTTATTCAAATTCCCTACTGGATATATCCTGTATAAAATGGAGGAAATACCACCACGGATTTATATACAAGGACACTCAAATTGTTCCAAAGCATTGCGTTCTATGAGAGATATTTCTATAAATCAAATTTTAATAACTTTACTTTCCACGAAGTTTTAGGAAATTGAAATATGTTATTTACATGCACAAAGGAATGCTTTGCATAGAATGTGGCATGATTAGCATTAAATTTACAGGGTGGCATAAAAATATCCAGTTATATTAAGAGGTATTAATAAAAAATTGCTAGAATTGTACTTTCGTTTAGGTTAAGCGTTTTTAACACTTTCTAGCATTTTGTAAGTGTGAATATGATTTCAGCTTTGTGTATCTGCCTGTCCGTCCGTCTATCTGCCTGCCTGTCTGTCTGTCCGATCTCTAACTCCCGTAAATATTTATGGAATTTCTTAAAACTGATATATGTTATTCAAGTTCACTATCGGATGTTCCCTATTTAAAATGGAGTTTATACCTCTACTGGTTTGCGTACAGGGACCCCCGAAAATATTTCAAAGCATTGTGTTCTATGAGAGCTATTTCTATAAACCATATTTTCATACCTTTACTGTAGACATATTTTAATGAAATTAAAATATGTTATTCAAGTTCACTATTGGATGTTTCCTGTATAAAATGGAGGAAATATGACCACCGACATATATACATGGACACTCAAAAGTATTCCAAAGCATTGCGTTCTATGAGAGAAATTTCTATAAATCAAATTTTAATTACTTTACTTTCCACGAAGTTTTAGGAAATTGAAATGTATATGCACAAATATGTATATGCACGAATATGTATATGCACAAAAAAATGCTTTGCATATAATATAGCATAATTAGCATTAGATTTACAGGGTGACAGAAAAATATCCATTTATATTAAGAGCTATTAATAAAAAATTGCTGAAATATTACTTTCGTTTACATTGAGTGTTTTTAACACTTTCTAACATTTTTAAGTGTGAATATGATTTCTGTTTGTGTATCTGTCCATCTGTCTGTCTGCCTGTAAGCTCGCGCTCCAACTTCTATAATTATTTAGGGAATTTCTCAAAACTGATATATTTTATTGAAGTTCACTATCGGAAGTTCCATATTGAAAATAGAGTGAATATCTCTTCTGGTTTGTGTACAGGGACACCCAAAAGCATTCGAAATCATTTTGTTCTATGAGAGTTGTTTTTATAAATATTATCCCTATAGAATTTTCCCCATTTAAAATGACATTAATAGGTCCTGTGCAACTAGTTTGTTTACAGGGACAAAAAAAAAAAAAAAAAAAAATATGCCAATGCATTACGTTTTAGGACAGAATTTTTTTGAAAATTATGTTTAAAAGTCTTTCTACTGTAAAAATCATAAAAATATTGAAATTTATTGTTAATACTCTAAATAATCTTTTGTATAGAATATGATATGATTAACTTTCTGATTTACAGGGCTACACTAAAATATTCAGAGAGAGCAAAAGCTGTAATTATAATCTAATGGCATTTTCTTTGTCGTTAAGCCTTTTTAACACTTTCCAAAATGCCTAAGAGTAAGTTTAAAATCATTTAGTCTATCTGTATATTTTTCAGTCCTTCTGTCTGTTGTGTGATAACGTAGGCAAAGAATATTAAAAGTTATTCGATACAACAATTACGTACAGTTGGAAAGTGTTACTAATCAATGCGTACTGCATGATTTTTCTTTCTTGTTTTTTTCCTTCTTCTTCTTTTGCTTCATTCTGATACAGTGTAAGAGCTTTCTCTGCTATTTACAGAAATGGTAATTTAAATTTGAATTTAACAACAAGAGCAGCTAATTACTAAAGAGCAGCAGTTTTTTTTTTTTCTTTATATCAGTGATACAAGTCAAAATTTGGATTGGTATCCACTTTAATAACAATTATAATTCCTATACTTGAGTTTGGAATCGTATGGCGCTAGAAAAGCGGATAATATAACCCACTTTTACTGCTCACAAAAGCGTCAAAGCGTAAAGTTTTTCTTTGCAAATTTTTAAAATTCTCAAGAAAGATGAGAATTTTATCTATTGTTAAATGGAACTTAATTAAATTAATAGGACAAACATTTTCAGAAAAGTAAATTTAGAAATATAAAACTTTACCATTCTGTTAGTTTTTACTTTGTAGTATTTTAAATATATTCTGTATAAAAAATTCTGTTTTTTCTTTTTTTTTTTTTTTTTTTTTTTGAGGGGGAGGTGGAAAGGGATTGAGCTAAAAATATAAACTTTGGTGCTATTAGATTCTAGTTACATAGCTTAATTCGCAGCAGTTGTTCTACGAAAAGAAGTACTGATATTTCTTTAATTTATTTGTGTGAGTATATGGAATAATTATATTTTTTCTATGAAGATTTTGTTTTAATTTTAATAATATTACCAAAGTATACATTTCAGTAATTATATTTTTTCTTAGCAAGGCAAAATAGGGCAAAATTTCATGTAAACATCCATTTTCAGAGATATTTTGATCGTAAAGAGGTCAGACCACTTTCAAAATCTCATTTATGATACTAGCCAGAATATCAATGATTATAAATATTCTACAAATCTTGTCAAACATTGTTGGCAAAAGTTTTTAACCAGAAAACAACAATTCCATACAAAAAAATGTCTAGAAAGGGGTAATATGACGATTTTGAAGAAAAAATTCCATACAGCCTTTTTAAAAGAATGCACTTGCGAAATCTCAACCTATTTACCCAGGTTGCCTATCAATTTTCCTGAACAAATCAACTTATCCATACGAAAGGACATCTAATAGGGTACTTACAAAGCAAACTTTGAAAAAAAATCGTTAGAGCCATTTTTGAGATACGGACTCTTCTGGTTATTTTACTTTCATTCACCAAAAGCTGGAAAATTCATCTATACTCTAGTTCTGTATCAATTCTGAAGTTTCCATGTTTCATCCTTATTAATTTCGGATATATGATAGTCAGAAAATTCCCCACATATACACTGTCCAATTGCTGAATTTTTATTTATTTATTTATTAAACAGACCTTAAAACGCGTAAATCAGGTGAAAATTTGATATTGAATGTTTTTTGACCGAATTCCCATTATCTACGGTAGTTCGGATAATTGAAGTAGAAATTCAAAATAAATATAAAATGTTTAGAAATGAAAATTTATTTTAATTAAAGATTTTAAAGAAGAAGAATAATAAAAAAGAAAGATTTTAGTGAATGTGTTATTTTAATTATTGGTTAAATTCGGGATTTTAATTAAGCTGATTTAAATCAACAAACTATTAATCTTAAAATATGATCTAAAAGCCTAAGATGAATTTTGATCCCATAGACTTTCTCCCATTTCTTTTTAAATAGTTATTTATCTTATGTATTTTTCCATAATGACTACATTATTGTATTATTAATATTCTAAGTGACAAAATAGGTTAAAATGAAACCTTGTTATTTTCTTGTAGTCTGTTTTTAGAATGGCGATTTTTTGTGTATGGATGTTAATTAAATGTACGCAACACATGCACTTTAGTGGGAATTCGCGAAAATTCTAACTTATCCTCTGGTGAGAGGGCGTAAATCGCTGCCGGTGGCAGTGGGAATGTTGCGAGCGGAAAAATCACTAACAAACACACTCTGAATTCTAACTAACTTATGTTCCAACTGATTTCAGTGTTTTTTTTTTAATCTTTTGAGCTTATACGAGTACTTATAAAAACAGGAAATTTTGAGAATTACTTAAATTGTATAGTGCCCAGCCAAGCGGGCAAAGCCTGCTAGTGTTTTAAATAAAGAATAAACAACTGGCAACATTGGGGGAAAAAGCATTAGTTAATTTCATTGTGATTATAATCAAGCTTTTTCTGTTTTCTCTAACAATGATTTAATTTTAAACAATGTTTTCAACAATGGTAATCGTCTATAATATGAAATTTATTGTTACATGAAAAAATTCTGTGAATCTTTCACCGATTTCAATCTTTGTATGTGAGTTATTTTCAACGTCAAAGTTTTAATTATTTATTAATTGCTGAAAATATACCCAAGTGTATTATTTTGTGATTCCAAAATGTTTCCTGACGAGGTAATTCACATCAAGTTTATTAATATCAGTTTTAAGCTAATATTTACATCGGTTCATATCTTTGATGTCTAGACGCTCAGTTTTGTTAGATATTATTATAATCTCTCTTATAAATTAAATAGAATGTTCTCAGTTAATCAATATACAGATGAAACTAGTTGTTACAGAGTTAGTTTAGGTTCCCCATGACAACTTTTATATTTTCGTTGCTGTTTTTAGCGATGAATTAAAATAATTGTGGCTATTGTATAGTTAAAAATTTTGGCGAGAAACATCCTAGCTAATTTGGGGCCAAATGTTAAATTCCGCCAAGAGGATCTTATACTACTTCTTTTCGATATTCATAATATATTCATGCATATATATATGTATATATGTACGAATATATATATATATTGAGAGAGAGAGAGAGAGAGAAATATTCTGTGTGTGTGTATTTATTATATTTTAAATTCTTAATAATTTTTATCCTGATCTGTTTCATCTGGTTTCATTGCATAGCCATGATGAAATAACATGTAGATAAAATATAAGAACTAAAAGCTATGAGTAGCAAGGTTAAGGAATCAAACACAAAAATCACAAATAGCATATGAAATGAAAATTAGTCAAATGAAAATTTATAATTAACAGTGAATGATAAATATAAAAATAGTAATATTAATAACTATAGCTACTTAAAAAACAGTTACATTGGTATAATTTTTTGTTTTGCCACAAAAATATATACTGATGTAACTATAATGTATCATCTAAAAGACTGTTTGGAAAAATAGACTTTAAAAAAATAATACACTGTAAGAAAGCACAACTGCAACTGAATTTAGAGTATACAACACATTAAAAGGTTGACATAGCTAATTAATAGCTGATTCAATGAATGTCGAAATGAACGAGCAGATAAATATAATACCAGTACAGTCGGTAACAAAAGTAACATGAAATTCCTATGTAAAAAAGTACACTTCATACGGTTTTGTTAAATAAATCCTTGTCGAATCCTGTTCTTAGTCAGCCTAAGCACAGGATTCGACAAGGATTTACTTAAGAAAACCGTATGAAGTGTACTTTTTTTACATAGGAATTTTTGCTAGTGTTCGGACACTTTTGTTACCGACTGTACATATAGGATATAATAATGGATAATAATTCAATATAAAAATAAGATGTTATAAAAGGAAAATGCACATATAATGCACAAAGGCAGCATATATAATGCTATATATATGTATATATATATAATATCTATTTTTGTTTTACAGACGTTTTGTAGATATATTTTACAGTCGGTAACAAAAGTGTCCGAAAACTAGCAAAAATTCCTATGTAAAAAAAGTACACTTCATACGGTTTTGTTAAATAAATCCTTCTCGAATCATGCTCTTACACTGGCTGAGAACAGGATTTGACAAGGATTTATTTAACTAAACCGTATGAAGTGTACTTTATTTACATAGGAATTTTGGCTAGTGTTCGGACACTTTTGTTGCCGACTGTACGTTTATATATATATAAATTTTTAAGCTCTCAGTACGGTGCCTCACTGATATTTTAGCTGTAAATTTTGTAGAAAAAGTGAAGTTGGTTAGAATCGAATCACCATTTCCGGGTTTTTAACATCCTATCACTGATGCATTCATTCTCCATACACATCTTAGGAACGCAAATATTGAATTAATATCCAGTATATTAATTACATAATAATATTAGTCGGCGTAGGTGGACACTCCTACATTCTCCGTGTTATATTTGTTAAAATAAATTTCTAATATAGCTCATACTATATCCACATTCAAATAAATGAAATTTATTGATTGTTCAACATGCTCGCAGAATGAAATGTCTCACTCACGAGGGTACGCTACTTTTGGTTTGATACATTTACCTAATCCTAAATTGTTGTTTAAGTTTATTAAGGTTAAATTTAATATTTCAAATTTCATGAAACTCCTTACTATTTCCGATGCAATAATCCACGTATTGCAAGTTTATGCAACATGTGCCATATTCTGTCATATTAAGAAAATCGAAACATACGAATAACTTGAGAAATTCTCAAAGTAGAATGTTCATAGTCAACTATGCTCATGCCAGTATCATAAATGATATTTTAAAGCGCGTAAATATATTCAGGATGAAAATAATCCTCATAATACTCGTTTATGTGAAATTTTGTCCTATTCCCTCATCTTAAGAAGAACATAAGTTTCGTATAAATCACAGACTTTCCAAATTTGGAAACAAATAATGTTTTCTCCAGTTTCCTAAATTATTTTTTTTACTATCAAACACACATACTAACAAACTAACATACTGACAAACGGACAAACCTATGAATGGACACCACATTTATTTTGTAATTTTCAGATTCCTCAAACCACAAAACGTGTCAAAATGTCCAAAAAACTGGGGTCGAAAATCTTCATGAAGACCTAAGTTCTCCATACCTACAGAATGATAGAGAACAAAAAATAGAGATAAAAAGCTAATATCAGCTTACAAGCTATTACCAAGAATATTTCGATTAATACAATGTTCGCTAAAATAATTGTTTTTTTTTTTTTTTTTTTTTTTTTTTTTTTTTTTTTTTAGCATTCTTTCCCTTTTCTTAAAAAAAAAAAAAGTATATATATATATATATATATATATATATATATATACTAAACGAAATGATCTTGAACTTCTGACATCCAAAGAACATGTACAAACTTACATTTTTCTCTATCGATTTAGCCCCAAGTGCAATTAGGGAACAAACCACAAATTGGAGAAAAACATAAATACTTTCGATTATCCTGTATCATAAAATGCTACATAGAAATTAAAACTTGGAAAATGGAAAAAAAAAAAAGAGACACACACACAAACACACACATGTGGTTCAATATTTGTATGTTTTTTTGTGGGAATTGCATGATTATTTAGACAGATATAATTTTTTATTCAAAAATAAATTTTTTTTTCGCACGTTTTATGCTTATAAGAAGAGTGGATTTCGACAACATTTTACAAAACTTGACAAACATTAGGAAATCACTGAATATTGAAACATAAAATGCACACGTAAAATGTTTGGTAAGATATCAGTATTTATAGTAATATTGTGTATTTTTCATTTAAAAAAAGATAATTTCTTAATTGCAAACACTGAAGAACACTTCACTGCTACTTATTTTTAATCGCTGAACATAACTACCAAGAAAAATCAATGTTAGTGCTCTAACCATTGAGCCACTTTACTCAACTTTACATAAATCAGACAAATATTCTTATCTAAATAACAACAGTCATCTACTTAACTGAAAATCAAAATGTGCGTCGTATAGTGGCAAATTAAAAAAAAAAAAAACTTTTTATTTTAAATTTTTAGTACAAGTTGTGTTTACAAATCCAGCCAGGCAGGTCATATAATTAATCCTGGACTCCCCATTTTTTTTTTTAACAAGTTGGTAAATAGATTAAAATTATCATTAACAATAAAACCCTTAACCCAATTTAAATTGCAATTATGACCCAGGCATACAACCTTTTGAAATTTTATTTTTCCGATTGAGTGAAAATAATGCCTGGACCGGGAGCCCAGATCTATTGACTTACAAGGTCAAGGCTCTACCAATTCAGCTATCCAGGCCGTCAACCGGTGGACATTACTCACTCAGACAACCTTTAGGCAGAAACATCTGGACTATCATGTAGATACCTCGACAGAAATAAGCCGCAGGTAATGGAAAACACCATTAAACAATGGGAGGAATAAATACATTTATTAATTACATTACCCTCCCGGTCCAGGCATTATTTTCACTCATTCGGAAAAATAAAATTTCAATAAATATGATTTTCTTCCCAATCAGTTGATTGTGTGTTTTTAATATACAACCTTTTACCTAATAAAAACTGAAACAAGGTAAATAGATAAAGTAATTTCATACCTCTATTCCTAACTTGCATAACTCCCAAAAGATCTAGGGGCCGCGGCAGCCCATTCGGTAGAGCGCCGGCCTCGTAATTGGAAGATTGCGGGTTCGGTACTCGAGCCGGCCAAAGACCGTCGTGTACACTAATGGTGGCTGGTGCACGTAAAATCTGTCGTGGCCGCAATGTCCTCCATGTTCCCATCAAAAATTATACCTCTGGGGGTCACCGAAGCGGGAGAGCCATCCCTTCCGTGGAGGATCAAAATTGTGATGGCATGTCTCCGGACCATCTCTAGGGGTGAGTCCCAGACCGTCGCTAATTGCCCATCTGCGCAGCACTAGTGCGACGTAAAACCCAACCAATCAACCCAAAAGATCTAGAATAGCAAATAGTAAATTTTTACAACTAAAAGATCAAGTAGAGACCATACAAGTTATTTCTCTAGATGAAAATTGCTTTGAATAACATTGAAATGTAATAATTAAAAATTATGAGTCAAGATATGAAAATTTCACATTAACCAACATGCACATTCTGGAAAAATTCAAATGTGTAACAGTATTCAAACACTTAAACAATTAGAATTATTTTACTAGTGTGAAACACAATATTTAAAACTAAAATTTTAAATGACCAAAAGTTCGAACATTCATTTAAACAGATTTTTAAGTTCTATAATTTTCTTCAATTATACACTATTTAAATAACAGATAAGGAAAAACATTTTGAATTATTGCTTGAAAATTATTTTACAAGCTATGTTTTAAATTAACAAAAAAAAAAAAAAAAAAAAAAAAAAAAAGCACAAGTATTAAGATTTAAATCACAATTTATTTAGAGATAACCATTCGATAACTTAACAGCACATATGACAGATAAACACCTTTTAAAGTAGATTGTTTACACTATTAAAAAAGTCTATTAGTAACATAACTCCTTTTTCTTTCTTTACGATATTAAATAATTTAACAAGTAGTTACTTTTATCACAATTAAATAGGTTAAACATGAAAACAGGAATACAAATAAAAACCTTTCTATTATAATTTTACTAAAGAAAAATAACAATTTTTACCTGTGTTTTGGCATACTTAAGCAGTGAAAATTTTATACATACTCTATGTTGGTAACAGACATACCAGGGGCTCATCCTATACATACTCGTACGTATAAGACAGCCAACTTAACTTACTGAAGCAGCACAAGGATTTTTTTATTTTTTTTTAATATTAACGACTCTTAAGCTTAGCGTCTCCAGAGACAAGGACATCATCTATATTTAAAAATTATTTTGACAGATTTATCTTAAAAGCGCGATTTTTAAAATAAATATGTCAAAATAAGGCCACAATGTTATAGAACAATCCAGTGCACTAGAAATAAAGGGCCAAAAAGAATGCAAAAAACCTAGTTAATAATTCAGTTAGAGGCTATCATTCACAAAGCTCAACAAGTTTCTATCAAATTACTATGATAACTAAAGCAACCACTATCCCTTAACTTGTATATTTATAAATATTACAGTGAAGTAAAATGTCTGTAATTTTACTATACTTTTTACTTCCATATTCAAAGCATAAGGAAATATTGTGAAATCAATTTGCAAAATGGATTTTGTGTATCGCATAGCTCGTAGTCATAGAAAGTTGGAAATTTATATTTGGAATTGTTATTTACCAATTTTGGTCTTGACATGAACTCCCGCTTTTGTGATATCTACGAATTTATACAATTTTTTGTGATGTCTGTATGTACGTATGTGGGTGTAACTCGCATAACTCATACACGATTAGACGTAAAACATTGCAATATCATATCTAAGTTTGCTATAACAGTCGTTGTGCATCTCTCATTTTAGTCTTTCTGTACGCCTTTCCCTTTTGGAATATCCACGAATATTATATCCATAATGACCAAAAATACAAAATTCTCTGATATAACTTTCCGTCATACAGATTTTTAGCAGAAATTAATGTTAGCGTGAATATTGATTGTTAAAAAAATTATTGACATTCTTGCGTGTAGAAAATAATTCGTAAAGACTTGTAGGTTCTATTCAACGAATGCATTTTATTTAATGAATATTCTGGAAACAGTCGAATAAAAGCCAATAGTCAATGAATATTCTTAAAACAATCGAATACACCAGTTATTCTTACTCATGAACAGCCTACCTACACCACAGAATAGGAATTTTATTAATTCAGAACAATGATCAAATGCTTAAAGTTCTTAGAGGAATGTGCTCGGCTCGCAGTCGAAACAGAGACTGAACTCATCCAGTCTTGCTAGTGATTTATCGAATTTTCGAGATAATTCTACTCAAGAAATCAATTAATTAACCTGGAAAGTTTTACAACTCGATTTGGATTAAAGTCAGATCATCTAAACTTTAGCAACACTAAATTACAACTTTTCGCGAAATTTGGGTACCAAGTTGCTAAAACAATTGCCAAGTCACAAAATTTGCCACTAATGGCCATTTTCGTGGAGGGGAAGAAATCTGCAATCTATTTTCCTTTTAATTGTAATACTGTATAGAAAGTAATGCGTAAAGAAATAGACAGGCTCTTGGATAATAGTCTTCTTGGATTGTTTCCAAGAATATTCATAGACTGGAACCTGCCTGTTTATTTTATTTCCTGAAAATGATTTAAAAAAAGGTTATTTACTAATAGCACTGCTCTGCATGACAATCTGCCCCAACACCATTTTTGCAAATTCTTATGTAAAATAACCTTCTGAATCCGATTATGAAGAGCATTTTTCACTATCACCCACAGTTATTTGGGGATGCTCCCCTATTTTTATCACTTTTCGGTATTTTTATGACTATAAGTTTGATTTGAAAGGGGGGGGATGAGATTATTTTAACTGTTAAATGTCTTCTGAGGGGCTACAGAAGTGAAAAATTCTAAAACATGAACATTTGCAGCAAATGAAAAATTTAGGGGTGGGGGGTGGGGGGGAAGGTTGTCACTGAAATTACAAATTACATTTTTTATATTTTATCAATTATTATTACTATTATTATTATTATTATTATCTATTATAAAATATATATTTTTATTAAAGTATTAAAATATTTCTTTTCCATTCTCCAAATCAAATTTATGGCCATAAAATTACCGAAGAATGATAAAAATTTGGGGTAGGGGTGGCGTCCCGAGAAAACGGTAAGCAAATTGAGCAAAATGGGGGTCATATCCGGATTCAGGAGATCATTTTACATAAGAATCAGCAGGAATGATATCAGTGCTCAATTTATTATTATTATTTTATTTATTTATTTATTATTATTTTTTTTTCAGAGCAGTGTGATTAGCCAGCTAACGCTTAGTTGATACTTAATGGATACGAGTAGTTTTTAGATACTTGCTTCTATCTATTAATTTATGCATATTAATTATATTGAAAACTTAAATATTTGTCTGTTTATTTCCCTGCAGTATGATTGATGTAACGACTTTAGTATTCAAAATGGCATTTTAAATTAATTCAAAATGATGCTAATTTCGGTTTTCAAAGAAACTGAATATGAAATTCACATTCACTTGTTTTAGAGTTGTCATTTATAAATACCATTCATTTAAAAGAAAGCAAAAAAAAAAAAAAAAAAAAAAAAAAACTATCACAATAATAATTGTATGTAATCATTATCTATAATACGCCCCCCCCCCCCCCTAAAATAATGCTTTGATTCACAGCTTCAATCATTTAACTTGATAAAATTTTCAGAAAAAATTTACTTCTATGTCAAATTATTTATCATTCATGCATAACTAAAATAAATTACTTGTTCTATGTAATTTTTATCTAAAAAAGTTTCTTCGTAAGAAATGACTTAAAGGAAGGCATCCATAAATAACTAAAAATGTGTACCTAATTTAAAAAAAAAAAAGCTCTGACTATCCTGAATATTAAATTTAAGAGTCATGTTCATTTTATTCAGGCTTTGTCAATTTAAACCTAAAATTTCTTACATGAAGCTTATCATTTTTTTTTCAAGAAATGTTATGCACGTATAAAACATATACGTTAGTTAATGTTATAAAAATCAGCTGGTCGTATCTTTACTCTTGCTTGTATATTTTTACGCCTGGCGAAGGGTCATGCTAAGTTTTTCGACACGAAACACCTGTTGTGATTCAGTCTTGTTTTGTAAACTCTGTTTTTCATAAGAATCACATAACGTATAAGAGATATAGTCTTACAGATGTTGAGATATAGCTATCCAGGAAAGTGGCATAAAAGTGCCAAAAGTCAAGCAATATGAATCAAAAACTAGACATCACCAGTTCATGACAGAATTCAACTGCATACTAGGTTTCATGGAATTCCGTACATGCAGTTCAAAAGTTAACAACAGTATCTGTGTCCCATACAGACACACACACATCCGTTAAATATAATCATAATACATTTCAAAATCTGTAAGTTCATCAAAAATTTAATTAAATTCCATATTTACTTCTTATGATTATAGTTGAAAATAAAATGGCCATAAAAACTTCGTAAAATTTCCTTTGAAAATTTAATATCTGGTTGGAGGGGGAGGCGCCAAAATCTCTCTTTGCCCCGGGTGAAAAAAATCCCAGTTTCGGCCCTGTCCATAGTGGTCCTTCCCGAACAGTTGACACACTTGGTATTGTGAAACGAGCTGTCCATCACGTTCCCTCGTACACTTGTCCATCTCTTGGAAATAGTAGAAATGGACGAAAAAAATAATAGTTAGTTGACGGAAAAAAGGGAACTCCAAAGGTTCAATGAGTAGAATGCGAAGGTAGAGATAGCCTCAAGATTTTGAGTGTGCGACACATGTACGCCGAACATTAACAAAACCTCTCTATTTTTATCAAGGACCACTGGTCTATATTACACAACAGAGCATGGTTCATATTACACGCATAAACAGAGCAAGGTTGTTTCCAATCATATATCTCTATGCAAATTGGCGCTAATGAAACACATGCCCAGATGTTTCGGAAAATAAGTACATTTGCTACTATTAATACGAAAATTATATTACAATTATCTAACAGTAGAAAGTAATACTTTCATTTTAACATACTTGTTGCATCAATGATCATTTAAAATGATACCTGAGTTTCATAATTGTCCTAATACAGGTACGCATGTACAAGTCACTTCTTGCTTTGGATAACAATAATATTCACTAAAGGAAATGAGATGGTTTCATAATCTAGTGTTGAACATATAAATTTCCTCAAGGACCGTATTACACGATGGTCCATATTACACGGTTCTCCGCTATCTCTCATAGAACGCAATGCTTTGGAATTCTTCTCAGTGTCCCTGTATACAAACCAGAGGTGATATTTACTTCCTTTTCTATAGAAAATATTCGATAATGAACTTGAATAACATATTTAAATTCTATTAATATTTTTGTAAATTAAATGTATTAAAATGTGGTTTATAGAAATACCTCTATTGGAACACAATGCTTTGGAATACTTTCGGGTGTCCTTGTACACAAACTAGTAGAAGTATTCACTCCATTTTCAATAATGAACATCTGATAAAGAACTCAAATAACATATGTCAGTTTCAGGAGATTCCATGAATTTTCGCGTTAGAGCGCGGACAGACAGGCAGACAGAAAGACGGAGGGAAAGAAAGACAAACTGAAGTCATTCACTCTTTTCTACCTTGTTGGAAAGTGTTAAACAGTTGAAATCATTAAAATATTTCAACCATGTTGGAAAGTGTTAAAAAGAAGTAATCTGCGAAAATTTCACACGATTTTGCTACTCTTTTAATATTCTTCCTCTCTTAACGTGTTTTAATTTGTAGGTGACCCCCCTAAAAATTTCACCTTCTAAATATTTTAACGATAGAGAATAATATTAATTTGAATTAAATTTGTAAAATTGTTGGTTTTACGTGTTTGAATGATTTTAATTTATGTTTTAAAATAAACGACCTTTTATTATTTTTACCATCTCATAGATAGCCCCCTAAAGTGAGCACTTCGGCGTAGAAAATAGATGTCAAAATTGAAAATAAAGTTGTATAAGTCATCATTTTCAAATTGCAATAACTCAGCGAGAGTTTCCCTTAGAAAGATGATTTTTTTCTTCTTCGTCTTAGAGCGAGGAAAATATTTTTCTAAATATAAGTCTAAATAAGTCTAAATGTAAGAGTGATCGTATAAAAATTAAATTTCTTGTTTTAATATGTATACAGCCACTTGTATAAAAAAATGTCATATCTGAAATCTGTTCTTAATTTGCACCAGTTTTGTAACTGGAAGTATATTTATATCTTTACGAGATTATCGCTGTATGATCAATTTTGAATCCAACAGTATATATATATATATATATATATATATATATATATATATATACATATATATGTATATCGCCTCCATCTAGAACAAATCGTGGTCATTTTCTTAATGCTTATATAAAATTTTTAAGTTATGCTACATATTATGAATAATCTAAATTGCGAGAGGGTTTTTTTTTTTTTTTTTTTTTTCCAAGAATTGATTCACAATCTAAAATTATATACTACTGGCCATTAAAATTGCTACACCAAGAAGGAATCATAATAACGGAATGAAATTTGTTTGACACATACATTATAGTAGGAAGAACAATTGATTAAAATTTCAGGAAATTTGGAGTAATATGTACTGAGAAAACAGTACATAAAGCAGCGACCTCTGTGAGCAATAACAGCACATATCTGCCTAGGCATTGCATCGAACAGCGATTGGATGACATGTAGGGGAAGAGCACTTCATGAAGTTTTAACACGATGCCACAATTCATCGATTGAAGTTACTGGTGAGTGGTGGGGGGCAGTCGCTTTTCAACGATTAAACAGTCATTTTCATTGGTGCGAGATCAGGCGAACGCGCTGGCCAGAGCAGCAGTCGAACACATCCTGTATCAAAGAAGGTCCGGACAATACAAACAACTTGCCGTCGTGCATTATCTTGCTTAAATTTTGCGCTACTGAGGCTTCGAATACTGGGCAAAGGGTCGTAACCTTAACTCATCAGAAATTTAATGGCCGCTGTTCAGAGTGCCGGGAATACGAACGTGAAGTAATCGAGACGTGCATCCAATGGGAACCCATAACATCATTGCGAATGATAGAGAGTATGATGTTGTCGAATCCCAGCTGGAAATGGGCGTTATTCATAATGCCGTTAAATACGGATAAGGCAATCTTGATGCTGTAAACAGGATTGTGATTTGTCTGAAAAGTGACTTCACGCCATTCCTGCGTCCAGGTCCATCGTTGATCACACATTAATGGCGTCCATATCAGTGATGCAGTTTTGAGGGTAATCAGAATTTTGGTAGCCGCATACTGAGTCACCACATGGATTGATGGTATGTGGTACCATTGGATACACGTCCCGGTCACCTCTTGTTTTCATTCCCGCCACTCTGAATTCCAGCCATTACATTTCTGACGAGTTAAGGCCCATCGCTCTGCCCTATGTTCAAGGCCTCCGAAGCGCAACACTTAAGCAGGACAATGCACGACCGCAAGTTGTCCATATTCTCTGGACCTACATTGATGCCGGATGTGTTCGACTGTTGCTCTGACCAGCGCGTTCTCTTGATCTCGCACCGATGAAAATGACTGTTTAATCGTTGAAAAGCGACTGGCCCCCCACCACTCACCAGTAATTTCGATCGATTAATTGTGGCATCGTGTTAAAATTTCATGAAGTGCTCTACCCGTACATGTCATCCAATCACTGTTCGATTGAATGCCTAGGCAGATAAGTGCTGTTATTGCTCACAGAGGTCGCTGCTTTATGTACAGTTTTCTCAGTACATATTACTCCAAATTTCCTGAAATTTTAATCAATTGTTCTTCCTACTATAATGTATGTGTCCAACAAATTTCATTCCGTTATTATTATTCCTTCTTGGTGTAGCAATTTTAATGGCCAGTAGTAGTTACTAAAACTTGCCTCTTGTGTTAGCATTTTTTTACAAAGATTTTTAAATAATTTTCATCACAAAAACACAAAAATACGCTCTCTCTCAGTACAAGATTCTAGAACTCTCTATTATACGGCTGTATTCACCAATAACCTCGACTCCCGGTAAAACACGAAAACTTGAAATGCGAATAAAGTCAGGGTAAACTTTTCAGCAATATTTGATGCGTTGCTTAATGCCATCTAGCGGCATTGTTACTTTCAGATTTTTCATCGGAAAATAACCAATCAAAGATTATATAAAATCTTCGTCGCCAGATGGCAGAAGAAGCCGGTCAGATTGTTTTAGATAGCTGAACCCTGCCTTTAGATGCTTTTATAATTTTTTGCGTTGAACCGGGAGTTGAAGTCGATGATGAATATGGCCGTGAGATAATTTAGGACAAGGTTACGCTTAGAAACGGGTTTATTATCCGCCGCCCTAAAGGAGTTAGGGGGAATTTTATAAAATCATGTTACAGTGGGTTTAGGATAAATCTTATAGGTAAACAATTCTCACACTGAAATTCGTGACCGCAATCCCACAGATTTCCCATGACAAATTTAGCTCTAAAAGGGGTCTCGAATTTACCCCCTCGTAGCAACCCCCCTCCACTACCAAAAAAAAAATTGTTTTTTGAAAATACCCTAAAAAAACGCATATGGCTATTTTCAACATCTCTGTACTATTTTTGGTTGAGTTCTCAGAAATTCGGAATTTTCGAAATTTCTTTTTGAAAAACAATTTCCATACCCCCTTAAAAAATAAAAATTCCAAAACCGCAGGTGTTTTTTTTTTTTTTTTTTTTTTTTTTTTTTTTTTTGTACTCAAGTCTAGTTTCTCCATGTGCAATTTCTTCAGCGTGAAGTAATTTGGAGCCAAGGTATGTTTACAAAAGTGTTTTTGCCTACTGTCACCACAGCATAGGGGATGGAGTGGGGATAATTTTTCAAAAATTGAAAGACGTAATTGAAAGTTGAGAACAGACATAAATTCCTACAAATTGTTTTTGAATTTCGTTCAGCTGTTCTCACATGATACTCAGACAAATATGGCGTTACAGACATTAAAACACAACGATAACCAGATATTATCAACATACTGATGTTATCACAAGATGGTAATCTGTCCAATAACTGTTTATCTGAAAAACGTAGTTCCTGAATAATAACAGCGCCACATATCGGCCAGTTAACACCTAAATTGAAATATCACGTTAAGGCGCAAATACGAGCATTGTGGACCCGGAACCGATATAGCGCAGGCGGCGAAGTCGCTAGCGCAGGCGGCGGTGACCCAAAGCAAAATTTTAAGCGATTTCATATATATATATATATATATATATATATATTTTTAATATATTTATAAAAGGATTTAAAATAGAGTGATTAAAGTTTTTCGAAAATTTCTTTTAATATATGGGTTGTTCATTGTAAAAATGAATTATCTCCTTGGAAATTGATTTTGAAGTAACGAGCATTTTTCAAATTAATGCGTAGGAAAAAAAAAGGTCAAGATTCAGTAAGTGTTATCGATTTTTGTGTTTAATACAAATCATAGTTATAAGAATTTATAAATCATATTAAAAATAATTTGAAGTAACATAGAAACTTCATTTTTATAATGAATATTTAGAAGTTTTAATTTTCTGAGAAAAACATGTAATGCCATTTGTGGGATTTTATTGCAGTTATTGGAGATTTTTGTTTTTTATAATGAAAGATGTGACAAAATGTGATACAATTAAACAAAAATATCTATATTTAAAAAATATGGAGTTACACCACTTTTACAATGAGCCGTCCATCTTTTGATGACAGACTTTGAATACCTATCGGTGAAAGTTTCTTAGAATCAGCGATATTTGAAATTCGTACTTAACAACTTATAAACGTGAACTGTATAAAATTTAGGAAACTTTAGAACAAGTCTTGGTATCTATGGTTCGTGGGCTATTGAACGACCCACTTTACAAAATTCAAACAACCCATCTGAAACCATATTCAGTTATGTGCAGGTTCTAGGCTGCCCAGACTTGCTCTAGACTATTGGCAATCTTATTTACATTAGCGAAATTTCCTCTAAAATTATACTTGGGAAAAAAAAAATAGCAAAGAAAGAAAGAAAATCTGACACTAAAATATATATAAAAAAAATGAAATTGCAGCTGTAGAAAGAATAGTTCCTTATCATCCTTATAATTTCTAATACTCTATGATGGAGAGTTCTAGAATCTCCTATTAAAAATATAGAGCATTTCCCTGTATTATCGTGGTGAAACTTATTGGAAATCTCTACGAATAAATGGAAATAGAAGAGGAGTGTTTTAGCAACTATATATATATAATTCTAGTTTATGAATCAAGTCTAGAAAAAATACCTTTTTATCAACCTTATAAATTCTTACACTATCGGCCATATTCACCATTGACTTCAACTCCCGGTTCAACGTATCCCTTCCGTGGAGGATCAAAATAGTGATGGCATGTCTGCGAACCACCTCTAGGGGTGTGTCCCAGTCCGTCACCAATTGTCCATCTGCGCAGCTCTAGTGCGACGTAAAACGCAACCATCCTTCCATCCATCCCGGTTCAACGCAAAAATTTGAAAAGTGTCTAAAGGCAGGGTTCAGCTATCTAACATAATCTGACCTGATTCTTCTTCCATCTAGCGACGAAGATTTTATATAATCTTTGATTGGTTATTTTCCGATAAAAATTCTGAAAGTAACAATGCCGCTAGATGGCATTAAGCAACGCATCAAATATTGCTGAAAAGTTTATCCTGACTTTATGCGCTTTTCAAGTTTTCGTGTTTTACTGGGAATCGAAGTTATTGGTGAATACAGCCGTTAGAAAGGTTAATTTGTATGTGTAGGTTGGTAATCTGTACCCAACACGCAGTTTAAAGGGATTTTGGACAATTTCTCTTTCCCTGATTTAAAGGTGGGGGAGGTAACACATTTTCAAAAGTATTTCTGCTCCAAATTATCTCAGGAAAGCGATTTTTTGATATGTCGATAAGTTATGAGTAACCAATACGAAATTATTTTCAACAAAAACTACGTTTTCAAACTTAAATATGTTTAAAAGTATATACTTAAATATGTTCAAACTTAAATATTTTAATCTTAGAAGAACGATTTTTGAAATGTGAATCGGTTGGTTATATGTATCTAACACATAGTGTAGTGAGATTTTGTGGATTCTTTCCATTTCCCACCCTTTAAAAGCGGGAGAAAACCAAAGATATAGATTGATCACCGAGGAGAAAAAGTGATTCCTTTTCATTTGAAAAAAGAACTCTAACTTAAGTTTTGCCTGGTTTCATTTTTTTTTTTTTTTTTTTTTTTAAAGATTTTACTTATAATGACATGGAATTTTGAGAATTACGTAAATTGTATAGTGACCAGCCAAGGAGGCAAAGCTTGCTAGTGTTTTAAATAAAGTATAAATAAGTGGCAACAATGGGGAAAAATGTGTTGCTTAATTTCATGTGGTTATAATCAAGATTTTTTTTTTGTTTTCTCTAACAATGATTTTAAACAATGTTTCCAACAATGGTCTATAATATGAAATTTATTGTTACGTGAAAGAATTGTGCGAATCTTTCACCGATTTCTATCTTTGTATGTGAGTTATTTTCAACGTCAAAGATTTAGCTATATATTTATTGCTATAAAGTCTACCAAAGCGAACTTTCTCGTGCATGTGAAATGTTTCCTAACGAGGTAATTCAAATAAAGTTTTCTAATATCAGTTTTAAACTAATATTTCCATCGGTTCATATCTTTGATGTCCAGAGGTTTAATTCTGTTGGATATTATCGTAAACTCTACCATAGATTAATTAGATCATTCTCGATTAATTAATATAAAGTCTAAACTAATGGTTAGTGAGTTAGTATAGGATCTCCTTGACAACTTTTTAATTTTGTTGCGGTTTTAGTGATGAATTAAAATAACTATCGCTATTGCATAAATAGACACCGAGAAACATCCCAGCTATTTTGGTGCCAAAATTTCAAATTTCACCAAGAGTATCTTATACTACTTCTTTTCAATATTCATAATATATGTATATATATATATGTGTGTGTGTGTGTGTACATATATATATGTATCTGTTCAGTGCATATTGATTATATTTTAAGCTCTTAATAATTTTTCTCTCGGTTGATTTCCTCTGGTTCCTTCGTATTGTCATGGTGAAATAATATATATATTTAAGAACTAAAAGCTATGAGTAACAAGGTTAAAAAATCAGGCATAAAGATGACAAATAACATATTAAATAAAAATTAGTCAAATGTAAATTTATATTTAACAATGTATGATAAATACAAAAATAGTAATATTAACAACTGTATCCATGCAAAGCACTATTGCATCAGGATAATTTTTTTGTTTTTCCACAAAAAGTTTTACTGATGTATCTGTGATGTAATAGCCAAAAGGCTATTTTGAGAGGCACACTAAAAAAATAAATAAATAAATAAATAAATAAATAAAATTAAATAAATGAAAAATAGTACATTGTGAGAAAGCGCATTTGCAGATGAATTGTACACAATACATCAAAACGTAGAAATAACTAATTAATAGCTATTTCAATGAATGTAAGAATGAACGAGCAAATAAATGCAATGCCAGTGCATATAGGATATAATAATGAAAAATAATTCAATATAAAAATAAGATGTTTAATAAAAGGGAAATTCACATTTATGCACAAAGATAGAATATTGAATATTACAAATATGTATGTACATATCTATTTCTGTATTACAGGTTTTCTGTATATATATGTATACATCTATAAATTTTTAGGGTCTCAGTACGGCGTCTCACTGACATTACAGCAGTAAAATTTTATAGAAAAAGTAAAATTGGTTAGAATCGAATCACCATTTCAGGGTTCTTAACATCCTATCACAGAGGCATTCTCCATACATATCTTAGGAACGTAAATATCGAGTTAATATTCAGTGCATTAATTACATAATAAAATTAGTCGACTTAGGTGGACACTCCTATACATTCTCCATGATATATTTGTTCCAATAAATATCTAGTATAGCCCATACAATATTCGTATTCAAATAAGTGAAGCCTTCTGAACATTCCTCTAAATGAAATGTCCCATTCATGAGGCTTCTCTACTTTTGGTTTGATACATTTATCTAATACTAAATTGCTGTTAAATTTTATTAAGATTAAAATTAATAATTTGAAATTCATGCAAATTCGTAGTACTTCGTATGCAATAGTCCACGTAATGCAAGTTTATGTAAAATGTGCCTTATTCCGACATATTAAGAAAATCGAAAATTTCGAATAACTTGCGTAGTTCTCAAAGTAGAATGTTCGTAGTCAACACTGCTCATTCAGTATCATACATGATATTTCAAAGCAGGTGCATATCTTCAGGATAAAAATAATTCTCATAATACACGTTTATGTAAAAATTTGTCCTGTACTCCCATCTTAATAAGATACTAAAATTCCAATAACTCAATAAGTTCTCAAATTTGAAAACAGAAAGGGTTTTCGTCAGTGTCATAAATAACATATTAGACTAACAAACACATACACTAACAAACTAATATACTGTCAAACTAAAAAACCTACGAATGGACAGCACATCGGTCTTGTGATTTTCAGATTCTTCAAACTACAAAACGTCCAAAAATGTCAAAAAACTGGAAAAATTTCTTCATACCTGTGGAATAATGAAAAATGAAAAATAGAAATAAAAAGTTAATATCAGCTTAGACGTTATTACCGAAAACATTTGAATTAATACAATATAAGCCATTTTTTTCCCGCATTTTTTCTATAAATAAATAAATGAATAAATAAATAACATTGCAAAACTAAATGACTTTGAACTTCTGGGAAGCAAAAAACATTTACAAATTTACATTTTCCTCTATCAGTTTAGTTCTAAGTAAAATTAAGGGGCCAACCACAAATTGAAAAAAAAAAAAAAATAAATAAAAAATATTTCGGATGACCTTGTATCATAAAATACTACAAAGAACTTGAAACTTTAACACATAGTTCAGAATTCGTATGCTTTTTTTTAAATGGGAATTACATGATTATCTAGACAAATATAATTTTTTATTCTAAAATCACGTTTTATTTTATTTTATTTTATTTATTTATTTATTTATTTTTGGTACGTTGGTACGTTTATGCTTAGAACAAGAATGTATTTCAACAAAATTTTACAAAACTTGACAAAACAATAGCGAACCTTTATTCTGATACATAAAAGGCACACGTAAAATTTTTGCAGAGATATTAGTATTTGTAGTAAGTATTTATTTATTTATTTATATTTTTATTTTTAACTGCGCATGTGGGAAAGGTAGAATTGCTTTATTATACTAGTTGAAAGCTTGATATATTGGCCAATTTAGGCCAAAAGTTTATTTAAATAGAGTAAAACTTATAAAAATTATCTGCAAAAGAATAAGCTATATTTTAACTATTTTTAGAGTTGGATTTCACAAGGAATTTTTAGTGATTGTGATCCAATTTTTAAAATCGCATTTAAAAAGGTATTTTTCTAACATTGGTTAAATAATCAGATCTCTAAATTAAATACGTGTCTTGTGAAAATCCTTATGAAATTTCAACTCTGAAAAATATCTGAAATCATTCTCATTATTTTGCCAATAATTTGCTTGGTTTTTATACTTTAATTTCACGTGTGCATTTTACGTTTCGGAATAATAATTCTGTAATAATTTGTCAAGTTTTCAGAAAGTTTTGCAAAATTTTGTTGAAATCCTTTTTTGTTAAAAAAAAAAAAAAAAAAAAAAAAAAAAAGTAACAAAACACACAGACACACACACACACACACATATATATATATATATATCTGTCAAAAAAGATTATATCTGTTATATATATATGTTTCTTTTTTTTGCATGTCTCAAGTTCAAGGTCATTTAGTTCAGTATTTGTTTAGAAAATAGAAAAAAAGGAAAGAAAGAAAATCTGTTATAATTGGACCAACACTGCAATTTGATAATGAACATAACATTCAAATTTTATGTTCATGTATTAATTTGTTTAAGGCATTATACAAGAGTTTCGAAGACAAAAAAAATCATATATATATATATTTGTATATACGTACACTAAGGGACAAAGAAAAAAAAAATCTTTTTCTCTTTCAGCAATTGTCAAATTTTTTTGTTTAAAAAGAAAATTGTCGAACAGATTTTATTACGTCGTCCTCCACGGACATTTTAGGATGGAACAAACGAACAAAATGAATGCAATTGTAAGGGAAATTGTAATTTAAGAAAGTATTTCAAATATGGCAAGGATATGACAGTTAATGATGCCAGAAAATTCATAATTTTAGAATGAAAAAAATAATAATAATAATAATACGTGAGACGGCAAAATAATTAAATGTTAACAAAATATTAGTAAGATGGTTTTTACTAAGATATAAAGTTTTTTGGCTGTTTAAACTGGAACTTTGGCTTGAAGCGGTCATGTTGCTCATCCACACGAATGAACGCACATTAAAAAGCAAATATTTAAAAAATCGATTTGTATCATGCTCAAAATGTAGAAAAGATTGAAAAAATTTTTTAATAAATATTTAATAAATAAATAAATAAAGTGCGAAAATTGAGTTTGCTAGTAATGCTTTAAAAATAGTGCAGCAATAGTTAAAAAAAAAAAAAAAGGTTAAACATCAGTTGATCTGCAGAAAAAGCCATTATTAAGGAGAAGAATTAAAAGAAAAAAGTTTTCAGGTAACCAAAAAATTATCACTTAATGATTGAACTGAACTGGTTTCCTACAATGAATTAAGTTTAATTTATTTCCAGCTGATCAAAAAAGCTAGAAGAACGACGAAAATGTGAACGACTTCATAAAAATTGCTATCTTAAAATATTCTGCATACATTATGGTAAGGAGGAGCATAACTCTTCAAGAAATCGGCCAAATTTTTAAAGGGTCAATTAACTCGAAATAAAACATGGCTATCTATTATAAAAGTGGCGCCTAACCTACTATTTTGAAGGTATCTCGTTTTTTTTTTTTTTTTTTTTTTTTTTTTTTCTCCCCGAAACAGCATTTCAGATGATAATGCACCTTGCTACAGGGCATTTGTGGTACGCTTGTTTGAGTCAAATTGTTAAAATTACCTATCCATTCCCATGAGCAACTATAATTCTGTAAGCAATAATATCTTTTTTCACTCTAAGTCAAATCCCACAAAAAATATCGTAGAATTTCTTTTTTACCAGACCTGGAAATAGTCTCAATCTCAATCCACTCGAAAATGTTTAGTCTATAAAAAGACGGGTGGAAAAAGAGAAGGATTCGAAATTTGCAGCCTATGTTTCTACAAGAAGTAGAAAAAAATATTTATAAGATTTGGTTTAGTGAATTTTTTAATATTTGTATGAAAACTTTGAATAATATATGCCATTTTGCACTAAAGCAGTATTTCCATAAAAAAGATGGAACTAACTCAATGCAGAATAAATATTTTTATTTCGTAACTGTTTAGATCTAACAAATAAGTAGTTATAATCCATATATTAAAGTATAACTTGTTCATTTCATATAATAAATCATAATAGAATGCAAAGTATTTGTTTATTATATTACGCTTAAATAGCTAATTTTTTGTAGATTTTTATCAAGTACATTATAGAGTGTAATAAAGCAAATTACTAAATCAAAAATGTACATGGGTATCATTTTATTCCTTTGGTACTATGAAAACATGAGAGTTTTATTTGTTTCAACTACTAGTTTTAAAGTTAGTACAAATAAAAAAAGGTATAAATCAATTTTTTTGAAGTGCGTCTTTGCGTCTTTTTTTTTTTTTTTTTTGCCACTTAGTGTATATATTATATTATAAATGAAATTTTTCATTCAGAATTTTGAGAACATAAAAAGGCAGCATTTAAAAAACATTTTGCAAAATTTTTATTGAGAAATTCGGAAAATTCAGCCTGTGCGTCTTAGTTTTAACCTTTCAACGTTCATTTATTTCGCAGCGAATCCAAACATTTGACATCATTTAACAATTTTTATGTAGCAGTATTTTTTAACACTTCCTCCTTGTTTTAACCAGTTTTTAAACTTTTGTTCCTTTTCTGTTCGATATATAGAAGCACTATTCGAAAATGTAATAAATATTGCTTCAAAGGAAGCTAAATGCATAAGCCACTTGAAGTTTCTTAGGGGGCGCGAGTGCGAATCGCTGGTTTGATGATGCACTCATGTCTAGTTTTTTACATTTAATGAAAAGGAGTATTATTTTCACCTGAAACAATTTTTACGAGTTTTTGTAGTTGATAATATTTACTAACAAAGTGTTTTATTTATTAAATTAAATATTATTCGAATTTAATAAGCTTAACTTATAGACGTTTCAAACCAACAATTTCTTGAAAAGGGACAATGCTATTTATTTTTTATTTTTTTTAATATTTATAATCAGCTATGTGTGTAAAAGCCATTTTTAAAATTAGTTTAGTAATTTTTTAAATAAATTAAGTAATGAACGTCAAATGGTTAAGGGTGTTCAGAAAAACGTTAGCCAAAATATCTTTAAAACTATAATGCATCGGTCATATTAAATATTTACAAAATTCTTTAAAATAGAAATGACTTGTAAGTCAACGAAGACTTAAAAAAGAAAAAAAAAAGTTGAATTTTGAATTTTTGGCAGATTTGTATGCAAAAACCGTACAATTTCGGTGCATTTTATTCCATGTATAACCTTATAAAATAAGTTATTATCATAAAGAAAGAAAAATCTTTCGTTCACCCACTTGTCAATTTTATACCCCAAATTAAAAAAAATAGAATACTTTGTCACTTTACAAAATTAAGTTTAATCTAGCAAAAAATAAGTACAAAATGGATATTTAAATGAACGTGTAACCTTTCTTAGGCTTTAAAGTATACATAGCATTTGATATACACTTAATTCAAATTAATACTAAACTGAATTATTAAAAAGCTTACAGTGATGATGGTTTAAACAGAGTCAAAATATTAGAATATTAAAACAAAAATAATAAATAAATAAACTTTCATACAAAACAATATTAATACTTTGTCGCGTCATCTTTTGCTAGAATCACAGCACTGATCCTTTCAGGCATGGATTCCACCAGCTGTTTACATTCGTCGTTACTGATACTGTTAAATGCACTCTACAGTGCAGCAATGAGTTCAATTTTGTTGATGGGAACCAGGTCCTGAACCTTTTTCTTTAGATGATGCCACAAATTCTCGATCGGATTTAGATCCGGAGAGTTACTTGGCCAGTTTAATACCGAAATTCCTCTTTCTGTTAAACCATTTACGAATCGATTTTGAAGTATGCAACGAAGCGGAATCTTGTTGAAATATAAACGCGTCTTTGCATAAATCCTCAGAGGAGGGTATTATGTAGTGCTCCAGTATATCTCGATACACTGCGGAATTTACACGTTGTTTTAAAATATATAATTGTCCTTTTCCAGAATCAGTCATGCATCCCCATACCATGACGGATGTCGCAAATTTGACGGAACGCCTTATACAAGATTTTTCAAAAGCTTCAGCTTTTAAACGCCAAACCCGAACATCTCCTTCGACAACAGCTATTTGAAATAACGATTCATCACTGAATAAAACACTTCCCCAGTCTTGTTGCCCCCCAAAGAACTTTTCTTTACACCAGAGGAGTCGTGCACGTCTGTTTTATGTTCAGCTTTGGCTTTACTTTGGGTACCCGCGATTGAAACTCCAATTTATGCAATCGCCTAAGCGTTGTTGACTTTGACACAACTCCAGATTCTTTCCAACACTTATTGTAATAAAAAACACTTTTAGCAATTACTTTGGACGATTCGTTTTAATTTGCGTTCATCTCTGGCAGTCGTTACAAGCTTTCTACCACATTTACTCCGTATATTCTTTAGTTGGTCGGTTCTTCTATATTTTTTTTAAAACCTTCGAAACCGTAGACTGCGAAACCTTCACTTGATCCGAGAAAAACTGCTGCTTTTTTCCAGCTTTAAACAATGATACAATACACGTTTTCGTTGTTTGCGAAATACCACGTTGACGACCCATTTTAAGCGAAAGACTAACTTATGATCTTCCGAACGCCAAGCTTTATACTTGTCGCAACTTATCGCTTTACAGATACGCAAATTTTTCTCTGCTTTTTAAACTTATCTATTGAATGAATTGATTATTCTAATTTTATGACCCATATAAAAAGTCAACATAATTTTTAAATGTGTTAAAGACCCTTAAATTATTAAAATATTATCTATATAGTTGTTGAAAATTGTTTTGCCAATTCCTGAGTAACATACGTCACTTTTTTAATTTACATACGTTCGTTTTACACGACGCATTGCTAAGTTCTGTTTAGAAAATACTGTTATTCTATTATTTCGAATCTGGGTTGTACAGTCGGTAACAAAAGTCTCTGAACACTTGCAACAAATCCTATATGAGAAAAGTACACTTAATACAGTTTTATCAAATAAATCCTTGTCGAATCCTGTTCTTAGACTGACTAAGAACAGGATTCGACAAGGATTTATTTAACAAAACTGTATTAAGTGTACTTTTTCTTATATAGAAATTTTTGCTAGTGTTCGGAGACTTTTGTTACCGACTGTACTTTAAAGAAGTATGCAAAGTTTAAATGAGATCGGGGCATTAGTTTTTCAGAAATCGTACTGACCGCTTTTCTAAAAAGGTTCTCGAGAAACCAGGATCCACTGGCTGAATGTTTTAAAATTTTTAATAAATATTTCAAAAAAAAAAAAAAAAAAAAAAAAAAAAAAAAATGTTGTTTAGTTGATGTTCTTTTACATGCTGAAAAGTTTGATTAATTTTTTTTTTTTTTACAATATTAAAAAAAGAGAGAAAAGGAGATTGAAAACTGCAACAGAATTTTATTTATCTTTATAAGAAATTATACCAATCTATGATTTTTCATTATTTGATTAGTTAAAAGAAAAAAAAAAAAAAAAAAAAAAAAAAACGCAATTATAATCAGTGTTTTTTAAATATACTAAAATTTATTTGAAACATATATTTTTAACATTATCGCTTATAATATACAACAGTAAAAATCACTTTAATAATAATAAAAAAAAGTTTATTATTATTATTCATTTATTTTTCAGGAAGCTGTTGTCGACGACTTCCATCAAGTCGAAAGTGTTTATGGGTAAGCAATACATTGCGCTATAACATTTCTAATTTTATTATTTACTCATTTATTTTAGAATGTTGATTTAACCGAGAACGATCTTACCTATGTCTGATGATAATCTGCTCAGTATATATATTTATATATTTAACTTTTTAAAATGCGATTTTGTTTTAGGTTATTTTGGAATCATATTTTTAAATTTGCGAGCTATCAATCTCTGAAATTCCCTCTTATGTCAGATAAGTCACTTAGATTCGGATACGAGGACTGATCACAAAATACAGTGAAACAAAAATGTACAAAGTAACAAGCGTACATAAAACTTTATTCAATCTCCTTCAAAATGCTTTCTTTCGTTGGCAATACATTTATCCCAACGTTGATTCCATGATTAGAAGCATTTCTGAAAGACTACTTTCGGAAGGGCCTTGAACTGCTCTATCATGACACTTTCAGTCCCAGAAATGGAGTCAAAACGTTTTGCGTTTAACACGGTTTTTATTTTTGGGAAGAGCCAGAAATCGTGTAATGCTAAATCCGGAGAGTAAGGTGGGTGACCAAAAACTAACAAATCAAAAGCTTGATATGACATGGCGCGTTATCATGATGAAGTAGAAAGCCACTGACCAATTTATTATTATTATTTTTATTATTATTTTGTCTTTTTCTTCATATATCTTCTCGTAATCGTTGTAAAAAGCCCTTGTAATATGCGGTGTTTACAATTGTTGTTCCCCTTGGAACGAACTTTGATCTCACTATGCCTTCACTATAAAATACAAAGAGCCTGGCCTTCACATTCAGCTTTGAATGACCAGCATACTTAGGGCAGGAGAGCCACTCGATTTCCATTAGGAACTGTGCATTTTCGTTTCAGAGTCATAGCCGTACACCCAACTTTCATCTCCGGTTATAATTTTGGAAATGAAGTCCGAATCTGCTTCGAAACGCTTCGTCAACACCCTGCAAATAGACACTCGAGTTTCCTTCTGTACGTGATTCAAAAGTCTGAGAACAAATTTCCCACTGACTTATGTCATTTGCAAAACATCGGTCAAAATCCTTTCCAGGGGACCCTACGAGATGTTCATTTCCTCGGCAAGCTCTCGAATAGTCAATCGTCGGTTTGTATATCATTTTTGCCACTTTTTGCACGATTTCATATGTTTTTGAAGTCGAGGGACATCCTGACAGTTGCTCGTCTTCAATCGACTCATTTCCGCTCTTGAATCGATCGTACCACTTATAAACAGTCTTCAGAGTCATCACATTATCACCATACAGTGATTTTAACATTTCATGAGCTTTTTTGGCACTTTTTTACAACTTAAAATAAAGTTTAATATTAGCAGGTTGCTCAATATCCATGATGTGCGAGAGATACCGTCAACACGATCTCACTATTTCTGTTCTAGAAGGTGACAGACAAGTTTCAACTTGTTCGTACTCATATTCAAAATATATTATCTGAACTAATCAGTCTATCGAATACATTACTTCAAATGGTTGTAACATTACCTATTGCTGCTATAAAAATATTTTACAACGTATTTTTCTTTATCAGGCAGATATATACATATGTATATACAGGGTGACCAGTTTAAAAGAGTACCCGTTGGTTTTTCTTATTACCATTAAATCTGACGGATGTGGCAACTATTCTAACACTGAAGTATAATTGTTTGAACCTTGTTTAAGTGGGGGAGACAATTTCTAACACTTTTGGACTGTTACATTCAAAAGATTATATTCATAAAAAAAAAAAAGAAATTGTGGTTTTATATCCGCAGTTCAAAAACTTAAGCAAACTTGATCCGCACTTCATTCACTGCAAGAATCTAAAGTAAATCCCCGACCGTTGCCAACAGTCCACTATAATGCGACGTTAAACTCCCTCTGCCTTCCTTTCTTCTAGCGTAGGTCATTTATTTTGTTAACCATTTGCCGGACCTAACGTTTTAAACAGTATTACCAAATTTGGGGACTCTTTTATTTAACTATTACCAATAAATTCTGCTCTTGTACTTATATTTTCTCTTCTGGTGTTATGCCAAACCAATATTTAATCTCCAGCAATCACTTGATTCAAAAAAGATTTGCTTTGTTGTTCAACAAGGAGACAAACATTGGAAACAGTTTTGAGTTTGTCCCGTTCCCTCAAAACGTGTAGAACCCATATATCAGGCGTCTAAGTCCGTTAAAGTTTTTAAAAAAGCAGTAAGGAATTATCAATGATAAATCTCTCCATAATCTTTTAAATGGTAACCCAAGGATTATAAAGAACAATACCACGGTTAAATTCACATGTGAAATCGGTCACGAGTTTTTGCAGTCACCCGATACATACCCATACATACTCTTAATTTCAAGTACATCGTACCCTCTCATTTACCTATCGTCCCTTTGTGCTTTTAAAAATACATTCGTGCGAAAGCGTTTAGCGATAATTTTACAACTCCTGTCATGTAAAATGTATGCCCTTGAGATAACGGTACTAATGCAACAAACCATGCTTGTATCATTGCGATATCTATATATCGCTTTTCGGCATTTGAGGTCGCAAATGGAAGACATTTTCAAGTGTGAAAACATTTGTGAGAGGTTATATAGAGTAGTGGAACGTATGTGCGATGCTATTAATGCCTGGCGTACAGACATTATTGTGCTGTATAGAGTACAAACGTCAAAATTTTTGAATCACAAAAAGGAATCCTCGTTTAAGTTAAGACAATTATTGCTTGCAGAAATTATTTTCTGGTAAAATGCTTGGTAAAGTCAAAACTCTAAATAAAATATGTCTTTTTTTTTTTTTTTTGGAAGAATCCATTTTGTCTTGATGAAGGGAAGGGCAGAAGTAATTCTCCCCGTATATAAATTTTGAATTTTGTAATTCATATAAGTGAATCCCCAATAAATTTGATAAATTTTATAAAATGCAGCATGTTTCTTTATACATTTTGCAACTAATCATATTTGTCTAATCACAGAATCGTAATCAGGGACATTACATGCAGGAGGATAAGATAGCTCGTGGGAGAATGAGACCAAGTTATTAATTTGTTTCAATGGTGAAAAAATAGAATATTATTTAATTTCAAAATAGGTTCGAATAATGTCGTGACTAAAGAATTAAAACTGCTATTGAGTTCTATTAAACATTTTGTATGATGTAATAAAAGGGACAAAAATTGAAAGATGATTATAATACATACAATGTAAAATGAATACTTTTGTTTATATTATGTTTGTTGTATCTTTTAGAAATTTGAAAACTGGTGAAGGTAAACTTTTCTTAATTGTGAATGAAGATGAATTTTTTGTGTTATTTCCTTCAAAAAAGCCAAAGAAATTTAAAGCTCTACGAAAATTTTTGTCAAGGGTATTCTGTTGTTAAAAAGAAACTCTTTAAGTACTTAATGCCTCATCGAAAATAGACATTTTATAAATTATCTAATCGAAATAAGAAATACAATAGAAGAAATATAATAGAAATAAGAAATATAATAGCAGTCAGAAGATATATCTTAAAGGTTATTTAATACAAGTTAACGAGGAAGGATTTCCCTCAGCTATGTGAATTTATGGAAGACTGACGAGGAAGGATTTCCCTCGTCAGTCTTTGTGACACTCGTATCGACGAGGATGGATTTCCCTCGTCGATACGAATCTATCAAGCCTTGGCGAAGATGGATTTCCCTCGCCGATACTATACTGCCAAGCATTAACGAGGACGTATTTCCCTCGCCGATAAGAATCTATCAAGCACTATGGAGGAAGGATTTCCCTCACCGATAAGAATCTCTGAAACACTGGCGAGGAAGGATTTCCCTCGCCGATATGAATCTGTGAAACACTGTAGAGGAAGGATTTCCCTCGACGATATAAATCTGTGAAACACTGTAGAGGAAGGATTTCCCTCACCGATATCAATCTGTTGAGCCCAGACGAGGAAGGATTTCCCTCGCTTATATGAATCTATCAAAGATTGAAACTTTTTATGAAATTTATGCTAGATGCTCAATAGGCATTTCTTGAATTCCAGTTAGTAACAAAAAGCAAATCTTCAGTTAATATATGTCCTCTAAACTTCATAGAATTTCTAAACATTAAAAAGCTATATTTAAAAAATGGAACATTTTTCTACAATAGTTATGTAATATTTCTAAAAAAAAAAAAAAAAAAAAAAAAAAAAAAAAAGAAAAGAAAAGAAAATAAACAATAATGAGTTAAAGTCTGTTTTTTTGTGTCTATATTTTTAAGATATTTTTTATTTTCTTCTTCTTCTTCTTCTTCTTCTTTTTACTTTCTTCTATATTCAATAGAAAAATGCATTGGTTTCGTAAAAATTTTCGACTTCCAGTTACCGACGGATTTATACGTTTTGAAAGATCTAGAACATGATTTGACCATTTTTAGAAAATAGCCGTCTGTCTGTGTGAGTGTGTGTCCGTGACAAAAATTTTGTGGCAACAGTATCTCCGGAACTACTGCTCAGAATAGTATATAAATAATTGTATATAAATTTATATGTGGATGCACCTTAACATATATTAGTTCCTATCAACTCTTTGTGTCAACCGTACAATAGGTGGCGCTGCTGTACAGCGATTTCCGTTATTTAAAGACAGGCTATATCTCAGGTTCTATTGCGTACATTTAAACAAAACTTGATGTTAGAGAAAAAGATTATGAGATTCAGTTAGGATGCTAATTAGCCAGTAGAGGACGCTGCTATACATTAATTTCCGTAATTTAAGGAAAGGATATATCTCACTAACTAATCCATAGAATTACATATAAATTTATATACAGATGCACTTTGACATAAATTAGTGCCTGTACACTTTGGGTGTCAACTGCTTAACAAGTGTCGCTGCTATAGAGCGATTTCCGCAATTTAAAGATAGGTTATATATCAGGTTCTATTGCGTATCATGAAACAAAACTTGATATGTGAGAAGGCCATTATGAGGCATTATGTTGATTCAATTTAGATACTTATTGGCCAATAGGTGGCGCTGCTATGCTGCAAACTTCCTTGATAAAGGGAAGACTCAACTTCTAGGGCATATAACTTCACGAAACTTAATATGTGAGATAACCATTACCAAAATGCCTTTTTACGTTGTTATTTATCTATATATATAAAATGAGTAAACTCACTAATTCACTGATCACTGTCTCAACACGGCCGTGGTGATCCTATGGGAGATAGAGTCACAATTTTTGGTGATAAGAGGTTGGTTTTAGGATCCTGACACTCACTAAAACGGGATTTTTCGACATACCTCCGTTCTCCCCTGGGGGGGGGGGGGCAGAATGCAAAAACCACCTTTATAAGCATAACTCGGCTCCAAATTACTTCACGATTAAGAAATTGTAGATGGGGAGACTAGACTTGAATACAAAAAATTTATTTTCTGCGATTTTGAAATTTTTGATTTTTGAGGGGAGGAGAGGGTAAAAATGAAACTTTCGGAGGCGAAGAAGTCAAAAACACTTTTATAAGCTTATCTCGGCTCCAGAAACCGCTGATGGGGAGATTTGACTTGAATACAAAAAAATTATTTTCTGCGATTTTGGAATTTTGGATGTTTAAGGGGGAGGGGCTAAAAATGATTTTCGGAAACGCAGAAGGCAAAAACGCATTTATAAGCATAACTCGGCTCCAAATTACTTGACGGTGAAGAAATTGCAGATGGGGAGACTAGACTTGAATAGAAAAATATCATTTTCTGCGATTTTGGAATGGATTTTTAAAGAGGAGGGAGTGGGTAAAAATGATTTTTGGAGGTGCAGAAGGCAAAAACACCTTTATAAGAATAACTCGGCTCCAAATTACTTTATGGTGAAGAAATTGCAGATGGGGAGACCAAACTTCAGTACAAAAAAATTATTTTTTGCGAATTTGGAATTA
Organism: Salticus scenicus; assembly: GCA_963930645.1. Taxonomy (NCBI): domain Eukaryota; kingdom Metazoa; phylum Arthropoda; class Arachnida; order Araneae; family Salticidae; genus Salticus; species Salticus scenicus. Next base: position 53,642,105 of record OZ005662.1, on the reverse strand, counting down.
TGGATTTTTAAGGGAGGGGCAAAAAGGATTTTCGGTGGCAAATTTAGCAAAATACGTATTTTCGAGTAAAATTCAACCAGTAAATAGCTCAAAGATATAAAAAAAAAAAAAAAAAAAAAAAAAAAAAACTGCCAAGCTTCGTCTTGTAGGTATTTGGAAAAACTCATTTTTGATTTTTTCCGATTTCTGATTTATTTATTTATTTTATTTTATTTATTTTTTTTTGGTGGGGGAGGGGGGAGTTAAAAGGGGTAAATTCGTTTTGAAACATAACCCTGCTTCAAATAATCTCAGGATCTCGATTTTTTATTGTGTCGGTTATGTACGTGTATGCAACATGAACTATAAAGGGATTTTGTTAAATTACTCCCTACCCTCTTAGGGGTGGGCGGAAAAAAAAAAAAAAAACACGTTTTGAAGCTTAAATCTGGTCCAGATTACCTTAGAATGGCGAATATTGGTGTGTGGTTTTGATTAAACGTACGTAATGTGCACTTTGATGTGATTTTGGAAATCTTTCTACTTTACCCGTGAGAGAGGGGGAGTAAAATGCAGGCAAGGCTCTACCAAAGGCATTGCTGCTCTAGACTCGAAGTGTGGCATGTGGGAAAATCGCTACCGAGGGTAGCGAGAATTTTAACTTAGATTTTGTATGATTTCAAAGATTTTTTTAATATTATTATGATATGGTATTTTGAGTATATGGTATTATGATATGGTATTTTGAGTATATGGTATTCTCATTTCAATATAATGACCAGCGAAGCAGGCAAAGCCTGCTAGTACGCAATAAAACTTTTTTCTTTGGTAATTTATTTTCATCTTTCTCTAAATGAAGATCATTTGTATTCATCATGTTAGATAATTTTAATAAATAATAATTTTAAAATAATATTTGCATTTAACGAATTTCTATAAGAAATTATAGAAAGAAGTCTTGTGGTGCCTACAACGTACTAGTTTTTTTTTTTTTTTTTTTTTTTTTTTTTTTTTTTTTAAATTTCCCTATATGCAATAATGTACTCCCTATATCCAATCTCCGTGTAATAGAAATTTCTTTACATCAAAGTTTTATTAATCTCTTCCATCATTACCTATTAAAATAGTTTCTATATATGTACATTTTTTTTTTCAAAATATCAAATATTTTTCGACTTTTAGGACAAATAGCCAAGTAGAACAAGAACGTTCTGTGAACGTCTAATAATGTTAACAATCGTTCAAACACCGTGTTTCGTCTCCAAAGAACATTCTATTACACGTTCAAAAATAGTATTATTTAGAACATTTTGAAAAGGTTTATTTTGCATCATCTATAAAAGATACAATTCTAGTACTATGAAAAACGTCCAAGTGTATCACCGTCGTAAAAAGTTCAGTCTCAGTGTAAATATAACTAATTTAACAAAATGCTTTTTTTTCCTCAGATTTGTTGCCTTATTTTCAGTTTTACTATTTGTTGATACGTCACGATAGAATATCTATTGCAAAGTAATATTGATGAAGAAGGAAATTTACAAAACTTTAAACTTTGATTATTTATATAAACTCTACTAATTCAGTTTGGGTACGTAGATCAATACGTCATTAGATCAATATGAAGTCTTACTTCGCCAAATAAAAGAAGCACCAAAATGGTTCCGAAACAATGTATGTTCTGGAAATACGCCACCCGTTATAAATCATAGCTAAAAGGATTTTTCCTGGTGTATTATTTAAGTAGTTTCTTTCTTTCTCCCCCTTTTTTTTTTTTTTAAATTGTTATTTATAAAAACATAAATTATTAATAACACAAGGTCTTCTTATCGATGTTTGCAAAGCTTTTATTTTTAATTTTATTTTTTTGTTAGCATCATCCTATTCTCCATTTTGTGTTAAAAGTTTTACGTGTGGCTACGATGCTTTTTTCTAGTTTTCTCTCTGGATTCCATTAAGATTTAATTTAATTTATTAATTTAATTTTTTAATTAATTTCTCATTCAATATGGTTTTGCTGCTTCGATCGAGGCTGGAACAATATAAACTGCTATGATTAGCTATATTGTTTTACGAAATCGATGCAGCTTTCACAGATTTATGAAGTACATGACCCTGATGAGTATTTACTTCTAATTTTAAGTGTTTTTATACAATTATTTCTGTGGTCATTTATTTGTTTTCTCTGTCATTAAGTTTAATGGTCCTTCTTTTATTATTATCATTCATGTCGGCGTAAGTAATTTAAATTGTTTTTGTCTTTTATTGGTTCTTAATCTGTATCGCAACAATTTTGTGTCAGTTTTTCCTATTAGCTAAAATCAGTTCTAATATTTTGTTTTGGTATTGTTTTGTATCTATTAATTGCTAAATTTTAAGATTAAATTTTATTACGATATCTATCATTATATATATATATATATATATATATTAATTATTCATGTTTCATTTAAATGTGAAAATATTTTGTTAAACATTATAGATATCACAAAAATTATCGGTTAGAAATAGAATATAGTAAAACCTTTCTAAAAGGACATCCACTGTGCCTTTAAATATTAGGACTTTCCCAGAAGTGGTCTCTTAATAGAGGTTCAGAAAAATCTTAATTCAGAAAACAAATTTTTAATGCTTTTAACTATTCAAATTTACATTTGTCGATAGATTTTTCTGAGAATCATTAATTTTTGTTTTCTTTAATTTTGGAGGCTTTCAGGTATAAATTGGTTTTTCAAAAAATATTTTATATACCAGAACAAATTATTTAACTTAGTATTATTTCTATCATAAGTTATTTATGACATAAGGTTTTTGGATTCCTATTTGAAGTACTACTTATATTTCATTTAAATGTGAAAATATTTTGATAAAAATTATATGTATGGCAAAAAACAAAAAGAAAAAATATGTAATTTTTTGTTTATTAACGAAAAAAATTGATGAAATTTGAAATGCAAGTTGGTCTTGTGGGGTACAGGCTGTATATTATATTTTTGTGTTCGTGAGAGAAAATTTAAAATAATTAGAAAACTGCCATTTTTAATTCCACTTCAAATACATGTGACTTAATATGAAGCAGATTTTTTATTTTTTTTTCTCCTAACAGTTTCCATACAATCTTCTGCTGTTGCCACCTAAAATTCATACTTTAGTTAATTTTAAAAAATCTAATTATCCAATTGATAAGATGATTAATGCATCGGATTCACAAAAAGTTTCCCTTTCATTTGGTATCTTATTTGTAACGATACGACTGATATTTCTAATTTATTTTCTAATCTTTCTGATTTATTTTTCTCATTTTAAATAAATGTACGTTTCTTTTTTTTTTTTTCTTTTTTTTTTTAAATTATTATTATTCTGTCGAAAAAAAAATTCGCAACAATTAAATTATGGATAAAATTTAAATGGATTATTTATCCGAAATTAGAAGGTTATTATTTTCACATTTTAATTAATTAAGAAAAAACTAATCAAAAATTCGAAAATCTAACTTCGATGTGCACAATGACCCTTCGGGGGCACCTTTGTGTTAAATCTCGTGACTGTCCGATCTACCGTTTTCGAGAACAGTGAAATATATATACAAATATTGCTCACTTAATAGTATAAGATTAAGGCTTTATCAGATACAGCGACTTCTGAAACAACCAATTTTTGAGCCAACATTAGCGTCGATTTTTTTTCTCGGCGAAAATACCGTAAAGGTTACAACAGACAGCTGAAAATTTGGATGAAAGAAGTGTATCTCTTGACGTTTATCAGTTTTCTTGGCGCGAATAAAATACGGAATGATTAGTGTTAAAATTCCCTTTCATTTGTGTAAAATATCGCATTATTATTTCTATTTTGATGTTTGTTACAACTATTGTTATAACGCCATACGAAAATAAAAAGATTAATTCAAAATTCTTATCATTTAACGGTAAAATAAATGCGCTTAACGATAATATTTCTTGTTCATATCTCCACTTTAAGCGATTTCCGCGTTCTGCCATCTTGGAAATAGTATCAAAATAGTGCATCCTGATTGGATGAGTCTGTAGAAAAATTGTGTATAGGGACAATTTTATCAAGACAGCTCTGAAAAAGTTGGGCAAGTTCGGTGTGCGCTATCACACTGTGTGTAAAGACAATTTTTCTCGAAAAATCGGCGCAATAAGAGGTTGGCTTTAAAATCGCCTGTAAAGTCGTCGTGTCCGATACGCGCTTTAACCCTTTGCGGCGCAAGGTAATTTGGATCATTTAAATTACACTGCCACACGATCAAAATTAAAATAAAAGAAATTGACGCGTTTTTCTGCTACGTTATAAAAGTAAAATTTTGCTAAAAAATTTCCGGGATGAGTTTTGCAATTGAAAATTAAAATTACATGATGCTGTAGTGGCATCACTGCCCCTGAAAAGGTTAAATAATTTTTAAAATAGCTATAAAAGTAATTAAATTCAGATATTTGTAAAAAAAAAAAAAAAAAAAGAAAAAGAAAAAGCCATATGATTTATTTTTTTTGTTTTAAAATTTTATAAAAGCTAAAACAAAAATAAATTTAAAAGTATCTTCACATTAAAAAAAAAAAAAAAAAAGCAAAATTCTTTTTCCGGTATGATATTTCCTTTTCAATATTCACAAAGGAAATTCCGAGTCTTTTTAAAGCTTGGCTCATTGTGTTTTAACTCTTTTTTTTTTTTTTCTTTTTTAAGAATCAATAATTCTCAGTATGGCTATTCTTCATTTTAGTTCCCATCCTGTAACAGAATAGGAGACTAAAATTCATTTTTTTAAAGACAAATTTGGATCGTAAAGTATAAGAGGGCATTGTTTTGTGTGGAAAAATTTCCTTTGTGTAATACATTTCATAAAAAGGGGAAAACTTTTACTATTCGCATGAAGAAGCTCATTACGATCTTTTAGAAATGAATACGTAATAATTGAAGTAAATTGATTTACATTGTTTCACTATACTACACGAAGGAAAAATGAAAGATATTTTCTTTTGCCGAAGAATTCCTTTTCAATGTCAGTACGTTTTTACACTGACGATGAAAACCTGATGATCTAAAAAGACCACCTACATTATGATTTAATGGCTCGAAAATATAAAATGGTAGACAGACATGTACATGTGCAACATTTTATACATACTATTGTGACTTATTCCTCAAGGCCTGGCCGAGGACTAGAGCAAGTTCAAGATGTCGTGAATCCTAAAAATTCGTATGCAGGAAAAGGCGTACAGTCGAGCCACGTATCCTAAAACTAGCAGTGAGGACGCGTCCAAAATGTTGAAGGGATGCCAGATTGACCGACAGTTTGAAATTTGGAAAACATCCAGTGATTCTGCGTTCTGTTATTGCTCATTTTCTCTGAGTCAGATGACTGTCACTCCTATTTTAGCATTGGACTCGTTGAGTGAGCACTTGCGCAGATGCTTGCATGATTTCATGGTTGGTTGGTGGTTGGGTTTTACGTCGCACTAATTCTGAGCAGATGGACAATTGGCGACGGTCTGGGACACACCCCTAGAGGTGGTCCGGAGGTATGCCATCACAATTTTGATCATCCACAGAAGGGATGGCTCTCCCGCTTCAGTAACCCCCAGAGGTAGAAATTTTGATGAGAACATGGTGGACTTTGCGGCCACGACAGATTTTACGTGCACCGGCCACCATTAGTGTACACGATGGTCTTTGGCCAGCTCAAGTACCGAACCCGCAATCTTCCAATTACGAGGCCGGCGCTCTACCGACTAGGCTACTGCGGTTCCCATGATTTCCTGAAATGTAGTCGAAGAATAGCAAACATCTGTTAATACAGAAGCTCCATGCAATTAAAAAGTTGTACAGGGGAGTCTTGTGCGGAATAGGGCTCTCACAAAAGGAAATTTGGATTCATGAATTTTTATATATAGTATTTTTAATTAGATATCAACGATTAGTGAATATGTTTAATAGTCAGTAAGCAGATTAACCATTTAATTCCTTTTCAAAAATAATGGTATTAAAATTTCCTTTTGAGAACCCTGGTGCAGAAGTGCATCTACGACCGTATTAACTATTAACTTCAACTCCCAGTTAAACGTAAAATCTTGAAAAGCGCTAAAGGTCAGAGTGCAGCTTACCATTTAATTTGGTCACTTTGCTTCTGCCATCTAGCTTCGAAGATCTTTGATTAGTTATTTTCAGCTCAATGCGCTAGATGGTAGAAGCAACGCGTCAAATTTAGATGGTAAGCTGCACCTTGGCTTTATATGCTGTTTAAGTTTTCTGTTCAGCCAGAAGTTGAAGTTATTGGTGAATACAGGAGTTTCTTCAACTTTGAAAACTTTTCTGTCCAATGATACCGATATGTCTACTCATGAATCTGCTGATGGTGACCTGTACAGCTAGGAGATTTCCCAGAATTTCATGAGTGAGACGGAAGAATCCTCCGTAATTTTTAGTTTGAACAGTCGCGTTTGAGCAGTCGTAACTTTTAACATGTGTATAAATTTTCAGCTTACTGGAATAAGGCGTTTAGACGCTATCGCACTTAAAAAAAATTTCGGCCCGTAGGCCATAATGTCAAAGACTTTTTCTTTGTGTTCCTGTAAAAAAAACTATAAGCGCTAGATCCCCCAAAATCAATAGGGTTCGTCTTACGGTGACCTATAACAATCATACCAACTTTCAGCTCATTTGAACAGAGTGCTTAGACGCTATTGTACTCATTCACCTACATACACACATACACACGCACATACATACATACATACATACATCACCGTAAAGATATTGAAAATGAACTCAAAGGATCTCAAAACGTGCAGAAACACGAAAATCTTAAAGTCAGATTTTGGACATGATTGCAATACTTTCCTTACATATGTATGTTCGGAAAGTAAAAATGTACTGCACACATTCTTGTTTAAATCATTTATATTTAACCTGACAAATAGTTGTAGTAAACGCCACTGCCTTATATATACGCCGACGTAAATCTAGTGGCTCCGCACGAAAAGGCAAAATTCTTTTATAAAATAATGTATTGTTTTTAAAAATGCGCTTTTATCTTTTAAAGAACACAGTAATATTTGTTCTTCAAAGGGGATAAAACTTCGGAGGGCAAGCAAAGATACAAGTTACAGATATAAGTTACAAATAAAATATCTTTAAATCTTATGAGATATCTTTAAATCTTATGATATATCTTATGATATGAATGCAAGTTAATTCGTTTGTCAAATAATTCCATGAATAATTAAAAATTGTATTAATTAACGAACTATAAATGTTAAAATTACTTTTATTAATATATATATATATATATATATATATATATATATATATATATATATATATATTATTTCTGTTCTTACCTTTTTTCTTTTTCAACATCTAATTATTAAAAAGGTAACAGGCCTTGTCCACTTCACTTGTCACTATACTTTTTTCGGGAACTTTTTTCTATATCGCTTTATAAACAATAAATAAATAAATAAATCACTGAATTTGCTCAAAAGTACGCTTCAGGTCCCCTCTGCTTTCGACAGCGTCTTGCTCATCAACATAATCTCAGGTGTCTGTTCCTATTGTCTGCGACAATGGCTTACCAGTGGGCTTCCATTTGTGTGCTCATCAGAGAAAATTTTGAAACAGCCAGTATCGGAAAAATTGAAGTAGCCACTTTATATTTAAATCTAAAATACATATGAACAACACTATACGTGGTGTACATTATATTTACTTTCACGTTATTTCCTATATTTATTTAATTTATCCGGTCAATCATAAACTGACAGCAATTTCACGCCAAATATAACATTATAATATGCTAAGAGCACTACGTCTATATCATGAGACAACATAATATTTTGTGATTATACATATTTCATGGTTAGTTAATGGTTATTGGTATATAGAAAAATAAGTAAATATGTAAACTGATCGTGGTACAAACTTAAGAGAGCTCTTCTTTGCGACATTTAAATATTTTGTCTCAATTTTAGACAGAAATACATAATTATGCAATTATTGTTTCTGTTTCTTTCTTTCTTTTCCTTTTTGATTTGAGTTCAATGTTTCATAATTCATTCACATTTTGATGCGCTACTTCGCTTAAAGTGGCTGTCGTGAAAGTAGAGTCCTTGGCGAAAAATGTCCGATCTACTTCAGCATCAAAATTTAAGAAATTGCCCAGGATTATCGATAAATAAAGCTCTTTAAAAAATACTGAATTAAATTTCATACAAAGAAAAAAAGAAGTCTAAAATTGAGGTATATTAAAAAGGTTATGAAACAAAATTCGGAAGAAACATAGTATACTTTTATTATTATTATTTTATTTTAAAGTTATAATGACACCATTTTGTCATATGCATGACTAAATTTAATATTCGACAATGTTTTTTTTTTTTTTTTTTTTTTTTTTTTTCACGTGAAAGTATATTAAATTTTATGTCTAAAAAAATTGACTCGCAAGCTTTTTGGTAACAATTAAAAATTTAAATGGCTAATTTTGAAGCTATTACAAGGTCATTATTTTCATATTTTAAATTAATTTAAAAAAATTGAATCAAAAATAGGAAAATCGGACTTCGAGGGGCACCAGGAAATGCCAATACTAACCTTCATGCAAATTTGTGTAGCTCTGCAATCAGCCATTTATCTAAAAAGCTCTGGATACACACACACATATACCTTATTTTATGATATATAGATATATCACTAAATTCGAAACACATCTGCTTTTATTTGCTGCTCGTATTATTGAATTATACGTGAATACATCCTTTTTTTTTTTTTTTTTTTTTTTTTTTTTTTAAGAGTCATTCAATTATGAATGAAAATTTTATATAATACGTGATAAACACTTTAGTATGGGATGAAAATCAAAGTATTGTCAAATATACTTATGTAAATTGTAACACCATGAAGAGAAATCGAGAAATCGCAGCCGGCACGCAGTGTAGTGCCACAACAGTGATGCGTGTTTGAAAAAAATGGACAGAGGAGAATCAAACAAGCCGAAAACCTGGCAGTGGGGCACGCAATAGAACAACGGCACGAGACGACAGACACCTCATCCGCGTGGCTGTGACGGACCATAAAGTGTTCTCTCGTGTGTTAGCACAACGTTCGAGCACGGCTACAGGTGTTTTTTGTCTTGCTCTACAGTTCGTCGCCGTTTGCTGCAGCAAGAACTGCGTGCAAGGGTTCCTCTATGCGGAGTTCCTCTATCAGTGAATCACAGTCCCCTCCGAGAACGTGGCGTACACAGGGGCAACAAATTGTTTTTTGCGATGTATCTCGCTAATTTCTGGAGTACAATGATGGAAGAGAACGCGTCAGACGATACAGGGTAGAACGTCTGCTCCCATAGTTTGTTATCCAGCGTCATACTGCACAGACACCTAGCATCATGGTGTGGGGAGCTATTGTGTATAATTGTCGATCCCATCTAGTGTATACTGTAAAAAAAAAAAAAAAAAAAAAAAAAAAAAAAACTGTTAAAAGTGCACGAAAAATCTGGCAGCTGGGGTGCCAGTATTTCTCCGTCAAATATACAGGACAAAACTATACTTTTAACAAAAAATCTGTTTGATTTACAGGATTCCTGTGTAAAATATATGTCAGTGATACAATTTTACGGTTTTAAATTGTACATATTGACGGAGAAAAACTGGCACCCCAGCTGCTAGATTTTTACTGTACTTTTAACAGATTTTATTTATTTATTTATTTATTTTTTTTTTGCAGTGTACATTGCGGGCAACCTCAACAGTGGTCGCTACATAAGGAAAATTTTGGGGGCAGAGGTCCTTCGACGCATTCCGGGTGCTGTATTTTAGCAGGCTTGATGTCCGTGCACATGTTTCTCAGTCTGCGCAAGCCTTTTTCAGGGCACAACAGGTTTCGCTTCTTCCATGGCTTGCTTATTCCCCGGATATCTCGCGCATGGAGCATATCTGGAATTTCGTTGGTCGTTGACTCGCTCGTATAGCTAGTGGGGCGCACAATAAGGTTAAATTTTGGCGTCAACTCGAAGCCATTTGGAATGCCATTCCCAAGGATTACATTCCGAACCAGTTGTTACATTCAGTATACAGGCTATCATCGTTTAGCATGGCGGACACACAAAGTACTGATATCAGATGTTCTTTTTCTTCTTTTGTCTTGTACATTTGTTCGTTTATTTGTACCACTATCAGTAATATGTGGAATAAATTTCATTAAATTCTGACAATTCTTTCACGGTGTTGTAGTTTTCACAAACATGAGTGTATGAATGCAGCAAAGGTTTTTGTAGAAGAAATGCATTAAAAATTCTCTTGTAAATTTTAATAAAGCTTTAATTGTAAACAAAAATAAAAAAAAAATACTTGAGAAAACAGCACTTTATTTTCACTAACTCCAGAAAAAGTTAAAAGCTGTTTATATTCTAAAAATCATTATTTTAATAAAACCATTACTTCCACACTTATATAATGTTAAGCAATTTTTGAAGAGGTATTTTAATTACTTTCTGCGTTGGTATACAGTGTTTACTTTAATTTAAAGCAGTGCAGGTTGCTAAGAAGTGAAAATAACAATCAAGTTTTCATTTTACGTTAGAAATTATTATGATAGGAATTATAGCAGAATATTATTTTTTGAAGCGATAATAATATTCTTAAGAGAAAAAAGATATTGTGATGTTAATAAAAAATGATGAAAAAGTATTTTTAAATATTTATCATTACATTCATATATGAATGTTTATAAGTAGCTTTTTAAAAATTAATACTTTAATAATACCATTCATTGCGCAAATATTGATAAGCACGTTGTGGAGTTGCAATTTTTAATTATTTTCTGCATTGGTTTAGAGTGTTTACCTTGAGATAAAGTAAAATGGGTTTGTTTTTAAGAAATGAAAATCACTATCATTTCTACATTAGATTAAAAATTAATTTATTCAGTAATTTTTGTTTATAATAGATATTATTCCAGAATAAATTTTTTTGAAACAATAATAATGTTTTTAAGAGAAAAATGTATCTCAATATTAATAAAAGGTAAAGAAAATAAATCTCAGGTATTTGTCGTTAAATTCATAAATGTAATTTAACTAACAAGTAAGAATGAATTTTATTTATTTATATTTCGCTTTTTCAAAGTAACACTATATATATATATATACTAGCAGGCTTTGCCCGCTTCGTGGACACAATACTGAAATTAGTTGTCAAAATTCCATATCATTATTAATTAACCTGAGTTAAAGTTCCCGCTGTGCTCGGTAGAGGTTTTTCTCGCTTGCAACGTGAGGAGTCCGTGTTCCCACTGCCTTTGACAGCAACTTACCCGCTTCTTACTTCCCCTTTTCCAGTGGCTAAGTTTGAAGTTTTGCGAAATCTCGTCAAAGTACATAAATACGTACACCTAATCAACATCCACACACCAAAGTTCGCCAATCCAAGATAATTTAAGGCGAATGCAAAAGGGAAAACGTGTTTTTACACGCGTTTATAGCCCTCTGGGCACCAAGGGGGTAAGAGGGGGATTTCGTAAAATACCGTTACAATAAGGGTCGGATACATATTAACAATTTACGTACCAAATTTCGTTACCGCAGATCCCATAGATTTCTCAGGACAAATTTAGCGCTAAAAGGTGTGTCTAGACTTTGCCCCCTCGTAATCCCCTCCCGCCCCCCCCCCAAAAATAAAAATAAAATGTGTTTCGGAATTATCTTCAGGAAGTCGCATAGTCTTTTTTCAATATATTTGTTCCATTTTTGGTAGAGGTCCACTGAAAAATAGGGAATTTTCAGTATTTTCCCCCTTCCTTCCCTTAAAATTCGAAAATTCCTGAATGTAGAAAATGTATAATTTGTACTCATGTCTAGTTTCCCCATGTGCAATTTCTTTACTATGAAGTAATTAGGAGCCGAGTTATGCTTATAAACGTGTTTTTGTCTTTTGCCCCCGCTGGGGGGGAACGGGGGTGAAATTTCGGTAAAGTTGATAGATATAATTTTAAGCTGGGTAAAGACCTAAATTCCTGCCAAGCGCTGTTGAATTCCGTCCAGTCGTTCTCAAGTGATACCCGGACAAACGTGTTTTAGCTTTTTACCCCCCCCCCCCCAGGGGGAATTTCTGAAATGTTAATAGATATTATTTTGAGATGGGTGAGGAGCTAAGTTTCTGCGAAACACCGTTGAATTCTGTCCAGCCGTTCTCATGTTATTCCCGGACAAACGTATTTTTGTCTTTTGCCCCCCAGGAGTGGAACGTGGGAAAATTTCTGAAAAGTTGATAGATATAATTTTAAGTTGGGTGAAGACCTAAATTTCTGCGAAGCGCCGTTGAATTCCGTCCAGCCGTTGTCAAGTGATACCCGGACAAACGTGTTTTAGTCTTTTACCCCCCCCCCCCCCCAGGAGGAAAAGGGGGGAATTTTTGAAAAGTTGAGAGGTATAATTTTAAGTTGGGTGAAGACCTAAATTCCTGTCAAGTGCCGTTCAATTCCGTCCAGCCGTTATCGCGTGATACCCGGACAAAAAAGCGACATACAGAAACGATGAGACACACACACACACACACACACACACAGGCAAATTTTTCTGAAGTCATTTTTGGCTTTAATGGTGTGTGAAACATGAAGATATCACAAAATTTTTTGATTCTGACAAATTTACAGACAAAAGTCTGATTTTATTAATATATATATATATATATAAGGTAACGACACCAGTGCTCGTCACTCTTAAGGCCTTATTTTTAAAATGTTTGTTTTTTTCGCGTGGCATTCGTGTGGAATTTATGTATCAATATTATACTTTGGTCTATTTTATACACTGATTCTTCCAGTTGTTGTTAGACACTTTCAAATTTTCAATGCGTTAAGCCAATTTTTTTTTAAAAATAAAAATTAAACCTATAAAAATGCACCAGTGCTCGTCACTTGAAAACTGCGTTTCACCAGTAGTCGTCAGGTGTTTGCACCAGTGGTCGTCATGTAAATAAAACGCAACAATTTGCTCAATAGTTTGATTTTAATTGCGTTTTTGCAAAATTAAATGAAACAGAATATCTTTGGAACATATTTAGAACCCAAATCCATTATTAGGGTTTAAAACACAAAACATTAAATGGTAAAATTCAAAATATTGCGAATAAAACAAATTCATATGTGAAATAATTGGAAAATTCTTTGCTTTTAAGAAAAGTTTTCAAAATTTTATTCGTTCTCAAAAATATCTTTACTTAAAGCAGAGGGTAAGTAGCAAGGGAGGGGGTAATAATCTCGTTTTTAAGAGTGACTATGTTCCAAATTATCGCAGTAAGATTGATTTTACCATGCTTTTTATTAACGTGCATTCTTGTTTGTTTGGCCAGTACAAATATTAAAATTCATTTTTAACTAACTTCCCGACTACCTAGACATTTGAAACTTTCAGAATAGTTCAGAACACGATGAAAATGCATTTTTTAAATACTTTTAGCCAACTGCTCCGGGTCCCTGCAGCCTTCGGCAGCGTTATCAGTACAAATCTTGCAATCGATTTTTAACTGACTTCTCGGCTAGCTAGACATTTGAAACTTTCAGAAGACGGTAACAATGGATTTTTTAAATATTTTTAGCCAATTGTTTCGGGTTCTCGCTGCCTTCAATAGCATTTATATGATTTAAAAGAAAATTTTAAAACACGGTATATAAAACATCCTTTTTGTATTGCAATTATTTTTTTTTAACGTATGGGTTGATTATGCGTACCTAACATAGTATAAAGGAATTTTGAGAAATCCTTCGCCTCTCCTTCCTCAATAAATGTGGGGTGGATGCAAAAACACGTTTTCAAGAATAATTATTCTCCAAATTATATCAGGAAAGCAATTTTTTGATGCGTTGATTGGTTATGCGTACCCAAAAATACTGTAAAGGCGATTTCTGATGTGTGAGCTGGTCATACGCATCCAACACCTAGTATAAAGAGATTTTGCGAAGATCTTTCGTCTATGTGAGGGTGGCAAATATATATATATATTTTTTTTTTTTTCAAGCTCAACTCTGCTGCAAATTGTTTTTGGGAGGGGATTTATTTTATGCGTTGGTTGGTTGTGTGTGTGTACCTTACACGCATTATAAGGCGATTTTGCAAAATTACCCTTCCCGTCTTCTCTCGGCCGGGCGGACAAAAAACACGTTTTTAACCTTAGCTCTATTCCAAATTAACTCAGAAAGGCGAGTTTTGATATGTGGGTATTGGTTAAAAGTACGCAATATGTAATTTGATAATATTTCGTTAAAATTCTAAATTTACCCGTGGGAGAGGGGGGGGGGATAAAAAGCGGTTAAGTCTATGCCGAAGGCAGTAGAAGCCAATCATCATCTTGCGGGACGGAAAGCTATTACAGAAGCCAGCGGGAACACTAACTGCGGTTTCGACTGATGTCAATGTTTTTTTTTTTTTTTTTGATAATGATAGGAATTTTTTCCTATTTTATTTAAATATAGGGACCATCGAAGGTGGCATAGCTTGTTAGTATTATTCTACACATCAAGCTAATGTTATCAAATATTATGGATATTAATGTTATCAATGTTAATGTTAATTAATGTTATCAAATATTATCTTACAATTTTAATTATTTAAGACCAACAGTCAACAGGGTAATTTTGATCAACATTTTAACTATTTGTTTATCTTACATAATTAATATAATGTATAAACAGAAAACTTGCTTAAGAAATGTTTTTGTTTAATATTTTCTATATAAGTTTTTATTCACCTGCATCTAACATAACAAAAGAGCCTTAACATAATTTTGAACCGACTCACAGTCATGCTAACTATGAAATTAAGCCTTTGTATTTTATCATTTTCGAAATATATATGAATTAAAATTAAATTATCACGGTCAATAAAAAACTTAAACATCACTTAAATACATCTTAAATACATCATAAAAGTTTAAAATACATTAGACAGATGTATGGAGTAATCATGTCTGTTTTTCTAAAATGTATAACAGAAAACTAGAAAAAGCTCTTTATAACTAAATACTTTTAAGTGCCATTGTTTAATTTTTCCGGCAAAATAATATGGAAAATTTTTGGTGGTTTAAAGTCAGTCATAGTGAATTAAAGGTACCATGACTGACTGTATTTAAACAAGCTATACAAAAGTTACAAGTGCAATAAAGTTCACGTTCTTGAGGTTAAGATACATTTGTTTACATTTACGAATACCCCTGACGACTACTGGTGCCGATAGTCAAATTAAAGTAAAAATTATACCATCATAATTCTAAACGAAAATACAGTATTTTTCATCAAAAAAGTTACCCAGTTATTAAAAATGTTAAAACACCAGTGTTCGTCAGGGGTGACGAGCACTGGTGAAACGTGCAAAATATGCACCAGTAGTCGTCATACCTTAAAAACCTTTATATTATGTCAAATTTTAAAAAGTTGCACATAAATGGTATTCTGCATTTCATAAGCATTACATACAATGCTTTATGAGCAATGTCAAATGCAGCAAACAACAAAATATATCAAGAAATGCATATCCATTCCCTTAATCATTTGCTTTACGTTGACTCAATGCAATTGTAATTTAACGTATACTTCCCTTATTTTGTTTCTCCCTACTCTTCCCCAATAGTTGAAATCGAACTTTTTATGTCATAAGAAGCAGACGGCTTTGTAGAATCTTACGCGGGTAGATTCAAATTCATACAGGTTATAAAACGGTTATTTTAACACTTCTTTTAAGAGGGTGACGACTACTGGTGCAGATTTTAGGGGTGACGAGCACTGGTGTCTTTACCTTATATATATATATATACAGGTTGTCCCGTAAGTTTGTAGACATATTAAAAACTCATATTTATTGAATGAAATGATAAAACTGAATGCAGTTTACGAAAAAATAATTCTCGTGAAGGGCGATTTTTTTTTGGTAAAGAAACAAATGTAGTTAATTTTTTTTTTCAACGATAGATAGAGAAATAGTTAAATTAGAATAATGAAATAGTCCTATAAATTGCACAATTTTGCGATCAGAACAATTTATTTTTTATTTTGCCTCCTACTTGTGCATACATGAAATTTTAATTGCGATGCTGACTTGGTGGATAAAGCGTTATTATCGAAGATGTTTTCTCAATTTTGTGTCGCACATAATGATGGTATGGGAAACTGATGAGCGAATAATAAAAAAATAAAATAAAATGAAATAAATAAATATTAAGAAATTTCGCCACTCTGGGCAGTTTTTTTCTGAATTACACACTTCCTGATTCATAGTCTACTTCTTTGGGCGAGTCTTGAAGGTGTGGTACGTCGCGATAATCTGACCCAGTTCCGAGTCAGTGGCTCCAGTAGATTTTGCTGTGCGTTGATGAGTCAGTGAGTGAGTGAATGAGTGGAAGTACTCTTTTATATGTACAGATATATCCCCTTTATATAGAAACATATGTGAAATAAAACTTTTTTCAGTTTTTTTAAAAGTACGATCATATACTTATGTTATACCTTAATCTGTAAAGTGTCTCTATAATATTAAAATTCGGAGTAACAGAAAGTTGTGTGTATGTCACGCCATATTATTTATGAACGCAAAATGAGCTATTGCGGCTTTGCCATGGAGTACATACCGCGAAACTTATTATATTTAACTATCTTTACAGTTATCAAATTAACCTTATCTTTCCCAATTAGGAACATCAAATTATAAATTCCTAAAAAAAATTAATTTTTATCAATACTGACTTGAAAAATTTAGAATATATAACTTAATGATGGCATGATTTTTTAAAATAGAAGCCAATATTTTTTCTTAAAAAGGAACACATGCAGAAATTTATAAAAACGACCTTTTTTACTTCCTTATAAAAAGTATAAGGAAGTATAGTAACCCCGATTTGTGAAATGGATTTTTTATCTTGCAAAAATGTTTTGCAAGTTCTTGCAAAAATGTTCTTTCAAAATTGCAATTTGTTTATTTTTAATCTCAAAAACAAATATTGATAGAGTGTTGTAAATTTATATTCGTGTCTGTCATGATGTCCAGTTTTAAATCTGCCACTTTGGTTTTAATATGAGTTCCCGTTTTAGAAATATTTACGATTCTACACGATATTTTGTCACGTCTGTATGTAAGTATGTATGTGTGTGTCTTACACAACTCAAAAACGCATGAACGTAGAACGTTGTAAATTGGTGCACAAGTTTGTAATGACATCTAGTGGTGCATCTCTCTTTTCAGTATTGCTGTGATATTCCGTTTTGGAGATACTTACGAAAATCATATTTATAATGACCAAAAATACAAAGGTTTTGGTCATTATATATGACATATCATCATGGACATTTCAAAACAAGCTAATGATAGAGCCTGTAATGATATCGTTATGAAAGTTATTCGCGTTCTTGCGTAGAATTCAGTGATTCTTAAAGGTATAAGCAGGTTCTAGTCGTAAAATGCATTTTATTTAAAGAACATTCAGCCCGTAGATAGAGCCAGTAATGATATTTTTATGAAAGTTGTTGATATTTTTGCGTGTCGAAAGTACATAAGCAGGTTCTTGTGGACGAATGCATTTTATTTAATGAATATTCAGCCCCCTAAGGAAATTCTTATAAAAGTTGTCGACATTTTTACGTGTAAAAAGTACATAAGCAGGTTCTAGTCGATGAATGTATTATATTTAATGATTATTCAGCTCATAGATAGAGCCCGTAAGGATATTGTTATGAAACTTCTCGGCATGTTTTATGTAAAAAGTAATTCTTAAAGACATATGCAGGTTCAAGTCGACCAATGCAATTCATTTAATGAATATTCAGACCGTAGATACTGCACGTAATGAACTTGTCTTTTCGACATTTTTTGCGTGTAGAAAGTAATTCTTAAGAACAAAATTCTGGTAGCCGAATGCATTGAATTTATTTAATATTCAGCGCGTAGATAGAGCCCATAATGGTATTAAAGTTGTTGATATTTCTGCGTGTAAAAAATACTGTAATTCTCAAAGACATAAGTAGGTTCTATGACGGAGAATGGATTGTATTTAATGAAAATTCAGCCTGTAGATTGAGCCCATAATGATATTGTTCAGAAAGTTGTCGACATTTTTGAGTGTAGAAAGTAATTCTTGAAGACATAAGCAAGTGCTATTCGATGAACGGTCTTTATTTAATAAGTATTCAGCCCGTAGATAGAGCCCGCATTGATATTAAGAACGTTAACTACATTTTTGAGTGTAGAAAGTAATTCTTGAAGATATAAGCAGGTTCTAGTCGATGAATGCATTTTATTTTATGAATATTCAGAAAACAGTTGAAAAAAAAAACTTTTTGTGCCGCAAAAATTAATAATTAATGAATATTCTCGAAGCAATCCAATGAAACAGTCATTCTTATTACATAAATAAAATAAACACTGTTAATTACGCTACAGAGAAGTCGTTTTTCTATTCTCGGAACAACTGAAAATTTCGAAGTCAGAATGAACCTTGAAATCATCGAGAGTATTGTCACAGTGGTTTATAGAATTTTCGAGGTAATGATTTATTGCCTCGAGGTAATGATTAATTAATTTCTGCATTCGAGGTAATGATACATTAGTTTCTGAGCTAGAAACTGATTAATTATTAGAAAAAGTTCCAGAACTTGATTCTTATGGAAGTTAGAGCTTCCAAACTTTGGTTTCCAAACTGCCTTTTTGCGCCCCATTTGAATAACGACCATCCTCGTGGAAAAAAAAAATATCATCAATTTTCTTTTTGCAGGAATTTTGTAAAGAAAGTAGCACTAAAGATATAGGAAAGTTTTAATCTACATTCATCAATAATCATTTTTTTTTCATAGTCTTGTTAGTAACTTTTAGAACTTTTAAAGAATTTAGTTCTGCGCTATAAAACAATGAAAGTTTCTGGAATTTTCCAGAACCCTGTTTTTGTTCAAATTAGTACTTCCAAACGTTGGCAAACCTAAACTACAAATTTTCGCCAAATTCGGTCACTAAGTTGTCGAATTCGATGCCAAAATCTGTGTCGGCTATAAATTTGGCTGCTTGGTGAGATTAGCGATCAAATTTAATGGCAAATATTTTTTCAGGATAGCCAGGATTAGTTAGTCTTTCCTCAATTTTAACAGATTTAATTGTTTTGGTAAAATACATCGTTTCTCGCCACTAACTTTCGCAAAAGTAGGCCATCTATGTTCGAATGATTTTTATTTAACTCAAGGTGTTCGTTTGGCAATGAGAGAATATGTAATAAGCCGTAGAACACTATTCCTGAAAAAACTACTGTATTTGTCTTCGCGGTATATATAATCCAATTACCATGACTTTTGTGGGTAGAATAGCTTTTATTGCCCTTGCTTGTTCTCAGGAATTTTCATAGACTGAAACCTGCCTGTTTATTTCAAAATCAATTACCTCACAAAAATATGAATATTTTCATAACAGTATATAGATATACCAATGGGTGTATAAGAAAGTCATGTGGTGTAGAGACCCTACATGATAAGAAGACTGGACATTGACCCGACAGCCGATCCGCCACGTTTGTTCAAGCTGTTACATACGATACCATTGTGAGGAATAAGTGTCAGCCATAATCTCAGTTCCTCAATCTTAGTCTTAAAGATTAACTTAATTACTTAATTAGATAATAAGAAGAGCTCGAGACAAAATGAAATACAAAATAACAAAGTTTATTTAACATTCAGTATCAAGGCGGGTGTTGGGCTAACTCAGTTTACCAATACCGCTCACCAATACTGATGTTGTCGATGACTGCTCTCTGTCGACCACTGAACTATTCTCACACAAGAACCGTCTGCTTGATTCCCTAGGCGCGACAGATTCTTCTCTCAAATCTTACTTTATTCTACAACGCTACACATCTCTACCATCACTTAACACTCGCATTAGAACTATCATCACCAACATTACTCTCTTACTATCCACTTCACACACACCACTTTCACACCAAAACAATCTCCATCTTATACTACTTTCTAGAAATTTCCTTTCTCTTCATTTCAGTCAATCTTGAAAATCACTTCTCATTCATCTAACTCTCAGAACCTAATTGTTTCGTTGCAGCATCATGCCGACACGGAACTAATCCGACCAAAACATTCGCCGAGTCACTGCCGACGAAGTGATTTAACCGTGCCAACTTCATACTTTGCTGGATTTGGCTTAGTTTCAAACAGACTGTGGAGACGTTCTGTAGTCTCAACCTCACACCATTATACGCTCTACAAAATTTTAAATGGCACTCTGTAAAGCTTTCTAAAGATAAACGAAAAAGTTTTATCGAGATTATATTTAAAAGAAAAGTGTCAGACGTTGGTAGAAATAGATTACGTGATACGGCGATCGATTGGTTTTTCGAATGTTCAATGTCCAGTCTCTCTCTATTCAGTGTCCCTAAAGTGGTGCACACATCAGATTTGTTTTTGAAATATATAAGGTAAATCTAGGAGAGTTTGCACACAACTCAATAGAACGATATAAAAAGTCCAACTATTAAATGTTTGCTAAACTATTGTAGAATAAGTTTAAATTTATTCATTTTTCTGTGCATTTCCATTATTGCTTTGATGTTATGCTATAAATTAAAGTAACAGCTGTAATAAAACTAAAAAAGCTATCATGCACAATCCCTCTTTGCAGTGTAGGAGTGATTGTGCTTAATAAAAATTATTTTTTAGTACTACCATTCTATAAAACCTCCTACGAAGTGTTATGGAAATTCAAGAATTCATTTTTCAAAATGAGAAAAAATAACCACGTTTTGTCTTAGACATTTGAACCAACCAACATGAATATTCACGTCCGCACTCTATTACTAATGTTGTACAACTACCCGGAGTCTCCATGCGCCCACTTTACTTCTTCATTACAACGCACAATATGCGCAATCTCTCCTACCACGCTGTCTCTGTTCTAGTTTTACCTTAACATTTTCCTCTACGTATCATAAAAATTTCCATAAATGTGAGGGAAAAAAAAAAATCCGATATTTCTGAAAATCATTTTCATTATTCAAAATATATCGCATTGTTTAAAAAAATGTGAAATTTTATATTAATAAAAACTGCACCTCGCATGATTTGCGGAACATTTATGTTCACAATAATAATAATAATCATAATATTATGTTTGTATATCAAATAGTATATATAATTTAGTTTTGGACTTTTAAATAAGTAATACCTTTAAGCTAAAGTATTTTATGGTAAAGTATTCAGAAAAAATATTAAATACATTCCTAGATCTCAATTTGAAAGAGGAACTGTAAAAGGTTAAGAATGTATATATTTATATGTATATAATATTTTTAAAACACACATAATTAAAATAATTATAAATCGAACGTTGTGGAATAATTTATTATGCAACTACATATTTTAAAACTTAAAATATTTAAATATAAAATACATACAATCATTTTTTAGTTGTTATACATACATATATATATCCTTTGTTTTTTTTTAAGTAATCTCAGTTTTCTTGGTTTCATTAGTTAAAAAGTAATTACTTGAGAGAACGTTTCTAATTAGCAAAACATGAAAGGTTTATTTTTAGAGAAATTAAATATTTTTGCGAAATTGAATTCACACGAAAATCAATTAAATACGCATAAATTTCCGCAGATAATTAAAATTCCAGTAATTTTAAATGAATATGCGTTGAAAATTAAATCTCACTTTAATTTGTTCCCTTATTTGTTAAATTAAATTCGTGCAACAGAAATAATGTATCTTAAAACGTAATTGCGTACAAGCATAAAGTTCTCTGACGTATTTAATAGTATTTTTTTTATATTTCGTAAGAATAAGAGGGAAGAAAAATTTTTTAGATTAATTTGCGTGGTAAATTAGTTTGAAAATTTGTATTTTGAAAAGAAAAAAGTTTCGTTGTTAAATCATTTAAAATACGCGTAACAAACTAATGCACTGTTTACTTTGAATCTTTTAATTGGGTGTGTATGGATTTTGTTTGAAACTGTATAAACTGTATAAAATTGAAATTGTATAAACTAGAAAAAAATAACAATTTAATATTACAAATTATTTGGTAAATTACATTACAAATTGCATTACAAATTATTTATTAAATTATTATTTGTTAAAATTATTTTCCATGGTGAATGTAGACAATTCTCATAGAAATATAACACTAAATGCCCAAAGAAAGCCAATTTTGTATCAGCATAAGAAGAAACACGATTTTTGTTTATATCTATATATATAAAAATGAATGTTTGTCTGTATGTTATTTATAAAATCGTAAACGGCTTGACCGATTTCGATCATTCTTTTTTTGTTTTTTTCCTTATAGGTCAGGGATGGTTTAGGAAAAAAAAAATTGAAAAAATCTTTAAAATTAATTCAAATATGAAAAAAATAAACTTATTGACTTATATTGACTTAATATAAGCCATTTAAATTTTTAATTATTTCCAAAAAAAGTTTACGTGATATATTTATTTATTGTTTTCAGCATAAAATGAAATATGCGTTCATGCGAAAAATAAGAAATTACTAAATGTTAAATTGGTCGATAAGAAAATGACACATTATAATTTTAAAATTTATAGTAATATTACAAATCTAACATATTTCTTCTGAATTTTATTTCACAGCATTTTTTTTTTTATATACCTCAACTTCAGATTTTTTTTTTTTTTTTTTTTTTTTTTTTTAGTATGGCGGATGAAACACGCTTGGCATAAAAGTTAATTCAGCATTATGGTAAAGGTATTTTCTTATTGATAATTCTTGACAATTTTTTATAATTTTGATGCTGAAGTAGATCGGACATTTTTCGCCAAGGAAAAGATAGAAAGAAATACGCAAGCGAAGTGATGACGTCACTGGCCGTCCGTGGGTGCAAGAAAAATATTTCCTATGTTAAACGCCCATTTGATTTTTTGTAAAAAATTATTAAAAATCGAGGAAAAATATTTCCCGATTTTAATCCGCATATTTAGGTATAGATATGTATTAGTTATCATGTCCATGCATTAGATTAAGTTATTTTTGTTGTAAAATTGACAAAATTTGAATTTTTAATTTCAAAACTCTAGAAGAAAAAAAAAATGGCAAACTTCCATATTCGATTGAAAACACAAACATTTAATTTCAAAGGATGATATTAACACAATAAATATCCAACTAATATACCGATTAAAAGGGAAATGATAAATATTCTATCATAATTTGAAGTCAAATTTGTTTTCAAATGTCTAAATAAAGTATCTGATATAAGATAGTAATATGTTGTAGCGGAATAGATTTGATATCGGTCATCCTTGATAGAAAAATAAAATATCGCCAAATTATTTGGCGAACATAATTTAATTCCTTTCAAAAATCATGGTTATTTTAACAACTTATTTTAAGACAGTAATGAATAATATGAAACAATATTTCGTACAATGCATATTACGAAAATATACATCTGGCATGTATATTTTCGTATTACGTTTTTGATCACCAAATACAATAAGCGCCAAGAACGACAGAGTTTTGAAATTTAAAATTAAAATTTTGTCAATTTGACAGCAAAATAACTCAATCTAACACATGCACACGATAACTAATACATATGTGTACCCAAATATCGGGATTAAAATCGGGAAATAATTTTCTTCGATTTTTAATCATTTTTTACAAAAAATCCAATGGGCGATTGACATAGGAAATCATTTTCTTGCATCCACGGACGGTCAGTGACGTCACACTTCGCTTGCGTATAGGAACAATAATCGCATAAATTATATTTTGGTCTAAAACGGCAACAAAAATTTAAAAGTCGCCAAGGGCATTAAGGCTGTACCATGATCAAGTTTACATACTAATTTATTTATTTTTCTATATACCAACTACTATTAACTAAGCATGAAGTTTATATAACCACAAAATAATAATTGTCTCATGCGATAAAAGTTGCCGATCATAGCATATTGTAATATTATATGTGGCTTGAAATTGCTGTCATTCTATGGTTGATTGATTAAATCAAATAAATATAGGAAATAACTTGAGAGCAAATATTATGTACATCACATATAATGTTGTTCATATGTAATTGGGATTCAGATATAAAAGAGCTACTTCAAATTTTTCGATACTGTCCGTATTGAAACTGTTATGTATGATAAGCAACCAAATGGAAGCCCACGGGTAAGCCATTGTCGCAGGCAATAGGGACAGGCACCGGAGATTGCAAGGACGAACAAGGCGCTGCCTAAGGCAGCGGAAACCCAAAGCAAGCTTTTGACCGATTTCAGTTTTTTTTTTTTCATAAAGCATATAGAAAAGAGTTTGCCAGCGAAGCGGGCAAAGCCGTCCAAAATTGTTTAAGAACTAAAATATTATTCAACAATTCGCCGGGAAATGAAAAAAAAAAAAAAAAAAAAAAAAAAAAATCATTGATTTGTAAAAAAAAAAAAAAATAAATAAATACAAAATTTGAAACTCATAAATATTATATGAATTTCACCACAGAGTTAAAATTTTAATTAACCAGTCACCAAATTATTATTAGAACCAGATTAATATTGTGCAATAGTGAACTAAAATCATACAAAGAAAGGTTTCGAAATAAAATTCATAATTGACGACCCAGTTTTTATACTTCCACAACGCAGTACTGTTTTAGTACAGAATCCCTATGGACGAATATTAAATTTTTATCGCCATGTTGGCGATAACTTTTTATTTATTTATTTTGGCATTTTATTTTGGCTTTCAATGAGTTACAAATTTTTTTGAGTGTACTTTATCAGACTCTGTTTTGCACAGCACCACAATGATAAGGTTTCATTTCATTACATATTATGATCAAACCGTCAGTTCCCACACATACACATCAAAATTTCCACGTGAACGAAGTCGCGGGTAACAGCTAGTATATATATATATATTTTTTTTTTCTTTCTTTGGTTAAAAAAAAAAAAAAAGAAAAAAAAAAAAAAAAAAACACTACTCGCACTACTAATTACAGTACTCGGCATGAAAATTGCCCCAACACCCTTTTGGCAAATTCTTGTGTAAAATCACCTCCTGAATCCGAATACGACGTCCATTTTACCCTATCACCCACCGTTTTTTAGTGACGGCCCCCTATTTTTTATCATTTTTCGGTAATTTTATAGCTATAAATTATATTTTGAGGGGGAGAGAGGTAGGATTATTTTAACTGTTAAATATCTTCCGAGGAGCTACAGAGCTGGAAAATTGTAAAACATCAACATTTGTGGCAAGGGGGAAAATTAAGGGGGAGGGGGATTTGCCACTGAAATTCTGTATTGCATTTCTTATAATTTTTTAATCTATTATTAATGTTATTTATTAAACATTATATATATATATATATATATATATATATATATATATATATTGTTTTTAAGCGTTAAGTTAACTCTTTTTCATTCTCCAAATCAAATTCATTGCCATAAAATTACCGACTAGTGATAAAAAAATGGGGGAGGGTTTGTAACCCGAGAAAATGGTGGATGACTGGACGAAATGGTAGTCATATTCGGATTCAGGAGGTCATTTTGCATAAGAATCCGCAAGAATATTATTAGGGTTGGAATTTTTTTTTCTTTTTTTTTTTTTTTTTTTTTTTTTTTTGCAGCGCAGTGTTATCAAAAATCTCACTGTAAAAAATATGTCTTATTTGCTGCTAGAAATTCTCTGTAATTTGAGAAAATAGGAAAAAATTACGTCGTCAGAACGTATTTTTTCAAATTACAGAGAATTTCTGGCAGCAAACAGGACATATTTTTTACAGTGCTGAGTTTCAACCATTCGTTATAAAGATATTGACGAGTTCCTTCGAAAAATACTCCTTTTGATATTTTACACGTCCCGTGGGGTATTTCTTCCCAGGGAAGTAATGATCCTACATGCATACACATTTTTCCTAGATTACTACTATTATCAATAATTCATTTTAATTTAATAATCATTCGGTAAAAATAAGTTTGATTATGTCCACTTGTACGAATTTTTTTTTATACTGCCATGTTAAAAATTTAAACAAAATGCGATCACAGCGCCACTTGTAGAGCGAATAATCGTCAATTGTAGTCAGCACCAGTTAAAGTCAGAGTACAACTAAATACCAAGTTTTGTTAAATTTCGTTCATTAGTTCTTGGGATACAGCGTCCACAAAAGTTATGATACACCCACAGACATTTTCTAAAAACAGTCAAATCGTGTTCAGGCAACCTCAAAACGTGTAAATCCATCGAAAACGGGAATTCAAAAAATTTCACAAATCCAATACTTTCTTCTTATATGTATAGGAGAAAGTATTAATAAAATTACACAACAATATATACAAATAACATTTACCCAAAACGACAAAATTAGACGAATATAAAACATCAAGACAAATGTAAGGAAAATGGTTTCATTGTTGTTTTAAGGTTGCATTTATTTTCAAAATATCTTGCATTTTACATTACAGGGTGATTATAATTAAAGTTACGATTTCAAAACGTTATAATTTTAAAACTACCTATCAGAGCGATTTGATATTTTACCAGAGCAATAGTGAGGCAATGAAATTTTTTTTGGAGGAGGAAAAAAGTAGTTTCAACCTGTTCCTATAGATGGCGCTGTCTGGGAAATGTCAGAGGAAACGCCTAATTGTACTCATTAAACAAAGGAATGTTTTTAGCAACACAAGGCAATATCAAGAAGCAATAGACTTCAAGGGTTTACTACAATTTTTTTTAGCAAAAAGACAAGAGTACGTTTTTACAGCGGAAACAGTCAGAGTGTAAAGAGAAAAGAGGATAATCATGAAACAAGTACTTTACGGATAATTAACGGCACATTTTGGAACTATTATTTTTATCTTTGCCAAACAAAATTTCATTATCTCACGATTACTCTGGTAAAATATCAATTCGCTCTGATGGGTAGTTTTAAAATTATAGCCTTTTGAAATCGTAACTTTAATTATAATCACCCTGTATATATATATATATATATATATATATATATATAATCCTTTTGACAGTAGAAGCAAAGAATGATATATATATATATATATGTATATATATATCATTCCTTGCCAGGCGACCTGGTAATTTTTCGCACCCTCTACCTTCTTGCTTTCCTGCTTGCTGCCTAGAGCAGGGACATTTCGCCTCGCCGGGGACTGAGGGCCATTGTACATATGAAACAGACATTTTGAAATATGAAGGAGGAATTGGCAAATTTACACCATGATGGCCAATGCGTCTTGGTGCGAGACGAGCCATGTTGTTTTGTAATGCTAGGCAATACTAACAGCTGTACCACGTGAAGGTACGGATTGGACATTAGACCTATGTCCTAGTCGGTTCCGGCCGTGGTAGCCCAGTCGGTAGAGCACCGGCCTCGTAATTGAAAGATTGCGGGTTCGGTACTCGAGCAGGCCAAAGACCGTCGTGTACACTAATGGTGGCTGGTGTACGTAAAATCTGTCGTGGTCGCAATGTCCTCCATGTTCCCATCAAAAATTACACCTCTGAGGGTCACCGAAGCGGGAGAGCCATCCTTTCCGTGGAGGATCAAAACTGTGATGGCATGTCTCCGGACCACCTCTAGGGGTGTGTCCCAGACCGTCGCCAATTGCCCATCTGCGCAGCACTAGTGCGACGTAAAAAACCCAACCAACCAATCTAGTCGGTTCCTCCAAGCCTTAAATAATGGAATTGGAGTATCTCCCCCCGGTTAATACCACAGACCATTATGCAAGCATTATATGATGTTGAAGAGGACTGGAAAAATGTCATCAAAATCTTTAAAAATGAGAAAAAGAAGACATTAGAAGGGGGGATTTTTTTTTAGTCTTTCGAAATTCTCCAGAATATGAGCTAGATTCTCTTAAAAAGACTTCCCAGACCGAATTTCACCCATTGTCTAATTCTTTCACATAAGCAATCAGTATAACTTACTTCAAATGTTATCTTTTGAGATTTTTATTGCTTCTTATCATAAGGATATCTCATTCATAAATGAAAATTCTCCAATTCTGCTCTTTCTCAAATGAATTAGACTCTTTGAACGTGTCCTCTTTCTGAATATTAATGGAAAATTTGGCGTGGGATTATAAAAACAAGGCAAACAACAACGTCTAGAACCCCAAATTGAAATAATAGGAAAGCAGACAGTTGTTTCGGTTGCATTTAGCTCACGGTCTTCAGTTCATAAACCCTAACAGTACAGAATGTCCCAGAAACGTAACAATCATATAACATTGAAACATTATAAATATTTCAGAAACGTTTAGAAACTTTCAGATTGCTTTCCGATTAGTTTCAAAAACGTAGAAATGTCCGCGATCGTAAATAAATATAAGATACGTAACAGAAACGTTACAATCACTTAACAGATAGAAAATCAAAAAGGTCGAAAGTTTCAGAAAGGTATCAGAGAGAATACTTAAATGTGTTACGTTTTTGAAAGATTGTAAACTTTTTGCAACATAACTGAAACATTCTGTGTAGTATGGGAAGCAATGAGAGAGAAGTGCTCCTATATGTAGGAGCACTTGTCTCCTATTTCTTTATGCATTGAAGACAGTACGCTAAATACTACCGAAACAGCTGTATGCTTTCCTATTATTTCGATTTGGGGTTCTAGATGTTGTTGTTTGCCTTGTTTTTATGTCCTTTTTCTGCTCTTTCTTAAATTGAATTAGACTCTTTAAGCATGTTGTTTTTTAGCTTACAAGGAAACATTCAAAAGGTGTCGTCTTCAAAAAATATATGTGATTTTACTCTTCATAAAACATGAGAAAATGAAAAAAATATCGGCTGAAATGAATTACAACGATCACAAAAAATTATCAAAGTTAAGCATATTTGGCGATTTAGCGCTGTTAGGCGATAAGTTCACTAGCACTGAGATTGCCGTGTACGAACAGAACCGTCTTTTGCTTCTCCGTCAAGTACTCAAAATCAATCGCCTAACAGTGCGAAATCGCCAAATATGCTTAATTTTGATAATTTTTCGTGGTCGCTGTAATTCATTTCAGCGGATCATTTTTTCACTTTCTGGTGTTTTATGAAAAGTCTGCTAGGTGATAAGTACCCTATTACTTCCCAAAAACAACAATTAAAATAGAACAGTGCTGTTGCCAAACCAAATGAATAAAACATAAAAAATAAAGTTGTTGTTAAAGGTAGATAAATATTTGCTGTTTTACTTTTCTCGTAATTGTCTGAAAAATATTTAAAAAAGAGAGAGAGAGAGAGGGAGAGAAAGTTCTTTTAGGAAAATATTTTCTACACATTAACAGTGAAAAATGAATTATTAAAGTAAATTTCATCAATAATATATGGAAAGAGTTTTTAACAACATAATGTACGTTTCAAATAAATGAACCTGCAAAGCATTTAAATATTTTAAACTTTCTTATAAATAATGTACGTTCAAATTTCCCATTCCTTTATAAATTGTTTAACATTCTTTTACGTTTTTAAACGTTATTCTTATGATGAAAAATACGCTTTATGTGACTTCGCAGTAAAACGAAATCAGTCACGACAGAAGTTTATCACGCATATGCTTTTAACGGATGAACATTATATATGCCACATAATACATCCTTTTGACATTTCCTTAGAGAATGTTTTACAAAAATTTTTAAAACTTGACTTAATACATTATTACACTTGACATAACTTTAATAGATGATAGTTGTGTAAAGTATTTTTTTATCAGTGTTTCTCCATTATTTCATTTAAAGCGCAAAATATGTTTTCAGTCATTCAAAGAAGAGATTATTTTTACTTTAATCTATACGTACATATAGAAAAAGTGTTGGATACGTGAAAAATTTTTAACTCTAGTTTTCGATGAATTTACACGTTTTGGGATTTCCTGAACATGATTTGACTGTTTTTAGAAAATGTCTGTCTGTCTGGTCGTGTGTGGGTATCACAAATTTTGTGGACGCTGTATCTCACGAACCAATGTATGAAATTTAACTAAACTTGGTATTTAGTTGGACCTCGACAAATACTGGTGCTGATTAGATTTAAGAAACAATTGTTCAACAGGTGGCTCTGTTATCGCATTTTTTCTAAATTTTTAACTTGGCAGTATTGGACAAAATTTCGTATAAATGTACATAATGAGAGTTATTTTAAACGTCTGATTGTAAAATTAATATGAATTATTGATAATAGTAGTAGTTAACTAGAAAAAATAACCTGTGTATGTGGGAGCATCACTTCGCAACTCTAGGGGGGAAGTACACCATTGCAGGGAGTAAATTTTCAATATGGGTATCTTTCAAAAGATCTCGTCAATACCTTTAAAATGAATGGTTGAACTGTAGGCCTGTGATAATTGAAAACAAAATTATCGGATTTTTTTCTTATTTTTTTTTAATTTTTAACGAAAAAAAAAAAAAAATGACTTTCTTTTGGCATTTAGTGATGTATAATATTCTGTCAGATAAAAATCGTCTGCATTTATAATGGAAAATAATATAGTAATTTAAAAAATGATTTATATTGAATGAATTTTGTGTCATGTGGTAGCCACATCATACTACTTTATATTCGTAAAGAAATAATGGATAGGTCAGGAAATGGATAGGTCAGGAATTAATAGATATCTATTAAAAAAAAAATACTGTATGCTTAACAGTATTTTTAAGTAAGTATTTTTATTAATTTATACTATTATAAGAGAATATATAATGTAATAATTTTTATTAAAAAATATTTAAAAAAAAAAAATCAGTTTATATGCATTGTAAAGATTCTATAATCAAAATTTATTACAGAACATACACAATTAAAAGTTTTTGTAAATAAAATACATAATGTGTATATCCATTAAAAGGATCTATACTCAAAATATATAAAAATAAATTTATGATAATGAATATCCGTTTATATAATACATTGGTGGTATAAACTCAAATAGAAATATTTGGTATACGTGACATTCTTGTTAATACGCAGTTGACCGTTTCTGTATATAAAATGAATTAGTCATTATATGAATAAAAATCATCGTGGGAATGTATCATTTGTAACTCTTCCCAAATCCCTGTATACCGACTGCGACGAACTTGACATGGTTACTGATTAATCCCAGGATTGAAGTACTGTGGGAGTGTAACATCTCTAATTCATGCACAATGGGAGGAGGCGAGGAGAAACGCTCTGGAAAAATCACGTTTTTGTATAATTTCTATAATAATAATGCAGCTATATAGAAACTTAAAATTTGATAAGTAGGTTACTTCTTTTCTAATGTATACATTAGTGCTAAATAGAGGGTTTTAAAAATTCAAAATTCAAAAGCAATAAAATGATTACTAAAACGCTATATAATTACAGTTTTGTCAAAGTTTTATGCATGTGGCTTAAAACTTTTACAGTGAATATGTCAAAATGACGTGTAACGTCCTAGTATAGGTAATATAAAATTAAAATAATTTTTACAACATACTAGAATGTTGTCACTTTCAGAAAATCTCCCAAACGAAGTACTATCGTCCGAATGAGTCATTTAATGAGAAACGTGCATTTTAATAGAGAAAATGGCTACGCTTTAATATGAGTTTTTGGGGCTTTTATTTGCTGCTGATAGAATAAGCTTAAAGATATAGTAATCTTACAACGAAACATCCTTTAGTTAAACTCATAGAATTCGATGAAATTGGTACAGGTGTTAGAAGAACTTATAGGAAATTCATACTATGAAAATCAGCTGATTAAGTTCATTAAAAAAGGTGTAGAACGATATTGTAAATTGAATCGGGGTTACCAGAAACTTCCTGTTAGCATCAATTGGCGACTTCGAATTCTAGAAAATCGGTCAACTTCATTCCTTTAGCGGAGAATTCATGATACAGAATCAATAACACATTGAACACATTAATGTGTGGTTGTTAAACAAACAGATCACAAAGTATTGATATATATATATATAAAATCAAACGAGGAACTTTCCAGCATTAAACTAAATAAAAACGAATATTTATAGCACCTCGCTAATATATATTTCAAGTAAAAGGATAGAAAAGATACAGATTAGACAAAAAATATCTATTCAATCTGAACTTCAAATAGCTTTGAAAGCAAAATATCAAAAAGTGATTTTGAAATACCGTTAAACAGGTACGGAGGACACGGGCAGTTCATTTAAGAACTTGGCGCTTTTCTCTGGATCCTCGCCAAGTAGGGTTGCATTTGACGTTAAAAATGTTGACTTTTATTAATTTTTTACCGCTTTTCCGTTGCAATTAAGCAGCTAATTTTTTCGCCGTAAGTATTTAGACCCATCTACTATTACCTGTAATTTTTTCGTTGAATTCTATGAGTTTCGAGGTTGTTTCCTTGTTAGCTTTAAATTATAATGTAAAATCAGAAGGCTTTTATGTTACAGATAAATATTCTATTCGTCTGCATAACAAAAACAAGCTCTTTTCTCAGAACAACACTTCCGCCCCCCCTTTTTTTTAGAGTGTTGCCATTCCAGGCTTATGTTTTATAAATGAATTGTTTCAAAAATAATTCATTTGTAGCGAGATATATCTGTTCACATATTTTTCGAGGTATATTAATAAATTCAACAATTGAAAAATTGAGTCTCCATTATTATAAAAATAATCCATTTAAATTTAGCAACGACACTGTTCAAATTGTAACCTCGCTACAAATCTTTAGCTTTAAATTTTAAGCTAATCTGAAAAGTTAACGGCAGATAAACGGTAAATTACGACAAATACGGCAAATGAAGTATGAAAACTACCGTTCGGTCGTAAAATTTATGGCTAAAGTTTGGAAGCGAGGTTTCAATTTTTTACAGCGCAACTAAGCGGGCAAAGCAAGTTGGAGTTATAGAAATGCGTAATAGGAGGAATTTCCTTGCAAAATACATTAATGTAAAGACATCATAAAAAAGTTTTCGAAACAAAATAAATTAATGTAAATACGCACTATGAAAATAGCTGAGAGAAAATTCATTATAAAACTAGTATGTTGTAACCACCACATGACTTTCTTCTATATTTTCTATACAAATTCACTCAGTAAAAATAATTTATTAAAATTATTATTTTAAAAAATTATCTTCCGTGATAATGCAGACGATTTACATATTAGAGAAATAGTATAACTTTAAATATCATAAAAAAAAAAAAAAAAAAAAAAAAAAAAACAATTTTATTCTCAATATTACATAAAAAGTTAAAAATGAAAAAAATCGATACTTTTATTTTGAATTATCGTGGATCGATGGTTCAACCATTCGTTTTAAAAGTATTGGCGAGCTCTTTTCAAAGATGATCATCAGGAAAATTTACTCCCCTCGAGGTGGGACTTCCCCTCGGGGGGGGGCGAGGCTCCTACATACAAAATTATTTTTTTCTGGTTGACTATCTCTATTACAAATAATTCTTTTAAATTTCATAATAATTATTAAAAAATAATTCACTTTTTTGCACATTTATACAAAATTTTGTCCTATACCATCATGTTAAAATTTTAGAAAAGGCGGGATGGCAACACAAGCTGTTGGAAAATTTTTACCAAAAGTTTATAGGCACTAATTTATGTCAATGCTTAACTACATACCAATTTGTATGAAATTCTGTGTAGTAGTACCGGAGATACAGTCGCCACAAAATTTTGTCACACACACAGACAGACAGACATTTTCTAAAAATGGTCAAACCGTGTTCTAAAGCTCTCTAAACGTGTAAATCCATCAGAAACCCGAGGTCGAAATTTTTTGCGAATCCAATACTTTCTCTATTGAATATAGAAGAAAGTAAAAACAAACAACAAAATCTTTCTGTACACAAACTGCATCAACGTACTTCTGTAAGATATTCAATTTTTAATAATTTTATAATGCATTAAATAACTATATTATTATTTAGTAAATGAATAATTAATCAGTAAAAAAGAAAAATAAATAAAAATAAGAAAAAGGCTATTTCAGATAATGTACTGCTTGGTTAAAAATTATACTAAATGTTGTAGGATAGGATATAAAGTTTCTTTAGGAGAATAATACATAATCTTACAAAATGAATTATCATTAGCAAAAAATATATTTTTTCAATTAATAATAAAGTGAATGTTTGAAGTTAATCTCTATGAATGAATAATTACTAGAATAGCGTTTTATTAGGCAAACTTATTTTCTAAAAGAAAAAGTTTTCTTTAAGAAAACATAAATCTTTTAAATAACAATCTAAATTATCTTCTTTGCTTAATAGCAATTTTTTTCTGAAAGAAGAAAAAATGTTATTTAAAGATACTACTTATCGTGATTTATATTTTACAAATTTTTCAGGTAATTGTAAATCTGCTACTAATAAAAATGTTTATAATTTTTCTTTAAAAATAAATAAATAAATAAATAAAAATAAAAAGTAAACCCAGAGAGATATAATTAAAAGAAAAAATAAATAAATCTTTTCAATTTATAATAAGGTATAAGTTTGAAGTTAATTTCCACGAATGAATAATTACCATAATGGCGTTTAAACATGCAAACGAATTTAACCAAGAAATAAGTCTTCTTTAAAGCAATATATATGTTTTTAAATATTAATCTAAATCACCTTTTATACTTTGCTTAAGAGAAATTCTTTCTTATAACGGAAAAAAATATTATTCAAGACTACTATTTATCGTGATTATTGCTTCACCTTTATTACCATGTTTTTATTAACTTCGATTCTTGTTTGTATGTTTGTTTGTTTGTCTAGTACAAATCTTGCAATCGATTTTTAACTAACTTCCCGACTAGCTAGATATTTGAAATTTTCAGGACAGCTCACAACACGGTGACAATACATTTTTCTAATAATTTTAGTCAACTATATCAGGTCCCGCTGCCTTCGGCAGCGTTTATATGATTCGATAGAAAATTTATTCAACTAACTTCCCGACTAGCTCGACATTTGAAACTTTCACAATAGTTTAGAACAGGGTGAAAATGCATTTTTTAAATAGTTTTAGCCAAGTGTTTCGGGTTCCTGCTACCTTCGGCAGCATTACCAGGACAAAGCTTGCAATCGATTTTGCCCTAACTTCTCGACTAGCTAGACATTTGAAACTTTCAGGATAGATCAGAACACGGTGGCAATACATTTTTTTAATACTTTTAGTCAACTGTTTCAGGTCCTTACTGCAATCGGTAGCGTCTATATGATTCAACAGAAAATTTATTTAACTAACTTCCCGACTAGCTAGACATTTGAAACTTTCAGAATAGTTCACAACACGGTGAAAATGCATTTTTTCAATATTTTTAACCAACTGCTCCGGGTTCCTGCTGCCTTCGGCAGCGTTACCAGTACAAAGCTTGCAATCAGCTTTTAACTAACTTCCCGGCTAGATAGTCATTTGAAACTTTTATAATAGCTCAAAACACGATAGCACGGAATTTGTTTAATACTTTTATCCAATTGCTCCGGGTTCCCGTTGTCTTCAGTAGCATTTATATGATTCAACAGAAAATTTAAAAACATGGTATATAAAAGTTCTTTTTATCTTGTAATTATTTTTTCAGTTAATCGTGAATCTTCTACCAATAAAAATGTTATAGTAATTTTTCCCTCTCTTTCTCTCTCTCTAAAAATAAGTAAATAAATAAATCAAAATAAATCAAAATAAATAAATAAATAAAATAAAATATAAATAAAATATAAATATAAAATAAAATAAAATAAATAAATAAATAAAAATAAAAGAGAGAGAAATATAAGAAAAAAAATAATAAAAACCTTTTCTTAAATATGTGGGTTATATTGTATTAAATTAATTATAACGGATAGATAAAACTGTTATTAAAAATTATGAGTTTATAATAATAAAAAAAAGTCTAAGACTGACATCTAGATAATTAATGGTAAATCTGGTAAGAATACTTCCATCTGATCCTTATAAATTTCAGTTCCTTTTGTCAACGAGTTCTAGAAACTCCTATCAGTATTCTAGAGTATTTTCCTATATTTCCGTGTTCGAATATATTTAAAACCGTCTGGAAATAAATGTGAACACAAGAAGTCAGTTTTAGTATCTATAATTTTGGTTTATGACCCAGTTCTAGAAAATC
This sequence comes from Salticus scenicus, assembly GCA_963930645.1. NCBI lineage: Eukaryota > Metazoa > Arthropoda > Arachnida > Araneae > Salticidae > Salticus > Salticus scenicus. The sequence continues at coordinate 53,606,029 of OZ005662.1, read as the reverse complement.
AAGCTAGAATTTCTTGCATTACAAAGGATTCATAATATTCAGGATATTGTTTCACAACCTAGAAAATTAAAGACTAGGAATTCTCGATCATTTCGTCTATTCAGTTTATTTGTTTACTTTATACGGATAACTCGTACATTTATATTTCTTGTTTAGGGATTCAGAAAATGACTGCTTATTCGTTCTAGATGAAGGCGGTATACATTTTTTTACTCAGTGTAGTCTAAATTTCTTCCCTTGTAAAAATGTTTTCTTTTTTGTAACAAAACTGCTGATTTCGAAATCATTATGTTCATTTACTTGTTTTTGTGAACTTTATTTTAACAGTGCGGAGAAAAACCACGGTAAGTTTCGAAAGGCTTGATCGTCGAGCCTCACCTGCATCGACTTATTTCTCGTCCACCAGCTTCGGTTGTGGTTACGTGGCTTAAGGCTAATTGACAGCACTAGGGTCCTAGATCTATAGGTGGAATATGATCCGTGGAGGTCTATCTAAGGGGTCCTAGGCCATATTTGGGCGAGTTTTACCAGATGCTGAGCGGAACCGATCAGCCACTGGTTGGAAATATAATATTGAAGTTATAGAATAAATGTCAAAGCAGTATTTGTAGAAATAGAACACATTATACCCCACGTTAATACAAGCCACTATATAGACGCTACATGAAGCAAATTTTGTATAAAAAATGTTATTTATTAAATATATATATATAAGCGAAAATGTGCTTGTTTTAATCTTTTGAAACCTATGTAAGAACTTAAAAACATTAGTTAAAGAAGTATAAAAACAATTTAAGCACATTATTAAAGGATTTGAATAATACACATAACACTGTAATTACGAAAATATATTTCAAATAAAGAAACACTTTGAATGCGGATATAAATCAATCCTTCTTAACCTTCCTTTTTTTTTTTTTTTTTTTTTTTTTTTTTTACTTGCATGCAATAATTAAATATATCTTTAGCTTTTTTGACCTAGATTTATAAATAGCCGTCGACGAGCATGGAAATAGCTGAAATAAACAGCAATGGTTATGTAACAGTTCCATTTTATTCTTAATGTTTGACATGTGGTATATAAGAAGAAATACTGACAAATAAAAACTTATTAGAATATTTGATAAAATTGGAATTGTAAATAAATTAAAATAAAATATTTAAAAAGGGGAATGTATATATATATTATTTTTTTTTATTTATAAAAATATTGTAAGTATTTTATTTTAATGGCATCAACTTGAAATTACAACTCAAAGAAAAGTGTTAGAAAACAAACCCACAAAAAAAAAAAAAAAAAAACGCGTGACACATAAAATTTTAAAAATCGAATAGAATTATAAAAAATCTAATGATACGTTGCAAAACTACACACTTTCATTTATAATAATAATAATAAATCAGAGCTCTACAAGCGATCGTTCTTTTCTACTTCTTCTTCTTCTTCTTTTTTTTTCTGTACGTTGCACACAGTTAGACAGACAAATACATTGTTTTATTACAATACTTTAGAATTATAAAAAAGAAAAATGTTAAAAATAGTCTCTTGTGTATAATAAAGGAATATTATACATAATATGATACTTTATTTAGTTTTAAGTTAAATTTAGAAAACTTATGCAATTGCAAAACCATTTACTTCTTTTTTTTCCTTATAATCTTTTATTCTGTTACGTAGTATAATTAAGCCTATACATTTTTTCTGTATTTTCTTACAAATAAAATTGCATCGAATGAAAACGAAATAGGAACAAATAAATATTACCAATAACATAAAATTTTCTGTTTTATCTCGAAGTTTAAACTAGCAAAGATAAAAATTTAGACAATTATACTTTCTGATATATTTTATTAAAACCATAAAAAAGGGTATTTTTACAAGGGAGAGACAGAAAAAAAAGTTTTTCACATTAGTATAGACATAAAATAACAAGTACATTGACATTATTTAATAATGTATCCTAATGACGTTTTTAATGACTTTTCTAACGACTTTCCTCTAATGTAATTTATTTTATAACAGTTTTGACTGAAATTGCAAGATTTATACATACAGAGATAATTACAGTTTCTTTCTTTCTTTCTTTTTTGTTTCTTTTCTTTTTTTTTTTTTTTTTTTTTTTTTTGTTACTGCGTGATTTTAGAAAATTTATCTCTGACAAGAATTTTTAAATAAAACTAGAATAAAATGTTAAATAAAAGTATAAATTTAAGAGTTTTAATTATTTTTTCTAAATTTTATATTGAAAGTTGTGAGACAAGCATACAAAAAAATATTAAGGACGAAAACTCAGAATTTTTTTCTTGAGAAAATAAAGTTTTTCACTTTATTACGAGGTTTGATTTTGTTCTTAATTGTACATTTAAGAATGCAAAAGATATTTAATATTTTAGTTTGATTTTTTTCTGGAATTTTTATATGGAATAAAAAAAGCTAATGGAAGTTATTTCTAAATCTTAACACTAAATAAATAAATAAATAAATAAATAAAAATAAAACAAAATAAAATAAATAATTAACTTATGCTTTTTTCATCATTTAAATATTTAAAAACATTATACATATTTAAAAGCATTAAAGGAAACAATAATATGTACTTTTATTTCAACTTCTAATTAAAAATGACATTTACCAATTAATGATGAACAAACACATAAACAAACATGCATTCACAAATAAATGAAATAAAATAAAATAAAATGAAATAAAGAAGAAAAGACACCTTTCAGAAAATTTAATCCTGTTTAAAAAAAAGAAAAAAAAATTATTTAAATTAAAAATTGCACATACAATTTAAAATGTAAATAAAAACTTTAAAGAAAATTTATTTTTTCATACGAAATTATATACTTACAATAAATAACAATACATAGTATTTAAAAAAAAGGACATTTTATGACACATTCAATTAATATATACATATAAAAACAAGTTAAAATAAAACATTTCGAAATTTATCCCTTTGTATAAAAACAACATGTTATAAACACATTAGTACATATTCAAAAAAACATAGTATAAGAAATTTATATATTTATGCCTGTATATTAATTGCATATCTCATGAAAAATGATTTTTTTTAAATTAGCGTATATTAATGAGACGGTATGAAGTCTGTGTAAATTAAATGTATGTAAATTATTATGGAAATAAAAATTAGTTTGAGAAATTGAAAAAAAATCGTGTTATGCATTAAAAAAAAAAAAAAAAACTTGTTTATGTTTATGTTTAACAAAAATGTTTATGTTTAACAATTTTATAAAGTAATCGATAAAACAAATATTGAAATAATAAGATAAAGAATAAGTGAATAAACTTTTAAAAAGTAAAAAAAAAAAAAATAACTTTAAAAAAAGTTATTTGTTATTTTGAAAGGTTGCTATTTTTTCCTCTTAGAAATTAACTTACTTATGCTTCTTTTAAAAGGTCAAGTACCTCTGTTAAGAGAAAATATCAATAAAAAATGACTATATCTTTATCTTTATTTACAATAATAATAATAATAATAAAAAATCTTTTAAAACTTGTAAATTTTAACAAGTGATAATAAATTTTTTATCTGTCTTTTAAAAATCAATTCTACATATTAAAAAAAAATTCTTATTAAATTAAAATAATTCTACATATTTTCTTTCTTTCTTTCTTTATCTTTTTTTTTTTTTAATAGAAATGTTAGAGCTCATTTTTTATTGATATATAATTTTGTGCGCACAATATTTTAGTAATGATTAGTCAGCATTTAAAGAAAATTTAATAAATTTTACGTGACATATAAATATATAAAATGACGAACAATTACATTTTTAACATTAAAAATTTTGTAATTATCAGCATTAATTTCGTCCAAAATAGTAATAAAATTTTAATAATAATAATAATAATAATAATAATAATAATATTTATGATAATAATATATATATATGTATATATGTATTTATATATATATATATATGTGTGTGTGTGTGTGTGTGTGTGTGTGTAATTTTTAAAGAATGGAGCTTTCTAACAAAATTCATTTTCGTCATTTTTTTTTTAAGAGGATATTTTTCCATGCGCACATTTTTTTTTTTTGGTTCACGTGATCACGTGGTGTATAATCTGCTTATGATACATCACAAGCGTTGCAATCCTGCACATAAGGCTTACATCGACAAGAAAAAAATGTAAATTTATCTGACATTTTTTAGAAAAAAAAAAAAATTACAATTTACAATTATTCTAAAAGCTATAAAAAAAAAATAATTTTTTTAATACCTCCAAAAAATTACAACTTTTAAAAGTAATTACATTTGAAGTTATTGAAAAAAGACTTGTGATAATTTTTTACTGGTATTTCCACCATTTAAATGTACTGGGCCCGTTAAGCTGGATATATGTAACAGTGATATCCCTCTATTAGTTAAAGGTTTATATTAAACGTTTAATCGTACAATCTAAAAAATATAACAGCAAATAACATGAAATGATTCTGATACAAATAAATATAATTTTTAACAAAATGTATCAGAAAAATTTTCTATATTATATATCATTTTATTCTTTTATTCCTGACAGTAGTTTCCCACAATTTTTATATATCAGTAAGAATTTGTTGATATCTGGAAGTCTGGAAATTGATGCTTCACAATCCACTATGTTAATCAAAATTATCTATCACTTCACTGACTGAAATAATTAAAAATGTTTAATCCATAATAATGAATGTTTTTCTTTTAAGTAAAACAAAATCTATTTTTGAAAAAAAAAAAAAAAAAAAAAAAAGGAAAGAAATTATTATTATTATTATTATTATTATTATTTTTAATTTTTATAAATTTAGATAATGCACAGGCGAAATCTACTATATTGAATTGTAAAATGTATCTAATTTGTTAATGCTATCAACATATACATATTTGATCATATGCATTACAATATAAATAAAATATTAAAAAATATTTTTTAATTAAAGACTTTTTATATTAGCTTGATTCGCACTGAAAAATATAAAAATATTAAAATGAAGTGTTGCCACCTAAATTTCATACTTTATTTGATTTAAAAAAACTCATTGTCTTGTCGAAAATGTGTTTGCGTCTCTGGATTCAGAAAAATCGCCCCTTTCATTTGGTATCAAATTTATAAATATACAGATAAATTCACAAATTTATAAATATTGAATTTGTAACGAGTCACGCACTTTTTAAAATGACTGAAATGAATTAAAATGAAATGTTTCCACCTAAATTTCATACTTTAGTTAGTTATTTTATACTTTAGATGTACTGATATTTTTTTAATTTATTTGTGTTTGTATATGGAATAATTATACTTTTACTATGAAGGTTTTGTTTTAATTTTTAATAATATTACCAAAGTATACATTTCAATAATTCTGTTTTTATGCTTCGCAGAATTGTTCTATTAGACTATTAAAGATATGCTCTTCCAGTAAACGCAGAAGTGACATATTGGACTTCATTCGTCCAACACGAGAGATGTCACTTCGATGCCAGTGAATCGTAGCCTTTCTGTGTCGACAGTTTCCGCTGAATAGACATTCTTAGTGATACTACACTCTCAGAAATGAATACTCATATTTAACGAAATTTTCTTTAATTTTCACGAAACCGTTTCCAGGGCAATACTTCGTCAAATTGAGATAGTTACTTTCGTCACTTGTTTGAACATACGAATTTCGTCAAAAGTAAAAATGCATTTTTTCATCCTGGTTTCGTGATACAGAATAAAATACAAATTATAAAATTATAAAATTACCCGCAAGTTTGTTGCTTTAAACATTAAATCCTAATTATATGTAATGAAAATATAAATAAAACAGAGCAAACAAATAAAAGTCATTTGGACATTTATTTGACATCTTTGAGACCTATAGTTACAATCACTTATGTCTGAATTGATCCATATTTTTACAGAAATTCACAGAAACAAGCGCATACAATATTTTGTAGACATAGGACATCAAAAACATCCATGCCCGCACCGGGATTTGAAACCGAGACCTGGGAATCCTGAAGGCAGCACCCTTCCGACCGAACCACCAGGCCGGCAAATAAAAGTCATTGTAACGTAAAGTCGAAACAACACAGGAAAAAAAAAAAAAAAATATGGCGGTAATGAAAGCTAGCGCACATGCTGTTTTGAGTAAACAGTTTCGTCAAATATTTGAGAGTTCACGTTTCCTCAAAAAGCACGTGATCGCTTGACGAAATGGTTGTCAAAAACAACGAAATTAAGCCCGATGATGTCTGAATCGTCAAAATTGAGTATATTATTTCTGAGTGTGTAGAAATGGTTATTGGTCTGGTACTATATACTCGAGATAACTTCGAGAGACAGCGAGAGTTTCTATACATAATGGGCAAAAATGTATGCGAGTTCCGACACGGAACTGATAATACAATGATGTCTTACTGTTTTCAGAAAGATTTATGGTTATCATTTTAGATTTAACACTCGATATGCATAATTCGAAACTGCAGGTTTCCTTTAATTAAAGGAGGAGGAGCTTTATCCTTCCTGGCGATAAACGGCCATATACAAATTAATATGTTTTTCTACTACTGCAAGTTAACAGTTTCTTAGTATTACAAGCAAGTTTATTTATGATCATTTAGTGGTGGCAGTAAGCAAAACCAAGCGAGAATAACGAAAAAATATCGTCAGCATTTTAATTCTTAAAATCTGATGTTATAAAAAAAAATGTCTTATCTCTGGTACCAAAATAAAAATTTGCATTTGATACATTGATGGTTCCTTGTATTACTATGACATGTTGGACACCAATATGATAACAATTGATACTTCTATTGTGCATAGAAATATCATAGTTTTGGTACTATACAAACATTACGTATTAAATACAACTTTATTTTTACAGCAAAATCATATCTGAATGTTACACGAAAAACGACATATCTGACATATCTGATACATCTTATACCAGAACGTAATGCTTCTGATTCTCGTGTGTTTGCTGGGAAATATTACTAGAATATTTAAAGGGAAATAAGTATTTATATAAGGGCTTTCCCAATTAACTTAAAACTTAAACATTTTCTTTCCTTTTTATTTCTTTCCTTTTATTATTTTGGTATTCTAATTTTCATTGTTATTTAATCTTTAATATGTATATTAGAATGTATATAAGAATATTTTGTTTCAATTTTCAACAATATAACAAACGTCTACATTTTACGAATTGCATTTTTCTGTTTTTGCAAAACTTCTCCATTATAACACTTAAGATATACACCTTCTCTAGTAATGCCAGAAGGAAAAACATAGTTTGTGTAATAGGCTTTAGTAACTTATTTTATCATTGTATTTTCTTTTCTTTCTCCTTTTATTCTAGGTACTTTCCCATAAGGTAGAATAAGTATTGTTTTGGGGTCAAATTTTCGAAACTGAATTTTTGTTGTATTTTCACTTTTTGAGGTTCCCTGAATTCAAAAATCATGTTTTTAGCGGTTGGTCTCTGTGTGTGTCTGTGTGCTTGTCTGTTATCAGCATATCTAAAAAACAAATCATAGCAGAAAGTCCAAACTTGGTGTTCTAAACGTGTATCATATAGTGAGGCTACACTAATCTTTTCTTAAGATGAGATGAAGCAAATGGTTAGTGTACAGGGACACCCAAGAGAATTCAAATACGTTACGTCTATGGGGGAAATTACAGGTAAGTAGAGTTTAACATCTATGAACTGCACTAAACCAAATGAAACGAATATATATATATATATATATATTATATACGTAAAAACATGTTTCATGTAAAATATGGTATAGTGCAACAATACTTGAAAATTGATGGAAGTGTACTTCAGGTTTGGCCAGGTGTTAATACAATATTATATTTATGTGCCCCATGTGATATGTATATAACTTCCAGAAGATATATAGGTCTGCCATTATTTAAGCCATAACATTCTTTTTTATTGCTAGTGGAAATGCTTTACTGAAGTATCTTACCATGTCCAGGAAAGCTGCTAAGGAATTGAAATTAATTCCTCATAGCTATACGGTAAATAATGTATTTTTTAAAGCTAAATCTTCATTGCTTGGTTTTTTGTGTACTTATACGCTTTGAGCACTTTTGTATACTTATACGCCCCATTGGTTTTTAAATGTTATCTCGAAATAAATTTCTGTGGCAATGGCGTTTAGCCATGTTTCTAGACTGATTGTGTAAATTGGTGGTTTACATCTTAACATAGTAAATCGTTATTATTTTCTTTTCTGTTTAATTTTATGTACTAATATAAAGATTTTTTAAATCACCTTTAATTACCTGTAGTTATTCATTCGTAAATTTTAATCCTTAAACATTGTAGCCGCGATAACCTGGTCAGTAGAGCATCGGGCTTGTAATTGGAAGATTGCGAGCTCAATATTCGATTCAGCTGAAGACCGTTGTGTATAATAGTGCCCATTGGGGCACACTAAATCTGAAGTGCAGGCAAAATACTTCAATCTCTTATCAGAATTATATTTCTGGATGAGTGTTTACTCGGCCTTGATTTGGATCAAGATTTCAAGCTCTTTTTCTCTGGAGATGCGATCAATCGCCTGTTTCTAGAGCTAAAGTCATGCTTCCACCCTTGAAATACTCCTCAAAAACGAAAGGCGTTCTCCTCCTGCCGGTATTTTAACTCGGGTAGCTTCCCTATCAGGCTCCGAAATTTCGAGTGGCATAATTGACGACAACATGATATGCTATAGTTTTTTAATATTTAAAATGAGTTTATTTTTCATACGTATGTTATTTAACTCAAATGTGAGAACTCGATACTGAAAATATAAAAAAAATTAATGTTTTAGTTCTGTATTTTTTACGTTGATCCTCTTAAATAATCCCCCCCCCCCTCCCCAAAATTCTTATGTACTTACTGTCGTTTACTGCAGTATGTTTGTGACTCTCAAGCTAATGAAAAATGCGCCTCCATTTTAAGGTAAATACAAGCTTTTTCATTTGTCTCTCCATGACTCAGGTGGTTAGAGCGGCATGTTAGTAACGCGGTGGTCGAGCGTTCGATACCCCGAAGGTCCGGAGTGTTAATTTTTCCAGATAATTTGTAGAAAAGATGTCAATTGATAAAAGAAAATTTTTCGTTGACTACACAGTATCCTAAGAATTTTTGAAGAGTTTTTTTTTTTAAGAAGCCTTTTTTTATGTTCGAATGTTGAAATTTAAGGAAAAAATTTAGTATTCAAACATAAAAATGTTTTATAAAAATTAACTCATCGATAAATTCACAAAGTAGTACACAAACATATTAAAAATATTTTTTTAAACTCAAAGTTAAAAAATTGTTTGCAGGGTGCAACATTGTATGCATATTTTTATAATTCTAAAACAATTATGCAGTTATTTTACAAAAAAAAGTTTTTATGCATATTTACGTTTGTAATGACCGATAGATGCAGAACCAGAGCAATAACTAATGGCCAATCATAGCAATGCATCGGTCAATTGATCAAATGCCGATGTCACGTTTCGTGGTTTATAAAAGAGTACAAAATTTTTTCAGCTGAAATTTATCATTTCACCTTAATACAAAAAAAAAAAAAAAAAAAAAAAAAAAAGATTGCAAAATCATAACGATTTATGTGATGTGATACATTAAGAATTTGGGTTTTAAAAGTTTTTTTTAAATAGATTATTTTTATGTGTACTGTGATTATAAAGGATATTTTCTATTATTTATAACTAAAGAGATAGCTAATATTTAACAAAATATACAAAATTAATTTTAAAATTAAATAAACGGGATAATTTTATATTTTAATGGAAAAGTTTAAGGAAATCATTTTAAAATAATCGTCACATATTCCCATTCCTTTTTCCTTTTCACAGTAATTTAAACTTTAATTTCTTTTTCTCTTTGCACAGTATTTTTTTTCAACTTTTAAATGTTCTAAATTCTGTTACAAAAGGCAAGGAGTGAACGAAGAGATAAAAGTCTTGATTACTTTTACTTTTGCCACAGAATGAATATTTTCTTTCTTTCTACCATTGAAAGATTTCTATTCTTTCAATTTCATTCCTTTTGTGAATTTAAGAGTGGATATTTCTTGTTCATTTTGTGAAAATGATTTCTTGTGATTTTCAAATAATCACTGAATAAAATGTGTTTGTATCGAATAAAAAAACGAATATTTATTCATTTATATATCCCAGAAAATAATTTCATTACTGCTCATTATAAATAGCATAGTACCTGGCGGTGTTCATTTTACCAACCACTATTTTTCATTAGCAAATTTCGGTCACAAAACAAGTTCATAAATTTGCAATTTCATAGTAGTTGTGTAAAGTTTGTTTTGAAATGCACAAAAGAAGTTAAAGAAATTCAATCAATTTATCTCATGTAAATAAAGAAAAAAATGTCATGAGTTTATTTCTTATTTTAACTCATTTTTTGATGTAAAAATTATTTTGCACGAAAAATTTTTCTTTTTAATTATAAATCAATAAGTTAATTTAACACATTTCCTCAAAATAAGAATAAAAAAAAAACATATCGAAATTATTCTTAAAAAAAAAAAAAAAAAAAAAAAAAAAGAGAGAGAGAAAGCGGGAGAGAAAGAAAGATTTGAAATATCAACGGAAATAAAAAGAAACTACATGCTTTTGAAGTTGATTACTTGTAGATATATATTTCTCTTAATCTAATTTTCGCATATGCATTACATTGTAGCAACTGAGTGGCTTTGTCAGTAAATCAGATGATCCAGAGATATCTCTTTTTGTATTTACTTAGAAACACAAAGGAATCCAAGTAATGTATTACTGCGAACATAAAATTATTTGTTCTTTCCACATGAAAAAGCGAAACATAAAATAATTTAGGTCGAATACTGTGATAGTTTTATGAATACAGTAATAGTTTGTGAGAGAGAACATCTGATTTCTTAATAGCCACTGTATAAATTGTATTTGCCTTTAAAAAAAGAAAAAAAAGAGAAATGCTCATTTTATTGTTATAGAAGAGAATTTTTGGATTTTTTGCTTTAAATATAACAATATGTAACAGTCATTTTTTTTTCTCTACCACTATTATTGAGTAATGAATTTTTGATCACGAAACAAGTTTATACACTGTGAAAAAATTCTGTAACTGACATCTAGAATCTAAATTGTGGCTCTAGAAAAAATAATTCCATGTCATCCTTATAAATTCTAGTCCCCTTTGAAAGCGAGTTCTAGAAACCCCTATTAGAATTCTAGAGAATTTGTCTATGTTATCGAAGTCAAACCTATTTGAAAATATCTCCAAATAAATGTGAACACAAGAGGCGGTTTTCAACAACTATAATCTTGGTTTATGACCCAAATCTAGATAATCATGCGAGAATTTCTCACCATACAAATGATTAAGAATATTTTCTCACCACCTAGAAATGCATAGACTAGAAATTCTCGATCATTTCGTCTATTCAGTTTATTGGCGTGCCTTATGCGGATAGCTCGGAAATCTATATTTCTAGTTAAGGGATTTAAAAAATGGCCACTTATTCATTCTAGATGAAAGCGGTATATTTTTCTTCTCAGCGTAAATTTACAATTTGATACTAGTGGAAAAAAAATTCTTACATTAGTTGATGTCATTACCATAGTCATAAACTTTTACGCGGAAAACTTTAATAGAAATTTTTCATTTATTTCATCATCGAAAACTGTTACTGAAATATATAGAAAAAGTTGTATTAAAATTTTCTGTTAGCCAAAAAGCCTAAAAGTTGACAGTATGTATTTCGCACTCTGAGTGTATATTTTGTTTTCAATGCTTTTAACGGCCCATTAAATGAATACTACTATTTTTTTTTTTTTTTTTTAATCAGTCTTCGTCTTATTTAATCAAAAAAGAAAAAAAAAATTCCAAACGATTACTAAAGTTTACTTTAAAAAAGAAGGTGGTATTAAATTAAGAAACCACTAAAATCCCTGCATTTCACAAAAGAAAAAAGAAGTTTACAAATGAATTTGAGATGAACAGGGTGAACATAAAATAACATGAAATGTTCAGAGTCCTCTTCAGAGTGCAATGGGCCAAATGTAATAAAAATTTGTGTGCATTTTAAGCAGCGTATAAAGTTTTCATTTCTTAAAAAAAAAAAAAAAAAAAATATCCAAAAGTGATTACAAAAGGTAAAACATTGCAATGAATGATATGAATATTATGAATCATTTGTGTAGCGAGATATTCTCGCTAGATTTCCTAGAATTGTATCATAAACCAAAATTATAAGATTTTTTTTAATGAGTTTGACCACTATAGTATAAGAAAACGCTCTAGAAATTAATGGGGGTATTTAAAACTTGCTAGCAAAGGGAACTAGAATTTATAAGCATAACATTAAAATATTTTTACTAGAGCCACAATTAAGTTAAAGAAAAAAAGATAATATACTTTTAACTTAAAATAATACGTCTAACAGTAAACAAAGAACAGTCTACTATTTAATAATATTGAATATTTTCCACAAAAATACCAATATTTAAGTCTTTAAAACTTTAAAATACAGCATATAAAGTCATCATTCATAATGTAAAAATCTGGTGTGAAACAACCACATGACTTCCATTACCCACTATTACACGTATTATATGCCTTTTTGGGAATGACAAAACAGATTTTACACAGGGAGATAAAAAAATAAGAAAAAAAAAATGATAATGGAGTTATTTTTTTAATCATCAGTTTCGGAGATCTAAAACTGAATTATCTAATTAGAATGACCGTTAATTTTTCTGTAATAACCACATAATACATGAAAAAGAATATCTAAAAGGGTATGCAACAATTTTCAAGAAAATTGTTAGACCTGTTTTTGAGACACCAATTTTTACCAAAACTTGGCATACTCAATTATTGACCAGAAAATAATATTTACACATAAAAGGATATTTGAAAGGAAGTTAATATGACATGTTCACTGTAAAAAAAAAAAAAAAAAAAAAAAAAAAATCCCGTAAGATTACGGGGAAAGCCCGGCAGCACAGATTCCAGACAAAGCCCGTAAAAAAACATTGGTTTTACGGGGAAAATGTTTTTTTTTTTTTTTTTTTTTTTTTTTTGCAGGCGTCTAACGTAATTTAAGGTTATTATATACTTAATTTACGTTCTAAGAGTTTCTTTTAACGGGCTTTATCTGGAATCTCTGCTACCGGGCTTTCCCCGTAATCTTACGGGACTTTTTTTTTTACAACATTTGAAAAAGATCCGTACAGCCATTTTTAAAGGAACGCACTTGAGAGACCTCAAATTGATCTAATTATACAGGACGCCTATCAAATTTCCAGACCTAACCAACTATGTCATTCGAGAGGACATCTAATAGAGTGTTTATATAGCAGTTTTGAAGAAAATCGTTAAAGCCATTTTTGAGATACGGACTTACGTTCCTACTTTTACAGTCCTACCCGGATCCGATGACCCACTTCCTATTTTCCAATTTTCACCAAAATTTCGTAAATTCATCTTTACAATTCTGAAGTTTTGTAGTTCTATCTTCATTAGTTTCGGAGATATGATAGCCAGTAGGTCCCACACACACATGCACATACAAACACAAACTGACCAATTACCAAATACTACTTTTTTGAACTGAAATTTGGACTGACTGCTTTTTTTGGACTGCATGAAATTTGGTACAAGTATTCATGAATTACAGGGAATTAATACAAGACTATCAGTTATTAGGAATACATATATATACATAAATATACAGATAGTTATAGAAAAAGAGTTACAACGGCGACAGGGGCGTTAAGGGGCGAAATCCTCCCTCAGAAACGTTTTTGTTTATGTAAGAAGTCAATCGAATCAATATATATATATATATATATTATATAATACGAAATAAATATAAATGAGCTGTTAAATGATGGGTGAAGCAAATAGGATATTGAGGCTCCTGATCTACAGATCCGCTAGTTATATATAACACTTAACAAAAATCATTGTTAATCGTATGAATAAAAAAATATAGTAACAATACTTAAATTTATTCAGCAAATAAAGCTTGTACAGCAAACTTCCCATTTTTATTAAAACATGCTATTTGGAGAGAAATATAAAACTGTATTTTCACAGAGCTTATTCACAAAAAATCTTATAAGAAAAGTAGAATAGAAAAATCTCTTTTATTTTATGCAGTGAATCTATTTGAGTGGAAAGAGAAAAGTATTTGTTTGAAAATTCTCATTTTCACACAAAGAAATATTTACTGTACAGCAATAAACGAAAAAAAGATTTTACCAGCGAAAATATAAAATATTTTTTACTTAGTATATTTCTTCTTGCAACATTGTTTAACACATAAATCATTCGTCATCTACAAAAAAAAAAAAAAAAAAAAAAAAAAAAAAACACCTCTTTTTTTTTTATTTGTTTATTTATTTATAGAGTAGTTTATTTTTTTATAGAGTAGTCGGTGATTTATTATTTCACAGTTTTCTTTTATATTACAAACACATAAATATTATGAGTTTATTCAGTAATATAAAGTTTATTTCTCAATTTCCAAATATTTGTAACTTTACTTATAAAAATTAAGCATATAACCTGCAGTTATAGGGGAAAAACTATATTTTGATCTGTTGCTATGTTAATAGAAAATAAAAATAAAAATAATAAAAATTCTGAAAAAGATTTCCACAATAAATAAAAATTAAAAACTTTTTTTTTTTATTTTTTTTTTTCAAAATAACATACTTATCGATATTAAACTGCAGACTTATGTATAGTTTTTTATTGCTCCATATAAAAGTTAAATATTTATATATATATATATATCTGTACTGATAAGTATAAAGGATTTAAGTCCAAAGATGTCGATTGTGAGTTAAGTACATAGACAGACCCAGGAAAAAATTCTCTATCGATTGGTATAAAGGATTTAAATTCATGTCATTTAGTCTTTGAGAAAATCCATTGGTAAAAAAAGATTCAAGTCAGAAATTTAGCAATAATCTTTGGTGTAAAATATTTAATTCAATTTTTTTCCCTTTATTAAATGAAGGTTGTCAATCACTGAATGGTATAAAGGATATAAATCAACATAATCCCTTTTTCCTAATCAATTCTTCTGATTAGTTTTTAGTTAGCTTAACTTTGTTTTTCCTCTCCTGAAAAATCAAGAATAGGGACTTAAATCCTTTACACTTATCAGTACAGATATATACTGGTTCTCTCATAAGTCTGTAGGCATTTTAAAAATTAGTAACTGTTGCATGTATTGATAGAATTGAATGCGATTTGTAAAAAAATGATTTTCGTGAAGGGGGCTATTTTTTGGTAAAGAAAAAAACATAGTTAATTTTTTTTTTTTTTGTCGACGATAGTTAGACAAATAGTTAAATTTTTCGCACGGATCGAAAAAAAAAAAAAAAAAAAAAAAAGCAAATGAAAGTCCTATAAATTGCCCAATTTCTCGATTAGAACAGTTTATTTCTTATTTTGCTTCCTACTTGTGCCTACATGAAGTTTTAATTCCAATGCTAATTTGGAGGATAAAGCGTTACTATTGAAGATGTTTTCCCTCATGTACGAAACCGCTGCAGTTAGCAGTGTTATAACTCGTTTGTAAACTGTAATTTGTGGTGACGACGGACACATAGAATAGGATTTATATGTCTGTATAAACATTTGCATGAGAAGTACAGTTTTTCATGAAAATGTGTAATCTGGTCAGGCACAGGGCCCTCTATCTACAAATTGCTTATTTATTATTTTTTCTTTACAAAAAAAAAAAAAAAAAAAAAAAAAAAAAAAAAAAAAATCCCCATTTACGAGAATATTTTTTTTGCAAACCACGTTCAATTCTATCAATTTATTCAATAGTTATGAATTTTTAGGGCTTTCCATGGGATTCTCTATGGAATCATCGCAAAAAGTTATAAATAGGAGTGAGTTGATTTATGCGAGAGAGTATGTACTCATTGCGAATCAGAGTTATTCAGAGACTTATTCAGAGCGAATAAACATTTTTCTTGAGCTTGCGAAGATTTGTGCTCCGGAGTATTTGATGTTATTTGCTTTACTCCTGTGGAACAAGTGACTGTTTTTCAGAATGTTCCATAACATTCATAGAATAGTGACTTTTGCTAAAGGGGTAACAGCTTCAACTATTTCCAGAATAGTCGAAGAATAAGCTTTACTACTGGACTGTTTTCGAGAATATTCGTTTTAATAATAATGTTGTATAGATTCGATAAGCTTAAAAAAATAATTGATATCATTGAGGAGATCCAATACTAAAGTTGTGTCGAAAATAGTCGCCAATCGAAATATATTTATTTAAACGTTTCCATTATTCAATTAAAAAGAAATCATTTTAATGTAGCGACCAGCGAAGCGGGCAAAGCCTGCTAGTGCTTTATAAAATTAATTCAATTAAAATAATTAAAAAAATATATAGATAACCAATATACGTGATAAAAGTAACTTAATAAAGAAAACTTAATAAAGGACATGCTAACTCGCCATGATCCCACCCAGACCTGAAAAGCAAAAAGTTATTGTATTAAGTTAGACTTTCTACAATTCACCTTTGCCGTAAGTCTAACGAACAGTGTAAATGAACAGTGAATGATTTCCCGAACCATATTTTACATGAGACATGTTTTTACGCATATAAAAAATATCTATTCATTTCATTTGTTTTAGTGCATTTTATATATGTTAAACTCTACTTACCTGCAATTTCCCCCATAGACATAATGTATTTGAATTCTCTTGGGTGTCCCTGTACACGAACGATTCGCTTGATCTCAAAGTAAAGGTTAGGGTAGCATCCCTATGTGATACACATTTAGAATTCGAAGTTTGGACTTTCTGTTACTATTTGTTCTTGAGATATACTAATAACAGTCAGACACAGAGACACACACACAGACCATGATTTTTGGATTCAGAGGACCTCAAAACGTGTAAATATCACAAAAACTCAGTTTCGAAAATTTGACCCAAAAACAATACTTTCTCTGCTTTGCAGGTAAGAGAAAGTAACATGTAATTAAATAATTTTAAATTATAAGTGTATTCTAGGAAAAAACAACAGCTTAATGAACGAATATATTGCGGCGGTCAGAAGGTTAAGAAAACCTACCAAAAAAAAAAGATAATGGACCGTTAAAGTCTATGTAAATATATTTTACCTAACCGCCTTGGGAAGGGGCAAAATTGTCATTTTGTTTTCTCTGCACTGTTTTAAAATATATTAAAACAATGTGATATCCCCTTAATATTAAAACATTAACCATGTAAGGGAAAGTAAACCTTATAACAATTATACACCAACTGTACTCTTTAATACTAACTTAAAATACATAATTAAACAATTTTAAATTATAAGTGTACCGTAGGGAAAACAACAGCTTAGTGAACGAATATATTAGGTTGGGGCGGTAGGATGGTTTAGGAAACCCACCGAAAAATCAAAGATAATGAACCTTTAAAGGCTATGTAAATATGTTTTTCTAAAGGATGATGGAATAAACTAAAGATAAAGATAAGATTTTTTCCAAGCAATATTCAGTTATTTTTCATTTATTTATTTGTACAAGCCACGGTTCTTAGAATTTACTTCAAGACATTTGCAAATCCTATTAATTCTAACTTATAAGTGATACAGGTTTAAAAATGTTTAAAATTCTTCCTAATAGAAGCGTTGCAAATTATCAGACGTATAGCTACATTGAATGCTGTATGATAATTGTTATACGTAATTTAATATGTCACTATCAGGTCTAATCAGCACTGCTCGGGTTGAAGTAGCTTTTATAACATTTTTCAATTAAAGAAAAAACAAAGCGAAGAAAGCTCGAGATGGATTTAAAACTAAACTAAAAATTAAATTAAAATCTTTTAGTTTTCCGATAGTGAGAACATTAATTATTTGCATGACTTACAAGTTTTAGTATGAAAGATATTTAACCCTTTCAGTCGCACTGTTCCCGCTGATGGAACACCTAATTTTAATTCTCAAGTGCAAAAACTAATCCCGGAAATTTTAAGGCAGAAATTTGCATTTATAACATAGCAGAAAAGGCATTTTTTTTAACGTGAAAATTTAAAATTTCTTGTATTTTAATTATGTTCGTAAATTCCGGTGGCAGTGTAATTTAAATGATCCGAATTACCTTGCACCGCAAAGGGTTAAAATACTCCGGAATAAATTGAAATGTTGGGATCTATGCAACTTTTACGAGTTTTTGTTGTCGATAATGTTTACTTATAAAGTGATTTATTTATTAAATTTAATATTATTTGAATTTATTAAGGTTTACTTACACATGTTTCAAACCGAAAATTTCTCGAAAAGGAACAATGTTAATTTTTTATTTTTCAAATATTTATGATCAGCTATGTGTCTAAAAGCCATTTTTACTTTCCGAACACTATAGTGAGGAAAGTATTGTAATCATGTCAAAAATCCGAATTCGAGATTTTGATGTTTCTATACGTTTTGAGGTCCCCTGAGTCCGTTTTCACTATTTTTACGATGATATATGTATGTATGTGTGTATGTGTGTATGTCTGTGAGTGAACACGCTAGCGTCTAAACGCTTCGTTCGATTAACCTGAAAGTTGGTACGCATATTGTAAGTCACCATAGTACGAACCCTATAGATTTTGGTGAATCTAGCACTTATAGTTTTTTTACAGGGACACAAAGAAAAATTCTTTATCATTATGGCCTATGGGAGCAAAATCTTAAAAGTGCGATAGCATCTACACGCCTTGTTCAATTGAGAAAAAAATTTATACACATATTATAGGTCACAAATACTCAATTTGTATAGATTTTGAAGAATCTAGCATTTATAGTTTTTTTTCAGGGACACAAAGAAAAATTCTTTATCATTATGCCTGTGGGGCCAAATTTTTAA
Organism: Salticus scenicus; assembly: GCA_963930645.1. Lineage (NCBI taxonomy): Eukaryota > Metazoa > Arthropoda > Arachnida > Araneae > Salticidae > Salticus > Salticus scenicus. The sequence continues at coordinate 53,587,131 of OZ005662.1, read as the reverse complement.
AAGTGTGATAGCGTCTAAACGCCTTATTAATCTGAGCAAAAAATTTGTACACATGTTATAGATCCCAATTGAACTAACTGTATAGACTTTGGTGAATCTAGCACTTACAGTTTTTTTACAGGGACACAAAGAAAAATTCTTTATCATTATGGCCTATGGGACTAAATTTTTAAAAGTACGATAGCATCTAAACGCCTTATTGAATTGAGCTGAAAATTTATATGAGTATTATAAATCACTGTTGCACTAACTATAAGCATTTTGGTGAATTTAGCATTTATAGATTTTTACAGGGACACAACGAAAAATTCTTTATCATTATGATTTATGGGCTCAAAGTTCAGTAGCGTTAAATAAAACATCGTGTAATAGATGAGAAAAATACTCAAACACTCTATTATGGTTTTCTCTCTTTTGTTTGTTTAACAACTCCTCTTTCTTTACTTTATCTACAAAACTGTTAATTACTCAATGTTCGGAAAGTCGAGTGGAGTCACTCCAGATTTTTAAAATTAGTTTAGTAATTTTTAAAATAAATTAAGTAGTGAACGTTAAAGGGTTAAACATTAAAACTGAGAGAAAAACTTAATGGAATGAAAAGAAAGTTGTGAAATAAATCACTACATGCACTATCTCAATAAAATCATGATTATAACAAAATGAACTCATTGTGAGAACCTCGAATAAAACAACAAATGAACGAGTAATTTAAATTAAATAATTGCGCGTTCATTTATTTCAATAATATATATATATAAAATACTGATCTCAGCATCAATTTGTTTTTCTCTTTTTGATAATTTTAAAGTTAAAATGGAGTTTTTATTTAATACTATTTTCTGAACCAATAGTTTGTTTCAACTAAAAAATGCTGCGTTCGCTAGATTTTGTCCTGATTAATTAGTGAACCACTTTTCACAGAGATGGGTTGAATGGTGTAGCTTTGTATTGCAATCTAAAAATCTAGAGAGAATGACAAACTTTCAGATTTATATACATAGATAAAAAGCATTTTCTTATTGACTTTGAGCAGAAAATAATACTCCATGGAATCCCAATTTATTTGTAATGAAATATTTTTTATTTCATATAATATTTCAAATCATAAATGTACATTACATAACATATTTTAATTTTGAATGAATGTTACATAACATATTTTAATTTCACAGAAACAGAATGAGCATTTTGCAAACGTATTTTCTAGCATCGTTTTGCATGTTAAATTGCGACTAAACATTATTCTCTGCAGACGTTTGTTATTAAATTAAGTAATCAGGAAAAGTTTCTTAATTTATTTCAAATGTAACATGGGAAATGTTGCAATTATTCATTACTGTAACTTAAGAAAGATATGGTTCAATAAGTATTATAACTATGTATTCGGCAAGATATTTTTACTTCTTAAAATTAATGTAGTTTTTAGAAAGTAATTTAAAAAGCGCCAAGTTAAATCTTAGGTTAAATTTGCAATACATGTTTGTGTAATTTTAATTATTTTATGAAATATTAATTTCTCTAACGGTGTACGGTAAGGGAAAAGGTGAAAATAAAAAAATAAAAAATAAATTATTTTTTGCGATGCATATGTGCCGCTGAAATTTAACTGTTTCTATTGTTGTAGAAAGAGAGAGAAACATTTTAGTCAATAAATAAATAAATAAATAAATTTAAACTAGAAAAAAAAATCATCTGGTATGAAACAACCACACGACTTCCATTACCCGTTATTACACGTATTTTATGCCTTTTTTTGGGGCAAATGTGATCAGATAAGATTAAATTGACCTAACAAAAGTAGACACCTAAAAATTTTCCGGTAAGAGGTACTCATGTAAAGACATATAAACCGATTTACACTGCCAGTTAAAAAATAAGAAAAAATAATTGGTAGAGTTATTTTTTTAAACACCAATTTCCAAGATCTAAAACCGACGTACCTAAACAGGATGACTGTTAATTTTCCTGTAATAACCACGTAATACATGAGAAAGGATATCTAAAACAGATTTAGGTAAAAATTTTCAAGTAAAAATCGTTTGGGCCATATTTGAGATACCAACTTTTACCAAAACTTGGCATACAGAATTATTGACCGGAAGACTATAATTACATACAAAATGATATTTAAAAGAGAGTTAATATGGCGAGTTTGAAAAAAATCTGTACAACGGTTTTAAAGGAACGCACTTGTGAGACCTGAAATTGAGCTATTTATATGGGACGCCTATCAATTTTTCTGAACTAACTAACTATATCATTCGCAAGGATATCTAATATATTGTTTATATAGCAACTTTGAATAAAATCGTTAGAGCCATTTTTGAGATAAGGACTTAGGGCCCTACTTCCGGTTTTCCAATTTTCACGAAAATTTGGAAAATTCATTTATACACCAGACCTGTCTCAATTTTGAAGTTCCGTAGTTCTACCTTTTTTCATTTTCGGAGATATGATAGCCAGAAGATTCCCCACATACATACACATATTCTGACCAATTGCTAAAAATTATTTTTTTGGACTCTTATTTATAGTACCACTTCCGGTTTCCGATGTCCCACTTCCGTGTTTTCAATTTTCACCAAAATTTAGAAAATTCATCTGTACACCAGACCTGTCTCAATTCTGAAGATTCGTAGTTCTGTCTTTATTAGTTTTGGAGATATGATAGCCAGAAGATTCCGTACACACAGACATGCATACATACATACATTCATACACACACACTTACCAATTGCCGAAAACCACTTCTTTTGACTAAGGGGACCTTAAAACGTGTAAATCAGGCGAAAACTCGATAGCGAATTTTTAATCCGAATACAATACTTTCATGACCTACGGTAGTAGGTTAATGGAAGTAAAAAGTGTTTGTCTTTTGTGACATCGTAATTTTTTTTTGTTCGAAATAGAAATTTATTGCATTGCATTATCTTGGTCTTCATAGTCTGTGAGTAAAAAAATAAAATATAATTTAGTGCAGCAATCACGCAACTATGTGTAATCCTGTATTTTGCTATAAAGACAGTCTGAAGGTATAAGGTAGCAAATATTGTAAATGAAACTGTTAAATGTAATTCAAAAGAAGCTAAGAAATAAAAGACTTTTTAAATGGAAAGCTCATATGAAATTCAAAATACAAAATTTGAATGACCTACAATTTAAAAATTTTAAGTTGGGCTGATGTCACTGTACATTAAATTCGGCCCTAACACAATTTTTGCAAATTCTTATGTAAAATGACCTCGTGATTCTGAATGGGATACCGGTTTTGCCCTATAACCCACCGTCTTTTGGGGACCCCCCCCCCCCATTTTATCATTTTTTGTTATTTTATGTCTATAAATTTGATTTGTAGGGGAGGAGGGGGGGGGGGCGATTTTTTAACTGTTAAATATCTTCTGAGGGCTACAGAAGTGAAAAATTCTAAAACATGAAAATTTGCAGCAAAAGGAAAATGTAGAGGGGATTTGCTACTGAAATTATGAATTACATTTATTATATTTTATTAATCAATTATTATTATTATTTATTATAATAATTATTATTTTTTAAGTGTTAAATTATTCTTTTTCTATATAAAATGCAGGGCCATAGAATTACCGAATAGTGATAAAAATTGGGGGAAGGGGTGGCGTGCCGAAAAAACGGTGGGTGATTGGACATAATGGTGGTTATATTCGGATTCAGAACGTCATTTTACATAAGAATCAATTTTTTATATATATATTTTTTTTTTTCAGCGCAGTGTATCAGGCCTGCTCAGATTCAGATCAACTGTTATTAAACATGATTTTTGTATTGAGGGGTACTACGAAAATATAAATATTAAAAAAAAAAAAAAAAAAAAAAACGAGCGCTGAAAATTTAACTTAAAAATATACTTTATCTACCATATGGGTATTAGAAATTGATTTTCATTCTTGATAAGTTTTTCTTTTCTTGACACGGTAAAATGTAATAAAACAATTCCATCAAATACAATTAATAGAAAAGAACATTTTCGCTTAATTTTTGGGAGCCTTTCTATTGTCTATAAATTGCATATACATCACATATATACACAACTTATATTTAGTTTTACATTAAAATTTCCTAGCACAACCAAAAATACACAGGCTGTAATTTACTTAGATAATCCCAATCCAATATATCTGAATTCTTTTGAATAATTCAGTAAACAAATATATATATATATATCAATATATTTTTTTTCAAATTCTGTATAGATTGTTCTTTATGCACATAAAATATATATGTTCATTTCATTTTGTTTAATGTCGCTGATAGATGTTAAACTAAATCTATCAAAAATTTCGCCCATAACGTATTTGAATTTTCTTTGACCCGGTACACGATTCATCTGCCTGTTCTTAAAAAAAAAAAAAAAAAAAAAAAATCGTATATTTACATGTAGTATAGATTAATAATACCCAGTTTGAACTTCCCGCCACAATTTGTTCTTGGAGTGTGCTGATTAACGGCACACAAATATCCACACGTACACACAGAACAACCAGTAAAAACCCATTTTTCAGATTCAGAGGAAACTTTGAACACGAAAATGCAACAAAAATTCAAATTTCGAAAATATGGCCTAAAAGCAATACTTTCTCCACCATATATGAGGAAGTAAAATTGATAATTGCGATCCATTTACATATAAGATCTTCGAACTGAAAAGGCAAATCGTACTGTTATGGATTAATGAAAGAAAACTAAATGCATTTCTTTTGCTCCAGTACTGTAACAAGTACTAATACTATAATATTAGTAAATATGGAACTAGTAGTAGATATGGTACTAGTACTGGTACTATATATATATTATAAAATGTACAAGCGGCCGTATGGAGCCGATATTCAAGAAAAAATTTTAAAATTGTTACACAGGTTAAAAAAAAATCAATACCGTAAGACAATAATTAATTAATTAATGCCTAGTATCGCCCAGTGGTCGAAACACGACCACCACTTTTTGCAAAGCAAATAGTTACCTTCTCGTAAACAGAATCAAGTTGCAGCAGAGCAGCGACACTTGTCGGCCGATATGCAACCAAATAAAAACATCATAATTTTACATAATATAATCTGACACACTATTTTTGGTTTAGTACGTTTATGCAGTACAGAAGTTGAGAGGAAGCCGGTCGAATTGAGTTCAGGAAATCTTAAAACATGCAATTTAATTGAAAACCTGAAATCTAAAATATTTTCTGAATTGTATGCTTTCTTCTTATATATGCAGAAGTTAGAATAATAAATCAACTTAAAGAAAAAATAAATAAAATAAAAATAAGTAGTTTATTTCTCTGAATTGAAATGCAAGGAAATCTCGAAACGTGTAAATTCATCGAAAACAGGAAATCGAATTTTTTTTCGTATCTTCTACTTTCTTCTTATGTACGCAGAATCTAGCAATAAATCCACTATTTTAAAAATAAGTAGTGAATTTCAGTTAACTGAAATCTCAAAACGGGTAAATTCATCGAAAACTGGAAGTAAAAAGTTTTTCCAAACCTTGTACTTTCTTCTTATATATGCAGAAGATATAGTAATAAAGCCATTAAAAAAAGTAAGTAAGAAATTTAAACTGAAATTAATTAGAAAAAAAAAGAGAACTCTCATAAATCAAATATTTTTTAAATTTACGTATATTTTTAACAGTATAAACTTTCGATTTAACACTCATTCATCCAAATTTCTACCACTCTAACGGCTGTTTTCTTTTAGAATGAAAACTTTGAAGTCGAGAGTATAGTGATGCTACATCTATACAAATTTCTGTGTCTTTGAATTTCCAGATTTAACAACTTTCTACTTTAGGTATTTTTTAATATAAAAGAATGCGTGTATAAAATGGAAAAATTCTGAAAAAATGAAAGTATTTTTAAATATCTTCTTGACATCGTAAGAAAATAATTTTTATATTCTGCAAATCTTGCTAATCTTATCTTTCGAATGATGCCATTTTCAACCCTCTACTCCCATACTTAATATGTTAAAAGTGTACCAAAAATTTCATGTTTGTCTATTAATATATAGATTTTCTTATGGTCTAAACAAAATTAATGCAGTAATAAGTAATTACTTTTTTTTTTTTTTTTTTTTCATAACTGTATAATGCCACATCTCGCTGTTTTAGGATTGACTGTATTGCATGACTCCATTTTTATTATTGTCAATAACTTTTAACAATCTTCATTAGAAATTATTACAAAATAACACATTTTAAAATTAGTTTCTGAAATAAAGGTAATTTTTTAGGGAAGAAAAAAAACCTCCCGAAATATTTGATTTACGCAATTTTGACGAGAAAATTTTTACGGTTTCTGAAATTTAAACGAAAAACATTTGTAGATTTTTTTTTTTGTTGTTTTGTTATAGGACTATAATATAAATTAAGAGCAGCCTCACACATTCCTTTACGATTATTATGGAGACCATGAATATATAGAATTGTTACGTTCCTTTATTTCTTCTTGTATTTCCTAAGGGAAATCAATTTTATGTATAGTTGTATAAATAAGACAAAAAACCTTTGATAATAGTTCAGAATTACATCTCCTGTAATGTTTTTATGTGATAGAGTTACAAAAATTCAACCTAAAATGTATAGAAAATGCCAGAAACTGGAAAAAAATAATGATTGCCACTAATTGTTTTTATTTGTAAGGAAAAACTTAATTTAGTTAAATTAACTAAAAAGAAAATTTGATGCGTAACAGCTATACGACTTCCATTATTTACTCATAGCCTACTAAACTAGATGCCTTGTCGCGTGTCTCGGAAACTTGCAACATTTCAAGCGGTAGACAGCGCCACCTGGTACAGATTGCGCGACTTTTTTATTTAACGGTCACCTATAATATTAAGAAGTCATATATGATATATGCAATCGACGTTTCTTCGATTCTATTCGTCTTTTATGTATATCATATGCCACTTTAAATTTTTTGAGTAAAAAAGTCGCGCAATCTGTACCAGGTGGCGCTGTCTACCGCTTGAACTATTGCCAAGTTTACGAGCCACGCGACGGGCATCTAGTTTAGGAGGCTATGATCCATTACTACATACACTAAGCGACAAGGAAAAAAAAAAAAAAAAAAAAAAAAAAAAAAAAAAAAGCCGCACTTGGATATTTTCTTTTTCGCCTTCTACAACCGCCAATTTTATCGTTTAAAAAGCAAATTTTAGAATAGATTTTATTATGTTGTCCTTCACATACACTTCACCCTTGAGTCTAGTGCTAAAAACAAAATAAAATTGTCAGGAAATTTAATTTTATTAATTATTTCAAAAATGGTAAGAATAAAGCAGTTCATAATGCCACAAAAGTATTAATTTTTGAATGAAAATCAAAAAATATTTTAATACGTAAGATGGCAAAAACATTTAATGTTAACGAAATATTGGTAAAAGGGTTTGTAGCAAGATATAAATGTTTTTGATCGTTTAAACTGGAAATTTGGTTTTACGCGGCCATGTTGCTCATCCAAGCGAGATGACCGTAAGTTAAAAAGCCATTGCTTATAAAATCGGTTTGTATTACATTTAGAACATAAAAGAGATTAAGAAAAAGTGTTTAGTAGCATACTTTCTTTAACTACATTACAGAAACTATTAAACAAAGCAGGTTTAAATGACAGAAAATTTGAAAAAAAATCCATTCTCAGTGAAGAGAATTAGGAAAGCAAGACCTCAGATGGTTACAAAAAATAAAAAAATGTTTAGTTAATAATTGGGCTGAACTGGTTCTTTTTGATGAGTCAAGTTTAACTTATTTCGAGCGAAAAAAAATAAGCAGATATGACAACCAAAATATGACCGACTTCATGAAAATCGCAGTTTTAAAGCATTGACACATTCTCCGTACATTATGGTACGGGGTGCATAACTTTTCAAAACAGTCGGGCAAAATTTTATGCTCAAGGGATCAGTTAACTCGAAATGAAACACAATCTTCATAAAAGTTGTGCTTGACCGACTATTTTTGAGGTATCTCGGACATTTTCGCAAACAGAATTTCAAGATGATAATGCACCTTACTACATGGCATCTGTGGTAAGTTTATTCACTTCAAATTGTTAAAATTTCTTACCCATTCCCATGAGAACCAATAATTCTGTAATTACTCATATCTTTTTTCACTTTAAGTTAAATCCCACAAAGGATATAGTAGAATTTCTCCTTTACCAGACATGGAAATAGTCCCAATCGGAATCCGCTCGAAAATGTTTCGTCTATAAAAAGGCGGGGGAGAGGGGAAAGAATTCGAAATTTGCAGCGTGTAACTCTGACAGAATTAGAAAAAATTATTTATGATATTTGGCTTATTGAAATTTCTCAGATTTATATTAAAACACTGTATAAAACTATACCATTGAGCATTAAAGCAGTAATTCCATATAAAGGTGGAATTAACCCAATGCTGAATACACATTTTTAATAAAAATTTCCTTAGATCTAACAAATAAATTGTTTTATTCCATATATTAAAATATAACTAGTTTATTACATATAAGAAATCATTATAGAATACAAAGTGTATGGTAATTGCATTATGTTCAAAAAGAAAATTTTATGCAGATTTTTAAAAAGTACTTCGTAGAGTGCAATAAAGCGAATTAATAAATCGAAAACGTTCATAGGTATCATTTGATCCCTTTGGTATTATGCAAACAAGACAGTTTTATTTGTTTCAAACATTAATTTTAAAGTTATTACAAATAAAAAAGGTATAAGTCATTTTTTCTGCAGTGCGGCTTTTTTTTTTTTTTTTTTTTTTTTTTTGTCGCTTAGTGTATATTAAGTACTGTTTTGGGGCAAAGAGTAGTCAGAAGACATAAACTGTTTAAACAAACCTGTCAGTTGACAATTTTCTGCTAAGAGCATCAAATACATGCGTTGTAAATACATTTTAAAAATAATTTAAATAGGGGATAAAATCGCTAGAGTCGTTTCATTAAACACCAAATTTATGAGATCTAAACTAACCTAAGCTGCTTAATAAGGAGATATCTACTTAATGTGAGTGTGATTTTTCATGAAACAGTTCAAGTGTTGTTAGAAGGATCTAAATCTGATATTACAGAAAACCAATTAAATGATTGATCATTCAACATTGATTGTAATTACAAAATGTGTATGTGTGAAAATAAATTTCTCAAAAGAGTAGGCGTTGTGTTCTTATATTAACTTGTAAACATATGAAATGGCAGAATTATGGTTACCCCCAACCCTTTCTATGTACTTAAATAATTGTTTTAACTTTATAAACAAGAGCACAATAGCAATTATTACATAACGCTAAAACATAGATATAATAACATATATAAAATAAATGAAAATTTATAAGAAAACTATGGCCGTATTTCATATGCAAAGACAAAATCTTGTGTATAAAAATCACAAATATACCTTAACTAGTATTCAATACAAATATGGGACACAAAAATTACATATATATTTTTAAACTATTTTTCATAATCTTTCTTTACTTTTAATTATTAATTATTATTATTTTGCAATCGATAATTTATCTTCTAAATGGGCCTAAGCAGTTTAAAAATAAGTATATTGTTAATAAAAATTGTGAAGTGAAGATAAAATTCTAGCGTACATTTATTTTCGCTGCGAAATATATATATATATATATATATATATGCATCTTGCAAAAGAAAAGAAAAGGTATATTTTGTTGTCATAAGCAATCTATCAACATTTTAAAAAATCGTAACAGAGTGAAATACTTGTAAACCGAATAAAGAAGTATGATAGTAAAACGTTTTAGCGATAAGTATATTAAATTTTCAGAAAATGATTTCAGTTTTTTAAAAATGATCTTTGGATTATAAGCAGTAAGTTTTAAAATAACTGACACAGCAAAAGATAAAAAAAAAAAAGGGGGTAAGGGGCGCACAGCACTTCTGAAAACTTTTTATTTTTTTTGATTGAGTGTTCGGTAGATTTTATTTTTAAAATGATTTTCGGTTATGAAAAACATTCTTGAATAAAGATTATAAATAATAAACAAACAAATAAAAAATAGATAAATAAACAAATTATAATAAATAAATAAATACATAAAAATAACCCCTATTTTTTATCTCTAAAGATTGCATAAAAAATAAGAATAAATTAACACTACAATATGCAAATAATCTTTAAAAAACATCCCTGAATTCATGGGCCAAACTTTAAGGGAAGATACGGAATATCATAAGGATTCAGAATTGCACAGGAATTCATGACCGAAAATATTATCTTAACTGTTTAAGATCTGGGTGGTTTTTGACATTTTTAACAGATGAGGGCGTGTCTTTTGAATATTGAATTTTTAAAAAACAATTTGTGGAAATGGTTGCATTAAAAATATATACATAGTAACGACCCCATATTGCAATACAAAATATGTAGGCCGGGCCCGGACCACATTTTTGTCTTTATTATGAGCTGGGCCGGGCTATGGCCTATATTTTCAATTTTACTTACGGCCGGGTGGGGCCCGACCCTGAAATTGAAAACCGAGCCTGGAAAGGCCCATGCAGAACTTTAGCATAGGGAGAGGGTTGCAAAGAAGAAGAGGGGGGGGGGTGTCTGTCATATCCCGAGCGCCACTTACACAAGGGGACAAAATTATCCCCAATTTCATTTTATACATTATATCACTATAGGTTTTTCAGGGGGAGGGCTAAAACGTATCGTCCTCTGAGCGCCAGTTATCCTCGCTATTTCACTGCAAAAAATCATTACAAATAGAAAAAAAAAATGATAATTAAGACCTAAACTTCCACATATATATAGTTTTATAGCTACAATCTGGTCAGAACCCTTAACTCAAAACGTTTTAAAAGTAACTAAAAAAACAAAGTCGAACCAATAAAATATTGGAATTTCGTCATAATCAAAGCAAATCAACGAAACAACGAAAATCTGAACAAAAAGTCATTAATAGATTGACAGATGGGCGAATCAACATCAAAAAGCTTTTTAAATATGCTTCAGATATTAACAAAATAAAAATTAATAAAATTAAATTTTGACTATAAGTAAGCGAGAGTATTTGAATAATTTGCAATCGTTACGCGCTTTGGTGGTTTTTTTTCTAGCATAGTTTAACTTATATGAAAGGGAAAAAAAATCTTTATTTTATTTTATTTATTTTTTTTTTTAGCAAGAAATTCATGTCTTTATTTATGGCAGTTTATGATAATACTTATATGAAAAGTTTTTTTCCTTTTTAAAATTCGCCTAAGTCTTTAAATATATTTTCGTTTAAAACGCTTCTAAATTTTAGGTGTATGAGCTTTTTCGTCAAGTTTATACATTTTCCGATACACAGTCTTTAGAAATATTTTGATTTTTAAAGATTCAGGGGACTATTTCATCCCGTTACCCCAACCCCCGTATTAAATCCACCTACACTTCTAAATAATGTACTTCAATATCAGTGTTTGTTATTGCTTTTCAAAAGGAAATCCGATTATATTTAATAATGTAAAAATGCGAATGCGGTATTTAAATAAAAATAAATAAATAAATAAAAAGTAAAATAAAAATAAAATGTTGAATAAAATGTTCTTTTTTTTTTTTTTTTATAAAGATAGAACATACACATATAATTATAAATTATATATATATATATATACATAATTACAAGTTACATAATATTTATTTTCTGCAAAGCCTATTCAGATCTGACAAAGGTTCTTTTTCTTTCTGAATATTTGTTCAAAATGAAACAGAATCAACGTGTCAGAATTTTATTGGAAAAGTGTCTGAAAATTCATCTCCACCTAACATCGACTAAAAAGTATTTTCTGAAGCTTCACAAAGTTTACATAGTTTGTAGAAACTTGGTAAAAAGAAAATATTTTAATTACAAGTATAAATTTTGAATTTTACCTTGAACAAATGCTTTAATTTTTAATACCTTTGTTTTATAACTGAACGTGACTTTGTAAAATTAAAAAATAAATAAATAAATAAATAAACCTTCACTTAATTAGTTTTTGAAAAATGTATTCAAAATAACATAAGAACTATTGCACAGAATTGCATATAAATTTATATGTAGATGAACCTTGAGCTAAATTAGAGTCTATTAAATTTTGGTGCGAACTTCTCAAAAAGTGGCGCTACTATAGAGTGATTTCTACAATTTAAGGGAAGACGGTATCTTAAAAACTACTGCACAGAATTGCATATAAATTTATATATAGACGCACATTGACTTAAATTACTGTCTGTCAACTTTTGGTGTCTATCGCTCAACAGTTGCCGTTACTATACAGTGATTTCTATAATTTAGGGAAGGGCTATATCATGTGAACTACAACAAAGAATTACATATAAATTTGTATATAGATGCACCTTGACATAAATTAGTGCCTAAAAACTTTTGGTATCCATCTCTCAACAGATGGCGCTGTTATAGAGTGATTTCTGGAATTTAAGACAATGCTATGTCTCATTTTCTTTTGCGTATAATCAGATAAAACTTGATACGTGAAAAGCCATTATGAAACATTATTCTGATTCAGTTTGGATGCATATCGAACAATAGGTGGCGCTGCTATACTGCAATTTTTCTCGAAAACGGGAAGGCTATAATCTGAACTTCTATGGCATATATCTATACGAAACTTAATATGTGAGATAATTGTTATGAACACGCAATTTGTAAGATGCTCTTTATAGAGGATAAATATAAACTGTCTTTCTTTGGATATTTAGTGTTAATTTTCTGTAAGATAAAAATTTTTGGCATTCATCATGGAAGAAAATTTGAATAAATAATAGTTTTAATAAGTTATTTGTACTGAGTAAATTTGTGTATGAAAATATAGAAGAAAGTCTTGTAGTGACCACGAAATACTAGTTTTTATTATTATTATTATTATTATTATTATTGTTGTTGTTGTTGTTGTTGTTCTTATCTAACTCATTTTTAAAGTTATATCTTTTATTTTTCTAGTTATATTTTCAAACATATCTGAAGTTACTTTGCATGTCTTCTGCTGGTGACAACTTTGAATTCACTTTTCATGGAAAAGTTTAATTCAAATGTTTCGAAAATAAAGGTTTATACAGTTTATTTAATACAGAATTTTCTGCAGTTTTTATTTTCTTCTAAAATTAATAGAAGAAAGTATTAAATTCGTAAAAATTTTCCGTTTCGAGTTTTCGATGGAATTACTCGTTTTGAGATGTCCATAGAAAGATTTAATCATTTTTCGAAAATGTCTGTCTGTTTGTGTGTCTGTCTGTTAGTGCGTATGTGACCAAAAAAAAAAAATTCAATTGTATCTCAGGAAATACCGCACAGAATTACACATAAATTTATATATACTTGCATCATGACACAATTTAGTTCCTACCAACTTTTGGTGCATATCGCTCTGCAGGAGGTGAGACTGTACTTCGATTTTCTCCGTGGACAAAAAAAGCTATATCTCAGATTCTAATTTATATAATTGCACGAAACTTGCTATATAAGAGGCCATTACGAAATACTGCCTGGATTCAATTTGGGTTCATATCGGGCGATAGGTGGCGCAGTTCTGCTACAATTTTTCTCGTGAACGAGAAAGCTATATAAAACTATGTATAGGAGAAGGTCAATACGAAACACTATGCAGAATCAATTTCGGTGCAGATGGGCCCAAAGGTTAGACTAAATCTCAACTTCTATGGCATATAAATGCACCAAACTTTGTACGTGAAATAACCATTATGAATCGAATGTTGAATTAGTTTGAGTGTATTTTTGCTGACAGGAGGCACTGCTATTACTCACCTGTCATTTTGCGCTTGGCTACATCTCAGCATCTATTGATTAAAACTGCAATAAACTCCTTATGTAAAATCTTTATTCTGAAAAGCTATATTAAACTTGTGTTCATGCTCAATTGTAACGAGCGCTTTAATATAGAATGATATAGAAGAATGTTCTGTGATGGCCACACAATACTATATTTAATAAGGTGTTCTGAAAAGTTGTTTTTATCTGATGCAAATATATTCGATTGTTACTGAATAAATTATAGAAGAGAAAGAAGGAAATAATTTTAGATGAGTAACAATTATAGAAAATATACATCTTCAGCTCTTTTTCTTTTTCTCTTTTCTTTTTCTTTCTTTCTTTCTTTCTTTTTTTTTTTTTTTTTCAATAGTTCTTTTTTTTTCAATAACATTTTTTACTATTATGTTGTCTTAAAACAGTTTAAAATAGTATGACGTGTTTATTTATAAATCTTCAATTATATAATCTGTTCCAAAATCATAATAAAATTTCGACAGTATATTTAAAATTTTATTTTTAATTAAATTTTTTAAATGACACTTCTAATTTTGATAATTTTTTTTTCATAAATATGTTGTACGTTTACTCATACGCAAGATAAATACATTTTATTGTTACTTGATTTATTTTTAGAGTTATATTTTTTATTAACCCAGTTTCTATCAATTCTTTTCATGGATATCTTCAAACATATATAAAGGTACTTAACATATGCCTTCTGTGACTAATAACTTTATGTTAATTTTTAATGGAAAAGTTTCAAATTCAAATGTTTAAAGAGTGAAAGTTTTAAATTTGATTTCAAACATAAAACTTTTTTCGGTATGTTTTAATGAGGTGTTTTGAAATATTTTTGATACCTGTTACAAAAACTTTTCCTTTGAATAAGGTATGAAGAAGACGTATAAATGTTAGATAAGTTTCAATGAAGTTAAAAAAAAAAAAAAAAAGAGCTCTTTAAAAATTTTTTTTTTTTTTTTTTAATAGGATAATGTTTTTTTTATTTTTATTTTTTACTCAGTCATTTTAAAATGTCTTAAAAATTATATGATAAGATATCAGTACATCTCCGTGTGTGTAGTTTATTTTAAAATTGTAGTAAGATTTCGAAAATATATTTAAAATTTTATTTTTATTTTAAACTTTTAAATAACGCTTTTAATTTTGATATGTAATATATTTTTATTTTATGTTATACATAAAATTCACTCATAATTTAGAGTAAAAATAATTCCAGATATTTACAACTATTACTTATGAATGTTGACGAAGAAATACAAAATTCGGGAAATCTTTGTGGTAGGATTAGAACATAAATTGTTTTTAGCTATTTTTCTTTTTCTTAAACTAGCTAATTCGAAGAATGTATTTGTAAGGTTGAAACCATGGAAGGTCACCACAGTTTTAAAAGTGAGCTGGATTCAGTGACTCCCGGTGACTCAATAGTTGGTAGATTAGGAAGGTCGACGCAAATGGTCGGCGAAGTTTTAGATAAAGTTGGGATGATTTTGCGTAGGCATAGAGATGCAACGGAGAAAGTAACTTGCGGAGTGTGAAGAGGATACGAACAGGTTTTTGAAGTTTTGTTAAGTGATTGGAGGTGGTTGGATTAAGGATAAATATCAAGGTATTGTGGTAAAGAGTGTGGTGTGGATGAGGCTAGATTCTTATGCTAGTGCGAAGTTATTCGATTTTGGAGTTTTCTAAGTTGGTAAGTGTTACGGTGTGTAGATAGATTGGAAGTTGTGCGAAAGGAATTGCCGGACAAGGGAATCCTGCCGTCAGTTCTGGAGAGAGCAGAGTTCAATGAGTCAACTAAGAAAAGTGTTCTTTAGATCTCCACTACTTCTGTAGGATGAGATTTAAGTTCTATATTTCTGTAAAGTGCTCATTTATTTAATTATTTGATTGAGTTCCGGGAACAAATAATCTCCCCCGGATTTAAGCTCAAATAAAAGGCTTATTTATAATTTATATTCAAGTCTCGTGCTCTTTAATTATTTATCTAGTTAATTAGTTAAGTAATTAAGAGGGAGTTTGCAACCACGCAAATACCACATATTTGCTTTATTGGCTTATGTATTCCACTGCTTTATGTAACTTTATGTATTTATCTTTTTCAAATCATCAAGTATTTTTGGTCATATATCTTTTAAATTACAAATTTATTCAACCACCGCCTATAGCATACTGGGTACCAGAGACATTACATATACATCACATCTCACTGTGTTCTAAATGGAACATCTCTGAGATATTGCAGTTATTTACCGTTCATATGTCCCTGAGACATTTGAGTATGCAAACTCTGATTTTACGAATACGTACAGATCTCTGTGATGTATCATGGACGTTGCAATACGATGTCTCCAAGCTAAGTCATCTCTACGTTCCAAGAACATTTCTGAGATGTTCGATAAATAAACATGTATGTGGGACATCAAAATGACCCCGTGTGATGTTCTTGTTATTTTTAAGAGATTAAGTATACCGTATGAGATGTGAAATGCTCTAGACAAAGCAATTCATATTTCATTCAAATGATTTAAATTCAGCCACAAAAATATTTTATTTTATAAAGAATCTCAGGTCAGGGTAAAACTTTTTAACATAATTTAATGCGTTGATTATGCCATCTAGCGGTATTGTTAATTTCAGATTTTTTTGCGGAAAATAACCAATCAAAGATTATATAAAATATTCGTCGCTAGATGGCAGAAGGAGCCGGTCGCATTTTCTTGGAAATTTGCACCCTGCCTTCAGACGCTTTTCAAGTTTTTTCATTGAACCGGGAGTAGAAGTTAATGG
Source organism: Salticus scenicus (assembly GCA_963930645.1). Lineage (NCBI taxonomy): Eukaryota > Metazoa > Arthropoda > Arachnida > Araneae > Salticidae > Salticus > Salticus scenicus. The sequence continues at coordinate 53,570,520 of OZ005662.1, read as the reverse complement.
GGAATACGGTGGTTAGTGGTTGACACATGCGCTAGATTAAGATTAGTTTAGATTAAAATTTGCATTAAGCATATGGTTCACTTATGGCAAATAATATTTATCAAAGAATTCAAAAATTCACCAAAAATCTGCTATTAATAGTGTCATCTATTTGTGCATTTTAATATCCTTCTTAAATAATCTTAACAAAAACTGAATAAACATAGTTCTTTATATTATGTATCAAGATTGGTGAGATTATTTCCAATAGACGGCAACATGGAACCTTCATGTAAAGTTATCGGTAAGCCACATGGTATACGGTACACGACAAAATCTAATCACTAATTTATACCAACATATGTTAAAAACTATGTGAAGTCTACCCAAATACTTTGTAAGTCCTTGAGTTAGCGAGGCTCGAAATTTACATACATAAAACACCTGAATTTAAATTAAAGTTAAATTAAATTCAGGACATCCGAAAATGTGCAATTTGATTTGAAACTAAAATATAAAAATTTTGATGAATTTATTACATTTGCCTTATATTTAAATAAGAAAGCAAGGATTGATTAGCTTAAAATTAATGCATGTTTGCAGTTCAACATATCCCACAAAATTAACTTATCATAGCAGGCATGAGCGAATTTCCAATAATTAAAGTGACATCATAATACTGAAAATAATTTATCAACGTGTTCATGGTGGTTATTTGGATATGCGTATCTTTCTATTTTTACAGTACTGATATTGTTCTAAAAAGTGCACTCATTAACAGAAACGTAGGAAATATATATATGTGTATATATATATATATATATATATATATTATTTTGTTTTAATAAAACTGATGCTTAAATACAAGTTTTAATGTAATACATTCAAAATTTTCATGAGAAAAGAAGGGGGAAAAAAAAGCGATAACGTTTTATTAAAAATATTTTGATAAAACTAAAAATTTTAATTCATAACTTGCAATTTTTTTTTAATAATTATTATTTTTAATATGTTTTTTATAGATGCAATATGCAAAAGAGGTTATGTACCCATAAATTTCTGTGATTATAAACTCGCTTTACATTCGCAAAAACTACATTTTACATTCGCTTTTAATTACTAAATATTACACTTTATGCATTACTTTAATTATGAATCTGTGCAATTTATGATTGCGGTTAAAGCTTAAAAGTGTTTTTTATTATATCCATTTTCAATTTTAAAGGATTAAATGTGACGCTTTTTAATTTTGAAACTTTATTAATTTTACATATCAGTCGAAAATTTATTTTTTCTTTTACATTTCCAATTTTAAATATATATTATTAATAAGAACTGAATATTATTAAGTTTAAGTTTAATGATGTGCTAATTAAATTAATTTAAATTAGTTCATGTGTTTAAAGATATTTAGTATACTCTATTGGACAAAAGTATCGCAATATTGTTTATTCTAAAAAGTTTTTTTTTTTTTTTTTTTTTTTTTTTATAGAGAGAGTGCTAGGAAAAACGTGTTACTAATTCTCGCCAATACATGATACTGAAATTAAAATGTTTGATAAATACTAAGACGTAGCCATATATAAATTTGTAGTTCATGAAGATTAGCAGCATCACCTGTCGTTTGATAAATACCCAGATTTGAATGTTCGGGTATGCGTTGCTGCAAGCAGTGGGAACCTGGACATGAGATAGCATAGCTGTGGAAGAAACTGTAAAAAAATATCCCCGATACGAGTTCAGAGAGATTTCATTATATTTTTTAGCTTTTAGTTTCTATTTATAAAATTATATAAAAAAATAGAAATTTGTAGTGTGTGTATATTTTTTTAGTTTATTTTATTATTACACTACGTTTCAAAATAAATAAATAAATGTATATATATGTATATATATATATATATATATATATATATATATATATATATAGATAGATAGATAGATAGATAGATAGATAGAGAGAGAGAGAGAGAGAGAGAGAGAGAGAGAGAGAGAGAGAGAGAGCCCTGATATAATTCCTGCTGATTCTTATGTAAACTGACCTCCTGATTCCGAATATGACCCCCATTTTGCCCCATCACCCACCGTTTTCTCGGGACGTCACCTTCTCCCCTAATTTTTATCATTTTTCGGTAATTTTAAGGCCATGAATTTGATTTAGAGGATGGAAAATATTTATTTTAATTCTTAAAAATAAAAATAACATAATGTATAATAAGTGATAATAATTGATTAATAAAATATAATAAATGTGACTTATCATTTTAGTGGCAAATCCCCCCCTAAATCTTCTCCTTGCTGCAAATGTACATGTTATATAATTTTTCACCTCTTTAGGCCCTCAGAAGATATTTAACAGTTAAAATATTTCTTTTCTCCACTATAAATCAAATTTATAGCCATAAAATTACCGAAAAGTGGTAAAAATAGGGGGGCGTCCGCATAAAACGGTAGGTGATAGGGTAAATTGGCCGTCATATTCGTATTCAGGAGATCATTTTACAGAAATGGTTTTTGAGAATTTGCAGAAATGGTGTAAGGGGCAATTTTCATGCAGAACTGTGTTATTATTAAAATAAAATGTACAATAGCCGCCGCTTAATAATTTCACTGGTTAATAAAATATGCCGCTTAATCTGATCAAATTTCCAGGAACGGAATCAAATCAATACAATCTATTTATAAAGCTTCCGCTTAATAAAATCAGCAGCGCTGGTTAATAAACTAAAAAAAAATTCACTGGTTAATAAAATCAGCCGCTTAATCTGATCAAATTGCCAGGAACGGAGCCAAATCAATACAAACTACTTATAAAACCGCTGCTTAATAAAACCAGCATCGCTGGTTAATAAACTCAAAAAAATATCTTCATCAGCAAAACTGTGCATTTATGCACTTTAATTCTTTTTTCCCAATAAAAATAGAATCAAGCACAACAATCTCCCTCGTTCTCTCTCTTTGTCGAAAATTTTATACCTGCAGCATAAAAACAAAATAAACTCGCTTCATCACTTGTCTTAGTTTCAGGAATGTATTCTAAAAATCGAAATAATACTGTTAATTCACCAGTGATTTTTTTTTTTTTTTCATTTTTAATTTTAAAAGATAATTCTTAGTTCTTATTCTGAAATAACTAAGAAACAAAAAAACTTTTGAAAATGTCTAATATTTAAATTAATGTATGAATATTGAAAAATTTCGTATGCACTATGTGTTTATTAATTTTATATGGAGCATGTGTTTAACTTACTTGTTTTGAATGAACAATTAATTGTCGGTCGAAAATTAATTAATACTGTTTATTACTTTCATCAATCTTTAATTTTTGAAATTTCATTTTAAATTCATGGAAGTAATACCTTTTTATTGAGTGCAAGAACCTTCGCCGGATATAAAAATCAACCGATTAATAAAATCACATTGTCTTACAATGAATGTGATTTTAATAAGTGGCGGGTACTGTATTTAAATATGACCAACGAAGCAGACAATACCTGCTAGTACTAAATAAATATTGATATCTAATATTTAGAAATAGTTAAATATAAATTTCTTTTAAGCATCTATATTTGATAAATGGCTTTAGAAAAATTGTACCATAATTCATTGTTATAAAAAAAATATCAGGAAACTGTTCAAACTCTAATATGACTTTATATTAGTTCGCTGAATACTGTTGGATAGTGTAATCAAGGAGCGAATTATGTAAGCCTCAAGTCATTTGTGTTTCAAATGACTCTATTAAACATAGTTCTGGAATATTAATGTAGAGAAGTAAATAATTAATAATTCACGATGCAACGCTGCTGTTCTCATTTAAACCTATCGCAAGAGCGTAGGTGTCTGATATGTCCTATATATACAGTGCCCGCCGGTTATTAAATATCACATTCTTTCTAAGGGAAAGTGATTTTATTAAACGGCTGATTTTTTTATCCGGCGAAGGTTCTTGCTCTCAAGAAAAAGGTACCCTTGAATTTAAAAAGAAATTTTAAAAGTTAACGATTGGTGAGAGTAAAAAACAGCATTAATTAATTTTCGACCAATTAATTCCGAACAATTAATTAATTGTTCATTGAAAATAAGTAAATTAAACACATATTCCATATAAAATTAATAAACACATAGTGCATACAAAATTAGTCAATATTTATACATTAATTAACTATTAGACATTTTTAAAAAATTTTGAAGTGAAAATTCTTTAGCACTTTTTGGGTGAATAAAAATCATGGAACACGCGTCATCGTCACCGAACGCTTTCCATGAGTTATATGTATACTGTGTATATATATACATAGATATACCTCCGTGCGTTATTAGTATACATTATATATATACAAAGAGTATATCTCTCTTCATATATATCCATATATGTAGCGCACGGCACGGCATGCGTCATATACATATATATATATATATATGAAATGTATACTAATACGAGTAGTATACTGGCTACTGGCATCTGTCTCTTTCTAGTTCTATACTCTAGGTATGTATGTACTTTTTCCACGGTATATACATAGTTCACAAAGTACAAGCACGTGTTTTTATACAGACTGTTATATTCTTCTTTTTGATTTCAATATAAATTTTTAAATAAATAATAAAAAAAGAAAAGAAAATTATTTTAGTCATATTACAATATTAACACCAAAAATAATAATCTAATTGCTCGACGATACAATTCACAAGTTACTTAGTTTTCACTTCTATCGGCAGTCCCCAATGACTGCCTTTTTTTTTTTTTTCTTCTTAGTAATTTCAGAATGAGAACTAAGAATCATCTTTTAATAATAAAATATATATATATATATATATATATATGTATATAAAGTCACTGGTGAATCAAAGCAGTAACTTATTATTTCGATTTTTGAATACATTTTCTCGAATTTATTACTAAGATAAGTGATGAAGCGAGTTTATTTTGCTATTATGCTGCAGGTGTAAAATTTTCAGGTGTAAAAGAGAGATAACGAAGGAGATTGTTGTATTTTATGTATTAAAAAAAAAAAAAGGAAAACTATAAATAATTTTTCTTTTTTTTAAAGTGCATAAATACAAATTATTGCTGATGAAGAGATTATTATTATTATTATTATTATTATTATTATTTTGAGTTTATTAACCGGCGATGCTGATTTTATCAAACGACGGTTTCAAAAGTAGTTTGTATTGATTTGATTCCGGTTCTGACAATTTCCTCAGATTAAGCGGTTGATTTCATTAACCAGTGAATTTATTAAGCGACAGGAACTGTATTTCCTAAAGGTGTTATTTGAGAACTTTTATATTGATAAGAATTTATTTTATCGTAGAAGATAAATATGGAATATGTAAAAAAATTGCTCTCTATATCTAAAATTCATATTTTTTAAATGAAAAATATATACCCAAAAAATTCATTTTAGAAATTAATGAAAACAATCTAAGTAAATTAGATGATTTGCTTCTAAAATAAAATTCAATCAAATGAATAAAGTTGAGTATAATCATTTAATTAAATTAGGAATAAAATAGCGAAGATTTTGTTAACATCTATAATATTTCAAAAAACATACTGAGAATTTCTCTTGCACTAATAATTACACCGATTTACAACTATTTTTTTTTTCAAAATAAAGACTTTCCCTTATTTTTATTTTATTTTATTTTATTTTTAATGCTGATTTTCAAAAAATTACTCAGATTTCTTCAACCAAATAATTCTACAAATAATTAAAAAAACATTTTTACTTAAAATTTTCAATAATGAAAAAAAAAAAAAAAAAAAAAAAAAAAACTGCTATTTTTTGTTAAATAAAAATTACAGCACTAACTCCCAAAGGCTATTTCTTAAAATCAGCATTAAATGAATCTTGAATCCACCTAATTTTCTGCCCTATTCCAATAATAATAATAATAATAATAATAATAATAATAATATAATAATAATGTCGACGTGAAGAAATATTTGTTTAGCATGAAAAATCTTACGAAAACTATCATTAAATTTGCACCTTTCATAGTATGTTACACTGAAATTATTTTATGAGTCACTTCACTCAAACTGGTATTGATATTTATACTAGTTTTAATAGGAACATTCTATAGTGAACCTGAATGATCGAAAACAATTTCAAGGAATTCTAAAATCATTTAAAAAATAATAGCTCGGAACGAGAAACAGATGGACAGAGAAATAGACTAAATGTGCGATAGGCAGGCAAAACAAAAACATTAACATTTTTAAACTTTATTAAAAAGTCTCTGGAATTCTGTTTAAAATACGAAAATAATTCGGACGGAAAAAAAAAGTATGTTTTTTTTTTTTTTTGTAAAAAAAAATAAATAAATAAAAGGTACTTTTTTCAGACTTGTATGTTTAAATTATATTTTTCGAAGGCCAATATTTGTAACCGTTTGCGTTAACATTATATTATTGGATTTTATTGTAATATTTTGTGTCACATTTTAGACTCTTTGGCATTTTCAACTACGTTTTTTGAATGATTCAAAAATATATTAATCATTATCAATAACTACAACACATGAAACTGTTACGTCGAAGATGACGAATGAATTTTTCTTAGTCTAAATATCATACCAAACTACAAAGCTCTTATATGACTACACAGTCTTGTAAAAGTAATTGATATTATCTGATTTGTATGTATTAATCATTAAAAACATACAACTGATTTTAGACTCTTTTACATTTTCAACTACGTTTTTTCAATGATTCAAAAATATATTAATCATTACCAATAGCTAATTAGAACACGTGAAATGGGTTACGTCAAACGCATTTGTCGAACGCATTGTCTTCGTTTAAATGTCATACGAAACTGTACAAAGCTCTTTTATGACTACACAGTCTTGTAAATGTAATTGTTGTAATCTGACTTTTATGTACTAATTATAAAAATCGCGTAATTGATTTCAGCAATGCTTGCCAATCTTTAACATTTTATGTAGCGGCAGGAGTTGAAGCGCCCCGATGGTTTTACGTGCGTTTTATTATTTTATCATCACTATTTTTCAAAAGAAAATTGTCTAGAAGGATTTAATGTTATAATATTGTCTAAATAATTACTGTTCTGAAACATTGGTGACAAATAATAGAACGTAAAAATGCAGTAACGTTATGATCCCTGTATAGAGGAGATACCATATTTGAAATTCATAAAACTGGCAGTTAAAGACATTAAATCAAGATAGTCAGCTAGTTGTAATTTAACTAAAGAAATCTGCAAAAGCATAGGACCTAAATTTCAAATAGTTACGTATTTTTCTCGATAGTAATAAATGCCCCACACTTTCACAGAACATAATCTTTTGATGTCGGTCTGAGGTAACAAATGTTTTCTGGTTGGACAAACTTGATCCACTATATATGGAGTATACACTGTCAAAAAAAGTCCTGCTTGCTGCAGTTTGCTGCCAGAAAGTTTCTGTAATTCAGAAAAATATGTTCTCCCAACGAAAAAATTACGTTGATAGAAAGTATTTTTCTGAATTCCAAAAAATTTCTGGCAGCAAACAGGACTTTTTTTTTGTTTTTTGACAGTGATAGTTATAAGCAATACCATAATATACACTGTTAAAAAATGCAACTTTGCTGCCAGAAATTCTCTGTAATTGCAGAAAAAATGCGTTTTGTTAACGTAATTTTTCCGTAATTTACGACTTTTTTTCTCAAATTACAGAGACTTTTTGGCAGCAAAGTTGCAATTTTTTTAACAGTGAGTTCAACTTCACTTTTAAGTTTTCTACTTCTTGCGATTGAATTTAAGTTGCACCAAAACTTGGAGATATCAACAAAATATACTTCCACTCTCAAGAGAAACATGAATCAGCAAAATTCCTATTGAAACCAAACCAAGCTTAAATTAAAGAGCGTGGTCGAAAACATGGGGTAACATGGAAATTTTGTACAACTCACCCACATTGTTAAAAAAAAAATCAACTTTGCTGCCAGAAATTCTCTGTAATTACAGAAAAATACGTTTTGTCAACGTAATTTTTCCGTAATTTACCACTTTTTTCCCAAATTACAGAGAATTTCTGGCAGCAAAGTTGCATTTTTTTAAAACAATGCATGGGCCAAGATTAGACACTAGAAAATTTAGCCTCTTTTATCAAAATCAACGAAACACAGAATTAGAGGGCAAGCAAGCGCACAGTGTCAGGTGTTTGACTTGAGACAAGATGGTCTTCAGTTCGATCTCCACACTGTTAAAAAATGCAGAAAAAATACAGAAATTCTCTGTAATTTCAGAAAAAACGTCGTAAAATACGTTTTGTCTACGTAATTTTCCCGTAATTTACGCCTTTTTTTCTGAAATTACAGAAAATTTCTGTATTTTTTCTGCATTTTTTTAACAGTGCATCTCGGTCGAATTTTGATATTCTTTTAAATTTAAAACATAATATGAATATTTTATTCAATAAAAAATTACCAAATCATGAGAAAAGGTTAAACCATCGGGTGGTTGTAGCTACTTCAGTGCCAAGTTTTAGTTCAAACTAACACCAAATTTTTAACAATGTAGAAGGCAATATATAGTTCTGAAGTTCAGTTTTTCGGTGTTGATACTTTGCCAACCATTACGACGTTCCCTGAACACGGATATAAAGTATTTAAGGCTTCTTCTTCGTGTCTGTTAAAAGCAGAACACTAAAACAAATAAATGAAAGAAATTCAAATTTGATGTTTTGAAAATGACATAGGGATGTGATTTTAAAAATTTGATTAAGATCGATGTGTTTCAAAGAGTGGTATGCGTAAAATTTTCTGAATAATTTGAATATTTTTTTATTATTATAACGAAATCATTAAATGTTTTATGAAATTAGGTGAAATATCTAATAGTGCGATTCAGGGAAGAGGTGGTCTCACACAAAAATACAAACAGAATAAAACTGCTTAAATAATTAGAAAGGTGAGATAAGATAATGTGATTACCATGTGAGATTACTTTTATATATAAAATTAGTAGGTATAATCTTACATTTTTGTTACGGGAGCTTCAGTGTTCGATCCCAGGTTGCACTCGTCAGCCTAGCCGTTTTGAGATTTCCGTGGTGTATTACGAAATTCCCTTGAATACGGGCTAGGGCTACTTTCAACCACTATTACATCCGATAACTTTTCGCGAAACTTTCATTTGAGCAAAATTTTCGGTTAGTTTTTGAAGGATGAAATATAGGTTGCAAGGGGGTTGCAAGGGGGTTGCAAATGTTGAGTCAATGATCTCCCGAAAAACTAGTTTTTACGGTGTTCATTATATATCAAGGAACCCCTGCTTATCGAACTTTTCTCGGCATGTATAATGAGATTTCTTCTGACTGGTTAGTCATAGAAAAAGTTGTTCGTAGGAACAACTTTATTATGACTAGCCAAGAAACAATGTTTGTATTCCCAACTTATACTAAACTGGGAATCGGCTCAAAAGTTGCATGAAATGTTGTCATGTGTCATGGTACAATAAAATGTTCGCGCTGAAGGCATTCCCTCTAAGCCTAAAGTGGAAAATCAGCCTTAAAGCCTATGACAAAACCTTGTATTTTTCTTAAATTTTTTATGATTGTTTGTGTAATAGAATAAAAAATTTCTCAACAATTTTCCTGTGATTTAACTGCATGATATAAAACTGCGTGTATTAAAAATCTAAATTGCAGTTACATAAAGAGTAAAGTTTAAAAAAGTAAATAAATAAATAAATAAATAAATAAATTGGTTAGTTTAAAATAAGGTATTTTCCGATTCATAGTTGCCCCAAAGTAAAAAAAATTAAATAAAATTTTGCGAGCAACTATTGAATTAAAATATTTTCAGTTTGATTTTTGAGGAAATTTCAAACATTAAAAGAGAAAATATTATTTTTATTAAAGTTTTTTTTTTTTTTTAATGTTTTGAGTATTTTTATTTTTCAAGTACTTATCCGCTTTCGTAAAGTATATGTACATTTTAATATAGTGAAAAAGGAATACAGTATTTCCGTTATTTTTTGAATAAATGCTACAAAAGATAATTAGATTAAAGTTTTCTTTTTTCATTATATTAGATAAGGTTTAGTAAAATAATGCAAAATTCTCTTTTTCAGATTTACATTATTATTATCATCATCATTATTTTATTATTATCACTTTATGCATATTCACAACAAAGGTAAGCCAAAAATGTATATACAGCATAATATGGAAAATATGAAAAAAAAAAATGTTATCCATCTGTTATGATGTTTAAATAACTTTCTGAATGAAGAGACGAAATTGTTAATAACATTCTAGGTTTTTAATTAAAAAATTTGCATATAAATGGAGGTAAAATAACAATAACAGTCTTATATCAAAATTCTAGAACTTCTACACAACGTGGTTTAATGTTAATAAAAGTAGGTCAATCATAAGATTTCCATTATTATTAAAAATCTCCGTATCTTCTTTAATAATGAATATTCAGTTGAAGGCTTATAGACATGTTCTTTTTCGAAGTGCCGAGTTTTTTATGTATTTTTAAATACATCTAGCACCATTATTGAATTATTTTAAAGTATTATGTAAATTATTGTTTACAGCTGTTAAAGCTAGTTTTATTACAATCCGAGACCTTGAATTTAATTAAATATTATTTTTACGGGAAATCTGTAATTATCATTTGGAAAAGCTCTAGCCCGTAAATTATGAAATGTCAACGTATAACTGGTCTTAAATTTATTAAATATCTTTCTGAAAAATATCTAATATTTAATTGAATTTAGAGATTTTTGGCTGTCAACACAATACCACAATTTACAATAAACTTAAAATTTTTGTCATAATCCATGTTTGTAATAATTGGCAAAAAAATAAAATCTTTTATTTATTTATTTTTTAATCTAATCCAAAAACCACGGCAGTTATCTGACACCTGTCGGAAGATGAAAGACTGGCAGCTCTCAAATTTTAAAATACCAATGCAAACAATTATTTATTTATTTATTTATTTATTGTTTTGTTTTCGTGTCCATGGATTTTCAGACAACATCAAAGGTCTGAACGATTGTGGCTGCCAACTTTGGAGCCTTCTAGCTATACACTGTAAAAAATATGTCCTATTTGGTGTCGGATATTCTCTGTAATTTGAGAAAATATGCATAATTTACGAAAACATTACGTTGACAGAACGTATTTTCTCAAGTTACAGCGAATTTCTGGCAGCAAATAGGACATATTTTTTACAGTGTAAAGAACAGCTCTTAGATTGTTCTCAAGCGGTACTAATCCCAATTTCAAAACATGTGGAGTGAGTGCTGGGCGCTCGAAAATGTGTATCGATGTTAACATGACGTCCGGGCAGTTTCTGCAAAGAACGCATGTTCTGATAGATTTTTTTTATAGAACATATTATTATTATTATTATTATTTTTATAAAATCTTTAATTTTTAACTGAAGTTAGATATTTTTATCTGTGACGCCATAATTACCATTTATACCAAGTTTTTCATTTCTGTCAAAATCGATGAAATCGGTGAATATAATAAACAAAAGTTTATTATATTTCAATCCAAAAAACACGTCACTTTTTTATCTCACATCGGTATATTCGGTTAGGAGATTGAGTTACAGAGAGACACATACACACAGATAGACAAAGGCTCCAAACTTCTATCACACCTATTTTATATCGTAGGTTAACAAGAAGAGTGAATTGTAAGTTACTTTAAATGTGCACCGTTAAAAATTTCAGTTCATGAGGTTGAACCAAAATTTGGTACTACAGCAGTTGCAACTACACTGTAAATAAAAAAAAAAAAAAAAAAAAAAAAAAAAAAAGTCCTATTTGCTGCCAGAAATTCTCTGTAATTTGAGAAAATACGTTCTGACAACGTAATTTTTTCGTAAATAACGTGTATTTTCTCAAATTACAGAGAATTTCTGGCAGCAAATAGGATATATTTTTTACAGTGTATTCGATGGTGCAACCTTCTACCATGATTTGGTACTTCTTATTGAAAGAATGCACCAAATCATGGAAGAAGATCACCCCCATCTTATGGTTACAACAACTGTAGTACCAAGCTTTGGTAGAACCTAGTACCAAATCATGGTAAAAGGTTTCACTATCTCATGGTTGCAGCTACTGTAGTACTATGTTTTGGTTGCACCTAAGACAAAATTTTTAACAGTGCACTGTCAAATATGGTTTTACATAGTTTTTTTTTTTTTTTTTTGAACAGGTGGAATAGTTTAAATTTTGATTATGAACAGCATACTATATGAATAGTTAAAGAAACTATAAACATACTGTGAACAGCTAAAGCGTGTAAGCGGATTACCAACAAATTTGGTATGTAGACTAAACACATGCACACTGTAAAAAATATGTCCTATCTGCTGCCAGTCATTTTCTGTAATTATAGAAAATACGTTCTGAAAACGTAATTTTTTCGTAAATTTCGCGTATTTTCTCAAATTACAGAGAATTTCTGTCAGCAAATAGGATATATTTTTTGCAGTGTACTAAAGAAATTAAAATAATAATAATAATTTAATTCTGTCTTTTTGTTTTACACAGAAAATTGAAAAAAAAAAAAAAAAAAAACCAAGCAAACAAATGAAACAAAAATTTATTTAGTAGATGTAAAAACTGCATTTAATACTTTTCAAAAGATTTTCACAAATCTTTTATCCTGGTCCTGAGTGAAAGATTTATAAAAATATATCAAAATATAAATATAGTTTTTTTATTGATATAATGTTTTTTAATGGGAATTAAAATAAATAATAATAATAATAATAAAATGTTAAAATAATTTATTTATGCTATGTTTGTCATTTCATTTATTAACATTGCTATTATTTTTAAATACAAATTACCATCTAATGGACATTTTTTATTTAAAAAAATAATTACTTGTGATATATAACCTTAATAGCAAATTTTCCGGAGATTTGCCACCCATTTTATTTTAATTAAAATCATCGTGTATTTTAAAATGATTTACACTATTCCATGTAAGAATAACAATCACAATCACAAATCTATAATTTTAAAAATATCTATTAGATGGGAGCACTGCAGTCTGTCACAGTGCCGAGCGATCGGTTAATTTCTTTTCTCTTAACATATGAATATAAATATATATATATTGCCCTATATATGAATATATATATATAATATGAATATATATATATTAATATATTAATATATGAATTTATATATTGCCCTGTGGTAGAAAATTATAAGAACATTGTATATATTATATATATTATAGGTAAGTGAGCAGAGTCCATTTATGCCAGATAGTTTTTTTTTTTTTTTAAACTGCAATAATTGATTAGTTTTCTTAATAACCCGTTAACGCCCGAATTAATTTTGCAAAATCTTATTAGCTGATTATTTCACTTCTAAATTAATATAGACAACTGACAGTAAAATATATTAACTAAAACCATTTTTCTGATAGTTTTAAATTTAAAGCCTATCTTCGTTTAATGACGTTTAGTGTTCTAGCGAGAAAAATTCGCGATAGAAAAACTTTGAGATAACAGATTAATTTTCTATTATATGTTGACAAAGTTCTCGAAAGTAAAGTATAATAATATATATTATTATTCAACTTGATTTAAGTTAGTATACCTGCGCAAAAAACAAATGTATGTGCGACGAATGAAAAATGATAAAATGACTATGCAAATTATAAAATAATAATTAAAAGTAGGCACATAAAACTTTCAGGGATCATTTAGAGTGACGCTATAAACTGTCACTAAATAGCAGAAATCATTCCAAGAAACCACAAAAAATATACGTTCCATTTTATTAGCTGTCCTAAAATGAGGACACTGGGCGCTAACGGGTTAAAGGCATAAAATTTTCTGAAAATCTCCTTTTTTATAAATTCTCAATTTAATCATAAAACATACTACTTGCAAACAGTGAACAATTTGCTTTAAATGTTTACTGAATTTTTTTTTTCTAATTAAATTAACGATTATTTCCATTCAAAAGAATAAATACAAGTTGGGAAGAACCGCATTGGGTTTAACTGGATTACTTTGTTCTCGAAATGAATTACCTTTGAACTAATATCAATTTCTCTGTTATACACTGAGACAAAATTTTGTAATTGACATCTAGAATCTAAATTGTGGCTCTAGAAAAAATAGTTCCATGTAATCCTTATAAATTATAGTTTCCTTTGAAAGCGAGTTCTAGAAACCCCTATTAGAATTCTAGAGTGTTTGCCTATATTCTCGAGCGCAAGGTTATTAAAAAATCTCTGCAAATACAAGAGGCGGGTTTCAGCAACTGTAATCTCGGTTTATTACCCAAATCTAAAAACTCAAAAGAGAATTTCTCGCAGTACAAAAGTTTATAATATTCAAAATATTGTTTCACCCTCTATAAATGGGTAGACTAGAAATTCTCGATTATTTCGTCTATTTAGTTTATTGACGTACCTTATGCGCATAGCTCGGAAATCTATATTTCTCGTTAAGAGATTTTGAAAATGACCACTTATTCATTCTAGATGAAGGCGGTATATATTTTTTTCTTCTCAGTGTAAATTTCTGAATATTGTTACTTCATGAGACTAAATAATACACGATAGAAAAAGAAAATTAATTATTTAAACACCAAGAAATTCTTAAGTTATTCAATAACATGAATAAAAAATCCTGTGGTTTGCATAGATTATTAAAACATTCCAATTGAAGGTACACTGTAAAAAATATGTCCTATTTGCTGCCAGAAATTCTCTGTAATTTTAGGAAATAAGTGTAATTTACGAAAAAATTACGTTGTCAGAACGTATTTTCTCAAATTACAGAGAATTTCTGGCAGCAAATAGGACATATTTTTTACAGTGATACTTATAGCATCGTTTAACCTTCAATTTTCTTTGCCTATGTAATTATACAATGGAGGGACAGAAAGACAAACAGATAGATTAAATGAATTTACAATGAATCTTAAACAACGTTGTAAAGTGTTGAAAACAAAGCTTAGCACAAACCGAACTGCAATTTCAGCAATTTCCAGTCGCAGCTTTTTATGTATCTGAATATTTTAGCGTGTCACTGTAAATACTAAACTTGAATAATACACATCATTTTGAAGGAAATATGAAAATATTTAGGGACTCTGATGTGGGACAGAGAGATAGATAGACAAACGGGCAGTCAGACGGACATAAAGACAGACAAGTAGAATAATTCAAAATTTAACCGCTCTTAAATATTTTTAGAAAGTCTTACAAATGCTTAATAAAAATAAAAATGCAATTCCAGCAATTTTGAAGTAGGGTAGGTGCTCCAGTGATGACATGCTCCAGTAATTGACACCTTCCCGAAATAATTAATAAATAAGTAAAAAAATAAAAACAAATGCTTTACATATAAGAATTTTAACATTGTATGTCAAACACTGGAACATAGGGTGCCAGTTACTGATACAATGAAAAACTGGCAGTGCCGATTACTGGAACATCGAGTGGGTGTAAAATAAAAATTCATTAAAAAAATAATAATTATTATCAAATGTATATATTTCAACATATATGTGGTTCTGAAAGTCTTTGATGTAATATATATTAACTTAAAATTTCTAAAAATAGTTTCTGATGTCTAAAATATTAAAAACATCAGAAATTGCTCTAAAAGTGTCAATCACTGGAGCACTTACACTATATCACTTAACAGATCTGAATACTTTTATGTGAACTTGCATACTTTAATGCTAATCATCTATGTCCTATAGAAATCATTTTTGTGTACACTGTAAAAAAAAAAAAAAAATCCCGTAAGATTACGCGGAAAGCTTGGCAGCGGAGATTCCAGACAAAGACCGTAAAAAAAAAAAAAAAAAAAAAACATTGGTTTTACTGGCATTTTTTTTTTTTTACAGGCATGTAACATAATTTAAGGTCATTACTTAATTTACGGTCTAATTACTTAATTTACGGTATATACTTAATTTACGGTCTAAGCGTTTCTTTTTACGGGCTTTATCTGGAATTTCTGCTACCGGGCTATCCCTGTAATCTTAGGGAATTTTTTTTTTTTTTTTTTTTTTTTTTTTTTTTTTTATTAGTAAATTTTTATTTGCATTATGATTTGCGTAAAATACAGGTGTACAATAAAATGTGGTTTATAGAATTACCTTTCATAGAATGCACTGCTTTGAAATTCTTACGTAGTCCCTATGTACAAACCAGCGGTGGAGTTTACCACATTTTCAATAGGAAACATACCATAGTGAACTTATGTAAGAAATTTCATGAATATGTATGGTAGATAGAGAGCAGACAGACTGACTAACAAATCGGAAGTCATAAACACTTTTTAACTTACAAGGAAACTCTTTGAAGCGGTAATCACCGATTTTCTTGAAAAAAATTCTGGCATAAGATTTAATCATGAATAGCATCTTCCTAAAATATTAGCTGCTGAGTCGCAATAGATAAGCTATAAAAAATTATTAAAAATGGAAGCATGTTTGCAATATTTCCAAAAAAGCGCCTGTTTGGCGACTGCATTCTTCGAAATTTCCTTGCAATGAAGATTTAATAGATGTAGATGTTCTTCTTTCTTTTTGATAGTCAAACGAACTCCCTACGCTGTCGAGCACATGAGAATTCAGAATAGATTAACAAAAACCAGATAATTTATCAGATTAAGACTTATTTAGTCGAAATTCTAAATAACAATTAATATTTCAGTTAAATAAGCTGTGTCAATAACAATTGCAAGAATATTTACATCAAGTTTTTAATAACGACATTAAAAAAATATATGATCAAAACTTATTTATAAATTTAAATAAAACAAAACATTTTATATTAAAACACAAAGCTGTTTTTTTTTTTTTTTTTTTTTTTTTTTTTTTAACTAAAATGAAAGCATTTCGTATCCGAACACATTTTTCTTATAAGGGTTACATGCAAACGGAACGCTTGCAACTTCGATGGCGTAAATTTTGCAAATTTTTTGCAAATTCAGTCGGCAGTAAAAGTATCCGAGCATTAGCAGGAATTCCTATGTAAAAAAAGTACACTTAATGCAGTTTTGTTAAATAAATCCTTGTCGAATCCTGTTCTTAGTCAGTCTAAGAACATGATTCGACAAGGATTTATTTAACAAAACAGTGTTAAGTGTGCCTTTTTTTATATAGGAATTTTTGCTAGTGGTCGGATACTTTTGCTGCCGACTGTAGTCATACATTTGGAACACTTGCAAACGGCTTTGCAACCGGAAGTATTTCATTTGTATGTACCCCTTAGTCTGATCATTTTATTGGGCAGTACGAACCTTCGACGAACAAGCAACTCCACAGAATATGAGTTGTGTGGATCCAATATCTCATTAGAGCTACGCAATGAGCAATTGGAGACGATCTATGATTCTACCCTAAATTTCGTCCTGTTTGTTGGTTGGGTTTCACGTCGCACTAGTACTGCACTATGGGCAATTGGCGACGGTTTGCGATGCACTCCTGAGGAGGGTCCGGTACATCGGCAGGTGATAAATGGTTGCATTCTGCGTATGTTATTTATTTTTAAAATATACATACGATTTGTATGTTTGACTCGACATCCCCCTCCTGTAAATTTCGTCGAGATGAGGACAGATATAACATAGGGAGGTATACTATTGTAACAATCGCAGCTATCTTAGATCACAAGTCGGATCGAACACTCGGCAGCATAAGTAACCGAGCACTAGCAATAATTACTGCCTAATAAAAGTACACTTAATACTGCTTTGTTAAATAAATCCTTGTCGAATCATGTTCTTAGTCAGTCTAAGAACATGATTCAACAAGGATTTACTGGGGATTCTGACGGGGATTATTGCTAGTGTTCGGATACTTTAGCTGCCGACTGTACGATCCGACTTGTGATCTACGATAGCTGAAATTGTTACAATAGTATGCCTCTCATAACCGGATTAAAATACAAAAAATTAAAAAAACACCCTGGGTCGGCTGGGGAATCGAACCCATTCTTTTACACGTGAAGGCGATTAGCGAGGGTGACATACTCACTCGGCCACGGAGGGTCTGCATTCAGCATAACAATTATTTTTAAAACAACAAGATTTCGCAGTTAATAATTCTAAGAAAATTACCTATGAAAAAAATCACTGCGCAGCACTAGTGCGACGTAAAACCCAACCAATCTTATGAAATTCTAATGCATATTTTTACAAAATAAATTACCAGAAATGTAAGAAGCCATAAAGATTATGCACGTGTTTTTCCAATTTTAAATAATACCCTCCGTAAAGGATCAAAGTTGTAAACACGTCTACGGACCATCTCTAGGAATGTACCCTAGACTGTCGCCATTGCATATCTGTAGTGCGAATTAAAACTTAAAACCTACTCAACCTCAAATATCTTAAAATATTTTAATTTTTATTTATTTATTTGAGTATTAATTTCAATAAACTATTCTAACAATCAAATACTATAATTCATATTGGTCGCCAATTGCCCATTCTGCAGTACTAGTGTGACGTAAAACCCAGCCAACCAATCTATGAATCAGATTAGTTTTTAAATCGTCTGCAAATTTATATAAATGCACATGCCGAGTGCTTCAGACATTAAATTACTCCAGATTATATATAAGCTGGAGTAATGTAAAAGTAACTCTGAAATTGCATTATTTTAAATAAATACAATATTGAACCATTACATAAAATAATGGAAAATATTATATCTAACACAAAACATAATGGGGTACATACAAATGAAACACTTTCAGTTGCAAAGCCGTTTGCAGGCGTTCCAAATGTATGATTGCAGTCGGCAGCAAAAGTATCCGAGCACTAGCAAAAATTCCTATGTGAAAAAAGCACACTTGACACTGTTTTGTTAAATAAATCCGTGTCAAATTGTGTTCTTAGACTGACTACGACCAGGATTCGACAAGGATTTATTTAACAAATCTGCATTAAGTTTACTTTTTTTACATAGGAATTTTCGCTAGTGCTCTGTTACTTTTGCTGCCGACTGTATTTGCAAAAAACTTGCAAAATTTACGTCATCGAAATTGCAAGCGTTCCGTTTGTATGTAACCCAATGTCACTTTTTCTAAATAGAAACTTCTAGATTTCAGAAAATATATTGAGTGTTAAGTGGGTTTTAACGTCGCACTATAGCTACGCAGTGGGAAATTGGAGATGGTCTTTTATTCACTCATAGGGATATCCTGGAGACATGCCATCATAATTTTGATCCTCCGCGGAGGGGATGGATTCCTTGCTTCAGTCACCCTAGAGCGATAGAAAACACAACCCTCCTATACTGAAGTCCCTTGGCATCACTGAAGGAAGGTTAATGTGATTTGGCGATGACTTTTTTCGTATTTGGCGTTCAAAACGTAAAGTTTAATAATTTTTTACAGCTTTCCTGTTGCGATTCAGCAGCTGATTTTTTCACAAGTGAATTAAGTATAGTGTAAACTATTTTCTGTAATTTTTTTAAGAAAATCGGTGATTACCGCTTGGAAGAGTTCCCTTGTTAGTTGGAAACTAATAAAATTTAGATTAAATATCTAAATTCTTCTTTGCTGGACTTTCATGATATATGGTTTAATTTTGTACTAATATTTTTTTTAACACATAACCTTTCAGATTACATAATATTGGGAGATTAAATAATACGTAATATTTTTTTATCTTAAATTGACTTAAGTTTAACAATGCTTAATTTATAAAATAAGAATTACATTAAAAATTACTTTGTTGGTAGTAATAATAAATTTAGCAGAAAACTTAAATTCAAAGACAAATCCTGAAAAATTGTAAAATGTTTAAGTTAAAATTGAAATTTAAAATAAGAATTTTACTTACAAGGAAACATTCAAAAGGAGTCGTCTTCAAAAAATATTGAAAAAAAAAAAATATATGTGATTCTACTCTTCATAAAACACCAGAAAGTAAAAAAAAAATATCGGCTGAAATGAATTACAACAATCACAAAAAATTATCAAAATTAAGCATACTTGGCGATTTCACACTGTTAGAAGATTGAACAAGGAGAGGGACGCCGCTCATCACTCTTGGAGCGATTTTGAGCGCTTCTATGGCGATCTCTCCATTTATTGGAAAAAAAAAAAAAAGATTACAAAAACGCCAGGACTTAGTCCCAAACCGACAAAGGGCGTTGATAGTATACACATTGGAGAAAAGTCCACAGGACAGGTTTTTCATCCGAATCAATGAAGTGCAGCATAGTGGGCAAGGAACTTATCACCTAACAGCGCTAAATCGCCAAAACTGCTTAATTTTCATTTTTGTTTTTTTGTTTCTGTAATTCATTTCAGAGGATAATGTTTTCACTTTCTAGTGTTTCATGAAGGTATCACATATATTTTTTCAATATTTTTTGAAGACGACACCTTTTGAATGTTTCCTTGTTAGAAAAAAACACTACATTTTAACTTCACATTTATAAATAAAAAAATAAAATAAAATAATTTATTTATTTCCATCTTCTATTTAATCAATAACTCATTCCTTAATTAACTGACAAAGCATAAGTTACTTTATATATTTTAAAAATATTTAAAATAATATTCAAACAATCATTTTAAAAAGTTTTCTAAAACTATTGGTATATTTTTCAAAAACTAATGCTGTTCCTTATTAGATTCTAAGCTGGCAGGCGTCAGTAAAATCGTTTAAAATTCTTAATATATTTCTCTGACGAGAGTTTCGAAGAAAACAGGCGTCGTAAACAAATATCAAGTTATTGGAAATAGCTCGTTACCCTGAAATTAAAAATTAGGCACTGCGATTTATTTCCTGAAAAATTCAATCAAAATCTCCATTTACTCGACTCCTTCTTTATATACTTTCCGTTTAATATTCTAAGGATCACACAATCTTGTATAGAAAGCATTTTTCTTAGAAGTTTTCTTGGCTTTTTATAAGTTTATTAACTTTTCTAAGAAATCATAGAATAGATTAGTTCTGATTCCTTTCACCTTTTTTCCTGCAAATAAAGATCTTGCAGATATTTGGAAAAAAAAAAATATTTTTTTCAATATACGTATTTTGTCAAGTATATTTTTAAATAGTTTTAGAATTATTACCAATACAGGAAAATTACTTTTTTTCATTTATATTGGTATCGTTTAGTATATAGATCAAAATTTTACCAGATGCTATCATAGACCTTTATTACTTATAGACATGCATAAAACTCAATTATATTATTTAAAATTATTAGTGTATATTTATCATTAACGAAGCACACATTAATAATTACCTAAGCATACATTCGAAACTATCTTTCCGTATATAGGTCAAAATTTTATCACCTAAGCACACATTAATGATTACCTAAGAACACATTCGAAACTATTGTTCTGTATATAGGTCAAAGATTTATAAGATGGTATCATTGACCTTTTCCACATGTAGACTGGTAAGTATAAAATTAACTTATATTAAAGTTTTAGTTATTTTAAATTCTTATTGCATATTTATCATATGTTTTAACTAATTACCGAAGCACAACCATCAAAGCTTTCGTTCAGTATAAAGGTCAAAATTTTACTAGATGCTATTAGAGACCCTTTTTACATTTAGACAGGTATGCATAAGAATCCTTTTTATTGAAATTGTATTTGTATTAAATTTTTAGTGTATATTTATCATATATTTTAAATAATTGCCGAAGCATAATATTCGAAGATATCGTTCTGTATAAAGGTAAAAATTTTACAAGATGCTATCATAGACCTTTTTTTACTTATAGAGATGCATAAAACTCAATTATATTAAAGTTAAAATTGATTAGTGTATATTTATCATTACTAAGCACACATTAATAATTACTTAAGCACACGTTGGAAACTACCTTTCCGTATATAGGTCAAAATTTTATCAACTATGCACATATTAATGATTGCCTAAGCACACATTCGAAACTATCGTTCCGTAGTCAAAATTTTATAATATGTTATCCCAGACCTTATTTACATGTAGACTGGTAAGTATAAAATTCCCTTATATGAATGTTTTAGTTTTTTTTAATTCTTAGTGTATACACTGGTCAAAAAAATTTAAGGAACAGCCCGTATTCTCTTTCTCTTCTTTTGCACATAATTTTTAAACAAATAAACATATGAACATAAAATTTGGATGGCCTGTTCATTATCATATTATTAACCGAATCTTATGTAATTTTAGCATAAGAATAATTTTTAAGCTAATAAATATTCATTTTTCTCGCAAAAGTAAGCTTTGGAAAAAATGAAAAATTTCAACAAATTTAGGAAAGAACACATAATGAAAAGTGGTGTTAAGGATGCATTAGAGATAGGTAAAGACGCTCATGCCTTGAAATGTTAAACTAAATCTCGATTTTTCTTTTTGTATTAACTTTTCTTTTACTTTTATAATGAACTTTTTAAAAATATATAATTACTAATTTGTAAACTATACTCAGCACTAGAATAATAATGATGTCGAAAAATAATTGTATAATGAACATCTTATCCAATTTTCATGTTTGTATGCATATTTTTTAAAAAGTTATTCACATGCGAAAAGAAGAAGAAAAAATAAGAAACAGAAAATGAATGCAGGTAGAAAGATTTGGTTGTAATCTAACATAGGAACGCGTGTTCGTCTTTACCTATCTGTAAGGCATCCTTATGACCATTTTTCATTAAGTGTTCTTTCCTAAAATTATTGAAATTTTTCATTTTTTTGAAAGCTTACTTTTGAGAGAAAATTGAATATTTATTAGCTTAAAAATTATTCTAATGCTAAAATTACACGAAATTCAGTTAATAATATGATAACGAACAGGCCCAAATGTTATGTTCACATGTTTATTTGTTTAAAAATTATGTGCAAAAGAAGAGAAAAGGAAAACAGGTCGTTCCTTAAATTTTTTTGACCAGTGTATTTATCATATAGTTTAAATAATTACCGAAGCATAACATTCGAGGCTATCGTTCTGTATAAAGGTCAAAATTTTACAAGATTTTATCATAGACACTTTTTACATGAAGACAGGTATACTCATAAAACTCCTTTATATTAAAGTTTTAGTTGTTTGAATTTTTTAGCTTATACTTATTATATATTTGAAATAATCCCTTATATACATATTCGAATAAAGTAAATCGAGTATTTGGCACTATCTGAATACGATTGTTTAAAATATAGAATTAGGTTAACTGAACGGGGAATGCGTAGTTGAAAATGACAGACTCAACAACTAAACATAATGCGAATTATCGTGAAAAACACTATAGTTGCAGAGTTTAAAATCACAGTTCCTAAGAAACTACTTGAAATACGAGTATTAACGATATTAACGTTTAATACTTTTAATCTCAACTCCTTGTTTACTGCCATACAATGTTTGTGTGTTATTAGATATAGATGATGCTATTATAAATTATGCATAAGAAATACGGGAAAAAACTGTTACACGCAACAGTAAAAGATATAACGACATAAAAAAAAAACCTTCAGCAGGACACAAACGTGTAGGACTGTGTTTACCACTATATTATCGTTTTGCTGGCATTTTTTAAGCGCAGCATATAGGCTACTACACATTTAAAATTTTTGTACCAGGTTGAATCAATACATGGTACACAGTAACTGCAACCATAAGATAGTTAAGATTTTTACCATTTTTTGGTTTAGGCAAAACTTGGAACAGTAGTAGTTGCGACCATAGGATGGAAAAAACATACACTGTAAAAATTATGTCCTATTTGCTGCCAGAAATTCTCTGTAATTTGAGAAAATACGCGTAATTTAGGAAATCATTACGTTGTCATAACGTATTTTCTCAAATTACAGTGAATTTCTAGCAGCAAATAGGACATATTTTTTACAGTGTACCATGATTTGGAGATTTTTTTAAACAAGAAGAACTAAATCATAATAGGTATATTTAAAGCAACTGTAGCATCACGTTTTGGTTCAACCTAGCATATTACCACTACTGCAGTACCAAATTTCAGTTCAATAGTGGGACGATAGTGAGACCTTGTCTATGTTCAATACGTTTAATCTCAACTCCTTGTTTGCCGCGATACAAAGTTAGTTTGTTATTAGATATAGGTGACGTAATTGTGAATCATGCGTAAGAAATACAGGAAAAGCTGTTACACGCAAAGAAAACAGTAATATGCGAAAGAAAACTTTAGAACAGTAAAGGGAAAGAAAACATATTAATGCTACTTGTAGTACCAAATTTTGCTTTAACGTAGAGCCGAATTTTTTAACAGTGCACAAACAAATGTAAAATTTCTACAATGTCAATTTCGTTTTGTTTAGTTCAATCTAAATATGTTAAACAGTGCTTTCTCGAATTTTTCCAGAAATACGTAATGTATTTGAATAATTTGTATATAACTGTACATGAAAACTCTTTTCTGTAACCATGAGTGACAAAGTCAGAGTATCAATTTGAGACTTCCTGCACTGTTAAAAATAATAGTTCAAATTTTCGCTCAAATAATGGTACAAATTAAGCATTTTTATCTGCAACCAATATTTTGATTGTTTGTATTACTATTTAATTGGTACACTGTTAAAAAATGCCAGAAATTCTCCGTAATTTGAGAAAAAAGTCGTAAATTATGGAAAATTTACGTTGTCAAAACGTATTTTTTCTGTAATTACAGAGAATTTCTGACAGCAAAGTTGCATATGTTTTTAACAGTGTACTTACAACTGAAATGGCACCATTAAAAGGTTAAAAACATTGCACCACAATACTGGTTGCAACTAAATTGAAACATTTTTCTAATGAAAGGAAGGATTTTATTTTTAACGGTGTGTTGATAATTGTTCGAGAGTTATACCGGTTACATACATACACTGTAAAAAATATGTCCTATATTTGTTGCCAGAAATTCTCTGTAATTTGGAAACTGCGCGTAATTTACGAAAAAATTACGTTGCCAGAACGTATTTTCTCAAACTACAGAGAATTTCTGGCAGAAAATAGTACATATTTTTTAAAGTGCACAGTCAAGCTGCTCAAAATCTAATATTTGGTTTTAGGTGACTTTAAAACATGTAAATAGCAAAGATCAAATCTCAGTTTGAAAATCTGACTGAAATAGAATTTTTTCTGTGTCTTATCAAGGTAAAGGAAAGTACACTGTTAAAAATTTCAGTTCAAGGTTGAACCAAATGTTGGAACTACAGTAGCTTCAATTTTCTAGGTTGAACAAAAACTTGGTAAAATTGTGGCTGCAACCATGCGATGGTGACACTTTCTACCATGATTTAGAGCTTCTTGTTAAAAAAAAAAAGCACCAAATTACGGTAAAAGATTTCCTTACTTTATTGATGTAGCTATTGCAGTACCAAGCCTTGGTTTAATGAAGCACCAAATAATGGTATAAGGTTTCCCAATCTCATGGTTGCAGCTACAGTAATTCAATCTGTACTGTTAAAAAAATGCAACTTTGCTGCCAGAAATTCTCTGTAATATGAGAAAAAAGTCGTAAATTACGGAAAAATTACGTTGACAAAACGTATTTTTCTGTAATTACAGAGAATTTCTGGCAGCAAAGTTGCATTTTTTTAAACAGTGTAGGACAATTTTTTTTATAAGTGTAAGAATAGGTACGTGTGGTCAGCAAAGGACTTACACCCAGATATTTAATAACTTTAAACTTTTTTTTAATCTACGTAAAGATATATTTAAAATTATCTTTTAAGAACAGCAAAAACTGTTGTAATAAAAATACTGTGCTTGAATTATTTTCCTTCAAAAGCACTATAATTATTGATAGACAAAACAATAACAGTTTATTCGAAAACTTCATTCTTAATTTTAAATGTAATGTAACTAATCTCTGAGAAAATTTCGTTCAAATTGTATTTAATGAGTTTTGGAGTGAGAATAGTTAATTATAGAAATGTCATCTTATTTGGGATTTAAAAGCTTAACATTCATTCGAAACTAATTTAAACTTCTATAAAAGTGTTTCGATTTTAAATTAAGGGTAGAAACAGTTCACAATTGTATCAATTTTATACATATAAATGACATATCAATTTAAGTTAAACTAAATAAATATGTTCCACTAAGAGTAGCTAAATTTTACTTAGAGAACACGAATTTGTTTCTGATTACATGCAAATATTTTTACAGATATAACGTTTTTTAAAACAAAAATATTGTTTTAATTGGCAAAATTTTCTATTAAATAAAAAAATCATTTTTGTGTGTTCACCAAATATATTCACCATTAAAGGAAAAAAAAAGTTTTGCAAAATTGTTTTGTGTTGAAATAATTGTACGAAATAATTGTACTCCAGGTTGAACATGAAAATTCGAAAAGCGTATAAAGGCAGGGTGTAAAATTTTAGCATATTTTACCGTGTTGTTTCTGCCGTCTAGCGGTATAATTATTTTCAGATTTTTTAGGTTAAAATAACCAATCAAAGACTATATGAAATCCTCGACGCTAGATGGCAGAAACAGCCTGCCAAATTTTCCTCGAAAGCTGTACCCTGCATTTAGACGCTTTTCAAGTTTTTGCGTTGAACCGGGAGTTGAAGATAATGGTGAATACGGCCATTTATCGAACGGAAATTGTTGCTCGAGATTTTTTGTGGTTAACGGTGTATCTGTGGCAATAAATTTTCTGAAAGTTTATCGCAATAGACTCGCGAATTTTCTTTTGTTTTAAGATAAGCAATTGAGGTTGTTCCATTTGCAGTGAAACCGCACCAAATCATCAGGAAGCTAACACTAAACTGACGCTTTGAGAAAAAAAAAAAAAAAAAAGATTGTTCATTCCAAAGATTATATCGATGCCAGCAGTATCTAAAGCTGTCCGGTCCAACGAGACTAATTTTTTTGTCGTAAAAAACATTTTTCTCTTTATCTCCCAAAGCAACATGCTTCTTTTCAAACTCTATGCACATAATTTCATGTCTCTAAGTTATAGGGGGTTGAAATTTCATTTCATTGGATATTACTTTTGGATTTTTTCAATAATACATTGCATGTCATCATCATCGTCATCATTTTCAAATCATTTACTATTTGAGAAGAAAGCATTTCTAAGCATTTATATTTAACTAACATTTGTCGAGGAGTTAAGGAATGTCGACATGTATTGACTCTCGATATGTTGAGGAGGCATTTGCTTTCCCACACTGAACATCATTGTTTTTAAAAAAATATTAACGACAGTTTTAGATTTACTTACTGTATTAGCTATTCAATTAGAACTCAAAAAGCTTAGAAGGATGATAGTATTCATCATCATTCTTTGAAAAAGTTTGGAAGGGTGATAGTACTTATCAAGACAAACAAAAACGTCGGCGAAATATGGGATCGCAAATGGCGTTTAATCATTGAAAATTGCGAAAATGTATAAGCATCGAAATCTCACGTTGCTTTTTTTGCAGAAGTGACTAGTAGAACGAAGCCAATTTTCCTTCCACATTGTACATATCCGGGAAGAAAATAATATATCAAAAATCACGGAAGATGGCCAGGCCAGTCAAATCTGTGAACAAGAATTCACCTATGTAAATTTTCCACCTCTTCTAGAATCAGACAAGTATATATAATTGGGAAGCTCATACGTGCATTATAGGTAGATGGACTGTAAACGATAATATGCTGTGTGATTGCTAGAGTATACTAACTGTGGTTACATTAGGAATACCTGTTTATTCAAATGACAAAATGGTTGATATTCATATGGTGAAAGTGAAAGCTGCAAGATGCGTTTGTCCGTGCCTTAGCACATTCTGGCGTATTAATAGATGCATACGGAAAACTGGGTCTTTCCACGCAACGAGTCATGACAAACCGCCATCTGCCCATCTCACAAATCGAAAAAAAAAGTGCTACAGCAATTTTACGATTTGCCGATTGCCAGTTCATGAGCAGCTGCAGCAGAAATTTGTGTTGTACACATGCGCGGAGAGTTTTGCATAGTGGACGGATACACCTTTTTCAGATAAGTACAAGCTCTTGAAGAAATGGACTGTCCTCGTTTTGTGGAATTCTCTCGCCGGGTAATTGATACAATAACGAAAAATCCACAATTTACATCCAACATACTATTCAGAGATGAGGCTACATTACCCTGAGCAGCCATTTTCAACATGCATAATGCTAATATTTGGTTGGCAGAGAAACTGCACATCGTTGTCGCACGAGATGCTCAACAGAAAACAAGTATCAGCATGTGGTGCGGCTTTCCCGGTAATAACCAGGTGGACCCGTACTTCTTTTTTAAGCGTATCCATGGCAAATTTTAACTTTTACAAAGAGGCTTGTATAAAATTCTATTTTAAAGCGCGAGAGCTGCTTTCACAGCCCTTGCTTAAAAGTATTCTGAGGAATGTTTTACAAGGTTTTTGTCTGCTTTACCTGCTGGTCTGAAATGACACGTTTGGTACATGCATGGGAGTGCTACGCCCCATTTTAGTATCCATGTGCGTTACCACCTCGATGAAGTTTATCAAACAAGAGTTGGACGTAGCGACCCTACTGCGTGGCCTTCATGCAGTCGGCAGCAAAAGTATCCCAGCACTAGCAAAAATCCCTGTATAAAAAAGTACATTTAATACTGTTTTATTAAATAAATCCTTGTCGAATTATGTTCTTAGACTGACTAAGAATAGGATTCGACAAGGATTTATTCAACAAAACTGTATTAAGTGTACTTTTTTTATATAGGTATTTTTGCTAGTTCCCGGATATATTTGCTGTTGACTGTACTTGTCACAACTTAACCCTTATTTTTTTTTTCTTTTGAGAGCAGCTGGAAATATTCATTTATGAGACGCAGTAGAGACACTAGAAGAATTAATAGCAAATACTGTGACCGCTGCAAATTAATCCAGAATTTTCAATCGCGTCCGCCTGCCATCCATCTGTGTCTGTTCTTTATGTAATAATATTCTCGACGAACAGATTGAAAATAGTTTTAAAACTATTGTTTAGCCCCTGGACATCCCGAGTTGTTTAGCACATATTCTGTAAAATAAATATTTTCTCTATTCTTTTACTTGGGGTGTTTCTTTCTCCGCCTCACTATATGTACATATACTGACTCATTTTCGAGATTTATATCGGTCAAACGCCATTTGCGACTCCACTTCCCATTGCATATTCTCTTCATCTTTATGAGTACTATAATCCTTCTATATTTACTGAAGAGTTTCGGTAACCCCCTGTATATAGAAAAAAAGTTATAAAACTGCACTTTATCAAATAAATAAAATATATTTTAAGATTTAATTTTAAGATTTTTCTTTCAAGCCCAACAAAAGGATAAGTGCTTTATATTACTAAATAATTTTTTTTTTAATCTTTTAATTAATCAAAGAATAAAAACATTTCTTTTTCTACCCATTTAAGTTGAAATATTATTTAATCTCTCGTGAAATAGTCGATTAAAACAAACATGCATTTAACTAAACGTGATTTTATCTGAATGTGGGTTTTAATTAAACTTGGCATTAACTCAGTCTTTAATTAAAACCCAAGAGAAGAGATACGTTTATATTCGACAAATGAAAGTATAAAACTCAGTCAGAAATTATATTAATCCTTCATTAAATCACGAAAAGTAGAAGGTTTTAGAGGATATTTTGTATAAAAGAACATAATTGGATATAAGTTGGAAAAATAAAACCATGCATAATTGCATTTGTTCATATTCTGTTACATACCAAAAGGGAGAACTGCGTTTAAGTCATTTACTTTTCTTGTAATATGCGTGTTGATGTTTAAAAGTAAAATAAATAAAACTTAATTTCATTAATAAGAGCAATGCATTTAATTAAAATCTATTTACATTTAATGTTAAAAGGAAAAATATCTAGAAATATTTAAGGAACTT
Source organism: Salticus scenicus (assembly GCA_963930645.1). Taxonomy (NCBI): domain Eukaryota; kingdom Metazoa; phylum Arthropoda; class Arachnida; order Araneae; family Salticidae; genus Salticus; species Salticus scenicus. The sequence continues at coordinate 53,540,691 of OZ005662.1, read as the reverse complement.
TTCATATTTAAAAATAAATGAATAAGTAAACAGATAATCTTTACTTTTTATTTATTTATCTATTTTTTTCTAATTCCATTGCTCGGCATGAAAATTACTTCTGACACCATTTCAGCATATTCTTATGTAAAATGACCTCTTGAATCCGAAGAGGATACCCATTTTGCCCTATAACCCATCGTGTTTTAGGAACGGCCCTTATTTTTATCATTTTTCGGTGATTGTATGGCTATAAATTTTATTTTTAGGAGAGTGGGTTATTATTTTAACTGTTAAATATCTTCTGAGGGGCAACAGAGTTGGAAAATTCTAAAACATGGACATTTGCGACAAGGTAAAGTTATGTATTGCATATCTTATATATATATATATATATATATATATATATATATTATCTGTTATATATGTTATTTTTTAAACTATATATATATATATATATTTGTTTTTAGGTATTAAATTAATTCTTTTTCATTCTTCAAATCAAATTCATGGTCATAAAATTATCGAACAGGGAAAAGAAATTGAGGGAGGGAGGTGGTTTTTCTAGAAAACGTTGGGTGACTGGGCAAAATGGGAGTCATATTCGGATTCAGGAGATCATTTTACATAAGTATCAGCAAAAATAGTATCAGAACTCAAAAAACTTTTTTTTTTTTCAGGGCAGTGTTCTTAATTCAAGTAATTAAAAAAAAAAAAAAAAAAAAAAAAAAAAACTTTATTTTAGAAATGCTAATTTATTACCACTGAAATTTACGGGAAAAATATTCGTTATTCAGATCTAGAATTACGAGTGTGTATTCAAGTTTCATTTTTGTAAATATTTTTTATAACTAAGAATTATAATATACAGTCGGTAACAAAAGTGTCCGAACACTAGCAAAAATTCCTATGTAAAAAAAGTACACTTCATGCGGTTTTGTTAAATAAATCCTTGTCGAATCCTGCTCTTAGTCAGTGGAGGAACATGATTCGATAAGGATTTATTTAACAAAACCTTATGAAGTGTACTTTTTTTAAATAGGAATTTTTGCTAGTGTTCGGACACTTTTGTTACCGACTGTATGTTGTGAAAGTTTATGATAAATTGTTCTAATTTAATATCGACTATGTACCACACAACTATAGATTTATGATTTGTAAGTGAAACCAGATAATTTAAATTTCGAGTTACTTGAAAGTGGTTAGTAGATCCTTTAAATTTACTTGCCGCTTTTTAGAAAAATTTTCAGCCGGTTATCGACATAAATAATTATCACGTTTGAATAATTTTAGGAAATTTCTATTTATAATTGTCTTATTTTTGTGAAACACGGGATTTAAATTCGGAGATTTTTATAGAGTATTCTTTTCAATTTCACTGATTTTGTGAAGAATTCATTTTAAGAGCGTCGATTTTTGTGAAAAGACAGTTTACAAACCCAAATTTTTACTTGGGAAACGATAGGAAAAGCCGTTCTCTCATAGTCAATTTTAATTAAAATTTGCGTTTTTAACTTTTACTGAGAAAACGCGATGTAAACCAATATCCAAAATGCAGAAATAGTTTGCCACTGATTAAAAAAATACATTTAATCGCAGCCAATTGCTGAAATACAGGATATGTTTTAGCTAGTAATTGCTAAAGTAGACGATTACTTTACTGTTAATTAAGAAAAATGTATGTTTTATTTTCAAAGATGATTTCGAAAAAAGGGATTAATTCGCCAATAATTAATAAAATGAACAAATAATAATTAGCGAAATATACTGTAACTTTAGGATATGTTAATTTAGACCCAGTACAATTTGTGGATGAATTTATGTGACGATAACATGTTAAATAATGGATAACATGTTAAGCATTCATTTTAAAACTTAAAAAAAAAAAAAAAAAAAGCTTGTTTTTTATTTATAACATACAAAGTTTTAAACGAAAATTACTCCCACTTTCACAAAAATTGAAAAACAAAAACACTTCGAAACAATGTACTGCAATTGTAATACAGAGTAAAAAGTGAAGCAAATTGTCGGCAAAAGAACGAGCTAGATTTTATGTTATTTTTTATAGTTGAAATTTTAAAAGAGGTTTTTCAGATACCGCGTAATTAATTTGAAGATCTAATTAATTCAACCACTTTGCAAAAGTTCTTTTTTGTGAAAAACCCCTCATGATTTCACAAATCTTAGTAAATAAACAAAAAATATGTTAGAGTTACAAACTAAAGGGTTTTCCCCAAAAAAGTACTTTTGGAGCGTGGTCGAAATTCGAGTATAAGTTTTGTTTGACCAATATATGATTGTCCACATTGACAAATAATACTATAAATACCCCAAAAGTAGTGTATATCAATAGAGTCTTTTAACATAGGTGAATTAATTTGTTTGTAAGTGAGAAAATAACTTTAAAATATTTTTTTAAAAACAATTTTCTTTAAATTTGAAAATCATCTGTATGTTCGGTATGTTCTCTAAGAAAAATTGATCAAAAGTAACACAATGGTTTACAATGCTTTGAAAATTTTTGAAATTGAAAATATTGTAATATAATTTTACTGTAATATTTTGATTCGCTGAAAAATTATAATTATTAATTAAGTGTTAATTCCTATATGAGGATAAAATAGACACAAGTGTCTTCATAAATGAAAAAATATATTACATCGCCAGTTATTTCCTTTATTTTACGAAATTCTTCATCTAACACTTACAAACATACAAAGAAAAAAGAAAGTCAAAATTATTCTTTTCCGAATCTATTTCTAATTAAATATTTTTGTAATTTAACTATGCGTTAGTTAAAAACCCACGCATCGACTGTTAGTATAGAAAGTAAAAATGACTTATTGTTAAAGCGAATATTTTCACTATTAAATAACTACACCACGAAATAATTAACATCGTTTACGTGCTTAAATAAATTGATGCTGTGGAAACAAATAGAATTGAAAATATTTCTAATTATATGATTTCCAAATGATTAATTACGCAAAGTATACATATTTCAGTAATCCAAAATTCTTAGCAATTACTTAACTTAATATTTAATACGAAAACTATTGCGATGTTAAATTGATAATAAATAGCAGATGAACAGGTGTCACAGACTTTCTATATTTTATCGTATATTTTAATATTTTGTCAGTAATATTACCACGTTTTTATTAACTTCGATTCTTGTTTGTTTGCATGTTTGTCTGTTTGTTTGTCAAGTACAAATCTTGCAATCGACTTTTAACTAACTTCCCGACTACCTAGATATTTGAAACTTTCAGGACAGCTCAGAACACGGTGACAATACATTCTTTTGTAATTTTAGTGAACTATTTCAGGTCCCGCTGCCTTCGGCAGCGTTTACATGATTCGACAGAAAATTTATTTAACTAACTTCCCGACTAGCTAGACATTTGAAACTTTCAGAATAGTTCAGAATACGGTGAAAATGCATTTTGTAAATATTTTTAACCAACTTCTTCGGGTTCCTGCTGTCTTCGACAGCGTTACCAGTACAAAGCTTGCAATCGATTTTTCACTAAGTTCCCGACTAGCTAGACATTTAAAACTTTCAGGATAGCTCAGAACACGGTGATAAATTTTTTTTAATACTTTTAGTCAACTGTTTCAGGTCCCTACTGCCTTCGGCAGCGTATATATGATTCAATAAAAAATTTATTTAACTAACTTCCCGACTAGCTAGACATTTTGAACTTTCAGAATAGCTCCGAATACGGTGAAAATACATTTTTTTTTTATACTTTTAGTCAACTGTTTCAGATCCCTACTGCCTTCGGCAGCGTTTATATGATTCAATAGAAAATTTATTTAACTAACTTCCCGACTAGCTAGACATTTGGAACTTTCAGAATAGCTCCGAATACGGTGAAAATGCATTTGTAAAATATTTTTAACCAATTGCTTTGGGACCCTGCTGCCTTCTGCTGCGTTACCAGTACAAAGCTTGCAATCAATTTTTAAGTAACTTCCCGGCTATATAGCCATTTGAAACTTTTATAATAGCTCAAAACACGATAGCAATGAATTCTTGTAATACTTTTATCCAATTGCTCCCGATTCCCGCTGCCTTCGGTAGTGTTTATATGATTCAACAGAAAATTTAAAAACATGGTATACAAAAAGTTCTTTTTATCTTGTAATTATTTTTAAAGAGAATTTTTTTGGAGGTTTCGTTTTGATGCTACAATATAATTAAATATAGATATATATACTGTTTTAAAATAGTGGTCACACTATAATAAAGAATATGCAAAGATATAGGGACACTGCGACCCTTGGATAAATAAGGGAAGATGTATACAGTAAAGTAATGTGTGTCTTGAAACTTTCTTTTTTTTTTCTGATAATTGTTTTGGCTTATGCATGTTTATTTCTAGTACTTGTGAAAATGTAACTATTCATGCTATTTTAACCTTCTAAAGCTAATTTTTTTAACATTGAAATTAAAGTTTAACATTTTTTAAGCAAATTTTTCAGAATTTTTTCCTTGTTTTAATCGATGTTTAAATTTTTGTTCCTTCTCCGTCCGATAGATAGCAGCACTACTATGCAATTTAACAAACTATGTTGCAGAGGAAGCTATAGGCAGAAATCACTTTTCAGTGGACGCGAAGGTAGCTTACTGCTTTGATAATACCCTTGTACCTGAGATTTTCCCATGGTGGAAGGCCGTATAATTACTTTAACCTGAAACAACTGTTTTGAGATTTTTCTATTGGTACACTGTAAAAAAATAGTTTCTTAAAAATGAGCTAAATTGTCTCAAAATAGCTCCGAAACAATATATACTTACATTTGAAAACCCATGTACTCATTTTTGAGTATACAAACATGCTCAAAAATGGGGTTAACCAATAAGAATACCAATATCCCCATGTTTAACATGCCAATATACTAAAAAAAAATGAGTACATATGTTTTAAAATTTAAGTATATATCGGAGCTATTTCGGAGCTATTTTGTGCCAATTTAGCTCATTTTTAACAGTGTAGTGTTTAATTACAATGTTACTTTCTAATTAAATTATTAATTGAATGTAACAGCCAATTTCTTTTCTTTTAATTGGGCAAATGAGACTGATTCAATTTTCATGATATGTTCTTCATGTAAAACACATTCTTTGTGCATTTTGGGGAGGGGGCGGGGACAAATATGAAGGTCGCCTTTTATTTTATGAACCAACACACCAATTTATGCAACGTGATACTTTTTTTTGCCAAAAATGAACCACAGTTATTTTGTATTCTACTTCTTCTACACTAACCGTTAGAATCTAAATAATTATATTGACAGGCCCTGGTAGTCTTATTGCTAGAGTACCAGGTTCGTAATTGGAAGACTGCGGGTTCGATACTCGAGTCGGCCGAAGAGCGTCGTATCCTCTAATGATGACTGGTGTAATGATGACTGTCATAATCCCAAAGCCCTCTAAGTTATTATCAAAATTTTACCTCTGCGGCTAGTAGATTACGGAATCACTTGGCCTTGATCTGGATCTAAATTCAAGCTCTTGTTTTCTATTGCTGCTATCAATCGCCAATTTGTCAAGCTAAATCGTATTTCCACAACTTGTGGTGCTCTTCTAAAAAACGGAAGGTGCTTCTTTTCGCCGAAAATTCATGTACCGTAATTTCGTGTATATAACCCGTGGGTAATCTACAAAAAAAAAAAACTGACTTTGTATGTTCTGCGGGGTATCTATCGCGGATAAGGAGAAAACAGAAACCAGTCTCATTTTTGTTTCAGAAGTCTGGATTTTTAACGTATAATAACGATGAAATTGAGGACGGTGAAGTAGAACTTGATGAGGAGGATAATAAGGATGATGAAGAGGAACTGTCCGAAACAATATTGCAACATTTTAATTCTGATTAGGATGAATCCGATTTCAATGGATTTGAATGAATTTTGTAAAATTTATTATTAATCTATAATTTTCTTAAAAATTGAATGAAGGTGTTAATCATTAGAAGCTATTCCAGTTTATATTAATTTATATAGAGAGAAAGATTAATACTAAGTTATGATTATTTGCTTTTTTATTATAGGCAAGTAAATTTATGTGTTTATTATTTATATTAAGTTGTATATTTGGTTATGATTTGTATCTTTTTCATACTTATTATTAAAATAATAGCAATTAGTATTGTAATTAAAAACAGCGATTGCCGACCATGTGATTTTAGAAGTGTGGGATATCTTGTAGTGCGGGGTACCTTTCGGTTATAATTATTTTTAAATAAATCTTTTTATGCTGCGGGTTACCTTCCGCCGCGGGTTATATACGCGAAATTACGGTACTTTTTACTGAACATGCTTTTTTGTGGTACTTGTTCAAGAACTTCATTTATTGTATTTCAATATTTATTATTATTGCATATGAAAATATTACATCAAAATAAGTTCACTACTGAGGCTCGAAATTTCCGAGTGGCATAATTAACTACAATAACATATGGTTGATTCTAGGCACAAAAGTCAGAGGTTATTGAAAAGTCTAAAATTAATTGTATTTTTGTGAAACTTTTACCCTCAAAATCTTCTTGTGCTAAAAGGGAACCACAAAGATATATCTGTACTGATAAGTATAAAGGATTTAAGTCCATATTCTTGATTTTTCAGGAGACGAAAAATAAAGTTAAACTAACTGAAAACTAATCAGAAGAATCGATTGGGAAAAAAGGATTATGTTGATTTATACCTTTTATACCATTCAGTGATTGTCAACCTTCATTTAAAAAAGGGGGAAAATTGAATTAAATATTTTATACCAAAGAATAATGCTAAATTTCTGACTTGAATCTTTTATTACCAATGAATTTTCTCAAAGAATAAATGACATGGATTTAAATCCTTTATATCAATCGATAGAGAATTTTTTTTCTGAGTTTGACTATGTCAAAATCGGTATTTTTGGACTTAAATCCTTTATACTTATCAGTACAGATATATTTCAGCAAATACATACACTCTTAAAAATTTCCGTTCAATGTTGAACCAGCGAATGGGTCTAGCTAAGAGAAAATTCCAAACAATGGAACACTTGCTTTCTCGAAAAATGTGATCATGGTTCAACTTTCAACATGGTTCAAAGTTGAACCAACCCATGGGAATACCTTTAGTCCAGAACACCGCTTTGCGCATGCTCGCTCAGAAGCCTGCTCCGCTGCTCACGTGACTTATGACGAGACGACTTGTTCTTGTTGGTGCTTACGGTGAGTTTTTGTGAAAGTTTCAGGTAGTTTCAGAAAGATATTTCAGGCAAAGAACTTCTAATAGATAAGAAAGGAAGGCTACGGAAACCGTAACTAACGAAAGCTTTGCACAATTGATACGTTTTTCCCCGCTCCATCTGCGAAATCGCCAAGTATACTATGGCAAACCTCAAAAGCGTCATGGCGCGCACCATTTTGAAACTGAATGAAGTTGTCATTTGTCGTTGGCCGTTGTCGTTATTATCTATCCTGTTAAAAGTGATGTGTAAATTTTCTGTGAAATCATAATGGATTAAACACAGCCTGAAACTACTTTTAGTTTCATTGTAGTCCTGAAAGGTAAATGATATTTTACTTACCACTTGCAAGCTGGTACAATCCTTAAAAGCTCAAAGTTTTAATATTCTTTGGCTTTGGGTTTTGTACCTGCTAGTATTTCCAAGTTGAAGAAGCTAGTAATGAAGTGAGTGTTTTATTATTATTATTTTCTTCTTTAATTTTGTATTTTCTTCTTTAATTTTTGGTGTGGATCTAGGTTTAAAATTTTGGTACACTTTTTTAAATTAATAAATACTCATGTAAATTTCTACTATTTTTGTAAAAAAAAAAAAAAAAAAAAAAAAAAAAAAAAAGATATCGAGCAAAGCTTTAAACTTTAGCATTAGCAGTCAACCGATTTCCTGTTTAATATAAAAATATATAATATTAAGCTACCAATGTTTTATTGAACTAAGTGTGTGCATATGCAGTAATTTCATACAATATTGAAAACAGGTTTTAGGCATACAAAAATTTGAATTAATCATTTACTTAAACAAAATGTTTTTGAAATGCTTGTTTATGAATTTAAATTTTGTGAAGAGAGCAAGCAACCTAACACTCCCAATTTTAGTTTAGATTTTACTTATTGTTATTGTTGTTGTTGTTGTTAAAATTATAGCCATTTGATTTTCTTTTAATTGAAAATTTTAATTTCTGTTTACATTGATTAAATTTTCTATCAGTAACTGCATTAACAATTTTATTGGGAATAACAGTAATGATAATGAAGCACATTTAAGAGATGAAGCAAAATTTTTGGATAAACAGATTAGTCAATGTACAATGTCTGTTAAAACAATTTAGGCAATTTAGATTAATATGCATTTATACTATAATCCTGAAAATATTGTAAATATATGTGTTCTGAATCGTAAAAGGGGAATGTGCAATATTTTATTTTATTTTATTTTATTTTATTTTTTAGCAGTGCTTAAAATTATTTTAATCCTTAAAATATGTTCTCCTTATTTAAGACTTATGAAATTTCATGTAAAATGTATCATTCTAGTACGTTGTATCCATTACAAATTTTTTTCCTATATCAGTTTAAATAACAGTACAGTACCACGTACCACCTATTAACCCCTTCCACTCCAGGGACGTACGTGCGTACGTCCTAGTGTTAATGGCCATGAATACCATGGATGTACTTCCATACGTCCAAAGAAAGTATACGATACAATAAGCCCAACGTTGTAGTGGTATCAGAGAGAGTTATTTTATTCGTCATAAGGTATTTTGAAATTGTATTTTCATTACTAACAACTAAATGGCGTTAGTAGTCTCGGTGACCTATTAGTTTTGACTACGCCAGTTGTTTCGTGATTTCTCGCGGCTGCGGTTGTGTGTAATTTTCGCTCCTCGATTTTGTGTGTTTTGCCGGTGTTTGAAACTGTGAATAATGCCTGATTCTAGTGATTCGGATAGTGATTATATCCCCGATTATGACGAACTTGAAGATTCCAATGATGACTTTACAACAAGTGAAGACGGCGAAAGCGATGACAGATACTACGTCATTGCTATAAATAACTGAAATACTTTGATATGTATTCATATTTACTACCTTCATTAATTAAATATATTTACTTCACAATAAAATACACATTGTTACTTCGTTATGTATTGCATTATTTCAAAATTATAATCTGGTATTTCACATATTTGCACTACAGCTAGCCTGGAGCGGAAGGGGTTAATTAAATGCACAAAAAATTTAATTAACATAGCTTCTCACAACAAATGTTTTAAATATACCTACTGTTTAGTGTAATTTTAAGTAATAGGTGTTGAGATACAGCAATGTGGAAAATTATAGACATTTATAGCAGTGCCACCTATCGGCCGATATACACCCATATTTAATAAACATTTCAGCACCAATTTCACCAACAAAATGACCTTCAAAAGTCAGGGAATATCAAAAAGATCCCTGTTTATGATATTTAACTTTTATTTGGTTATTGATCTTTTAAAAAAATATTATGGTTCTATTTAAATTAACACGGTGGAATCTAGTTTAAATTTTAATACATGCTAATATGTAAGAGTTAACTCTATTTATAGTTGCACAGTCAAACCTCGTTAATACATCACTCTGCACATAAGACACCCCTTTTTCTTAGTCCCAAAATTCCTTTAACTCCGCATAACAAGTCAAACCGCTTAACACAGTTTTTCAGAAGTCCCAAAAGTGATGTATTAATGAGGTTTGACTGTAATTATATTTATCACAAAACAGTTTAGCTTAACCGAGTTGCTGCTAATCACAAGTTTAAATTAAGATTTGTTCTATTCTGGTTTTTAAAACTAATTTTATGCCACTTAAATTATGCATTAATCTTGTTTTGTTGTCAACATTTTTCACTGTGGAAATTTTCCTATTTAATTATTATAACTGAAATATACTTGTGGTTAAAGTTTGGTTTCAGAAACAGAAATAGCGAGGGAATAAATTAAAAGAATATGGACTTGGAAAGAAATAGATTAAAGTGATCATATATTGCCACCACCGTAGTGTGAAGCTTCTAATAATTCCTAATTATGGTTTTACCTTTTCCCTAAACATGATTCAATGTAGTTCCAAATTATGGTTACACTTTTTCCCAAAACTTGGTTCTTCCTTTTCTGAAAATATGGTTCAATCTTTCCCCAAAACATGGTTCTTCCTTTTCTGAAAATGTGGTTCAACATTTTCTCAAAACATGGTTCTTGCTTTTCTGAAAATATGGTTCAACCTTTTCCCAAAACATGGTTCAACGTAGTTCCAAAGTATGGCTCAAAGCAATTACCATGTTATGGAGACAGGTTTTACCATCATATGGATGCACCCAGCATTGAACCATATTTTGGTTCAACGTTGAACCAAAATTTTTTACAGTGTACTAATGAAAAATACACAAAATGTGTAAAATATGTGTGGTTGACGGTTGGCGCAAAAACAGTATTTGACATTGAAATTGCGAAAAACTAAAAATTATTATTTAACCACATTTCTTGCGACCATGGAAGCCTCTGCGCAAGTGCAGATTGAACGAGTCCAGTGTTAAAATATGGGTGACTGAGAGAAAACAAGCGATAAGGGAACATCGAATAACTGGATGTTTGCTAAATCTCTCGGCCAATTTTGCATCCCTCCAAACTTTTGGACTCGGCCTCAGTCGTAGGATGGTCGCACTATATGTGACTTTGAAAGTCATTTATTGCTTGCTTGAAGAGAGATCAGGTATGAAATTAGTCCAAAAAGAAACTTTAAGTAAAGCAGAAACAAGACCAATTCATAAATCTATTGTAATTTTCTAAATATTTATGTAATGCGGCTCTATACTTTCTGATGAACATGAGCTTCGTGACACTTGTTAAAGAACTCCATTTATTGTATTTCAATGCTTATTACTAGTGCACATGAAAATATTACATTAAAATAATTTTAACCAGCTGAATTGCTATCTAAATATAATATCTTCTCAATAATAAAAAGCAAGGTATCACGGGGGTACGCTGAAACTAACGTCATAGCTACAAAATTATATTGGAATACAGAAAATAAATTTTTATCCTTTGTTTCGAGGAAAAAAGTAATAATAAAAGTGGGATGACTTAACAGAAAAAACTGGACTAACAATTACTACAATGTACCTATGATAACTTCTTCATCTTGTATATAACGGGGCGCTATACTTTCTGCTGAGCATGTGTTTTGTGGCACTTGTTTCTTCGACTCCGGTCACCAAATCCAATGTAACTCTACGGGGAAATTTACTTATAGAAATGCTCTTTACCTAGTGTATTTTGTTTTTTACTTTCTTCTATATTCAATAGAAGAAAGTATTGGATTCGTAAAAATTTTCGCCCTCGGAGTTTTGATGCATTTACACTTTTTAAGAGCTGTAGAACACAATTTGACCATTTTTAGAAAATGTCTGTCTGTCTGTCTCTCTTTCTGTCAGTCTGTGTGTGTGTGACAAAATTTTGTGGCAACTGTATCTCAGGAACTACTGCACAGAATTTCATACAAATTGGTATGTACCTTGACATAAATTAGTGTCTATCAACTTTTGGTAAAAATTGTCTTACAGGTTGCGTTGCTATCCCGCATTTTCTAAATTTTTAACATGGTGATACAGGACAGAATTTTGTATAAATGTGTATAAAGAGAATTATTTTTTAGTAATCATTATGAAATTTACAAAAAATATTTATAATAGATATAGTCAACTGGGAATTTTTTTTTCTATGTATAGGAGCCTCGCCACCCCCCTGGAAGGAAACCCCTCCCCCCTCGAGGGGAATAAATTTTGATGATGGGTATTTTTCAAAAGAGCTCGCCAATACTTTAAAACGAATGGTTGAACCATCGATCTGCGATAATTAAAAATAAAGTTATGGATTTTTTCCATTTTTAACATTTTTTTTTCTTTGTTTTTTTTAATGCAATATTAACAATAAAATTGACTTTTTTTTTGGATATTTAGTGCTATATACTACTTGTCTAATATGGAAATCGTCTGTATTATCATGGAAGATAATTTTTTTAAATAATAATTTTAATAAATTATTTTTACTGAGTGAATTTGTATAGGAAAATATAGAAGAAAGTCATGTGGTGGCCACAATATACTAGTTTTTAATCCACTTTTCACAATCTGAAATTTCACAACTGTTATATTAGTACTTATTTTTTAAAAATTGATTAATTGAATTTTAAAATTTTATTTTTTAGTTTAAAATGTGAAAAATTATTTAATGCATTATTTTTTATAGCGTCTTATTTTTTTTTTAATTATAAATAAAATGTAAAAATTGTAAAGAATAATTTTTTTGGAAAATAAATACTAATATAATAGTTGAGAATATTTCCAGAGTGAAAAATATATTAAAAAAAAGAAAAAAAAAAAATTCCAAAATTCTCCAAACTGAATTTCGATTAAATGAGAAGAAAAATTTTCTCAAAAATTGCTAGTATAAAAAAACTAGTAGTACTAGTAGTAAAAAAAGAGACGGGACTAACAATGCTACGGAATATTAATTAGGATTTCGGTAAGCCTGTACACACTTATTCACCCTAAATGATTGTTTAAACATGCTTGCAAAACACAATCTAAAACTAGGCTGACGTATAGTTCGCGAGTTTCGACCCAATTCAAATAATTTAAATCATTGTGCACAAATTAAAAGACAATTTCTTTTGAAAATAAATTCGATCCTTAGTATATACTGTTTAATTTTCTTTCATGTTCAACATCGTTCATTTACCTATGATTAATAAATTTGAATTTATTAACGTTTTTCCTTACACTTGCGAATACAGATAGGCAAATTTGTTTAAAAATACAAGATTCAATTACGTCTAAAACAAATAAAAGTACTTCGTTTAATATTACTTTCATTACCCGACTGAAGTACTAGGAGTATTAAATTTGGACAAAAATTTCGATATCGAGTTTTCACCTGATTTACATGTTCAAGAAACAGCTCTAACGATTTTTTTTCTTTGTCTCGTTATGTAAACTGTCTTTTATTTGTCTTCGTGGCATATGGTATCAGTTTGATCTTACAAGAAAATTATAAGGTGTCTAATTTTTTTTATAAATTTTATGTTTTCTGACTACACTGTTTCCAAAAATTGTATATTTATAGCACTGGGAAGTCTCGTGCTTCTTACACACCTGATTTTTTTTTTTTTTTTTTTTTTTAGGACTGAGAACCTATTAGTCTCAATCTGGGATTTTTGCGTCGTCGATTTCGATAGTTGGACATTTGTCGAAATCTAAAATTTATCGAAAATATAATTGAATAATTTGAAAGCGATGTTATAATTTGAAAAAAAAAAAAAAAAAAAAAAAAAAAACCTAATAGTCCTCCGTCCTAAACTAAATTCTGCTTTTGCCAGAATTTCATCAAAATCTTTTTTATTATTATCATTATTGAAAGAAAAAGAAAAGAAAATTAATAATAATCAGTATCGTTACAAGCGTTATCGAAAAAGTTTTTTTTTTATAATTTTTAATTAGGAAATAAAAAGTGCGCGTGGAATAATATGAAATAAAAATAAGTAAAAAAATGAATTTAATTATTTAATGTTTTTTTTTTTTTTTTAACTTGGAAAGAAAAAGAAAAGAAAAGAAAATTAATAATAATCAGTATCGAAACAGTTTTCTTTTTTTACTGGGATAGATGTTTTAAGCAAAATGAAGTGAATCGTTTCTAAAATTTATTCTATTAAAATAAACATTTGAAATTAGGGAAGTATGTTTTCAGACTTAGCTTTTAACCGTGCTATCAGTTCGTGTTTTTAAGATCGTGAGTTTCTATTATGATTTGTAAAGTCATTAAGGTTTAATCAGTGCTTAATTTTCATGGGAACACACTGGGTTCCAATACTTTTTTTTTTGTAAAATGCGTAATAAATATGAAAAAATAGTAGCCTATGGATTTTATACGATTTTTTTTTTAGCTCTCCCTCTTTCTCTCTCTATATAAATTTTTAAAAATGAGTACTAATTCAGCTGTTGTGAAATTTCTGAACGTGAAAACGGTATTAAAAAATACGTTAGGTAATGAATAATTCTGAAAAAAAAAAAAAAAAGCCACAAAATAACATGGACCTTGGCTGTCGGCGAGATTAGGTATAGCAGCGTTTTAACATTCTTAAGACATTCTTCAATCATCATTCACTGTTATCAAAAATAATATCAATAAAGCCATGATATCTGAAGGCTTTTACATTTTTGCATTGGACTGAAAACATTTGGTGTTCATGTGTGTGTACGTGCCCCCCTCTTTTTTTTTGGGGGGGGGGGTGATGATGTCTCGTATTTAATTATTTCGACTTTAAACAATTTTTGCTCATTTTTACAGTTTTTTTTTTACGTTGTTTTAACGTTGCGTAAATATTGATATAAAAATCCTATGACTTTTCTTCTGTATGTATGCGCAGATACCCATTTACAGAGACATTTGAGACACGATTGACATTAGAAAGAAGATAAAAAAAAAATTAAAACTCTACACTCTATGCAAAGGCAAAACATTATTGAAATGAAATAGTAAAATTTTTATGACGATATGAATAATTATAATAAATGTTTTTTAATCTATAAATAACAGCAAAATGTCATATTTTATTATTCAATCAAGTTTTATTAGATTAGATTACGTGACAAATGCACACCAGAAACACAAAAAAACTACAAAATCTCATTCCTGGTGAGAACATGCTTCAAACATGGGTGCGTAGATGTCTCCTCAGACTTCCTTTTATATAAAATCCTTCACAAACATATGGCTTTTTTTTTTTATATGGATGCGTTGATGGATATTTAGAAGTCCCTTTCAGGAAAATTCTTTAGAATTTACTTCACGCATACATGACATTTGTATGGGTGAGTAGATGTCGATTTAGATGACCTTTTTGGGAAAATCCTTTAGAGCATACTTCACACACATATGGCTTTTCTTTTGTATGGGTGCGTAGATGTCGCTTTAGATGACCCTTGTGGGGAAATTCTTTAGAACATAATTCACACACATATGGCTTTTCTTTTGTATGGGTGCGAAGATGAATCCTCAGACTTCCCTTTTCAGAAAATCCTTTAGAACATAATTCACACACGTACGGCTTTTCTTTTGTATGGGTGAGTAGATGTCGCTTTAGATAATTCTTTTGGGGAAATTCTTTAGAACATAATTCACACACGTATGGTTTTTCATTTGTATGGGTGCGTAGATGTGTCCTCAGATTTCCCTTTACAGAAAATTCTTTAGAACATACTTCACACACGTATGGCTTCTCTTTCGTATGGGTGCGTAGATGCCCCTTTAGATGTTGCTTTTGGGAAAATTTTTTAAAACATACTTCACACACATATGGCTTTTCTTTTGTATGGGTGCGTAGATGAATCCTCAGACTTCCCTTTTCAGAAAATCCTTTAGAACATAATTCACACACGTATGGCTTTTCTTTTGTATGGGTGCGTAGATGTGTCCTCAGATTTCCCTTTACAGAAAATTCTTTAGAACATACTTCACACACGTATGGCTTTTCTTTTGTATGAATGCGTTGGTGAAGATTTAGATAACTTTTTGGGGAAAATTCTTTAGAACATAGTTGAGACATGTTTGTTTGCTTACTGATAACCATGAATGAAGCTAGAGAAGACCATCTATCACTAGCGTCTGTGGATGCAATGTGGTAGTATGGAGCCGAACTAATCAGAATTCAACTTACACTGAAAGTTTATAACACCATTGTTGATTGGTTATCAGTTCTTATAGCAACCTGTTAGCGAATTGGCGATAAAATGAGTAGCTTGCTTTTGCAAAATCTTTTTGACATTCATTCTGTTCGCCAGCGATTTGTTTACAGACAGTTTACATCGTGGAATATTTACGTTACACATTCCTCCTGACATCTCTTTTGCGCACTTTGCAAAAAAAATAAATAAATAAATAAGAAAAAAAAAGTTGAATTCATTTATCTTTATTAGAAGTATAATTATTTACTTTTCTTGCAATATTTTGGTATCATTTTAGAACAACTTAGAAAATATAATTAGTTTTGCATATGTTAAATAATAATCACATTTTTATCATTAAAATGTGTTGAATACTAATCAATTACATTCGCATTTAAAATAAAATACTAATGTGATTTTAGATTGTTGTTCTTTCATGATTGAATTGAGTGCTTTTAAACTTTTGTGTTTAAATATGTAACATTATTTAGTCCTTTAACAAGTCTGTCTCTAAAGATGTTAAAGTTATTATTATTATCTTAGCGCTTTTTTTTTTAAAAAACTTCTTTTTGATGATGAAAATGAAAGTACTTAATATTTAAAATTATTGAGCGAAGAAAAAAAAATATAATCTGCACATTACAGTAGGCTACTCAATAAATTGTAAAATGTTACTTTGACTCATTGTTTTTAACATTTTTAGTTAGAATTCTCAGTTCGATTTTAAAAGACAAAAGCACATTTGTGGCGATAAATATTTCCCTTTGTAAAAATCCTTAAAACTTGCGAAAAAATGTTTACAAAGTTTTTTATGTAGCCATTGTGAAAATAACTTAGATTTTATCTAGTCTAAAAGTAGAATGTATGCACTTAGAATTATTTTGTAAATGACCATATAAAAATATTTAACATTGCATATAAATTGTAAAATTCAGAAAAATATTTTTAAAGTAAGCTTTAAATATTTACTTATTCTTTCTAAGATTTTATATTTTCTTTTTTGCTTTCTGTTAATGAACACAAGATCATGGTAAATACCTACATATATCATTTTGTCATGTGTTTTTAAACTTAAACAGTACATGGTAAGAAATTAAGTACTTAAAGTATTATTATACTATGGCATGTCTGTTATTTTTAGGGAAGAAACGGATAGAATTTCTGCCGGATATCAGATATCCGGAGCTCTTTTGCCTGTCGGATACGGATATCCGGCATTAGTTTTGTTTTTTGTATGTTTCTTTTCTTTTTCATTATTTTAAAACAATAAAATATAACCCACCTTAAAAAACATTTTAAATATAATTTATTTAAATATATTTATTTAATATTTTATTTATTTGTGCAATATTGCCATGGAGAATAAAACTTTAAGCGTAACATACTTATTCCTACACTTGCAATTTGTAGTGAAAAGCATTGTCACAAAGAAATAGGTTTTGTTCAGAATTATAAAACTAAAATTTATTATTTACATATTTTTTGCAATATTAATATTAAAAAAAAATGAAACAAAATACAGTAACCGCCGCTTAATAAAAATCACTGGTTAATAAAATCAGCAGCTTAATCTGATCAAATTGCCAGGATCGGAATAAAATCAGTATTGCCGGTTAATAAACTGAAAAATTCTCATCAGAAGCAAAATACCATTTATGCATGCTGAGTAAATTCTTATTTACACTCCGAATTTTTATTTTTTAAATAAAAAATAAATTAAATACAGAAATCCCTCTGTTATCTCTCTTTGTCGAAAATCTACAACATTAAATTTTACATTTACAGCAATTAAAACAC
The DNA here is from genome assembly GCA_963930645.1 of Salticus scenicus. Classification (NCBI taxonomy): domain Eukaryota; kingdom Metazoa; phylum Arthropoda; class Arachnida; order Araneae; family Salticidae; genus Salticus; species Salticus scenicus. Next base: position 53,523,131 of record OZ005662.1, on the reverse strand, counting down.
GCCCCATCACATTGACTTAGGAACAATTTCAAGGAATATATTCTTCAAGGTGTGATAAGTTAATTTGTAATAAGTTACAAATTTGATTTAATTCGCCAGTGATTATTTTATTTTTAATTATTTAAAGACAATTTCTAATTTTTATTCTGAAATAACTAAGAAGTAAGATGTTTAAACGAAAATATTTTAAATTTTAAAGAAAGGCGTGAACTTTTTGCAAAGTAATGATGATTTTCCTCAAAGGAAAGCGCATCGTAGCTTGGGATGTGTTTAATTCTTTTATTTTGAAGAAACACTTCAATAATTATCTGTTAAAAACTAATTAGCATTGTTTATTAATTTCATTATTTGGTATCTTTTAAAATTTCTTTTCAAATTCAGGGAAGTAACACCTTTTTATTGTGTACAGGAACGTTAGCCGGATATAAAAATCAGCCGCTTAATAAAATCACTTTTGCTCAGAATGAATGTGATTTTAATAAGTGGCGGGTACTGTATTTTACTAATGAAATCATAGTTAAAGGGTTATTTTCATAGGAAAACTAATATATTGTGGCCATCATAAATCTTTTTTCTATATTATTCTGTACTAGCAGGCTTTGCCCGCTTCACTGGTCATTATATTGAAATGAAGTCTCAAAATACCATATCATTGATGATGATAATAATAATAATGAAATCAGTCAAAATCGAAGTTAAAATTCTCGATACCTTCGATAGCGGTTTTCCCACTCGCCACACTTAACAAAATCCCTTTATAATGCATGTTGCATACACATACCTAACCCACATATTAAAAAATCGGGATTCTAAGATTATTTGAAGCAAAGTTATGTTTTAAAATGTGTTTTTTAGCCCCCCCCCCCCCCCAGCCCGCTCTTAAAGGAAAGGAGGGGTAGATTTTGCAAAATATCCTTTTATTATGAGTTAGATACATATAACATACCCATACATGGAAAATCTCTCCTTTATTAGATAATTTACTGCAGAGTTACACATGAATACATGTCCCCCCCCCCCCACCGCTTAAGGGGAGGTGGGGTGGAGTTTCACAAAATCACTTTGTAGTGTGTGTTGAATACGCATAAGCAGTCCACGCATCAAAAATTGCCATTCTTACATAGTTTGGAACAGAGTTACGCATGGAAACATGTTTTTAATCCCCCTCTAACCCTCAAGGGGGGTGATAACACGGAATTCCAAATAATCCCTTTGTAGTTAGTTTGTGTTGAGTACACATAACCAATCAACCTATAAAAAATCGCTTTTCTGAGATAATTTGGAGCAGAGTTACTCTTTAAAATGTGTTTTTGCCCCCCCCCCCCCCCGCCTTTAAAGGGGGAAAAGGAAAATTTCACAAAATCGACTTATAGTGCGTGTTGGAAGTGCATAACCAGCCCGCAAGTAAAAAATCGTCTAAGATAGTTTCGAGCAGAGTTAAGCATGAAAACATGATTTTGCCCCACCCCCAAGGGGGATAAGGTGGAATTTTACAAAATCTCTTAGTAGTGTGTGTCTTGAGTACGCATAACCAATCGACATATCAAGAAATCGCTATTCTGAGATAATTTGGAGCAGAGTTACTCTTAAAAGAGTTTTTTGACCCCCTCCCCGCCTTTGAAAGAGGGGAGGGGAAATTTTTGTAAGATTCCTTTATAATGTGTGTTGGGAATGCATAAACAACTCATATGTAAAATATAAACTTACTGAGATAATTTGAAGAAAAGTTATGCTTGGAAACATGCTTTTTGGAACACCACCCCTAAGAGCGGGATAGGACGGAATTTTACAAAATCTCTTTTTAGTATGTGTCTTGAGTATGCATAACCAATTGACGTATCAAAAAATCGCTATCCTGAGATAATTTGGACCACAGTTACTCCTACAAGCGTGTTTTTGCCTTCCTCCGCCCTTAAAGGACGGGGGGTGAAATTTTGTGAAATCCCTTTACTGTGCGTGTCGGGAAAGCATAAACAACCCACATATACAAATTAATCTTGCTGAGATAATTTGAAGCAAAGTTATATTTGGAAACGGGTTTATATTGCCCCCCACCCCACCCCCAAGGGAAAAAGGAGGAACTTTCGCAAAACCCCATTGCAATGGGTGTAATTTCCCCCCCCCCCCCAAAAAAAAAAAAAATCGCAAAATACCAAACATGAGGTTTTGGAAATATTCTGAAGAAGACTCTTGGACGATTTTCTATACCTTTGTGCTGTTATTGGTACAGTTTTCTTCAAAAATCCGTATTTTGCTATTTCTTTTTTTTTTTTTTTTTTTTGCATTCAAGTCTTTTGCATTCAAGTTCTTCACCGTGAAGCAATTTGGAGCCAAATTATACTTATAAGGGGTTTTTTGCCTTCTGCCCCCCCAGGGGGAGCGTGGATATTTCGCAAAATCCCGCCATAATGGGCATCAGTGTCCTAAAACCAACGTGCTCACCAAAATTTGCAAGTATATCTCCCATAGAATCGTCACAGCTGTGTTGAGTCAGTGAATCAGTGATTTTACTCTTTTATTCCCCACCCAACCCCCAAAGGGGTAAAACGGGGGGGAGGTCTTTCACAAAATTCCGTTATAATGGGTGTTGGACACACATAAATAAGCCACACACTAAAATTTGTGACCTCAGCTCATAGATTTCCACGGATAAATTTAGCGTTAAAATGAGGGATCGAATTTGCCCCCTCGTAACTCCCCCCCAAGATCGAAAATCGTAAAAAATCAAAAATGAATTTTTGCAAATACCTTCAAGAAGACGCTTGGCTTTTTTTTTTTTTTTTTTTTTTTATCTGAGCTATTATTGCTAGAATTTTACTCGAAAATCCATGCATTGCTAATTTTGCCTCCGAAAATCCTTTTTACCCCCTCTCTCCCCTTAAAATCCAAAATCGCAGAAAATGATTCTTTTGTACTTAAGTCTAGTCTCCCCATCTGCAATTTTTTCACAATGAAGTAATTTGGAGCCGAGTTATGCTTATAAAGGTGGTTTTTGTGAGCACCACGGTCCTAAAATCAACCCGCTCACCAAAAATTGTGACTCTTTCTCCCATAGGATCGCCACAGCTGTATTGAGTCAGTGAGTGAATCAATGAGTTTACTCTTTTATGTATATAGATAACAGCATCACTTACAGTTTAAGTTGTACAAAAATTTGCCCATAGCTTCTCACAATAAATATTTTATGTATGGAGTTTGGTGCAATTTTAATCAACAGATGCTGAGATATAGGCTTATGAAAAATCATCGGGTAAACTGCAGTGCAATAATGCTACCTGTTAGCTGACATACACTCAAAATAAAATCACGATAGTGCTTCATAATGGCCGACTCTCTCACATACCAAGTTTTGTGCAATTATACATGATACAATATGAGATACAGCTTTCACGTATTGGGGGAAATTTAAGTATAGCAGCGCTACCTATCGGCCAACATGCACCAAAATTGAATCAGCATAATTTCTCATAATACCCTTCCAACATAAAGTTTCGTGTAATTATGCGTATTAGAGCACAAGTTATAGCCTTCCCTAAAATTGCAGAAAGTACTGTATAACAACACCACCTGTTGAGTGATTGTCACCAAAACTTGATAGACACTAATATATGCCAAGGTGCATGTACATATAAATTTACATGAAATTTTGTGCAGTAGTTCCTGAGATATAGCCTTCTTATAGGTTGCAGAAATCGCAGTGCGCCAGAACTTGTTGGTGAAATTACATATAAATTTATATGTAATTTAATTTTTTATTTTAATTCCAGAACTACTGCGTAGTTGTGGAGATATAGTTGAACAGAATTTTTTTCTCACACACACAAACAGACATTTTTAAAAAGTGATCAAGACAGGTTCTGGACCTCTTAAAATGTGTAAATGCATCGAAAACCAGAAGTTGAAAATTTTAATGAATCCAATACTTTCTTTTGAGACATTCATAAGAAAACATAAAAGAAAGAAGAAAACAAAGCTTCAAACTAGTGTGTTATGGCCATCACAAAACTTTCTTCTATATCACTATATATAACAATCAATGCTACATGCTGTTTAACATGCACGGAAGAAATTTAATCATAGCTTCTCTCAATACAGAGTTTAGATATGGAGTTTAGTGCAATTTTAATCAAAAGGTTGAGATGTAGCCATGCGGAGAATCACAAAAGGTGAGGAAAAGCGCCACCTGTAGGTCAATATACACCCAAATTAAGCCAGCTTTCATTCTCATATTATCTATCTTGCATATCAAGTTAAGTGCAGTTAAATGTTATAGATATTGAGATTTAGTCTTCCTATAGACAGAGTAAATTGCAGCATAATATGCATCGATCGCCCAATATGCACCAAAATTGAATCAACATGATGTTTTATAAAAATGGCCCTCTCACATACAAAATTTTGTGTAATTATACACAAATAAATCGAACTTCCCTATTCACAGGAAAAATGGAAGTATAGCAGCATCACCTATAGGCCGATGTGCACAGAAATTAAACATGTTTCATGATAGCCCTATGGCATACTTAGTTTTTTTTTTTTATTATTACACACAATAGAAGCTGAGATAGTCTTCAATTAAATGAGAGAAATCACATATAGCAGTGCCACCTGTTGAGTGACTTACATCAAAAACTGATGTGCACTTTTTTCCCCTGTGTATAAATTTATATGAAATTCTGTGCATTAGTTCTTGAACTAGAGCTGTTACACAAAATTTTTACCAGACAGACATTTTCTAAAAATGGTCAAATTGTGTTCTAATCCCCTCAAAATGTGTAAATACACTGAAAATTGGAAGTAAGAATTTTTTACACATCCATTATGTCCTATTTAATATAGAAGAAAGTAATAATTCAAAACAAATTTATATATTTTTTTCTTTGTATACATTTTATATTCTGTACAGATAAGAAAGAAAATCTTAGATTATTTATTAAAATTTTGTAAATTTCAAACTATAACTTTTCAACATAAGGCATGGAGGGGGATGGGTTAGACCACCCCTTCCAAAAATGCAGTCTTTGTCATACTAACACCCAACCAATGCCAAATTTAAAATTTTGTAAATATAGAACTGTAACTTTTCGTGATAGACACCATGAGAGGGGGGGTATGGACCCTCTCCCTTCCAACAGTGCTTTTTTTGTGATACTAATACCAAACCACAGTGGCGGATCTAGAACTTAACTTTTTTATTTATTTATTTATTTATTTTATTTATTTATTTATTTATTTTTTTTTTTTATTTTTTTTTTTATTTTTTTTTTTTGGGGGGGGGGGGGGGGGGGGCTAAGATTTTTCAAAGTGTTATTCCAGATCAAAGAAAAGTTTACAATTGTAATAGTCAGTTGTGAATGTTAGTACTTTTGCCCTCCTCCCCCCTTTAAATCCGCCACTGTAAACATCCCCAAATTAAAATTCCGTTAAGTTTGGACCATAAGTTTTCGAGATAAGACACCGTGTGCGTACGTGTTTGTGTGTGTGGGGGGGGGGAGACTCTCCCTCCTTTTAACAGTGCAGTGTTTATCATCCACAACCAACCCCAAATTAAAATTTTTTTTAAATTCTGACCATATTTTTTTCGAGATCAGGCACCATGGGGAGGTACGACCGTTCCTCCTTTTAACAGTATGTATTCTTTGTCATACTAACACCCAACCCACCCGAAATTTAAAATTTTGAACCATAACCTTTCGACATAAGGCATCAAGGGGGGTGGGGTCAGACCACCCCTTCCAACAGTGCAGTCTTTGTCATACTAACACCGAACCAATGCCAAATTTAAGATTTCGTAAAGATTGGGTTACATTAGGTATTACAGTCAGAGCATAATTAAAACATAAGCTTAACAGTTATTGTTTGTTTTACACTCAACAGATAATTTTCTTTAAAATTTAAGAACAATATCAACAAAAGATTATAAAGAACATAATTAGGCCTTTGACGGTTGATTTTCAACCTGACACCTGGAGTCTCATTCATAGCTTTATTGTGTAGGGGTTTAGTTGTTTTCCCAGGTGCCGGCCCCTTCCCTACACTAGGCTATGAGTTCTTCGACCATAATAAAATGGATAGGTTATTCATCTTTTATAGATTATTGACTTTAAAAATGAGGTCTTTTATCATGTAAACAAAATATATGATAATGATATTCTTACATGTACAGTAACTTGTCATAAATCCTTATTAAAAGGTTTAAGTTATAATAGCTGATAGTATTACAAAAAAAACTTAAAAAAAAAAAAAAAAAAAGTTTACAAAAAATTATCTTTATAAATAAATACAAATATGTTTTTACCTAATAAAATCAAATTAAATCTCATGAAATTCTCTTTAAAATGAGGGTCAGAAACTTTTTTATCTCATAAAACATAAGAATGTGTTTATTTAAGCTTTAAAAAATGCTGATTTTTCAAAAAATCAAATGAAATAAAACATTTTAAAGAGTATTTTATCATTTATTTCAAAAGAAAGAATGATTATCAAATGTTTAATTGAAATCTGAAGCTGATAGGTTAAAAAATTAAAAAAAAAAAAAAAAAAAAAAAAAAAAAAAAAAATTGGTTGATTTTACAAATACATAACTTTTTAAGGCATGTGTGGCACAAAATAGTCTACCATTAGCCTTTAACTAATTCAATACATATTATAAATTATGTTATTAACAGGACTTTGCACAGTACTTTAACTTTTTAATGCTTAATTTGCTGCAAATTAACATTTATAGATATTGCATTAAAAATTAAATAAATAAAATACAAGTGGTAGATGATAAATTTGTCATTAAGCTTACTTTTATTTGTTCATATACTGTATTTTAATAAAACAATGAGAATTCATAATCTAAACCTAGTTTTTATTATTATTATTATTATTATTATTATTATTATTATTATTATTATTTATTAATTTAACAGCATCCAGCTTCAACTATACTACGCAGATATGTAAAATTAATATTTACAAGAAGATTGTTAAAGACATTTGACAAAATTGTAAAACTATTATTGTTTTTGCCTTTTTCAAAATAAAAAAAGCCTTAATAAAATCAATTATAAAACTAATCTTTCTTTTTTTTTAATTAACAAAGGATATATACAAAATTAAACAGTTAAATATTTAGAATTAAACATGTACAAGTAACAAGCAACATATTATTATTATTAAACGTTTTACAATATCTAGTATGTTTAAATTTAACTTTTTCTTACTCAAAGGTAAAACTTAAACATAAAATTTAATTTATCAGGAGATAGCATATTTACTAATGTTATAACGTTCAAATAAAAATTATTCCTTTTTTTTACTGTTTACCAAACATTAATATATAAACATACAATAGATACGCTTAATATTGGATCGAACTATCTTACGAAAAAAAAAAAAAAAAGGCACAGATTACAATAGAGAAAATGATAATGATACTAAGAAAAAACAAAAGGCATAAGGACAAAATCGCTTAATGTGGTCATAAACATAAGCATAGAAGAAATATATCGCCAACGCCAAAGTGCGCCAAGAAGCCCATTTTCGCTAACATGGTGGTAATCATTTGTCTTAACCAATCAAAGATGCTGTCATAAAAGAATATAGAGGAGAAATGCAAGAAATATTTTGATTGGTTCGGCTCCATACTACCACATTGCATCCACAGACGCTAGTCCATCTATCTTCATGCTGATAACCACGGATCCGTGCTGATAACATATATGGTAGTGTTGCCAGATGGTCGAAAGTCAATTTCCCCAAAATGTTTTCAAATTTCCCCAAATCAAGGGTTTTTTTCCAAAAAAATCCCCAACTCAATTTATGCTAAAAATGTACATTAAAAAAAAAATTTAAAGAATATTTGATAAATTTAAGCTCACATTTTTCCCTGAATGAAGCTATTTAAAAAAAAAAAAAATCTCCATTTGCTAAGGAAAAAAAAAAAAAAAAAAAACTTTCAACACACTACTTTTTTCAAAATTCTAAATCTGTGTAACTTTCTGGGTGTAGTTTCCTCCCGTCTAATCATTTGTACTTATTCCATATGCATATATAAAAATAGTTTTGTGGAACATAAAATGCAAGAAAGACAAGAAACCCAAGAGCATCAAAATAAATATTTCATACCTGCAAATTTCATTCAAAGATCAAGCAAAGCATCCTAATTTGGACTGGTTCAGCTTAATTTAAGCTTGATTATTTAAGAATTTAAGCAGCAATCAATACGTTTCACGATTGATTTTAGCATTCACGAGTTTAGCATTCACGAATGCTTACTATACTACACCTCACATGAACCAAATAATTCCTGAAATCAGGGAATACAAAAGGCAAAAATCAGAATAAGTTTAATTAAAAGGTTGTCAATGTTGCTTTCCTATTTCAGAAATAAAATCCAGAATCAATGCATTATCATCTGATTAATTTTTTTTTTTTTTTTTTTTTTTTGTGGGATTTTAAGTAATTGCCAATTTTAAAGAAAATCCCCATATTTCCCCCAAAATTTTTCATTTCCCCAAACTGCTCCCCACGAAATTTCTGTCCCCAAATATTTCCCCCGAAGCTTCAGAAATCCCTAAAATGGGGGAAAATCCCCAAGCTGATATAAAGTGATATAAATTGTATTCACATGACGTCACAGCATCATATGTGCTCGTAGTGGCGCTTTTTGTAAACTGATTTTGTACAAACCGTAGATATAGTAATAAGACATAGATTCATCAGCGAGAGGGAAAAAGTAATACCTTTTTTTTCGGGAAAAGTCACTCTATTGGCTGCTTTTCCCCGAGTAAATCACACACAGGAATACACACGGATATTTAAGTAAATAAAATTTATGAATATATATTTTTTTTTTTTTTTAATATTCACATGCGTAACAAAAGTACTATAAAAATTGAATAGAGTCGTTTTTGATAAGTAAATAAATTATTTTTATTTTATTATTTGTTTTTCAGCTGAACGTTATTTAAATATAGAACTTTTTTTTCTTTTTTTTTTTTTTTTTTTTTTAAGATAATTCACTATAGAATAAAAATCCACATACTTAAAAGTAAGAAATATAAATATTTCTTAAAAATACTAATTTCACACGAAATTGTTATGTAAAATACAGTGTTTGAAAAAAAGTAGTTGCCAGAAACCATTTATTTATTTTAATCCTTAATATTTTTAATTAAAATTTTAGTTTTACTGCTTTGGACAACTTAGTAAGAAAAATTCTTTTGCAGTCCTTTATGCTAAAACATTCTTAAGTCATATGTGACTTAATTAAATTTCATGCATTCCTCATTATTCGGAAATGGCTGCATGTGTAATTAAGAACAAAACTTAGAAAATCAAATTATTTGTTGATGAATTTGTTAATAGAGATTACGAAAGCAGAAATCTGGTAAAATAAAAGGCATGAAGAAATTTGAAAAAATAAAGTAAAGTGTTTAAACCCACCAGATAAAATTCAAGCAGCGAGAACCTTTTGTTACAATCTCAATTAAGTAATATTTTAATTAATGTTGAAATTTAGAAAAAACTATTTGATAATCAGCGTAAAAAAATACACTAATTACAACTTACATTCAGAATGAGTTTAGATTTTCGCTGTATCAAAGAAATTCCACAATCTTCATAACTGTTGAACATTAAAAAGAAAATATTTTAAAATTTGCATTTTTAATTACTGATACCTGTAAAACTATAATTAATTCTCTAATTATAAAGACTACTTTTACAAGATAATTGTACTATTCGTAGTATATATATTTTTTTTATTATTATTAAATTTAAAATTAGTTGAAATCGTTGTAGTATAAAATTGTTGTGTTATATTTCCAGCATAATAAAATTTCTAGAAAAAAATGAGCTTTTATTAAATTTGAAATAAGAAAAAATGCTATAGTTATAAATATTTTATATATATAATTTAGATTACTTTTTAACTTAAAAAAATGTATACAGGGTGATTCAAAAGTCAACGTAAAAACTTTTATAGGTGGTAGGGCACTTCATAAACATTGATAATTTTACAAGAAATTATGACCACAAATGTCATTTTACGCCTGGTTATTTTTTGCTACTATGTACTACTAACTCCGCCTATTGTGTAAATTTTAAAAACTTGTATGCTTTATTATTCAACCGAAATTATACTCTGAGAAAAAATTCCGTAACTGACATCTAGAATCTAAATTGCGGCTCTAGAAAAAAATATTCCATGTCATCCTTATAAATTCTAGTCCCCTTTGAAAGCGAGTTCTAGTAAACCCTATTAGAATTCTAGAGCGTTTGCCTATATTATCAAGGGCAAAGTTATTTAAAAATCTCTTCAAATAATTGCGAACACAAGAGGAGAGTTTGAGCATTCACAATACTGGTTTATGACGCAATTTTAGAAAATCAAGCAAGAATTTCTCGCAATACAAACGATCCAGAATATTTAGAATATTCTGAATATTGATTCACCGCCTAGATATGTGTAGACTAGAAATTCTGTAACTGATATCTAGAATATACACTGATGCTTTAGTAAAACTAGTACCATCTCATCTATACAAATTCTAGTCCTCTTAGAAAGCGAGTTCTAGAAACCCCTATTAGAATTCTGGAGCGTTTGCCTATATAATCGAGGTCAAACTTATTTAAAAATCTCTGCAAATAAATGCACATACAAGCTGCAAATTTTAGCAACTATAATCTTGGTTTATGACCCAATTCTAGAAAATAAAGCGAGAATTTCTCGCAATACAAAGGATTCAGAATAGTCAGAATATTGTTTCACCATCTATAAATGTATACACTAGAAATTCTTGATCATTTCATCTATTCAGTTTATTGATGTGCCTTATGGGCATAGCTCGGAAATCTATATTTCTAGTTTGGGGATTTAGAAAATGACTACATTTTCATTCTAGATGGAAATGGTATTTATTTTTACTTTCTCTTACCCATAAGGTAGAGAAAGTATTGTTTTAGGGTCAAATTTTCGAAAGTGAGTTTTTTTTTTATATTTCCACGTTTTGAGGTCCCCTGAATCCGAAAATCATGTTTTTAGCGAATGGTCTGTGTGTCTGTCTGTCTCTGTGTGTGTGTGTGTGTTGTCAGCATAGCTCAAGAACAAATAGTAGCAGAAAGTCCAAACTTGGTATTCTAAATGTGTATGATATAGAGGTGCTACACTAAGCTTTTCATTGAGATGAAGCAAATCGTTCGTGTACAGGGATGCCCAAGAGAACTCAAATACATTACGTTTAGGGGGAAAGTGCTGGTAAGTAGAGTTTAACATCTATACACTGCACTAAAACAAATGAAGCGAATATATATTTTTTATATGCGTAAAAGCATGTCTCATGTAGAATATGGTTCGGGAAATCATTCACTGTTCGTTTACAGGACTACACAAAAGAACTAGATAAAAATGCAATAATAGTTGCAAACTGATGAAGTGTATTTCAGGCTGGTCCATGTATTATTACAATAGGATTATATTTAAGTGCACTATGTGGTCTGTATATAATCTTTGAAAGATATACAAGGCTTCAAATATTTAAGCAATAACATTCTTTTTTTTTTGTTAGTGGATGCGCTTTACTAATAGTATTTTACCATTTCCAGGAAAGCTGTTCGGGAATTGAAATGAATTCTTCATAGAGATATGGTAAATAATGTATGTTTTTAAGCTAAATGTACATCGCTTGTTTTTTGTACATTTACGCGTTTTGAGGCTTCCTTTTTACCGTAGCCAAGTTTTTTAACGTTTCATCTTTGTCTGTTTCTTTTAGATTGTTTTATAAACGAATAATTTTAGAAGATCCAAATGTTGCATTTCGAAGTTAATATAAGTCTAGAAACTTATATTAACTTCGAAATGCAACATTTGGATCTTCTAAAATTATTCGTTTATAAAACAATCTAAGAGAAACAGACAAAGATCAAACGTTAAAAAACTTGGCTACGATAATCAGGAAGCCTCAAAACGTGTAAATGTACAAAAAACAAGCGATGTACATTTAGCTTAAAAACATACATTATTTACCATATCTCTATGAGGAATTCATTTCAATTCCCGAACAGCTTTCCTGGAAATGGTAAAATACTATTAGTAAAGCGCATCCACTAACAAAAAAAAAAGAATGTTATTGCTTAAATATTTGAAGCCTTGTATATCTTTCAAAGATTATATACAGACCACATAGTGCACTTAAATATAATCCTATTGTAATAATACATGGACCAGCCTGAAATACACTTCATCAGTTTGCAACTATTATTGCATTTTTATCTAGTTCTTTTGTGTAGTCCTGTAAACGAACAGTGAATGATTTCCCGAACCATATTCTACATGAGACATGCTTTTACGCATATAAAAAATATATATTCGCTTCATTTGTTTTAGTGCAGTGTATAGATGTTAAACTCTACTTACCAGCACTTTCCCCCTAAACGTAATGTATTTGAGTTCTCTTGGGCATCCCTGTACACGAACGATTTGCTTCATCTCAATGAAAAGCTTAGTGTAGCACCTCTATATCATACACATTTAGAATACCAAGTTTGGACTTTCTGCTACTATTTGTTCTTGAGCTGTGCTGACAACACACACACATACACAGAGACAGACAGACACACAGACCATTCGCTAAAAACATGATTTTCGGATTCAGGGGACCTCAAAACGTGGAAATATAAAAAAAAAACTCACTTTCGAAAATTTGACCCTAAAACAATACTTTCTCTACCTTATGGGTAAGAGAAAGTAAAAATAAATACCATTTCCATCTAGAATGAAAATGTAGTCATTTTCTAAATCCCCAAACTAGAAATATAGATTTCCGAGCTATGCCCATAAGGCACATCAATAAACTGAATAGATGAAATGATCAAGAATTTCTAGTGTATACATTTATAGATGGTGAAACAATATTCTGACTATTCTGAATCCTTTGTATTGCGAGAAATTCTCGCTTTATTTTCTAGAATTGGGTCATAAACCAAGATTATAGTTGCTAAAATTTGCAGCTTGTATGTGCATTTATTTGCAGAGATTTTTAAATAAGTTTGACCTCGATTATATAGGCAAACGCTCCAGAATTCTAATAGGGGTTTCTAGAACTCGCTTTCTAAGAGGACTAGAATTTGTATAGATGAGATGGTACTAGTTTTACTAAAGCATCAGTGTATATTCTAGATATCAGTTACAGAATTTCTAGTCTACACATATCTAGGCGGTGAATCAATATTCAGAATATTCTAAATATTCTGGATCGTTTGTATTGCGAGAAATTCTTGCTTGATTTTCTAAAATTGCGTCATAAACCAGTATTGTGAATGCTCAAACTCTCCTCTTGTGTTCGCAATTATTTGAAGAGATTTTTAAATAACTTTGCCCTTGATAATATAGGCAAACGCTCTAGAATTCTAATAGGGTTTACTAGAACTCGCTTTCAAAGGGGACTAGAATTTATAAGGATGACATGGAATATTTTTTTCTAGAGCCGCAATTTAGATTCTAGATGTCAGTTACGGAATTTTTTCTCAGAGTATAATTTCGGTTGAATAATAAAGCATACAAGTTTTTAAAATTTACACAATAGGCGGAGTTAGTAGTACATAGTAGCAAAAAATAACCAGTCGTAAAAGGCGAAAAATGACATTTGTGGCCATAAGTTCTTGTACAATTATCAATGTTTATGAAGTGCGTATGTCCCCTCAGAAGGGACATACGCGCGATAAGGGTTAAAAGCAACTACACGCATTTGTTTCTAATAAGCAATCATAAACTTTCCTTAAACTCAAAATTACTTCTGTTTAAACACGAAAACAAACTATTTAAAATAATGTTGCATATCACAGGTTCTATTTTCCTTACCAAAGAATGCACAATATATAAACTGTGTCGTTCAATATTGTTAAAAGCAGCTATTAAAAAAGATGTAACATTCCAAAACAATTTTCTCTCTTGATTTTCAAAACAAACATTCAAAAATCACAAGCGCACAATATACTTATACTCCCACTTATATTTGTCAAATGCACAACAGGGTTCCCACGGTCCGATTTTTTTCAAGGACTCTTCCACCAGAAATATCTAAAAAAAAAAATTTCTTATTAAATATACACTATATATTTAAGAATAAATTTTTCTTAACGTTATTCTGGTGGAAGAGTCCCTGAAAATGGTCGTGGCCGTGGGAACCCTGCACTAATAACCTGTTTGAGAGCGCATATTCATGGCGATATAATGGGTTTTGCTTAAAATCAAAGTTTTTCATTGGACTTTTTTTATTTATAACATGTAGGGTTTTCAAACTAAAACAATGTCATTTTTTAAAAAAACTTGACAAACTGCAGCGTAAAGAATATACTACAGTCAGATTATAAAAATATTAAATATAGGATGAGATATGAGTAGTTTTATTAAATACTTTTTAACTACGTATGCGCAAGCGTTAACAAAATTTTATATGCATAGCTTATTAACTTAATGTATTAAGCTACTTATATAAAAACCCAAAGCAAATATCTTAAATAAAATAAATATATGTATATGTACATAAATATATCATCTGTGGAATGAAATGAACTGTAGTTCATCGGGAAAAAAGGCAAAACTATATAAATGGTTTTACTCAAATTTTTAATATATTTCAATCGATGGTAATACGTTGGTTGCAAATAAATAAAAAAAAAAAAAAAAAAAAAAAAAATACATGTACAACAAACCCTATCATTTTTATTTATTTATTTATTTATTCTGGGTGGATCTTAAATTCAGTAGGGCTTTCCCTAGCCAATTGTTTAATTCACCACACTGCTAATCGCCTTCGAGCGTGGGAGAGTGGGTTCGATTCCCTCGCTGGCCTTGGGTGTTTTTCAATTCTTCGTATTGAATTTCTGTCATGCGCTATGTGTCTTTATCTGACGAAGATTAACAAGCGGGATTCCAATCAAACATACAAATCTGATGTATATATGTTATCAATAAATGATAAATTCAGTACTTTCTAAAGGTACGAGTAGTAACTTTTTTCAATTTTCATGGTATTTCTTAACAGGCATCAGTTTACGTCAAGAATCAACAAAATGGGGTTATTTTTGTGAAATTCTTAATCTCGATATGCTACCAAATTTTAATCACCTTAGACAGACAGTAATTTCCTACAAATGGTCACATCATATTTACGAACTCACAAAAAATCTAAATCCAACAAAAAATCGGAAATAGGAAATTTGTACAAAACTCTATATAAAAGAAAGTAAAAAAAAAAAAAGTTTTTGTTTATTTGTGTTTGCTTTAACAAAATCGATTATTGTGAAAAGAAAACACTGATATTGATTTCCTGTCTTTAATTATTAGAGAAATTTTAAACGAAAGAAGTAATTTTTGAGAAAATGAGTAAAAGAAAAAGGAAAACCATTGTTGTTTAAAGTTCTATTTTCTTTACTTATTTATATAAAAAAATAACGAAGATTTATTGTAACTTTGAAAACTTTTGAATTAGAGAGAAAGTTTAATCGTACAATCAATCTCACTTTCTGTTACCATCTTTTAAAATTTCAATCATGTTTAATGTACCAGAAGAAGATAAACTTTAAAGTTTTTAAAAAATATATTGAATCTAATTTTTCTTCGTTTTATAAATTGCTGGAATAAATACAATTAATTTTATTTATACGTATATGTTACATTTGAAATACATTTTACAATGTATATACATATACAGATTTAGGCGTAAATGAGGGCTCTATTTTGATTTTAGAATTATTTCGAATTTTTAAAGAAATAATTAATGAATTTTCTGCGGAACTTCAAGTGCAAAAAACAAAAACAAATTAAAATAAAATAATAAAAATTAAAAAATAGATAAATAACAAGTTATACTTCACATATTTCAGCGAAAGTTTTGTCCCGAAGGAAAAAAGCAATCAGATACAAATACAAATTACACAAAAATGCAACGTTAGGGATCAACCTGTAAAAATTAATGTTTGTAGCGGTAGAATACGATTACGATGTTTCTTTTAATTATATATACTCCTTTGTATGAGAACAGCATGTATATTCATAGAAATATATATGATTTCTTAACCATATCGAAAATTTTTATAGTATACAAAGTTTTCAGACCAATGCAACATCATTCCTAGAAAACACGACTTTTTACATTAATCAGAACATACTGAAAGCAGAATTTATTATCAAATACGACATGAATATTAATAGTAAATAGCTTTTATTGTACATGCGCAAGTGTTAACAAAATTTCTATCGCGTAATTTAGTGACTAAATATATAGAGTAGAGGTCTGCATAGGTATGAAATTTTAGGCCCGAGTCCAGCCCGACTCGCAGTAAAAATAAAAATACAGGCCAGGGCCCGATCCGGACCGTACGTTCACAATTTCGGCCCAGGCCGGCCCGAAGTAAAGGTAAAAATATAGACCCGAGCCAGGCCAAGTGTAAAAATAAATTTTAATTTAGTATTCACATTAACTTAAAATTAGAATGTAATAAAAAGTGTAAGATATGCATTCTTAAATCTTTACATATAATTTCAGGATTTGCATTTAATTTCCCAAATATGTAAATTATTTCATGAAGGTATAAGATTCCATCTTTGAAATTTTGAAAAGCCAAACAATATCCATATGATACTTTATTGTCAGTTTGTGATCAAAATTAAAAAGTTACATCAAAATAAAAAAATTCAGTCAATCTGAATTTCTGAATTTTGTAGTTGGAAGTATGTTTATATCATTATTATTTTACGAGATAATCACTGTATCATCTATTTTGAATCACTCGGTATATATATGTAAATTTTTTAACAAATGACTACTTTAATTTCATCTGTACGGTTTTAAATTTTTTTAGGGTAGGGGGAGAGTGGGAATGAGCATGATTTTTTTTTTCTACATCACATAAAGTACAGTATATTTTTTAAATCTAATACTTGAATTTGAATTTTAGTTTTCTGTACAAACGTACAAAAAATACGTTTAAAGACAATCTGAATCTGAATATTAAGTTTTTCGCGGTTAATATGCGTCTATGTGTATGGGCGTGAGTGTGAACCTGCTATCATCATAAATTAAAAGGAAATATCAGTGAGAAATTCAAATTGAGAATTTTAAGTAAGTATCACATGGGGATATTAAATGACACTTTTTATTGACATTGGACGAAACTTTTTATTGACAAACAGTAGGGTAGGTGTTCCAGTGATTGGCATGATCCAGTAAATGGCATCTATCCCGAAAAAATTAATAAATAGAAAAAATAATAAAATCATATATTTTACATATAAGAATTTTAACATTTTATATCAAACACTGGAGCATAGGGTGCTAATAACTGGTAAAATGAATATCTAGCAGTGTCAAACACTGGAACGTAGGGGGATAATTACTGATCAAATGAAAAACTGGCAGTGTCAATTACTGGAACACTGAGTGGGTGTCAAATAGAAATTCATAAAAAAAAAAAATAATTGTTATCAGATGTATATATTTTAACATATATAAGGTTCTGAATATCT
Organism: Salticus scenicus; assembly: GCA_963930645.1. Lineage (NCBI taxonomy): Eukaryota > Metazoa > Arthropoda > Arachnida > Araneae > Salticidae > Salticus > Salticus scenicus. Next base: position 53,505,613 of record OZ005662.1, on the reverse strand, counting down.
TTTATGCCATATGTACTAACTTAAGATTTCTAAAAACATTTTCTCATGACTAGAACATTAATAAATATTAGAGATTGCTCTAAAAGGGTTAATCACTGGTGCACTTACCCTACGTCTAATAGCGAAATTTGTGGTTATATATCATAGCTAGATTGTACTGAAAAATAATAAAATAATAATAAAAAAAAAGGATATAGTTATTAATATGTAATAATGTTCCCCATATAACATGGTATGGAAGCTATTCGTCCTTCGTTTACTGGACCATACAAAATAATTATGATATGTTGAAGCTAGGGTTTAAAATGGGTCGAAGAGTATTTAAGTCGTATTGGGATTTTATTTTCTGTATTAAATTTAAATTTATCATTGGATGTTTTTACAATTTACAGATAATATATAAGACTACTCAGAATGAGTCCAATAAGTTTTAAAGAGTGGTTTGGATGGAAATTCTCTGAGTAATATAAAATTAATAAGTTGTAGCCATTACAAAATTTTCTTTTTTCTATATATACTATGTGGGTGATGAATATAATGTGGCTCAAAGATATCTATTTTCGTTTGAATTCTTTAAATGAAAATCTTTGGTATGTAAAATTTAAATTGGTGCTGATTACCTTTTTGTATATATCGCCCAATAGATGGGCTGCTATCTTGTGACTCGCCTATTTAAGTGAAGGATAAATCTTAATTTCTGTAGTGTATAATGGCACCAAACATAGACATGAGATGGATGTGATGTAAAACTGTTGCCTTAATCGCAGTGAATATCGGCCGACAGGCGGCGCTTTTGAGCGACAATTTAATTCCGTTTATGAGAAGGCAGTATCTCAGCTTCTATTATGCATAAATGCACCAAACTTCATTTGTATGATGGATAATATATAAAACTATGCTTATTCAATTTGGGTGTGTATCGTACTAAAAAAGGCGATGGTAGTCTACATTTAATTTTCATTTACGGAAGGGCTATATATCAGCTTCTATGTTTGTATATGCAACAAACACGCTATAAACTTTATTTTATTTACTTTTAGAATAGCATCTTAGAGCCTAACAACATAGTTTATACGGAAACTTAGATTTCTATATTTAACAGTACAACATGTGGTATATTATCTTTCCGACAACGTTGTCGCTAACTTTTATCTATCACTCTGAATGAACGCGCAAATATTTTTGTTTTTATTTATGGCTGAAAGTTTGTATTATATCTGTCCGGTTTATCATATTTTAACAAAATCTGGTACTCTTATTAATCAGGACAAAATCTAGTTAATGTGGTATTTTTTTTAGTTCAATCGGATAATTGGTTCAAAAGATATTAAATAAAAACCTAATTTTAAATTTAAAGTTATTTAAAGAAAAAAAAAAAAGATGCTAAAAATAAATAATTAAATAATTAAATATATTTCTTTTTATGTGGAATGAGAAATGATTGTGCAAACATTTATTTTTTAAATAATAAAATAACACTGAGAAAAATCGCACTAAAGAAACGGAACAGCTTCAGTATACAACACCTTGTCGAAATTCGAAATTCAGCACCAAAGAAGCTGGGATGTTTATCGCCAAGATCTTTACTTACGCAATTGTAATAGCCCTTTTAATTCCTCGCCAAAATGAGAACAAAAATTTAAAAGCTTCCAAGGGGCTCTTATGCCAAAGCTGTACCAAAGAAATTTTAAGAATTGAGTATAGCAACCAATGCAAGGAAATGAAACACAGCTACTGCATGCCTTTATATGGAAGAATAGACTAAAGTAAGTCCGATCATCTTGAATTAAATCCTGTTTTGGGCAGACTTTTATCTATTTATTTTTTACTGAGAAAACAAAAATAGGCTTAGAAATTTTTTTTAAATGCTTGCTTAAAAAAATTGGCTGAATTTCGACTACTGGGCGATACTAGTAGTAATAAATGTCCAAAGAAAATCAGTTTTATGCTATACAGAAGATATCTTAGAAAATGTTAAAAATGAAAAAAATATCTTTCTACTAAATATTAGAAATCCATAACATGATTATTTTATGCCTCATCACTAATATAATAATCTGAAGGGACACTCACACTAGTTTTACTTATTCTACATTACTACAGACAAATAATACAGTTTACGGTGAAACATAGGAGGTACTTTAAATGAGTGTTTCTAGTGAATTAAAAAAAAAAAAAAAAAAAAAAAAAAAACACTTCAAAATAGTTTTAGAAAAAATGTTGTTTAGTAAAATGTTAAAAATATCTATGCAAAGAATGATACCACTTGCCTCAATTCCGTTTGAATGTTGCAGTTAATATTAATAAAACATTTAAGGTTTTCAATAAATTTAATTCTTTTTTTGAAATTACTGTGAAAACAGCTGCCTAAAACTTTTTCTGAAATTTCATAGAATAATTTTGAGTAGCCCTGTATATTATTTACAAATTACATACATGCTGAACAATGCACTTAAACTTTAAAAAGCATGCACACACAGAAAAAAGAAAAAAAATCTGTTATGTTTTGGCCCCCACAGGTCTTTTTTTTTTTATTATCTTATACAAATTCTTTCAGTACAAATCATCTCTATATATTAAAAAAAAAAAAAAAAAAAAAAAAAAAAAAGTTACTGCCGCCGGTGTCTCATTTCTATTTTTTTTGTTTACTACCGCATAACCATGATGACAGACGCGTTCTTAGCGTCGCGAAAGGAGACCCATGTGTGCCGAATAATCCAAGGTACATGTTTCAGTCAGTTTGAAATTTCTATCACCTTAATAAACGAGGTTATAGATTACAATACCTTTATTAGAAACGTCGTGTTAATAAAGGTACTCTAAATGCCAACTTGCAAATAGTTTCACCAAGCCTTCCACGGAAAGAAGAAAAGAAGGTAGAAAATTCTATGAGTTTTGAAAAATGATCTCTGCGTAACGGATCGAGATAGGCAAAATATGTCTATACCATTCGAAAGAACGTTTATTCTAATTCTGATGGTTTAATTTGTTTTGAAAAATATGGAATTATATATATATATATATATAAATTAAAGATGTCAAAAATCTTTCTCTCTCTCTCCTTTTTTTTTTTTTTTTTTTTTTTTTTTTTCGAGCATCTCTTTTTGAATTGTCCTGAACGAAATACTGATCGTACAATTTCTTAACGACAGCAACACTTAGAAAAACCATTTAGTCCTTTCCAACCGTATAAATTTTTAACAAAATACGGATTAGAGACTCATATTTTTAAAACTTATGAAAAATCTAATTTTTCACTAAACAATTCTAATTTAAAAAGTTTTCGAAATAAATCAATCCTTTTTTTTTTTTTTTTTTTTTTTTAAATATAGATCTTGATGAGTGGAACAAACCCTAAACAGATTAAAATCTCATTAAAAACATTTTGTGAGTTATAAATTTTTTTCGGAATCGCGCGCATGGATTTTACGAAATACTTACTTCAAGCTCTTTCTTTAAAAGCTTTGATTTTAAATTCTTAAACCGTGTAAACTAATAAAAATACAGAAAATACGTCCGCACCATTCGAAAGCACGCTTCTTCACGTTTCCAACTATATATACATATTTTAAAAAATACGTTAGTACTTTTTAATATATATATAACTGTTTGAAGGCCTAGTTTTCATACTTTTCTAGACAGTACAGCTTTAGTATAGAACCCTCATGCTAACTTCTAAACTTTTCTCACCATGTTGGCGATGTCTTTTTATTTATTTTCGCATAATTTTTAGTTAAAAGAAAACTATACACTTAGTTTGATTATACTTTTGATTATTGAGTTTTTTAGTCAATTTATGACAATAGTTTATCTTCTGTTTATATCTTTCAAGTATTGCTATGTTTAAAATAACGCTTGTAAATATTGTAAAGGTACAACTTTTAAAAATAAATTTTTCTATAAAATGATCATATACTGTAAAAAATATGTCCTATTTGCTGCGAGAAATTCTCTGTAATTTGATAAAATACGTTCTGACAACGTATTTTTTTCTTAAATTACGCGCATTTCTCAAATTACAGAGAATTTCTGGCAGCAAATAGGACATATTTTTTACAGTGTATCAGACAAATGTTATCCTTCTTCTGATTAGCTCATTAATCTGAGTTCACGTGCTTAAACATTGTCCATATATAAATATTTATATTTTTAATTCACACGTATTTTATTATTTATGTCATTATCGTATCGTTTCGAAAAAATTTAATCGAAGTGATCTACGTTAGTGTAAGCTGACCAAATGTCCCTAATTTCTGAGGACAGCCTTTATTTTGAAGGACATTTTATATGTTTTAAATGTTTGTAGAAAGTAAATTATTTGTCATTGATATTTATTTTTAGTCCTTATTTATTAAGAACAGAAAAATTCATCCAAAATTGAATAATTGTAGCAATTTCTGTTATAAAAGTACTCTAATCTGGCCACTATACGATAGAGAAATATTTAAATATAGATATCCGTTATTCTAAAGAGAAAGATTTATGTTTATTTCCGTCATAAATATTCGTCTCTTATAACCAAAGAGATAACCTTTATTTAAAGTACATTTATCGCTACAAATGGAATATTTTAAGCGAGAATAAAAATTTCAATGGGTGGGTTGTGAATTGTATTTATTTTTGAATTTACATTTCGAGCAATTTAAACTGTCAGTTGTATTGCTTAAAAAAGTTTCATGTAACGCTAAACAGTGAGTGTTCTGTGATTAAAAATGCATTATGGAAATTTACAATAGCAATTTGCTCCAGAGCTGTTTCGGAGCGAATGGCTCAATGAATATTTAAAGTGGGAAAAAAAAGTGCTTTAGGTTAAAAAAAATTTAGCAATTTCTATGTATGAAGTACATGAATGCAGTTATTTCAGTTTATTTATTGCACATATAATAAATTATTATAGTGAAACTTCAAAAAAACTTTATAACAGGCGTCCTGAAATGAGGTTTAACTTTTTTTGGAGACGAAGGGTTGTTTTTTCAGGACGTCTGACTACCATATGTAATATGGATCATTTGAGGCAAAATCATTATAAAGTAAAAATAAAAAATAAAAAATTCTGTCAAAGTCAGAATTTAGTTTAGTGCGGAGGACTATTAACTTCAATCTGTAAAATTTTTATTTTTATTTTTTATTTTTTAATTATATTTGTATTTCATATTTTGGCGGTAAAACTGGGCCACGTACTTTTTAAAATGATTGAAATGAATTAAAATGAAGTGTTCCTACCTAAATTTCATACTTTAGTTAAATTAAAAAAAAACTAATTGTCGTATCGAAAAACTGTTGGCACCCTTGGATTCAGAAAAATCGCCCCTTTCATTGAGTACCGAATTTGTAACGATAGGTCTGATCGTTTGAATTTATTACACAAAACTGGTCTACAAAATCTGCCGACGACTTTTTTACTCAGATTGAAACTAATAGTCCTCTTAGTTTAAAAAAAAAAAAAAAAAAAAAAAAAAAAAACAGACGTTTCTGTGCAGAGCAGACATGTTTAAAAATTATACATGTAATGCAATAACAAAATTTTTGTAAATATTGTTATGGAATTATTAAAAAAAATATATATATATATCACACATTGATACCTACATGCAAAATTCTTTTTTAGTAAATATTTTTATAAATCTTAATTATATAAGTTTTTTTTACAGGAGTATCATAATAGATTTATTACTTCTATTACCTGACTACTATACCTAATGAAAAAAAATTGTATGTGGTTAAAAATTTCGCTATCGCGTTTCCGCTTGATTTACTTGTTTTAAGGTCTCCTAAATCCATAAAACCTGTTTTAGATGTCCTTTGGAACACATTACTTGGTTACTACAGGAAAATTGATAGACGTCCTGATTTGTTAGGATAGTTATAGATCTAGGAAATAAGTGTTTAAAAAAAGGCTCTAACTTTTTTTTTTTTTTTTTAACTCGCTTGGTTTTTTCCGAAGTATGTATCTCTCACAGAAAAATTATTAGGTGTATTATTTGTTAAATCAATTTTATTTCTTCTGGCCACACTATTTCTAAAAAGAGTATATAATATGTGCTTAAATGGAAGTCACGTGGTTGTTATACACCAAATTTTATTTTATTTTATTTATTCATTCTTTTTATATCATGAATTATTTTAAAGGATATTAGCACTAATTGGCGATAGCTATATTTACAGCTGTAAAAATTAATATATCAAAGATAATATGAAATGGTAATATGAAATGGTACTGCAGAATTACACAAATTAATTTTATTTACACGGGACATTGGTCTGCACGGTAATGATTATTTTTCTTTTAATTTTTCATGGCCGACGCATAGCTAAAACCTTTTACACTTTTTAGTTTCTTCTTCAGTTTTAGCACTTTTTAAGACTAAGTTCATGTGCTTTATCAATAAGAAAATTATTAATTTGAACCAGTATGATCTCACGAGTTATACTGATATATTTATCCGGGGCAGTTGAGGGGTTAATTTTGTCATGAAAGATTTTGAATAAATTATATATATTTTTTATGCGAAAGGTTTGGAAAACATAGTATGCTATATTTATAAGTCTTCTTTGAAGTATGTATTTATGGAAATGACATTTTTTACTTTCTCTTACCCATAGGGTCGAGAAATGTTTTAGGGTCAAATTTTCGAGCGCGAGTTTTTGTTATATTTACATGTTCTGAAGTCCCCTGAATACGAAAATCATATTTTTAGCGAATGGTCTGTGTGTCTGTCTATCTGTGTGTGTGTTATCAGCATATCTCAAGGACAAATAGTAGCAGAAATTCCAAACTCGGTATTCTAAATGTGTATCATATAGGGATGCTACAGTAAGCTTTTCGTTGAGCTGAAGCCAATGGTTCGTGTACAGGGACACTCAAAAATATTCAAATACATTACGTCTGTGTGTGGGGGGGGGGGGAATTGCAGGTAAATATAGTTTAACATCTATGTCATCTGAACCAAATGAATGGAATATATATTTTTTTGTAATAGAGGTAGCCAACTGGGAAAAATTTTCTTGTGTATGTAGGAGCTCCGCCTCCCTTCCTGGGGGGGGGGGTTGGAAGTCCCCCTCGAGGGGAGTAAATCTTCATGATGGGTATCTTTCAAAAGAGCTCGCCAATACCATTAAAACGAATGGCTGAATCATCGATCTGCGATAATTTAAAATAAAGTTATCAGTTTTTTTTTTCATTTTTAGCAAAAAAAAAAAAAAAATAATAATGTAATATTGAGAATAAATTTAACTTTTTTTTTTACTTTTTGTATATTTAGTGTTATACTATTTTTCTAATATGGAAATCGTCTTCATTATCATAAAAGGTAATTTTTTTTAAATAATAATTTTAATAAATTATTTTTTAAAAAGAGAATTATTTTTTAATAATCGAATTAAATTCTATATAAATGTAGGTGCATTAATGAAACGGGGGTTGAAGGGGGCGGTAGCCCCCTCACACAGAACTAATTATCATATAAAACTCTTCCGAAGCCCAATTTGAATTGTCTAACACAGGTTTACATAACAGTACCCGTTATCTTGCCTCTTTATCTCCAATCTGTATTTATAGTATTAAATTTTAATATAAGAGAAAGTCGTGTGAGTGACACACCAAATTATTGTGATTACTAATTTCCATTCATAATTTTATCATTTAATAACATTCTACAATACACATCTTAACATATCCAATAATGTTTCATAACACACTTCTTATAAATATATATATATATATATATATATTATAAAGCAAGATATTTGATGGATGACATTTTAGAAATTATTTTGCGATAAATTTGTCAAAATACGATTGAAATAGTTTTCCTTTTGTTTATTTTCGCAAAGAGAGAGGGAAAAAAAAATCCATTACAATACGAATTCTTACTACTAAAATAAATTTTCACAAAGTCGGAATCGAGGCAATTTTGAGAAAATAACAAGCAAAATTTCAAAGATTTTTGAAATGATTTTGAATTTGCTGTCTATCTTCATTTTGCTATGTATGCTTTTGAATCCCTTGAGATACACATCAAAGGAGACAAAGATTTTTATGTTATCAGATTGGATAAAACTTTTCGTAACTTTTATGAGTAACATGGTTATCAGCTGAATAATTTCATTTGGAAATGATATACCAGGAAAGAACATTATCAAAAGAATATCTTATTATTTAAAAATATGTTACTGTATTATAGAAAGAAAAAATGGATTTATTTTAGATGTTATCTCTGCAATTTACTGGTTAAATGCGACTGATTTTTTTTTCTTTCAGAAAATGATGAAAAAATAGTAATTTAGTTACAAACTCAGTGCTGAGAAGAAAATAATGTTATAATACATTGATGGAAGTACACTGACAACTGATACAAATTTTTACAGAATACCGAAAAACAAACTTAAAAAAAAAAAAAAAAAAAAAAAAAAAAAACTGCAGTAATATTGAATAGTTTACACTGAGAAAAAAATATGTACCTCCTTCATCTAGAACGAATAAGTGGTCATTTTCTAAATCCCTAAACTAGAAATTTAGATTTCCGAAATATGCGTATAAGGCACGCCATTAAGCTGAATAGACGAAATGATCGAGAATTTCTATTCTATACATCTCTAGATGGTGAAATAATAGTCTGAATATTCTAAATCCTTTGTACTGTGAGAAATTCTTACTTGAATTTCTAGAATTGGGTCATAAACCAAGATTATAGTTTCTAAAGCTCGCCTCTTGTATTCGCATTTATTTGCAAAGATTTTTTAAATAAGTTTAACCTCAATAATATGGGCAAACATAATTCTAATAGGGGTGTCTGGAACTCACTTTCAAAGGGGACTAAAATTTATAAAAATGACATGGAATTACTTTTACTAGAACAACAGTTTAGATTCTAGATGTCGGTTCAAGAATTTTTTTCTGTGTATATGGTTAATCCTTTAAAATTTTTAATAAAATGCATAGTTGTTAAAAGTGTGTTGAAAGGGATTTATGTTATTAGTCTGGTTTTTTTCACATTAGCTTTTATAAAAATGTTTGAACACTTAAAGCTTATTAGTGTTTTATTCTGTAAATAACAAGTGAGAATAATTTATATGTTTCATAACTAACTTGCTTAGGAGAGGAGAAGAAGTGTAATGCTGTTTTTACAGTACTGTTTTATAATGTATTAATACGAAAGTTATATCATCTTGTTATTAAAAACATAACTAAATATGTTGATATAAACTTTAGACTGTTATACAGGGTGGCTGAAAAGTTCGGGCAATATTTTTAAATGTTTCACCAGTGTAAAATTATTGCATAAACAAATGAATCTACACAACTGAACGAATAATAATCTTTATTCCTTCAATAACAATAAATTAGAACAAAAACTTTTACAACAAATGCTCAAAATTACCCCCAGGAGCCTCAATACATTTGCGCAGTCTCTTTTTAAAATTGCCGACGATGGTCGCACAATGTTCCACCGTAATTTCATCCCAGGAGCGCGTCAGAACTGTTTTGAGCACTTCTATATTAGCTGATCGTGCAGCCGAAACCTTTTGCTCCAGGATGGGCCACACTGAATTATCCATTGGATTGATATCCGGCGAATTTGTCGGCCAAATGTCCTTGCCACAAAAGAATGGAAACAGCTCTTCGCAGACGGCAATTAAGGATTTGGCAGAATGCGCCGGAGTCCAGTCTTGCTGAAATGTAAATCCATCTGGGTCGAAGTGCTTATTCGACCACGGTTTGAGTACGTCGCGAAGGATATCTGGCGGCTTTGATTTTGACATTTCTTTGGATAAAGACAATCGGCGTCTTTCCAGTGGCACAGGTTTCTCCCCACACCATCGCAGAGTCCAAGAAATGGCTGCGGCCGACTGTATCTGCTGCCGCAGTCTTCTGTGGAAAATTTTTTAGTATCTGAAGTCGTTTCTGACGTTTATGGAACGGCGCGACGGTGAAAATTTTCTCATCCGTGAAGAGCACTTTGTTCCAGCGACCAGCACCGACCAGCCGAAGCATTTTGCGGCAGTTCTTCAGCCGCTTCTCCTGCATAGCATCATTAAAGATGCGGACGCAGGCAATCTTGTAACTACAAAGTCACAGCTTTCTCTTGACGACGTTTTGAATGCGTTCTCTGCTGATTCTGAGCTCTGTGGCAATCTTGCGCATCGACAATTTTGGATTTCGATAGCTCTGATCATCGCACCTTGTTGATGTTCTCCGGAGTAGTGGAAGTGGTTGAACGACCACTCCAAGGATGGCCTACTGTCCCACCTGTCTCTTTGAAGCGTTTCACGATTTTGTAGACGGTCCTCAGCTTAAAACTCAGTCGTTCGAACAATGTCGATACCACAACAGCGATACGTTCATTTTCTCGGCTCATAATGTAAAGAGATCGAATAAAAAACAAATAAATTAAACATTTCCTGGATTTAAATTACACGAGGAATTCATTAAAATTCTTCAAAGCGGCGTAAAACCACAATGGCAATGACAAAAAACAGTTAAAATTCAATTGCCCGAACTTTTCAGCCACCCAGTATATATCTCTCAGACTGTAATACAAGCAAAGCATTTCTAATTAAGAAATTTCAATGGGTCAGATACTGTTCGACCAGCTTTCAAAGGTGGCCCAAGTGGGAACAGGTCTCCGTAAGGTCAATCTATTCTTCAAAATAGGGGAGTTGATAATGACAGGGAAATTTCCTCCTACTTTCGTTTCTGAGTGGGGTGAATGCTGACCGGGCGATGTTTTTGCTTCTTATACGGTAAAAGTATAAAAAGCTGTAGTTTCCTGTTAAATGGAAAGTACAGTTTCAGACTAGTGTTAGTGTAGCTCGTCTGTTAATAATGTTGAGGTTTTAAATTTGTATTTTTTTTATTTAAAATTTACATTATTAAACATCTTAAATGGCACAGAAAATAAATAACGCAAAAAGCTTTAATTTTTCCTTCAACAGAATTTTTTCCGAAAAGACGCCGCTGCGTTTACAGAAAATTTCATTCTAAATTTGAATTTTCCTAATTACGAAAATAGCTTTTTCATGACCAAAGTCAAGAGGGTTATATGTCCTTCGTTTGGTAAAAGTTACGAAAATGTTAATTCTAATTTTTTTTCGTTGCACGATATTTAGATATCAACAGTATTTAACCTATGAAAAGCAATATAGATTTGATTATTAAAAATATACGAAAAAGACGTTTTATTATACCTATTTCCCTAAAATTATTCAAGAATTTAGGCCCACCAGTGGCGGAGCGGCTTAGACCACTGAACACTGGGAGACGGTGAAGTGATAGGACGTGAGTTCGATTCCGCGCGCCGTCGGTCTAGCTGTTCGGAGTTTTGAGTGGTTTTCTCCTAATGTAAAGTAAATACGAGCTAGAACCCCTTAAAAGACTTTCACCCAAGGCCTATATCCCTCGTGTAGATAATCGGATCAACACCATCAAGAATTTAGATTTTTATACATGTAAATGACAGGGTTTTCTCCCCTGTATTTTCTGAAATTGATTTAGCAGCAACAATATTGTGTGAAAACACCATAAGCAGAAATTGTCGCAACAATTGTTTCGGGTCGAAAAAGGCAAAGCACGACCCTTCATCAGGCGAAAAGTTAGTGCAGTTTTCTTTTATATTTTTTGTCACTATATGAATTTATGAAATTCAATATTAAAATTTTATTTAGGGTTTCATGAAAAGGCTGGCAAAAACGAATAAATAATTTTATTTTTAAAGAGAAGGTCTCAGAAAAAAATGCAATAAAATGCTTGTTTTTCATATTATCATCACAGACCTTCTCTCTCAAAAAAAAAAAAAAAAAAAAAAAAAAAGAGAGAGAGAGAGAGAGAGAGAGAGAGAGAGATGAGGGGAAAAATATATGTTCATCTTTAATGAGAAGTGAAAATTATTCACTTTCATCATCTGAATCATCAACTGAAACATCATCATCATCATGGCTGTCATCATCTAAAGAGATAACTAATGGATCACATAATTCTTCCATTACGCCATCTTTTTCCCAGTATTCATTTTCTAAACTTTCAATGTGCGTGCAATAGTGCTTCCATCTCTCAACATCAATGTTCTCTAATGCAAGTTGAGTCAGGTTGAAAAGTTGATCCATTTTTAAATCAGCCGTTACATTTCTCTGCCTAATAAAGTCCTTTATATCCGCCCATACATATTCTATGGCATTTATGTCGCAGTGATATGGAGGCAATCTTAATGCATGATGTCCATGTTCAGCTAACATCTTATCAAATTTATATTCCTTCGCCTTCGAGTTGGCCTTTACAAGTTCCATAAGTTCAACTTTACGCAAATTTTCAGAATATGGCACTTTGTTTAGTGTTAGCCAATCCATTATTTCTCTTTTATTTTGTGAAGAGTTTGGAGGCTTGTTTAACTGAACCGAATGGTACGGGGCATTATCTATAATAACAACAGAATTTTTCGGCAAGTTTGGGATCAGTTTTTCAATTGCCCATTTTTCAAATATTTTTGAATTCATTTGTCCATGATAATCGCCGGTGGTGGTGTTAGCTTTATAAGTCAATGAGGAATTCGGAATAAACCCCATTTCTCCTCCTGCGCATAATGCAATAATGCGTCTCGATGCCGCCCCTGTCTGAACGACACCGAAAACATCTTCCGATTGCCAGCATTTCCCGACAGTTAAATTACTGTCAATCCAGGTTTCATCTACAAAAATAAGAGGTCTTTTTTCTCTTCGGAACTGGTGAATATTCCGTAAATATTTTGTACGAGACAGAATGATATTACTTCGTTCTGTTATCAGTTTCCTCTTATTCTGACTTTTTTTCCAGCGGAAACCCATTTCATGTAGAATTTTACGTAAAGTTTCTTTTGATTTTGAAAACTGTATCCTTTCTTGTAATCTTGTTAATAACTTTGGGATAGTAGGCACTATTTTATCTATTGTATATAAGTCCTGGATAGTTCTTCGAATTACATCCAAGTCAAAATTATCCAAATTGACACTCTCAATAGTAGTTTTCACCTTTTTCTTTTTGGGAGAAGGCAAATTACTTGGAGTATTGCGAATTCTTCGTATAGAACCCTTTGAAACATTGGCAATTTTGCTAGCCCTTTTAGTTGCGTGTGCCAACGGAATAGTTATACAACCTTTATCTGCTTCATTATCACAGAACTTCACAACGCTGCTTAAAACCGCTTTCGTTTCAGCACTAAAATGTTTGCCTTGAGAACTTCTACGTTCTTTTGAATTCATTTTATCGATCCAAAAGGAAGAACAAAACGAACGAAAATGTTATTTTCTTAGAGAAAATAATAAAATATTAGATCCGCTAACAAAGAATAAATCGTAGTAGTCAAACAGCAGCCAAAGGAAGAATGACAATCGGTCATCGGTCAGTTACGTTAAGGAGAAACATGTATCTCTCCCCTCTTTATTCACCCTTCTCTCCCTACGGAATGGGTCACTGCTTTGGCAGCATGCCAAAAGCAACATTTGAAAACTTGTCGAGCAGTACGTTTGAATGAATAAAAAAAACAGGAAAAATAACTTTACTTACAATAAAATCCAAAAAGTAATTACTCCTAAAACTTCTATCTCGTAATCAAAAGAAAAAATAAATAAATAAGTACAGTCGGTAACAAAAGTGTCCGAACACTAGCAAAAATTCCTATATAAAAAAAGTACACTTAATACTGTTTTGTTAAATAAATCCTTGCCGAATCCTGTTCTTAGTCAGTCTAAGAACAGGATTCGACAAGGATTAATTTAGCAAAACTGTATTAAGCGTACCTTTTTTATATAGGAATTTTTGCTAGTGTTCGGACACTTTTGTTACCGACTGTAAAATGAAATGAAAATAAAAATGTAAATAAAAATAAGAAAAAGGTAAAAATGTGTCTTTTTTTTATTCAAGAAAATTGTATAAAATAAAGTGTATAAACAATATATTAGTTCATTTAAAATTTTTGGAATTTTTTTTAGCTTTAAAAAATAATAATAATAATAATAATAAAAACAATAATTTTGCCTAAAACCAACAATCATAGTTAATATGACTGAATGTTAGTTTTCCAGTAAGTAGAAAAAGTAGAAGATATGTGTTTTCAACCTTGAAACAGGATTTTATGAATTTTTTTTTATTTATAATACAATATTATACACCCTGTTCTCAGATTCGCTACCTAAACTTTCATAAATATCACTTAAAAGGCGGGTCTCCATCTCTTTCGTCTTTTAATTCAATATGGCGGAGCTATATAGAAGAAAATATGGGGGTTGGTCTAAATTTCAGAACTCCTCCAATCATAAAAAGCGTGTGAATTCCCTATTCCGTAAAAAATTATCCGTCAGGCTTCTGACAGCTTGTCCCCAGGGATGATCTGTTATCAGAAACACATTAGGTCGGGAGTGAGAGAAAAGGGATTACCATTGACACTTCCGCTAACTATCTAAGCTAAAAGAAGTTTTCAACCAATTTTGAGTCTCAAATTACTGAAATGTTCAAACATTACAATTGAAATACTGCTGCAATATACACACACACACACACACACACACACACATATATATATATATATATATATATTCATTTAAATAAAAGTAAAAATTCTTTAAATAGCATATTTCAGCATAAAGAAAAATACCTGCACGTTATAACTTTTATTGAAGTATTTCCAGGCGGGGAAAAAAAAAAAAAAGGAAAAGGAAAAGGAAAAGAAAGCTTTAGTTTTGGAAAACAGATAAAATTGAATTTTTCGTCATATATACTATAAGAAATTTTGCGAAGCATTCGAACGCATGCTCTCATTAAAAAAATGTGAAAGATTTTTTTCTTGGATGATTTTAGGTGATGGCCACAACGGCCACACTAGGCCTGTGTGAGATGCCCCTCGTGGTGGGTCTTTCTAAAGAGCTCTGTCTTGTATTCACACGAATTTCGGAGAAAACCATGGAAAATTCCGAACGGTCAGATCATTAAGCGTTACATTACTTCGAACAAGGCACTTCCCGTGTACTAGCTTTCAGAGCAGTGCTTCTCGGGAATAAAAATTAAGATATATTCAATTAAATCCAGAATGTTAAATAAAATATAATAATCATGAATTACGCTATATTTTTTCCTTTTCTTTACTTCTTTCTCTGTTATTTTAACTATTTTTATTTATTTATTTATTATTATTATTTATTTATTTATCCATATTTAATTTTATACAAAAACAATATTTTAAAATAAATTATTTTATAATAAATTACATAGTATATTTAATGATAACTTATATATTTCAGCAGTTATTTTAAAATGCTTACATATTCATAATGAAGTTTCAATTTTCTTTATAGACTAGTATATAACCCCGTCAAAAATGACGGAATGTGAAATTAACACTAGAAAGACGGAGACTTAGTGTATACCTATATTGCCCCAAAGCAGTCAAAATGACTGCATTGTGAAAGAATAACTAATGTGTAAAGAAATTTGTTTAAAATTAATTTTTAATATTTCTTATACTATTTAGAGTCATATAACAAGTTATTAGTAAGCATTAACAATAAAAAAAAATTACTTCATTTGGAACAAAAAATAATTTATTCATTATTTGTACATTTTAAGCAAATGTAAGTTGAAATCTTTTTATGTGTACATCTTCCGCAAACATTCTTTTGACATTTTTCACATATATTATTTGTTTTGTTTTTGTTGCAAAGTCGTACTTGACAAAATTTTCGTTTGTTAGAATATGTTGTATTTGATGTTTGTGGGTCCTCATTTTCTGATGACTTTTTCTGTCTTACAGCACTGTAATCGGTGGAAAGCTGTTCTGCTAATTGGAACAAGAACTGTTTTCGTTGTATTTGTATTCCTGTCGTCTCTTTGTAAAGGATCGAAGCATTTATAGCAGCCAAATCTAAAATATTGAAAAATATTTGGAGGAGACATCTACGAGAACTCGATTTTACGGAATATTTTCTTGCCATTTGATCTGTCATATCAACACCAAATTTTGTTTTGTTATAAAATTGAATAGTGTCCGGTAACATTTTTTTATTACTTCTATCAATTTTCACAAATTTATGCCTGGAACTTAGAACAGCTACTCTTTTATTCGGTTTGCTTTTATATATTGTAAAGACAGAATTTTTCGATTTATATAGGAGAGTGGAAAAACGAGGCATGTTATCCTTTGTTTGTTTGGCTACTTTTGGTAGTTCTCTTTTATTTCCTCTAATAGTTCCAACTAGTGTCGTTTTTTCGGTCAATAATTTCGTCGCGAGTGACGAAGTGACGAATGCTAGTGAAGAAGTTATCGATCGTGATATTCCTTCCACAGTTTGTGTATGGCTCGACCAGTTTCAGAACAACGTGTTCACTGAGAAGCATTGATGATGGTCGTTGTTCGTCTTTCCCCAAGTAGGGAAAACCATTCAAAATGTACTTGCTACTAACATCTGATGCAAGCCAGAATTTGATGCCAAATTTGTTGGGTTTATTCGGCATATACTGTATAAATTTGCACCTGGCTTTTGTTGAAATAATTGCTCGTCAACTGTTATATTTTGCCCTGGTTGACAGCAAGCTTGACAATTTTCAATAAACTTGTCCCATATTTCCGAAACCAAGGCAAATTTATTTGTTTGGAGGCGTCTACTTCTTTCGGTTATTTTGTCAAAACGAATAAATCGTAGGATTTGCTTGAACTTATCTCTGGGCAGAGTTCTTCTAAAAAATTCGGGACCCCACTTTGCTGACCATAAATAGCTCGGTTTTAAATTTTTTGTCTCGTAGGCCCCACGAGCATATAAAATCCCAATAAATCACGTATTTCCGGTAATGTTGTTGTCCAATCGTACCCCAAAATTCGGCGGCCGTCTTCTTCTGTGCACTTTTTTATATGTTTGATAATATAGTCATTTATTTTCAACGAGAATGCACTGACAAGATTATCTGCCATAATGTTCCTTTTTGCGTAGCCTGTTGGCCCTTTCACACCCTTGAAAACACAAGCAGATGGTGCCCTTCCAGGAATACCACGTTCAGCAAATTTTATCCAAATAGTAACATCGGCAGCTGCTTCGGTCTCCTGAAATATGTTTTCAGTTTCTTTATCAGAGTCGGAACCACTTAGCACCCTACACCTTTCCCTGCTAAAATTTTCCAAGTAGTCAAAATGACTGCTTTTAGGCAATACAGGTATAACACATATATATACCGGAAATGAAAGAGGGGGGGAGGCAACTACAATGATTAATAAACGCATTTATATGTTGTACAAAAAGTCACAAAATTCTAAGAAGCTGTGTCATTATATACACAATTGTTTTTATAACTGAAATTGAAAAGCAGTCAAAATGACTGCCTTTGGCAATCTAGTGTTAATTAAGGTAGTGAATCAACGAATGCTTTGACAGCTTCGCTGGACACTATATTTAAAGGGACTAATGTGCAAGTTGTACCTGACCGGACTAATGTGCAAGTTGCACCGAACGAACAAACTATTTCTTTCAACGAAAATGCCTACTAACCCTGGACGATAGGTATAATATCTGTACTGATAAGTATAAAGGATTTAAGTCCATATTCTTGATTTTTCGGGAGACGAAAAATAAAGTTAAACTAACTAAAAACTAATCAGATGAATCGATTAGAAAAAAAGGGATTTTGTTGATTTATACCCTTTATACCATTCAGTGATTGTCAACCTTCATTTAATAAAGGGAAAAAAATGAATTAAATATTTTATACCAAAGATTAATGCTAAATTTCTGACTTTGATCTTTTTTTACCAATGGATTTTATCAAAGACTAAATGACATGGATTTAAATCCTTTATACCAATCGATAGAGGATTTTTTTCTGAGTCTGACTATGAACTTAAAATCGACATTTTTGGACTTAAATCCTTTATACTTATCAGTACAGATATAATGTATCATATTATATATCGTATTTATCGTAATATAACTCAGTACTTACTTCGCTTCGTTCTTCGACTCGTTTTAATCACTGTAAAAAAATAACTATTACCAGCTGCAAGAAACTCTCTGTGATTGGAGAAAATAATTATTTTCTCCAATCACAGAGAGTTTCTTGCAGCTGGTAATAGTTATTTTTTTACAGTGATTAGAGATGGGATAAATAGTTACTTTTTAGTAATAGGCACGGATTAAAAGAGAAGGATGTATTACTAATGTTACGGAAAGGTAGTAATTTTCATCTTACAGATAGAGGGCGACCAAATCTCGAAAATACACCAATCAGCGCGTTTTTACATTTCTGGCTGTTCTTTCGTTGGATGACTGAAGCCGAAGGGGCGGGCTTTCCCTTTCTTCCGATGAGTTTCAAAGATACTACACCAGGCGGCGATCGGATCGCTTACTCTGTTCGGCTGAATTAATGCGGAAAATAAAGCTCCGTTCCCCACGCTGACCGCCCTATCTAGTTTATCATCCTGTATCCTAATCCGTGGTAATAGGTTACTTCGTTCCATACTTCCTTTGGTAATAGGTTTTTGCAACATATTATTTTTATAACCTATTACGTTTTAGTTTCCATATGGCTAACGTCTTTCTAATCCTTTCTAGATGATACACAATACTATATACATGTGTCCTACATAGTGGATGCGGTTCATGTTTTTTAAGTCCCAATGCTTTCGAATAGTAATGTTCACTTTATTTAACACTAGAATTTCTTCAATAAAAAAAAAAAAAAAAACGCTGATATGAAATTGTGGTGGGTCAAAATTTTACACAAACGTTTGTCCCAATTCAGTAAGCTTAAGGTTCATTAAACCAATTCCTTTAAACACGAAAACCGACTATTTCAAATAATATCAAGAAACACGTACACGAGAGCTGTTTTCTGAAAAAAAAAAAATAAATAAATAAAAAAAGAATTCTTATATTATAAGCCATATATGTAATTAAGAAACAATTAAATAATAACAGCAAATTTTTAAGAAACATCTTTAAGGCATTCCAAATTTTAAACTACCGAGTGACTGTTTCTTTTGATTTTCCGAAGAACTTTAACTTTCCAGATTGACAAGAAAATTAGTGTTTTTCACTTATACTTAGCAAACAGTCACTTTGAATATGTTTTCTAAAATTAGAAACAATTGTTTAAAAATGTAGATTTTGCTTACAAAAATTGCATAAAATGATGTATTTTCTCAGACACTTATTTTTAACATAAGAGCATAATTAACCATTCTTAACACTTTTACTCATTTTAAATCTAAAAAAAAATAGTCTCAAGAAAAAATCAGATTTAAAAAAATTAAAATAAAATAAGATGAAGAAAAGCTAAACAGTAAAAATAAATAAATAAATAAATATTCAATTTTCTTATAGTTATAATTTAAAGTATTAAATGTCCCCTATGTAGAAGTTTTAATTAATAAAAAATTTAGTTAGTAATAATTAAAATATTATTACGCACCCCGCCGTAAAAATACTTTAAATTATAACTTTATAATGCAGCGAAAATACTAACTGAGATAACAAAAAATGTTGAAAGAGATTAGGATTTATTAGAAAGATACATGCAGTGTTATTGGCAGATCTTCCTTAAACTAGGCATTGAGTACCCGGGATTCAATAGCGGCAGCGAAATTTTATATCAATCCTTTTTTTGGCTGCTTAAGAAAGGTAAGAGTTTTTGCTGGGCGGGGTGACTTTTACAATAGTATTGTTTTTTATGAGAAATAATATATATTACCTTGGGTTTCCATGAATATCCATAAATTAATTCTATAATTTAAAAAATATATATAATAACTAAAATATCTAAATATTTATTAGAGAAAAGTATATATTAAAGAATATTATTGTATTATTGTACAATAAAACTGAGATTACCCAAAATCAATTTACAAATGATCATGAAACTAGAAATCATTTCATGAACAATGATATTGGTGCATAGATTTCATTTGTTCAATTCTTAAAATTATTTGGTAAAAAATATATATTAAAGAGTATTATTATACTAGTCTGTAAAAAAATTGAATAAAAAAAAAAAAAAAAAAAAAAAAAAATCAATTTAAAAGTGGTAACGAAACTAGAAATAATGATTTCTTTAATCGTTAATATTTTATTTATTATGAAAAATCAATACGTTTTCAAGGATTCATAGAAATTTTTTTACAAAGAAACACAAAGGGAAAAAAAAAAAAAAAAAAGTTGGCAATGCGCGAATCTGTCATTCATCCCATATTTCATACAGCATGCTGTGCTTCACGAAGGCTGACTAACAGATAACCATTTGACATCATGAAAAAAAACGAATGCTTTGCCAGCGTCGCTGGTCACTATATTTAAAAGGGACTAATGTGCAAGTTGTACCAGACGGGACTAATGTGCAAGTTGTACCAGACGGGACTAATGTGAAAGTTGTACCTCAAGGCACTAATGTGAAAGTTGTACCTCACGGGACTAATGTGCAAGTTGTACCAGACGGGACTAATGTGAAAGTTGTACCTCACGGGACTAATGTGCAAGTTGCACCGAACGAACAAATTATTTCTTTCAGCGAAAATGCCTACTAACCCTATACGATAGGTCTAATATATCGTACCATATTATATATCGTATTTATCGTAATATAACTCAATACTTATTTCGCTTCCTTCTTCGACTCGTTTTAATACGCATTTTTTATATGCATGAGCAGCCCCCGAAAATCAAAAACATTAAATCATTAAATTCATTTTTTTACTTATTTTTATTTCATATTATTTCAAGCGCACTTCTTATTTCCTAATTCAAAATTATAAAAAAAAAAAAAAAAAAAAAAAAAAAAACTTTTTCGATATCGCTTGTAACGGTACTGATTATTATTAATTATTTTCTTTTCTTTTTCTTTCAATAATAATAATAATGATAATAATAATAAAATATTTTGATGAAATTCTGGCAAAAGCAGAATTTAGTTTAGGACGGAGGACAATTAGTTTTTTTTTCTTCCCAATTATAACATCGCTTTCAAATTATTCAATTATATTTTCGATAAATTTTAGATTTCGATAAATGCCCAACTACCGATAAATGATTTCGACAAATGTCCAACTATCGAAAACGATAACGCAAAAATCCCAGATTGAGACTAACAGGCCTTCAGTCCTAAAAAAAAAATGTTATTTGGAATTTATTTAAAAAGAAAATTTTTAATAAGTTTGCATAAATTGTGATAATCAGAAATTTATTTAGAACTGATAACGAAACATAATAGGTAAACGTATCATATCTTATATCATATTATATATGCATTTCTTTTGAATATTGTTAAACAAAAGATAACAACGGAAATCTCTATGTAAATATAAGTAAAACGTTGAATTTTGTAAATACTTATTATCACATTTTTGTTATTGGGGTATTTATTTTATTGTATTTTATTGTATTTAAGAGAAAATGATAAATGCATCAATAACTCATTTTTATGTAAAAGAATTTGACAAATACATTTTAAATGACAGGTGAACAATGCATTTAATTTTTCTACTCAAAATAAAAATGTTTCAGATAATTTCGTGTATTGTGACAGTCACAAGTGACCTCAAAGTGTATAATGACAAACATAAATTATGTCTTTGTATTTATTCTGCAAATTTCCTTTTGTACCTATAGAAGCGAAAATTTTGTTTGTTGAAATCCAAAAAATGTAAAACATGTTTTGAAAGAATATTAAAATTTTATTTGAATGCTGTATAATCTATTTTATTGACAGGTAGTAAATGGAACAATGTTTTTTTTATAAAAAGTATTATTGCTTGTCGATATATAATAGAATGTAAAAATTAAATGAAAACTTCCAGTTATTTTTTTAAACGTGTTATTATTATTATTATTATTATTATTATTATTCGCATAAATCTGACGAGGAAAGCAGTTCCAAAATAATACAGTTTGGAATAGTTTTTTTTTTTTTTTTTTTAATAAACTTAACTAAAATATGTTTAGTCTAAATTACTAGTTTTATTAGTAACATCAATATGCTATTATTATTACAGAATCAAAACAAATAAGTAAAGGTACAGTCGGTAACAAAAGTATCTGAACACTAGCGAAAATTCCTATACAAAAAATAGAGTTAATACTGTTTTGTTAAATAAATGCTTGTCGAATCATGTTCTTAGACTAACTAAGAAGAGGATTCGACAAGGATTTTTTCAACAAAACCGTATGAAGTGTACTTTTTTTACATAGGAATTTTCGCTAGTGATCGGACACTTTTGTTACCGACTGTATGTAAGGAAAATACACATGTAAGGAAATACATATACAGAATATTATATAAATACATAGAAAAACCGAGGTCGGAAATTTTCGCGATTACCAAAGTTCCCCATACCTATAGTATGATGGGGAACTAAAAATGGCTGTCAGACACATTGTTGATATATGTATATATATATATTTATTTATTTGTATACATCAGACGGTAACAAAAGTATCGAATCCTGTTCTTAGTCAGTCTAAGAACATGATTCGACAAGGATCTATTTAACAAAACAGTATTAACTCTACTTTCTTTAATAGG
Organism: Salticus scenicus; assembly: GCA_963930645.1. NCBI lineage: Eukaryota > Metazoa > Arthropoda > Arachnida > Araneae > Salticidae > Salticus > Salticus scenicus. The sequence goes on along the minus strand of OZ005662.1, from coordinate 53,483,094 downwards.
ATTTTTTTAAGTCGCAGATTATTAAAAAGATAGGACACTTCCGTATGCTCAGGGCTAACCAAAATGCGACTACAGTGACCCTGTTGGAAACGGGTGCAAGTTTTTCGAGCTTTCGAGCTTACGCAATCGCTTGTCTTATTTTTATTATATCTATGTTTTCGTTAGGCAACTTTGTTATTGTTTACAAACTTGATTGTCGAAAGCAATTTATTTTAAGAAGGAAGTACTAAATGTTAAGCAAATAAATTTTGAATGTATACATGAACAAAAAATATTTTTTCATTCTAAAGCATTTTGTAATATTTAAACCAAGCAATGTTAAATTTTTAACGATTTTATACCGCTATTTCAGAAGTACAGTTTGCAATTTTAATTTGTACATTTGAGTATGAATGTGTTTGGAAAAGTATATTTTTAAACATCATAAAAATTAATTTTATTCCTTTAAAGAATATCTGTCAAAGTTTTGAAAAATAATAGAAAGTGAAGAAAAAGAAAACTCCACATACTAACCAGCTACTAACTGTTCGGGAAATAGAAAAAGAATTTTCAAAGATGCTATTCATGTAGACCTAACACTTGTGGAAGTTGTTAGTTCCCCTCTGTTGACACTATTGGTGCGACTATCGCTCCGGTTCGCGTTTTAGCTTCACTGCCCTATTTGTATAATAACACTGCTCTGAAAAAAAAAAAAAAAAAAAAAAAAAAAAACGAGATCTGATACCATTCTTGCAGATTCTTATGTAAAATGACCTCCTGAATCTGAATATGACCACCATTTTGCCTAATCTTCCACCGTTTTCTAGATACACCCCTTCCCTCATTTTTATCATTGTTTGGTAATTTTATACCCATCAGTTTGATTTAGAGAGGAACGATGATTATTGCAACCGTTAAATGTCTTCTGACCTGAGGAGTTACAGAGGTAGAAAGTTCTAAAACACGAACATTTGTAGTAAGGAGGAAATTTGAGGGGATTTGTGCCCAGAAAACAAAAGACAATCAATAAAAACAATCAGTTTCTGTTTCTTTTCTTTTTTTTTTTAAGCAATATTTCTCTTATTTTTTACATATTCCAGCTTCCAGTTTTCCATTCTCTTACCAAAACATCCCAATTAATAAAAATTATACAGTGAAAAATTTTTTAAATGTTGGTGAGTGTAGTTGAAGTCTCAAAGACCTCGCAAAAAAGTTGGACTGATTCACTGTCCGACGTTTGCTTTCAAAAACTCTTACGTTAAATGTTTTGGGCAGTAAAACATGAACCAGTAAAATACCTTTGACGCGTGTTAAAGATCACCACCGTCGAGAACACCATAAAGTTCACTCTCTTATCGCAAAACGTGTACTAAAGGTAGATAACGACTAACGACTACAATGACAAGAGCAATGACCATTAACACATGTCAAAGCAGGAGGTTTTACTGTTCATGTTTTATTGCCCAAAACATTTGACGTGGGAGTTATTGAAAGCAAAAATCGTACAGTGAATCAGTCAAACTTTCTTGCCAGGGCTTTGAGACTTTAACTCCACTCACCAACATTTTGAAAAAATTTCACTGTATAATTTCTATTATTTGGGGTAAGAAAATGGCAAATTGGAAGCTGGAATATGTAAAAAATAAGAAAAATATTGCGAAAAAAAAAAAAAAAAAAAGAAAAGAAACGGAAACTGATTGATTTTATTGATTGTCTTTTGTTTTCTGGGCACAAATCCCCTCAAATTTCCTCCTTACTACAAATGTTCGTGTTTTAGAACTTTCTACCTCTGTAGCTCCTCAAGTCAGAAGACATTTAATGGTTAAAATAATCATCGTTCCTCTCCAAATCAAACTAAAGGGTACAAAATTTACAAACAATGATAAAAGTAAGGGAGGGGGTGTATCTAGAAAACGGTGGGTGATTGGGCAAAATGGTGGTCATATTCGGATTCAAGGCATCATTTTACATAAGAATATGTTGAAATGGTGTCGGAGGCAATTTTCATGCCGAGCAGTGTAATCTGTGCTCTAACAAGGAAACATTCAAAAGGTGTCGTCTTCAAAAAATATTGAAAAAAAAATATATGTGAATCTACAGCCGGTAACAAAAGTGTCCGAACACTAGCAAAAATTCCCATATAAAAATAGTACGCTTAATAATATTTGTCACATAAATCCTTGTCGAATCCTGTTCTTAGTCAGTCTAAGAACAGGATTCGACAAGGATTTATGTGACAAATATTATTAAGTGTACTTTTTTCATATAGGAATTTTTGCTAGTGTTCGGACACGTTTGTTACCGACTGTACTCTTCCTAAAACACCAGAAAGTGAAAAAATTATTGGCTGAAATGAATTACAGCGACCACAAAAAATTATAAAAATTAAGCATATTTGGTGATTTCACATTGTTAGGCGATTGATTTTGAGTACTTGGCGGAGAAACAAAACACTGTTTTGTTCGTACACGGCAATCTCGGTGCTAGCGAACGGAACGCCTGACAGCGTTAAATTGCCAAATATGCTTAATTCTGATAATTTTTTGTGGTCGCTGTAATTCATTTCAGCCGATAATTTTTTCACTTCCTGGTGTTTTATGAAGAGTAGAATCACATATATTCTTTTCATTATTTTTTTAAGACGGCACCTTTTGAATGTTTCCTTGTAAGTGGGTTGTGCTTCCAGCGCAGCAATAGAGCTGTCTTAGTTTCTTTTCCGGAGAAAATGCCCAATGTTATGGATGAGTGGCCATAACAAAATTGCAAAGATCAAAGCATGCCGCGGAATGCGTCTGCTGAACATTGACCGCCGCGCCGTTTGATTCGTCACGTTTGTTCAGGCTTTTACATATGATACCATTGCACCATAAAAATGTTTTGCCTGACACTCTGCGTGGTTGTAAGAAGAAAAACAAAACCATTTTCCGGTGATTTTAATGACAAGAAAAGTGTCAGACTCTTGTAAAAGTATATTATGTGCTAATGCGATCGAGTGGTCATTGAGCGAACGTCCACCATTTTTGTTCAATGTCCAGCCTCTCTCAAATGAGAGTTACTTTGCTAGTTAGAGTGGGCTTGCAGCGTCGCAACAGCTAGTTTTGCTTCCAGAGAAATTGTCGATTGTTGTTGACGCTTTCACGACGTTAGCGCCTAGGAGTGATCTAATAGGCCTTTGATATAAAGTATAAAGTAAATAAAAATTAATTCATATTTAATATAGTTGGAATCCTTAGTTTTAACAATATACCTACAACCTAGGATTTCCATTTCTTTTCTTGATAACATAAAATAATTTAAATTGGATGAGTTTTAACGACGGTCTGAGCCTCGACAAAAAAGGGTGGTGTTCTGCAGATTACTTAATTTTAAATTTTAAATTTTCTCTGTATATAAACAAAGCATGATAACCAAATTTACGTAGCAAAATAAAGTAAATTGCTCTTTCATTTCCTTTAAACCAGCATAAAGGGAAACGTAAACTAATTTGCTTTTATGGATATTTACTGAAATTTCACCCATTTAAGGGCACATTTAAAGAATACTTTTAAGTTCAATCATAAACTTTAATCTTAACTTAGCAATGTAGATAGCAGCTTGATCTGAAGTGAATAGATTGATCTGAGAACTCTAATATTCTTCGACCACAATTCATGAAACCATGGAAGCTTCTGCGCAACTACTGACCCAACAACTCCAGTGTTAAAATAGGGTTGACAGTCATCTGATTCAGAGACAATAAGCGATAACAGAGTTTTGAATTACTGGATGTTTTCCAAATACCAACCTGTCGGTCAAGCTGGCACCCCTCCAACATTTTGCACTCGCCCTCACTGCTCATTTTAGGAAACGTGGCTACAGTATATCAAGAAAACATATTACATGAAAACTGGCTAAGTATATACACGGAGAACATCTAAACATATTTATTAAAACAATAGTAATAATAATAATAATCTGTATAATATTTCTATAACGTGGTCCAGTTACTATTAATTATTTTTAGAAACGATACGATAGTGACTTAAAAAAAATACGCGTTGATAAAAAATAATACATAAGCAATATTTAAGCACGCGGACTTAGTTCAGTGATCTAATAATAATAATAATAATAAAAAGGTGACGACGTTTGTTTGATGAGATCATTTTATAGAAAAATGTATTTTTAAAAGTTGCTTTGCAAGCATCATTTTAAATCTATCAATATTTTAATGATATAAGCCCCATGTGAACTTTTGTCATAAATACTAAAAATCGCAAAAATAAAAAGTATAATCAAAATAGGTACTAAGTTTTTTTAACATAAAATTATGCCAAAATAATTAATTAATAAAAATGTATCGCCAACATGATGACAAAAGTTTAAAAATCGCCATGGGGGTCCTATATTAAATCTGTCCTGCCTCGTGAAGTATGAAAAAACATGAATTTTATTTTTAAGTCTTTCGTGAATGATATTGGTTTGATTATCATAAGCATTTCATACCACAATATTAATTTGTTTCTAATAATAATTAAGCTTGTGATGAATTAAAATTGGGTGGGAAAATTGGCCTAAGGTTTAGGAGTTTCAAATTCTAAAGGTAAATAATAAAAGAAATAATGTGCGAAAGTTTCGCATGGGTTTGCTAGTAATAAAATAAAATGTACAAGAAACAAATAGAAGTTTTTTTTCCGGATGTTTGAGAGTCAAAGTGAAAGTTATACTTCGCACATTGCAATCCAGATAATACACAGATTAATAACAAGTTTTAACATGCATTTCGTTTTTTCCCTTAATATAACTGAGAAAATGCTGATTCTTATGATTAATTATGTAAATAACAGTGATAAAAATACTGTAAACAATGTAAAAAAATTTCTGCACTTTCGGTATTTTTTATTGATTTATCAAATGAATAACGTGGCAATTAATATTTAAAGCTGAAAATGGCTTTATTTGAAATCTTATCTGTACTTGGAGAAAAATCCATCTTTATGAAACAAAAGTCAAACTTTTGAAGAATAATCTCAATCGTTTTTATACAAATTTCATTTTTATAAATTTGGTAATGTATTTGAAATTCAAACATAAAAATTTCTTAACTCACCATAAAAAAAGGGACACACTACCGGTTTCGAAAGGTCATGGACTTGCTGCAAAAAGACCTTGAAGGCAAAATCAAGACTTTTGCCTTTGACGATTTAAGTATACATATTTAAGTATACTTGCTGTATGATTTAAATATACATTTTTCTCTTTTAAAAATTTCAGTTTAAAAAATTCTCAAGACGTAAAAATTTTGTATTTTCAGTAATTAAGTTTTGACTATATGAGATAACTTTTATAAATAGTAAGAGAATTAATTGTTAAGTTACTATTGTCTGAATGATTTCATCAACTCAGAAGAAAAAGTCACACGGATTACAACTGCATTTAATTTTTACTCTAGACTACATATTTGCAGTCTTTATAACATTTTTATAAAGTCACAGATATTTCCTTATAATCTAATTTTTTTATGAAGTAATAAGCGCCTAACTACAATGTTTTTTTTTATGCATCTTAAAATTAAAAATATATGTAGTAAACGTACTTAATTTATAAGTTTTTCTTAGTACGACTGGACTTTTTCTTTCAGACAGCTATTTTGTATTGTCACCATTTATTGTAACGCACCCTGATTTTTTTTTTTTTTTTTTTTTTTTTTTTTTTTTTTAAGATTTAGATAATATTTAACTTAGGTTAACCCTGTTTTTTTTTTTTTTTTTTTTTTTTTTTTATTTATTTTTTTTTTTTTTAAGATTTAGATAATATTTAACTTAGAAAATAAAGATGTGCGCGTGGCGAATGAAATTTAATGGTACTGGACAATTTAATTTAGTTTAATGTGTAGATACGTAGATGTAGGTATAATAAACAGAACAAAAGAAAGATAATATATTACCCAGAGACACTTCGTATATATAGACCAATTGAAAAATGTTTTTCCTTTTTCCCCTTCTCGCATTAATTTATAAAATGTGTAAAAAAAATTAGGAAAAAATCGTGCTCAAGCAATGGAACAGCTTGGACGTCTTGGCAAAATTTGAAATTTGGCACCGAAGTACCTCGGTCGTTTCTCGCCTAGATATTTACTTAAGCAACTGTGAAACCAATTTAATTTCATCGCCAAAATAACAGCAAAAATATAAATACCGCCAAAGGGCTCCTATGATAAAGCAACACGAAAGCAATTTTAAGAAATGAATATAGTAACCGATGCTAGGGAATGAAATACAGTGACTGCATGCCTTTATATGGTAGAATAGATTAAAATAAGTCCTGCCCTACTAAATTAAATTCTATTTAAAAAGAATGTAAGCAGAATTTTTTAAATTTTAATTTTACATCTGATAACAGAAATACAGTATTTCACATACATCTGTTGTATCCAATAAATCTTTAATAATACATGCTACAGAAATATGTTTTTGATAAATTTTATTTTTTATTTATTTATTTTTTTTTCATTTATGAATAAATACATAAAATGTTTCTTCAATGAATAAAAGAAAATTTTAACAATCAAATATTCTTCTAAAGAAATGTAAAAAAAAAAAAAAAAAAAAAAAAAAAAAAAAATATTTTATAGGACATAACTTTATTTCATGTTATATTCATTGAACATGAAATAACCATGGAACTTTAGAATTTCAATATATATATATGTATTCGATTCTAAGAAAAAAAAAATCGATAATTCTTTCTGTACGAAATGTTTCAAAGATTCAGTTGGGGAATGTATACGGAAATAAGAAATTTGCTTGTAAACATTTATTTTTATATTATTATTTCGATATATTATTATTATTAATATATTATTTTATTGAATAAAATCAGGAGTCGATCCAGGTTTTAATTTTTGGGGCTATTTTTATGATAATTAAAATATTTTTGAGAAATTTGGTTTTATTTTTGTTAATATATATATATATATATATATATATATATGTGTGTGTGTGTGTGTGTGTATGTGCATATATGTTTAATACTTTTTTTTAGCAGTCACTCTAAATAATGTTCAACAACAATTCGAATTTCATTGAACGAAGACCGGGACTCGTTGACTAGCTTTTTTCTATATATATATATATATACAACTCATTATTTTAAATTTATTTTTACGTTAACAGTATCAGCGTACCTTCTGAAAGAAGTCACCGTGATAAAACTTGCAAATATTAACTAAGAGAATTAGTTTAAAATCTCAAACTGACACCAAGTCGCTTGGGACAACCTGACCCGATATCAGGGCAAGTTAGTTCATGTTACCTGTTTGATGTTTTGATAATGTACGAATTAAAGAAATATTCAAAATTTGTATCATATCTTTATTTTTATGTCATGCGAAGAAAAACACAATATAACCTAAAGAAAATATTTCATACAACATTTGTTAATGAAGCCATAAAAGTATAAAAATACAAAATTATGCATGAGGAGAAAGAAAAGGACTTCAATTAAAAAATAATTAAATTTTAAGCTATAAATAGGATTAATTCCTCTATTTGATGTGATTTTCAATTAAGACCAGTATTAACTATCGTTTTTCCAGTAGTAACACATAATGGGTATGCCCAGCATTTGAAGATGGTAGGGTAGGTGCTCCAGTGATTGGCATGCTGCAGTAATTGACATCTATCCCGAAATAATTAATAAATAAGAAAAATAATAAAATCATATATTTTACATATAAGAATTTTAAAATTTTATGTCAATCACTCTAGCATAGGGTGCTAATAACTGGTAAAATAAATAACTAGCAGTGTCAAACACTGGAACATAGGGGCCAATTACTGATAAAATGAAAAACTGGCAGTGTCAGTTACTGGAACATTGAGTGGGTGTCAAATAAAAATTCATAAAAAAAACATAATAATTGTTATCAAACGTATATATTTTAACGTATATGTGGTTCTGAATGACATTCATACCATATGTACTAACTTAAGATTTCTAAAAATATTTTCTGATGACTAGAGCATTAAAAACATCTCTAAAGGTGCCAATCACTGGTGCACTTACCCTACATTGATTAATGAATTTACAAGTTTTGAAAGAATAAGATTTGACTATTTTTAGAAGATGCATGCATGTTTATATGCGAAAACATTTTGTGGAAACTGCATCTGAAGACCTACAGTACAGAAATTCTCACAGATCGATAGTAACTGCACCTTGATATAGTAAGTGCGTATCACCCATTGTGAGATCTAATGGCACTATTTCATAAGAATGTCAAATGTTGCAAAGTTTTTAGAATGATTCATTTAGTTCGAATAGCTTTGCCAGTTGAAACAAAGTATTAGTTTAAATTAGATCATTCTGGAGAAATTGTGACCATAGTTACAGTGCATTTTACAAAGTCTAGCTTCCAGTAAAGTTTTTCTTGTATGGTAGGATCGAAATGTATTTTCCTAACGATCTAATCGACTTCGACGGATTTATTCAGTCACTGAGCTGTTCTTTTTTCCACAATACCTCTTCCTAGAGAATCGAAATTGTGATACCATGTCTCCAGACCACTCTTATGGCAATTTTCACCAATAACTTCAACACCCGGTTGAGCACAAGAACTTGAGAACGTATAAAGTCATAGTTCAATATTTTAGCAAAATTTAACGCGTTGCATATGCCATCTAACGACATTGTTATTTTCAGATATTTTAGCTGGAAATAACCTATTAAAAATTATATGAAAACTTTGACGCTATATGGCAGAAGCAGCGTGCTAAGTTTTCTTGTAAAGTTGTGCTCTGCATTTAGACGCTTTTTAAGATTTCGCATTGAACCGGGAGTTAAGATTAATGGTGAATAAAGCTATTAGTGGCGCGTCCCAGACCGTCGCCAATTGCCCATAGCTTAGCACTAGTGCAACATTACATTTATATTTTATAATTAAATAATTATGATATTTAGAATAGTTTTATCAGGTATTAAATATTAACTGCATTAGTTATAATCATGTGCATATTTAATCTCAAGTTTAAATGAGCATTATTTTACCAAACTAAATAATCTGGTGTGTCACTCACACGACTTTATATTACCCTGAAATTTAATACTATAAATATAGGTTAGAGATTAAGAGGTAAGATAACGAGTACTGTTGCGTAAACTTATGTTAAACAATTCAAATTAGGCTTCGAAAGAGTTTTATATGATAATTAGTTCGGTGTGAGGGGGGCTACCGCACCCCTCAACCCCTCGCTTCATTAATGCACTTATATTTATACAGAATTTAATTCGGTTATTAAAAAATAATTCTGTTTTTAAAAAATAATTCATTAAAATAATTATCTAAAAAAATTATCTTTTATGATAATACAGACAATTTCCATATTCGAGAAGTAGTATAACACTAAATTAAAAAAAAAAAAAAAAAAAAAAAAAAAAAAGTTGAATTTATTCTCAATATTACATTTAATTTTTTTTTTTTTTTTTTGTTAAAAATGAAAAAAATCGATAACTTTATTTTAAATTATCGCAGGTCGATGGTTCAACCATTCGTTTTAAAGGTATTGTCGAACTCTTTCGAAAGATACCCATCATGAAAATTTACTCTCCTCGGAGGCGAGGCTCCTACATACACAATTTTTTTTTTTCCCAGTTGACTATCTCTATTACAAAAAATATATATTTGTTTCATTTGGTTTAGTGCAGTCTATACATGTTAAACTCTACTTACCTGCAATTTCCCCCATAGACGTAATGTATTTGAGTACGTTTGAGTGTCCCTGTACACGAACCATTTGCTTCGTCTCAAAGCTTACTGTAGCATTCCTATATGATATAGATTTAGAATACCGAGTTTGGAATTTCTTCTACTATTTATTCTTGAGATATGCTGATAACACAGACAGACAGACAGACAGACATACAGACCATTCGCTAAAAACATGATTTTCGTATTCAGGGGACCTCAGAATATGTAAATATAACAAAAACTCGCGTTCGAAAATTTGACCCTAAAACAATACTTTCTCGACCCTATAGATAAATAAAATCTGTGCTCTGAAAACAATAGTACTATTCTTAATTTTCCTAAGGTGGTCATAGTGATACGACAGTAGTTAGAGCAGACATTAAAACGACACTCCAATAATAGTCTATTGAAAACTAGCGAGATATTGAAAATAAAATGAGTTGATTACCAAGGATTTTAGCTCAAAAGAGTTTGACTAGACCTTTTTCTTCTGTGAGCTTTAGTAAAAATTTGATGAGCACTTTTCTCGGGATGCTAGTGACATTGGGAAATTCTTCAAGCCGATACCCTAATAGCACAAAATGTTCCAGAAACGTAGCAATCATATAACACTGAAACATTATAAACATTATAGAAACCTTTAAAAACGTTCAGATTGCTTTCCGATTAGTTTAAAAAATGTAGACATGTCCGCGATTGTAACAAAAAATCAGATACGTAACAGAAACATTACAATCACTTAACAGACAGAAAATCAAAAAGGGAGAATGTTTCAGAAAGGTATCAGAGAGTACAATTAAACGTGTTACGTTTAGGTATTATAATTTTTGTATAATTAAAATTTATTTGTCGCCATGTATTATAGGCATCTAAACTGTCTACGCATTTCTTCAAGACATGCATTATATTGCCCTATTTAGTGGAGTAATTATGTTACCCCCTCACCTTATTAAACATTAAAATAAATTTCTTGTTTATATTCTTTGTTATTTTTTGTTCACCATATACAGCTTATAGTTATTAGCATATTCAATCAAGAATTTGTGTTGTAGCAACCTCAAAAGTTGCTCGACGAACTCACCCAAGATATTTCTAAGGTAACTTTGATTCGAATCGATTCAATATTACGGGAGTTATTGCGATAACAAATTTCCAGCTTTACAGAGTGAGTTACGATTTCAAAACGCTATAATTTTAAGACTACTCATCAGAGTGATTTAATATTTTACCACAGCAATCGTGAGGCAATAGAATTTTGTTAGAGAGAGGAAAAAAGCAGTTCCAACATGTTCTTATAGATGGCGCTATCAAAGTAATGTCTTGGGGAAACGCCTAAATATTTTGATTTTCAAAGGTTCAGAGGAATATTTCATTCCGTTACCCCAACCCCCGTATTAAATCCACCTACACTCCTAAATAATGTACTTTAATATCAATGTTTGTTTTTGCTTTTCAAAATGAAATTTAATAATGTAAAAATACGGTATTTAAATTAAAAAAATAAAATAAAATAAAAATATAATGTTGAATCAAATTTTCTTTTTTTTTTTTTTTTTTTTTTTTATAAAGATAGAACATACATATATAATTATAAATTATTCATGTACAGTCGGTAACAAAAGTGTCCGAACACTAGCAAAAATTCCTATGTAAAAAAAGTGCACTTCATACGGTTTTGTTAAATAAATCCTTATCGAATCCTCTTCTTAAGTCAGTCTAAGAACATGATTCTACAAGGATTTATTTAACAGAACCGTATGAAGTGTACTTTTTTTACATAAGAATTTTTGCTAGTGTTCGGCCACTTTTGTTAACGACTGTATGTATATGTATATACATATATACATAAGTTAAATAATATTTATTTTCTGTAAAGATTATTTAGATCTGACAAAGATTCTTTTTCTTTATGAACATTTGTTCAAAATAAAACAGATTCAACATGTTAGAATTTTATTGGAAAAGTGTCTGAAAATTCATCTCCACCTAACATCGTCTAAAAAGTATTTTCTGAAGCTTCGCGAAATTTACATAGTTTGTAGAAACTTGGTAAAAAGAAAATATTTTAATTACAAGCATAAATTTTGAGTTTTATCTTGAACAAATGCTTTAATTTTTAATACCTGTGTTTTATAATTGAATGTGACTTTGTAAAATTAAAAAAAAAAAAAAAAAAAAAAAAAAGAAAGAAAGAAAAAGAAAAAAAAAAACGCACTTAATTAGTTTTTGAAAAATGTATTCAAAATATTCTAATTTCATAGAAATCAAAAATAAATATAAGAGAAAGGTTTAAATAAGAAAAAAATGTATAATTAGGGGGAAAAATGATTATATTTTTTTATTTTCAATATAAGTAAGTATTTAATTCATAAAAAAAAATCCCACTTCCAGTTTTCAGTGGAATTACACGTTTTGTGGCACGATTTGACTGACTATTTTTAGAAAATATCTGTTTGTCTGTCTATCTGTATATGACAAATTTTTTGTGGGAAATGTAGCTCAAAAAGTAATGCACAGAATTTCATTCAAAATTTTATGTAGCTGCACATAAACATAAATTGGTGCCTATGAACATTTGGTTCGAATCGTCTTGTAGGTGGTGCGGTCATACCGTTTCTTCATATTATTTAATATGGCAGTATGGAATACGATTCTATATAAATGTACATAGTTAGAACTATTTTTAACTTTTCAATGTGAAATTAAAAATAAGTATGATAAAATTAGTTAGATAAGAAAATCTTTTGCGTTGTTTAATGCACATCGTCCAATAAATGCACATCGTCCTCCGCCTCTTCGGGGTGGGGTTATACCAGGAAGTGTAAATTTTCAATATAAGTATCGTTTAAAAATAAATAAATAAATAAGTAAAAAAATACTCGCCAATACCTTTAACAATGATCGAACAATAGATCTGTGATACTTTAATTAAATTTATAGAATTTTTTTTTAATTTTAACTTAAAAAAAAAATCTTAGATGTTGGCACAAAATTGACTTTTTTTGTAAATTTAGTGTTATGCTTCTCCAATTTTAAAATCGCCAGTATTCGTCATAAAAAATAATTTTAATAAACAATAATTTTAATAAATACTTTTTATTTCATGAATATGTATTGGGAAATGGAAGAAAGTCTTTTTATTTTTTTATTTATTATATATATATATATATATATATATATATAATTTGAATAATTTGTTTCCTTTACAACACTCAGCAAATGAAAGAGAGATGAAAATACCAACATATGAAATTTTAAATGAGATGTAGTTCGAATAATATTATAGTCACGGTGATAATTAAATTTAATTACACTGAGTATTAAAAACATGTTAAAGTACTTACGCATAAGAGAAATGACACAAACATAACACGTAAGCCTAACGATGAGATAATTTGCATAAACCAATAGAAACATTCATCAAATAATGTAAATGGAAAGAGATAAATTAACCAAAAGGATCTGTTAAATGAAAAGATAATTCGTGAAATGAAAAATAGAATTTTAAATGCTGAAAACCAGAAATGATCACACATCACGAAACTTGCATCTCTGTCAGCATTCTGCAAGATTTCGGATCGCTGTAAAGCTAATTCAAGCAATATACAACTCAAGTCTCTATCTTGCATCAAAACAAAGTAAAAAAGGAAATTAGATTAAACAGTAACACTATATAATATATTTACTGCTACTTCTAATTTTTTTTATTTTAATTCTTGAAAATTGGAGCAAAATTTACAAAAAATATCAATTTATAATTACTTTAACTCAAACGTTTAAAAGTACTCAGATATTTTTGGTATGCATTCATGTTACCAAGCTTACACATATTTTAGATGTTAATTTTAATAAATATTAATTTAAAGAGTAGCTGAACACACAGTTACTAATTAAATGTGTTTGTGGCAACTAAAAACAAAAACTGACACTTTATGTGTTTGTAAATATGATACAATGTAAAATACATACTTTATTTATTTATTTTTTTAATTATTATTATTACCTGAAGACTAGTTTTTCGAGTTATATTATTTATTTTTCCTGTTTCTGAATTTTTTTCCCACAGATTTTCTCTTACATCTAAAGGTATTCTGATAGTAAGAACTTTAAATTCATTTTTAATGGAAAAGTTTTACATTAAACATTTTAGGGAATGAAAGTTTTTAAAGTTGATTTCTCGCAAATAAAACTTCCTGCAGTTTCTTTTAATGAGATGTTCTGAAATTTTTTTTAAAAGTCTATTATGAGACGTTCTCGGTTGTTACTGAATAAATTTCAGGTTATTACGAGGAAAAGTTTTTAGATAAGTATGAATGCGGGTGAAGGGAAACATCGTTTATAGTTTGAATACTTTTTAAAAATAACAGTTTTTTATTATTCAGCTGTTTTAAAATGTTTAAAATAAATAGTTATATGGCATGATGTTTATAAATCTTCAATTGCATAACTTACTCTATAATTATAAGAAGCTTTCGACAGTATGTATTTGAAATTTTATTTTAATTCTATCCTTTTAAGGCGACAGTGTATTTTCAAAAAATAAAAATGTATGTACAATAATAAATGCCGCCCAGACGGTGTAGTGGTTAGCGTCTTTGACTTCTACACGGTTGGGCTTGGGTTCGAATCCCGGAGAAGGTAAGGATGTATTGTCCCTGTTAATGTGTACATGTAATTGTTCTTGTAATAAAACTTGTAATACTTTGTGATGTGGATTTTTCGAGATATAAGCAGTAAGCAAAAAATCTCAAGTACTCATAAAACAATAATAATTCTGTTATTGTAAAAACACATCGTTTCATACAGTATTATGTATAAAGGCGAAATACCATACTAAAATTAACTTTCACGTTATAACTAATTAAGATAATAAATAAAATTATTAACTAATCGTTAAATTTCAAAAGGGTCTTTGCGAATTAATTTTTGAATTAAACTTCCAATTTTTTTTACAGGTAGTTTTAAACTATTTTTATAAAAGCTAGTTTTCTTTTTACAGTCATAATTATGGATAAAAATACATTTTTTTGAGTTTCTTTCTTTCTTTCTTTTTTTTTTTTCTCGAAAAACTTTCAAAATTTTAATGTTTTAAAATGCAAAAAAACTGTAGCCAAGTTTTGTACTAAGGTACATGAAAAACCGTTAAATAAAGTTTCATGAAGGTTCGATGAAAAATAAGAAGCAAGAAACATTTTGAACTTGACCTAATTTCGTAAAAATTAGTTTTGATAAAATGATATTTTAAGTTTTAAATTTTTCAACAGTATCAATATTTGTTTATAAATATAAACGCTTATAACACAGCATAGGATAATGGGAATTCAAAAAATTTTTTTGCATAACATTTATTAGTATTGTAATGCAGTTTCATATTTTAGTAAAATTGAAATGTTCAACTTTTGGTCCGTCAAGAACATGATTTGAGCATTTTTCGTAAATGTCTGTCTGTCAATTTTTCTGTCTGCATATGTTTTTTTTTTTTAAATTAATTCATGCGACTGTATCTTAGGAATTATTGCACAGAATTGCATATAAATTTATATGTAGATGAACCTTGACCTAATTAGAGTCAAATTTTGGTGCGAACTTCTCAAAAAGTGGCGCTGCTATATAGCGATTTCTACAATTTAAGGAAGGATTGTTTCTCAAGAACTACTGCACAGAATTGCCTATAAATTTATATATAGATGCACCTTGACTTAAATTACTGTCTATCAACTTTTGGTGTCAATCGCGCAACAGTTGGCGCTGCTATACAGTGATTTCTATAATTTAGGGAAAGGCTATATCATGTGAACTACAGCACAGAATTGCATATAAATTTATATATACATGCACCTTCACATAAATTAGTCCCAATTTCTTTTTGTATCCATCTCTCAATAGGTGACGTTGTTATAGAAAGATTTCCGGAATTTAAGGAATGCTATATCTCATTTTTTAATGCGTATAATCAAATAAAACTTGATATGGGAAAAGCCATTATGAAACATTATGCAGATTCAGTTTGGATGCATATCGAACAATAGGTGGCGCTGCTATACTGCAATTTTTCGAATAAATATAAACTGTCTTTGGATATTCAGTGTTAGTTTTCTCTAAGATAAAAATTTTCTGCATTCATCATGGAAGATAGTTTGCATAAATAATAGTTTTAATAAATTTTTTGTACTGAGTAAATTAGTACAGGAAAATATAGAAGAAAGTCTTGTAGTGACCATAACATACTAGTTTTTATTATTATTATTATTGTTGTTATCTGACTCATTTTTAAAGTTATATCTTTTATGTTTCCTGTTATATTTTCAAACATATCTAAAGTTACTTAATATGTCTTCTGCTGGTGACAAATTTGAATTGACTTTTCATGGAAAAGTTTAATTCAAATGTTTCGAAAATAAAGGCTTATAAAGTTTATTTAGCACAGAAGTTCCTGCAGTTTTTACTTTCTTCTATATTTAATAGACGAAAGTATTAGATTCGTAAAAATTTTCCATTTCCAGTTTTCGAATGATTTACACGTTTTGAGATGCCCATAGAAAGATTTAATAATTTTTAGAAAATGTCTGTCTGTGTGTCTGTGTGATAGTGCACATGTGAATTTTTTTTTGCAATTGTATCTCAGAAACTATCGCACAGAATTACATATAAATTTATACTTACTTGCATCATGACATAATTTAGTGCCTACCAACTTTTGGTGCAAATCACTCTGCAGTAGGTGAGACTGTACTTCGATTTTCTCCATGGACAAAAAAAGCTATATCTCATATTCTAATGTATATAATTGCACGAAACTTGTTACATAAGAGGCCATCATAAAATACTGCTTGGATTCAATTTTTGTTCATATCGGGCGATAGGTGGCGCAGCTCTGCTACAATTTTTCTCGTGAACGAGAAAGCTATATTTTAAATTTTACTCTGTATTGCATAAAACTATGTACAGGAGAAGGTCAATACGAAACACTATGCTGAATGAGTTTCGGTGCAAATGGGCCTAAAGTTTAGACTAAATCTCAACATCTATGGCATATAAATGCAGCAAACTTTATATGTGAAATAAACATTATGAAACGAATGTTGAATTAGTTTGGGTGTATGTCTGCTGACAAGTGGTGCTGCGATTACTCACCTGTTATTTTCCCCATGGCTATATCTCAGCATCTATTGATTAAAACTGCAATAAACTCCTTATGTAAAATCAATAAACTCTTTATGTAAAATCTGTATTCTGAAAAGCTATATTAAACTTTCGTGCTGCTCGTTTGTAACGAGCGCTTTAATATATAATGACATAGAAGAATGTTTTGTGATGGCCAAACAATACTATATTTAATTAGGTGTTCTGAAAAGTTGTTTTTGTCTGATGCAAATGTGTATTCGATTGTTACTGAATAAATTTTAGAGGAGAAAGAAGGAAATAATTTTAGGTGATTAAACATGATAGAAAATATACGTCTTCAGCTATTTTTTTTTTTTCTTCTTTTCTTTTTTTTTCTTTCTTTTCTTTTCTTTTCTTTTTTTTTTTTTTTTTTTTTTTTGGTAGTTCTTAAAAAAAAAAAAAAATTTTTTTTAGTATTATGTTGTCTCAAAAGAGTTTAAAATAATATGACTTGTTATTTATAAATCATCAATTGTATAACCTTTTCCAAAATTATAATAAATTTTCGAGAGTATATTTAAAATTTTATTTTTAATTAAACTGTTTAAATAACACTTTTAATTGTGACAATTTTTGCTTCATAAATATGTTGTACGTTCACTTATACTCAAGATAAACACATCTTATTGTCACCTGACTTATTTTTAGAGTTATATTCTTTATTAGCTCAGTTTCTATCAAATTTTTTTGCGGATGTCTTCATAACTAAAAGCACTTAGCTGTTTTTTCCGCTAATAACTTTATGTTCCTTTTTTAATGAAAAGTTTCAAATTCAAATATTTAAGAAATGAAAGTTTTAAAGTTGATTTTAAACACAAAACTTTTTACGGTATCTTTGAATGAGACATTCTGAAATATTTTTGATATCTGTTACAAAAGGTTTTACTTTGAATATGTTATGAGGAAGGCGTATAAATGTTAGATGAGTTTCAATGAGGGGAAAAAGATATTTTGAGTTTTTTTTTTTTTTTTCCTTAATACTAATGTGATTTTTTTTTTTTTTCTTTTGTACTCAGTCATTTTAAAATGGCTAAAAATTATATGATAAGATAATAGTATATCTCTGATTATGTAGCCTATTTCGCAATTGTAGTAAGATTTCGAAAATATATTTGAAATTTTATTTATTTATTTTTATACTTTTAAATAGAGTTTTTAATTTTAATTTTTTTTTTTTTTAATTTCATGTGAAAAAATTCACTCATAATCTAGATAAACAAGTTTCAGGTATTGAGCAACTATTATACTTATGACTGTTGATGAAGAAATATATAATTCAGGAAAATTTGTGATAGGATTATAATAGAAGTTGTTTTTAAAGTTTTTCTTTTTATCTTAAAATAGTTAATTCAAAGAATGTACTTGCTCTGTGGGCTTATGGGGATCCGGACATAATATCACGGGACAAAATATCACCGGACATAATATTGCGTCAAAAAAATAATATGATCTATTTGAAAATTTGTATTTCTGTCACGTGTGATCTCTGGTGAAGTTCCACAGGGGCTTATAAATTAATATTAATTAATTAAAATAAATAAATAAATACATTATAGAATGGAATTTTATTATTTTATCTATATTTAATTTTAAGTTATTCTATCATTTGCTTTTTACCATTCAAAATACATTTTTAAAATATTGTACATCATGGCTGACGTCAAAGCTGAAAACTGTTCACAAACCTTAATTAAAAATTTTAAAATAGATAAACACGATTGAATTCTTTATGGCTAATCTTAAAAAAAAAAGTTACTAAACAATTATATTGGGTTTGTGTGTATACCAGTGCTCTGACTAAGTTATGTGTTGTCATGAAATTTTATACAACATTATTAATAATTACCAACTCCTTTTTTGCTTTCCATTCATTTATGTACGCGAGATTTTGTCCCCAACCCGGGCTTATGTATTCCATCGGCTTTATGTAGCTTTATGTGTTTAGCTTGTTCAAATGCACCAAATATTTTTGATTACACATATCGTTTAAATGAACAATTTCATTCAACCACCTCATATAGCCACCCACTATGTTCCAGGGACATTACATATACATCACAATGACTCATTTTCATCACATCTCAGTGCGTCTTAAGTAGAACATACCTGATATATCGCGGTTATTTATCTATGGTATGTAGTCCATGAGACATTTTGAGTATGCAAACTCTGATTTTATGCATGTGTCACTGTAAAAAACATGTCCTATTTGCTGCCAGAAATTCTCTGTAATTTGAGAAAATACGCGTAATTTACGAAAAAATTACGTTGTCAAAACGTATTTTTTCAAATTACAGATAATTTCTGGCAGCAAATAGGACATATTTTTTACAATGTAGAGATCTGTGTGATGTATCATGGGCGTTGCAATACGATATATCCAAGCTGAGACATCTCTATGTTCGAAGAACATTTCTGAGATGTTCAACCACAAACAAACTTATTTGTGGGACATCGCAGTGTCACTGTGTGATGTTTTTGTTACTTTTAAGAGATTAATGCTGTACACTGTAAAAAAAAAAAAAAAAAAAAAAGTCCTATTTGCTGCCAGAAATTCTCTGTAATTTGAGAAAATACGTTCTGACAACGTAATTTTTTCGTAAATTACGCGCATTCTCTCAAATTACAGAGAATTTCAGGCTGCAAATAGGACATATTTTTTTACAGCGTATGGGATGTGAAATGCTTTAGTCAGAACATTTCATATTTCATTCAAATAATTTAAATTCAACTGCAAAAATATTTTATTTTATAAAGAATGTCAAGTGGATTATTACCTATTATTGAACGGTCATTATTTGATTTTTCCTGTCATTGGATCTTTAAAATTCATTAAATGTACTGATAATATTTCTACGGTGAATTACTGATATTTTTAAGAGAAGTGCTTTTTTAAAATTTATAGCTAATCTTTGTTATTCTGATTATACGAAAATCTCAAATATCCTAAGGAGGATTATTGATTGCAATCAATATTTTGTATACCTATATAGGTATACAATTATTGTTCGGAATACAGTATTATTACAGTACAGTTATAGTATGAGGAATGGTGTGCGATAGGAAATCCCCTTATATAAGAACATATTTTTGAGTTTATTCCCTATGAAACGCGAATTTGTAAAAATTAAATTTCGTGTACTTACACAGACTTTAACACAGTTAAATTTAATCTAACTAATTGCTTAGAAGATTATTTAACTTGCCTTCACATCACAGATTATCATACAGATAGGACAGTGAAGCAAAATGCGAACCGGAAATATAGTAGCGCCACTAGTGTCAACAGAGAGGAACTACATGTGTTAAGTCTACATGAATAGCATCTTTGATCGAAAATTGTTTTTCTATTTCGCGAGTAGTTAGTAGCAGGTTAGTATGGGAAGTTTTCATTTTCTTCACTTTCTATTGTTTTTGAATTCGCAAAATTATCCTCAAAACATTCACTGCTATTCTTCTATGAAATAAAAATTAATTTTTATAATGTTTAAAAATATGCTTTGTCAAAGATATTCATGTTCAAGTGCAAATTAAAATTACAAACTGTAATTCTGAAATAGCAGTATGAAATCATTAAATATTTAACGTTGCTTGGTTTAAATAATACAAAATGCTTTAAAATGAAAAAAATGTTTTTATTTTATGTATAGTTTCAAAGTTTATTTTCTTAAAATTTAGCACTTACTTCTTAAAATAAATTGCTTTTGACAATCAAGTTTGTAAATAATAATAAAGTTGATAAACGAAAACGTATGTGTAGTTTTCCTTCCTTCACTTTTTCTACTACTTTTAAATTCACAAAATCATAACATTCACAGCTATTTTCTAAGAAATAAAACTAATTTTTATTATGTTTGAAAATAAATTTTGCCAAACACATTCGTGTTCAAGTGTACAAATTAATATAACAAACTGTAATGCTGAAATAGCAGTATGGTATGAAATCTTAAATATTTAACATTGCTTGGTTTAAATAATACAAAATGCTTCAAATTAAAAAAAAATATTTCTGCTTTATGTATATTTTCGAAATTTATTTGCTTAATATTTACTACTTGCTTCTTCAAATAAATTGCTTTCGACAATCAAGTTCGTAAAGTATAACAAAGTTTCCAATGTCAAACCTAAACATCAATACAATGGTTAGTTGGTTGGATGTTGGGTTTAACGTTGCACTAATATTACGGTATGAACATAGATACAATAAAAATAAGACGAGCGGTTGCATAAGCTAGAAAACTCGAGAAACTTAAAGCCGTTGACAATAGGGTCGTTGCAGTCAAATTTTGGTTCCTGAAGAATATACGGGAGTGTCCTATCTGTATAATAATCTGTGCTTCACATAAAGTATTAAAATGCAGTATGATATTAGTTATTGGTATTGAAATATAGAATAAATACAATTTAGGAAAACACATAAGAAACTAAAAAACCGGCACGTGGGATTTCAGCTTTTAATAATATGTTGACAGTACAATATACTTCACGCATGGCTATATGTTGAATGTTTATAAGAAAAATATACATAACGCTATGTTGTTAGAAAACAATTCTGTAAAACTTAGTGAGTTAATTATAACAATTTAGTCAATTAACAAGCTGATAACTGTATTCTAGTATAGTTTAATAGCGTAATATTGTTATTTTTCTTTTCTGCTTCTTACTCTTCATAATGTCTCACATTGAGTGATTTAATTCAAGTTTCAGCAGATGTGGTTTCTTGGTGTTGCATTAAGTGAAATACAAGTAGCCGACACATGTTCCTATGACTGTAAATGTGCGTGTGTGCTGGTAAGTGCGTTCGGTAATTGTTCAGCTATGTGTTTAACACTAAACCTAATAACAATGCATTTAACATCCGAGTGTTTTATTTATATATTAGTTTACTGGCTGAGGGAAGCTGCTCAGGAACATACCTTCCTCAACAAGCGAATCAGGATTCGTGAATGAAAATATCCAAAATGAGAGGTCATACGCCTTTGGGGAAAACAACGCAGTGTCTATGAAATTGTCCTGACGGACCACACCTGAAATCATGGAATCGGACAGATATGAAGCTGCTGCAATCACAAACAATCACAATGTGAACAAACAGCATCTTCCTGGCCGAAGAGGTGTCCAGCGCGACACTGGGCAGTGAAAAGTACACAGCAGAAGATTCAGAAACTGACTCAGAAAGAGGAGCTGAAAGAGAAAAATGATTGCAGCATTTCTTAACGCGAGCAATTGGCAAGCGTAGACGCCAGGAAAATTCTATCAAGAGCACTGGGAGAACAGCCTTGCCGAAGAGGGATGCAACCAAGAGCTAGAGAGGGACTTGAGAACTTGAAATTAAACTATTGCAAAGAATTCTTGAACATAAAAGAAATATTATGACGTATACTATTGATCTTATAGGCTTATACGGAGATTGCTGTTGGTTTTAGCTGTAATAAAGAAGAAGGTTTTCATTCTAAGAAAGTGACAGGTTGCTCTTCTCATTGAGTGACCTAAACACAGATGTTATCATGCGCCAAGAGTGAGGGGTTTTCAGAGTTCAGCTAGTCTAGCAACGCCTTTTAATTACTTTAAATTTTAGAAGTGCTGATTTTTATCTGCATCCTCATACCTAAGTACAGTACCGGTTAGGTACTGGTGGATAGTGGAATATCCGCTTGGAATCCTTTTTTGACTTAACGTTACCTTTCGGCTCACTCCCAGTTCTTTCAATGGAACCTTTTGAGCTGTGTTTGTTCATGAGTATTTTAGAAATTTCCGTGCTCACCGAGTCAATGCCTAACACTAACTTTTAAGCTACTAAAAACCTCATCCGTTGGTGCTATGCATAATGGGGAGTGTAAAGGTTATCAGACAGGTTATAGGACTCTTCATTATATTTTCTTCTTCCAGCCAATTCGGTCGTTCATGTTATAGCTCGTCGCTATTTGTATAGTATCTGGCAGTCACGGACTTATTAAATAAAGCTATACTAGATTTCAAGCTCAGTTTCCTCTACAAGTCTGTGGTAAATCGCGGCGTCCATATTTTCCGAAAATAACTTCATTAAATTCTCGCAATTGTTAGTAGGATCAAATGAATCCTCAAGAACCTGGAATAGTTGGTGGTTGACGCATTCGTTAGATTAAGATTGGTTTAGGTTAAAATTTTCATTAAGCATATGGTTCACTTACAGCATAATAATATTTATCAAAGAATTCAAAAATTCACCAGAAAACTGCTTTTAATAGTGCCATCTATTTGCGCTTTTTTACTATCCTTCTTAAATAATATAAACCAAAACTGAATAAATATAGTTTTTTATATTATGTATCAAATTGGCGTGATTATTTCCAGTAGACGCCAACAGGGTACCTTCATGTAAAGATAGCGGTAAGCCACATGGTACACGGTACACGCCAAAATCTAATCATTAATTTATACCAACATATGTTAAAAAATATGTAAAGTGTACCCAAATTCCATTTTGTGAGTCCTTGAGTTAGCGAGGCTCGAAATTTACATACATAAAACACCTGAATTTAAAATAAAGTTAAATTAAATTCAGAACATCCTAAAATGAGAAATTTGATTGGAAAGTAAAATATAAGAATTTTGATGAATTTATTACATTTGTCTTATATTTAAATAAGAAAGCAGGGATTGATTAGCTTAAAATCAATAGCATGTTTGCAGTTCAACATATCCAACAAAACTAACTTATCATAGCAGGCGTGAGCGAATTTCCAATAATTAAAGTGACATCATAATACTGAAAATAATTTATTAACTTGTTCATGGTGGTTATTTGGATATGGGTATCTTTCTATTGTTACAGTACTGATATTGTTCTAAAAAGTGCACTCATTAACAGAAACGTAGGAAATATATATATATACATATATTATCTTGTTTTAATAAAACTGATGCTTAAATACAAGTTTTAATGTAATACATTCAAAAATGTCATGAGAAAAGAAAAAAAAATGAGCGAAAACGTTTTATTAAAAATATTTTGATGAAACTGAAAACTTTCATAATTCGTAACTTGCAACTCTTTTTTTTATGATTATTATTTTTAACATGCTTTTAATAGATGCAATATGCAAAAGAGGTTATGTACCATAACTTTCTGTGATTATAAACTCGTTACATTTTACATTAGCTTTTAATTACTAAATATTACACTTTATGCATTACTTTAATTATGAATCTGTTCAATTTATGACTGTGGTTAAAGCTTAAAGCTTTTTATAATATCCATTTTCAATTTTAAAGGATTAAATGTGACACTTTTAAATTTTGTAACTTTATTAATTTTACATTTCAGTCGAAAATTAATTTTTTCTTTTACATTTTAAATTTTAAATAAATATTATTAAGAAGAACTGAGTACTATTAATTTTAAATTTAATGATGTGCTGTTTAAATTAATTTAAATTAATTCATGTGTTTAAAGATATATAGTATACTCTACTGGACAAAAGTATTGCAATACTGTTTATTCTAAAAAGTTTATATATATATAGAGAGAGAGAGAGGGAGAGAGAGAGAGAGAGAGAGAATGAGTGATAGGAAAATCGAGTTACTAGGTCTCGCCAATACATGATACTGAAATCAAAATGTTTGATAAAAACTAAGATATAGCCATCTATAAAATTGTAGTTCCTGAAGATTAGCAGCATCACCTCTCGTTTGATAAATACGCAGATTTCAATACCCGGGTATGCGTTGCCGCAAGCAGTACGAACCTGGACATGAGATAGCATAGCTGTGGAAAACACGGTAAAAAAATATCCCCCGATACGAGTTCAGAGATATTTCATTATATTTTTTAGTTTTTAGTTTCTATTTATAAAATTATACACAGAAATAGAAATTTGTAGTGTGTGTATATTTTTTTATTTTATTTTATTATTACACTACGTTTCAAAATAAATAAATAAATAAATAAATAAATGTATATATATATATATATAGATTATATATATATAGAGAGAGAGAGAAAGAGAGAGAGAGCCCTGGTATAATTCCTGCCGATTCTTATGTAAAATGACCTCCTGAATCCGAATATGACCCCCATTTTGCCCCATCACCCACCGTTTTCTCGGAACGTCACCTCCTCCCATAATTTTTATCTTCGGTAATTTTATGGCCATGAATTTTATTTGAAGGATGGAAAATAATTATTTTAACCTTTAAAAATAAAAATAACATAATGTATAATAAATGATAATAATAATTGATTAACAAAATATAATAAATATAACTTATAATTTTAGTGGCAAATCCCCCCCCCCCCTAAATCTTCACCTTGCTGCAAATGTTCATGTTATATAAATTTTCACCTCTTTAGGCCCTCAGAAGATACTTAACAGTTAAAATATTTCTTTTCTCCACTATAAATAAAATTTATAGCCATAAAATTACCGAAAAGTGGTAAAAATAGGGGGACGTCCCCATAAAACGGTGGGTGATAGGGTAAACTGGCCGTCATATTCGGATACAGGAGGTCATTTTACATAAGAATTTGCAAAAATGGTGTTGGGACCGATTTTTATGCAGAGCAGAGTTATTATTAAAATAAAATGTACAGTAAACGCCGCTTAATAAATTCACTGGTTAATAAAATCAGCCGCTTAATCTGATCAAATTGCCAGGAACGGACTCAAATCAATACAAACTACTTATAAAACCGCTGCTTAATAAAATCAGCATCGCTGGTTAATAAACTAAAAAAAAAATCTCTTCATCAGCAAAAATGTGCATTTATGCACTTTAATTTTTTTCCCAATAAAAATAGAATAAAGCACAACAATCTCCCTCGTTCTCTCTCTTTGTCGAAAATTTTATACCTGCAGCATAATAACAAAATAAACTCGCTTCATCACTTGTCTTAGTTCCAGGAATGTATTCTAAAAATCGAAATAATAAGTTACTGTTGATTCACTAGTGATATATATATTTTTTTTTCATTTTTAATTATTAAAAGATAATTCTTAGTTCTCATTTTCAATTAACTAAGAAACAAAAAAAAAACTTTTGAAAATGTCTAATATTTAATTAATGTATGAATATTGACAAATTTTGTATGCACTATGTGTTTATTAATTTTATATGGAGTATGTGTTTAATTTACTTGTTTTGAATGAACAATTAATTAATTGTCGGTCGAAAATTAATTAATACTGTTTATTACTCTCATCAATCTTTAACTTTTGAAATTTCATTTTAAATTCAAGGAAGTAATTAATACCTTTTAGTTGAGTGCAAGCACCTTCGACGGATATAAAAATCAACCGCTTAATAAAATCACTTTGCCTTAGAACGAATGTGATTTTAATAAGCGGCTTGTACTGTATTTAAATATGACCAACGAAGAAGACAATACCTGCTCGTACTAAATAAATATTGATATCTATTATTTAGAAATAATTAAACATAAATTTCTTTTAAGCATCTATAATTCAAACACGGCTTTAGAAAAATTGTACCATAATTCATTATCATAAAAAAAAATATCAGGAAGCTGTACAAACTTTAATACGACCTTATATTAGTTTGCTGAATACTGTTGGATAATGCAATCAAGGAGCGAATTATGTAAGCCTCAAGTCATTTGTGTTTCAAATAACTCTATTAAACATAGTTCTGGAGTATTAATGTAGAGAAGTAAATAATTAATAATTCACGATGCAACGCTGCTGTTCTCATTTAATCCTATCGCAAGAGCGTAGGTGTCTGATATGTCCTATATATACAGTACACGCCGGTTATTAAATATCACATTCTTTCTAAGGCAAAGTGATTTTATCAAGCGGCTAATTTTTATATCAGGCGAAGGTTCTTACACTCAAGAAAAAGTATCCTTGAATTTAAAAAGAAATCTCAAAAGTTAACGATTGATGAGAATAATAAACAGTATTAATTAATTTTCGACCGACAATTAATTAATTGTTCATTGAAAATAAGTAAATTAAACACATACTCCATACAAAATTAATAAACACATAGTGCATACAAAATTATTCAATATTTACACATTAATAATATATTAGACATTTTTAAACATTTTTTTTTCTTTTTTAAGTTCCCCATCATACTATAGGTATGGGGAACTTAGCTAATCGTGAAAATTTTCGAACTCGGTTTTTTGACTTTTTTACACGTTTTCAGGTGTGAGGAATCCGAAAAGAACAAAATTTGTATGGTGTCCGTCTGTAGGGTGTCTGTTAGTTTGTTAGTCAGTGTGCACGATATCTCATGAACAAATGATCGCAGAGAGGTCGGACTGATTTTAAAGTATTAATTATGACACTGGCAAGAACCCTTTTCATTCGCAACATTCTAATTACAAAACTTCAGAAGTTATTCGAAATTTACGATTTTATTAACATGGGAGAATAGGGCAAAATTTCACTTAACGTTCATTAAGTAGAAAAGTTTTACTGTAAAGATGTCAGAACAGTTTTAAAATATCAGTTTTGAAGTCTTAATGAACATCATTAGCTATAAACATGCTACTTTGAAAGTTTCACAAATTATTTGGAATTTACGAACTCCTTAACACGGCAGAATAGGCCAAAAATTCACTTTAAGGGATATTTTAAGGGATATTTTCATCGTATAGATGTCAAACCACTATTGAAATATTATTTAGAACACTGGCATGAAAATTATTAATTATGAATTTTCCAAAATAAAAATTTCGTAAGTTATTAGAAATTTACGATTTTTTTAACATGGCAAAATAGAGAAAAATTTGACATAAACGTCAATCTTGAAGGATATTTTCATCGTAAAGATGTCAAACCACTTTCGAAATATTATTTAGGATACTGGCATGAATATCATAGACTATGATTTTTCCAATTTAAAAAATTCGTAAGTTATTTGGAATTTACGATTTACTTAACATGGCAGAATAGGGCAAAATGGAGCATAAACGTCCATTTTGAGGATCATAAATATATAAGACAACTTCAAAATAACATTTATGATACTTGTTTGAACATGATTGATTACAAATATTCTAATTGGAAAATTTCGTAAGTTATTCGTAATTTAAGATTTTATCAACATCGCGAAATTGAAAATTTTTCAATATAAATAGGAATTTTGAGGAGTGCATTGGAAATAGTAGCATGAAAACTAAACAACGGAATTGACCCTGATAAAATAAATTAATAGATTAGAAAAAGATAAATATATCGAAGTGAACGGTGGACAGCTTATTAGATGGAGATTTCACTCTTTCACTGTGTCAAGCTTTGGTGAAATTCATTTCTCTTAACATGATTATAATGTGTGTCGCACTAGAAATTTATAAGAACATAAATATGGTAGGGAACTGAGCAGAGTCCACCTATGCCAACTAGTTTTCTTCTCAGTTATTTTAGAATGAGAACTAAGAATTATCTTTCAATATTTAAAAGGGAAAAAAAAATCACTAGTGAATCAAAGTAGTAACTTTCGATTTTTAGAATACATTCCTGAAATTTACTACTAAGATAAGTGATGAAGCGAATTTATTTTGATATTATGGTGCAGGTGTAAAATTTTCAGGTGTAAAATAGAGATAGCAAGAGAGATTGTGGTACTTTATTTCATTTTTATATAAAAAATAAAAATAAAAAAAAACAATATATATATATATATATTTTAGTTTATTAACCAGCATTGCTGATTTTATTAAACGGCGGTTTCAAAAGTAGTTTATATTGATTTGATTCCGGTCCTGATAATTTGATCAGATTAAGCGGTTGATTTTGTTAACCAGTAAATTTATTAAGCGATAGGAACTGTATTTTCTAATGGCGTTATGTGAGAACTTTTATTCTGATAATAATTTATTTTATCGTAAAAGATAAATATGGGATCTGTAAAAAAGTTGCTCCCTAAAACTAAAATTCAAATGAAAAAATATATATCCAAAAAATTCATTTTAGGAATTAATGAAAAAAGCCCTCAGTAAATTTGATAATTTTCTTCTAAAATAAAATTCAATCAAATGAATAAAGTTGAGTATAATCATTTAATTATATTAGGAATAAAATAGCGAAGATTTTGTTAACATCTATACTATTTCAAAAACATACTGGGAATTTTACTTGTACTAACAATTACACCGATTTACAACTAATTTTTTGTCTTCAAAATGAAGGCTTTCTTTTAGTTTTTTTTTTTTTTTTTTTTAATGCTGATTTTCAAAAAGTTACTCAGAATTTTTCAACCTAATAATTCGACAAATAATTAAAAAAATATTTTTACTTAAAATTTTCAATAATGGTCAAAAAAAAAAAAAAAAAAAAAAAAAAACTTCTGTTTTTGTTAAATAAAAATTACAATTTTCTGCCAAATTTTCTGCTCTATTCCAATAATAATAAATAATAATAATAACAATAATATAATAATAATGTCGATGTGAAGAAATTTTTTGTTTAGCATGAAAATTCTTACGAAAACTATCATTAAGTTTGCATCTTTTATAGCATGTTACACTAAAATTATTTTATGAGTCACGTTGTGGCGTTTGCGTTCCTGCAAACTCCATCTTAACTTTAATACTTAATTAAGTTACTAAGAAAACCAGAGACTTTAATTGAACAAACAATAGGAGTTTATTTGAACCAGATTAATGGGAGGGCGGCCTGGAAATAGATCTTAGCTCAGTCAGCGTATTATTAAATCAAAAATATATAAATCAACAATTTAATTATCTTAAATATCTCACCACAGCAGATAGTGGAAGGTGTAGAGACGGTCGCACTCGTACTCCAATACTACGGCTTCACTATGGGACAGAGGATTCCTTTCTGACCCAGCTTGAACTTTCCGAAAACTAGTAGGTACTCACACCGACACTCATTACTACTTAACTTCACGCCACTAAATCTCCACTACTCTACTTCTCAATATCCGTCAAACTAAGATTCATCAGAACCACTATAATATCCTCCAACATCCACACCATCTACTAAAACCATCTCTATTTTTATACTTCTTCCTACACCCTCCTTTCACTACATTTTAATCCGTACTTTTAAAAATCACTTCTAATTTAACTAATATTCAAAATCTATGTCTTTTAATGCAGCACCCTGCCGACACAAAACTAGCTGGACCTCAACCTTCACCGAGTCACTGGCGACGGAGTGATTTTAACCGTCCCCACTTCCTACTTTGCTGGATCCAGCTTAATTAAAACAACTGTGGTGACGTTCTGACGTCTCAACCTCACAACGTTACTCAAACCGGCACTGATATTTATACTATTTTCAATAGAAGCATTCTATATTGAACCTGGATGATAGATAACAATTTCAAGGAATTCTAAAATCATTTACAAAATAATAGCTCGGAATGACAGACAGATGGACAGAAATAGACTAAACATACGACAGACAAGCAAAAGAAAAGCATTAACATTTTAAAACTTTATTGAAAAGTTTTAAAAAGCCTTTCAAATTCTATTTTAAATACAATAATAATTTGGATGGAAAAAATAAAAAGTATGTTTTCTTTCTTTCTTTTTCCATTTCTTTCTTTTTTTTTTTTTTTAATTTGTAAAAAAAATGAAAGGTACTTTTTTCAGACTTGTATGGTTAAATTATATTTTTCCAAGGACAATATTTGAAACCGTTTGCGTTAATATTATATTATTGGGTTTTATTTTAATGTTTTAATATGTCACATTTTAGACTCTTTGGCATTTTCAACTACATTTTTTGAATGATTCAGAAATATATTAATCATTACCAATAACTACAACACATGACACGGTTACGTCGAAGATGACGAATGCATTTTTCTTAGTCTAAATGTCATACCAAACTACAAAGCTCTTTTATGACTACACAGTCTTGTAAACGTAATTGATATTATCTGATTTGTATGTATTAATCATTAAAAACATGTAATTGATTTTAGACTCTTTTACATTTTCAATTACGTTTTGTGAATGATTCAAAAATATATTAATCATTACCAATAGCTCACTAGAACACGTGAAATGGGTTACGTCGAAGATGACGAACGCATTTGTCTTCGTTTAAATGTCATACACTGTTAAAAAAATGCAGAAAAAATACAGAAATTCTCTGTAATTTCAGAAAAAAGGCGTAAATTACGGAAAAATTACGTAGACAAAACGTATTTTACGACTTTTTTTCTGAAATTACAGAGAATTTCTGTATTTTTTCTGCATTTTTTTAACAGTGTACGCAACTGTACAAAGCTCTTTTATGACTACACAGTCTTGTAAATGTAATTGACGTAATCTGACTTTTATGTACTAATTATAAAAAACGCGTAATTGATTTCAGCTTGCCGATCTTTAAACCGTTAGTAGTCGCTATAGACAGCCCCACCTATTACAGATTGCGGACTTTTTATTTAACTGTCACCAATAATTTTAAGAAGTGATGTGATCGACGTTTCTTCGGTTTTATTCGCGTTTTATCTACGTCGAATGCTACTTCTAAAAATTTTTGGTGGCTATTGAATAAAAAAATCTGGCAACACTGAAGGATGGGCGGCAAATCGACCAACTAGCGACTACTAACGGGATAACATTTTATGTAGCGGCAAGAGTTGCAATGTTCCGATAGTTTTGCGTACATTTTATTATTTTATCATCATTATTTTGAAAAGAAAATTTTCTCGAAGGATTTAATGTTAATGATTGTCTAAAAAATTACTGTTCTGAAACATTGGTGACAAAATAATAGAACGCGCATAAAAATGCAATAACGTTACGATCCCTGTATAAAAGAGATAGCATATTTCATATTCATAAAACTGACAGGTAAAGACATAAAATCAACATAGTCAGTTGTGATTCAGCTAAAGAAATCTGCAAAACCATAGAAACTAAATTTAGTTTTCAACTCTATAGTAGTCTTCTCTATAGTAGTTTTTTCTGTATATCTTTTTCTCTATAGTAATAAACACTCCACACTTTCACTGAACATAATCGTTTGATGTTGGTCTGAGGTAACAGAATTTTTCTGGCTAGACATACTTATAAAACAAGATTTTGTCTACAGTTCCATTATGAAATTTATTCTCTCCTTTTAATTCTTTAATGCAATGGTGCAAAGAGCTTGTGCACATGGATATTCAAAGAATTCAAACATATTACGTCTGTGGAAAATTTTTCTTGCTGTCAAATTTTGAAAGTTTTAGATTGTGCTAAGCTAAATGAAATAAACGTATATTTCTTTTATGCACGTAGTTATGCACATAGTTATGCATGTCTTATATGCACATCTCATATTCACATAGAATATGGTACCAAAAGTGCCCGTCATTTGTTTACAGATTCGTGGAAAGTACACGGAATTATTAGGGGCTATATCTGAAAAATCATTTTAACTAGTGCTATTTCAAATGGTATATTGATGTTCAAATTTGAGTACAATAAGTGGTGAGTATGCAGTTTACACGCAAAGTATAGGGATACCAAAATTTAAGGGAGTAAACTAATTTGTACTGTGGACGTAATTAATAAAAATGTTTAAGCAAATATTATCTCGTCCAATGAAAGTTTCTAGGAATAGTTATTTTCTCTTACCCATATACACTGTTAAAAATTTCAGTACACACTTGATCCACTAGATATGAAGTAAAGTTATAGGCAATACCATAATATGGTCCAACCTCACTTTTAAGATTTCTACTTCAGAAGTGAATTTAAATTGCACCAAAAATTGGAGCTACCATACATCCACTCAGAAGAGAAATGTGAATAGGCAAAATTCCTATTAAAAGAAAACTAAGCTTAATTAAAGAGCGTGGTCGAAAACATGGGGTAACGTGCAACTTTTGTGCAGCAACTAACCCATGCGCTAAGATTAGACGCAAGAAAATTTAGCCTGTTTTGTCAAAATCAACAAAACAGAATTAGCGGGCAAACAAGTTTGACTTGAGACAAGAAGGTCTTCATTTTGATCCCCGTCTGGGTCGAATTTTAATATTTTTCTTATTTTAAACACATTACCAATATTGGGATGAACAATAAATTATCAAATCATGGTAAAAGGTTAAACCATCGGGTGGTTGCAGCAACTTCGGTACCAAGTTTTGGTTCAAACTAACACCAATTTTTTATCAGTGTAGAAGATAATATACAGTTCTGACGTTCAGTTTTTCGATGTTGATATTTTGCCACCATTACGACGTTCCCTGTATACGGATATAAAGTATTTAAGGCTTCTTCTTCGTGTCTGTTATAAGTAGAACACTAAAACAAATAAATGAAAGATATTCAAATTTAGTGTTTTGAAAATGACATGGGAACGTGATTTTAAAATTTTGACTAAGATTGATAAGTTTCAAAGAGTGATGTACGTAAAAGTTTTGTGAATAATTTGAATATATTTTTTATTATAACAAAATTATTAAATGTTTTATGAAAGTAAATGAAATATCCAAACGTACAATTTAGGTAAGAGGTCGTCCCCTCACACAAAAACACATACAGAATAATAGCTTAAATAACCTAGAAAGGTAAGAGAAAATAATGTGATTACCATACGAGATTACTTTTATAGATAAAATTAGTGGGTACTAACATTATGTTTTTGTTACGGGAGCTGCCTTGTTCGATCAGAGATTGCACTCGTCGGCCTAGCCATTTTGAGATTTCTGTGGTATTCGCCGAAACTACCTTGATTGCGGGCTAGTACTCGTTTTAACCGCTGTTACATCCGATAACTTTTCTCGAAACTTCCATTTGAGCAAATATTTCTGTCAATTTTTGAAGACTGAAATCTAAAAGGGGTTGCAAATGTTG
Source organism: Salticus scenicus (assembly GCA_963930645.1). NCBI lineage: Eukaryota > Metazoa > Arthropoda > Arachnida > Araneae > Salticidae > Salticus > Salticus scenicus. The sequence goes on along the minus strand of OZ005662.1, from coordinate 53,449,453 downwards.
AGTCAAAGATCACCCGAAAAACTGGTGTTTACGGTGTTCATTACATATCAAGGAGCACCTGCTTATCGCACTTTTCTCGACACGTATAATGAGATTTCTTCTAACTAGGTTAATCATAGAAGAAGTTGTTCGTGGAAACAACTTTATTATGACTAGCCTGAAAAAAAATGTTCATATTCCCAACTTATGTAATTTTGGCAGTTGAACTGACAGTTGGCTTAAAAGCTGCATAAAAATTGTCGTGTGTCATGGCGCCGTAGAATGTTCACGCGGAGAGCATTTCGTCTAGGCCTATAGGCCTAGACGAAGGACGTATACGTCCTTAACGGGGAAAATCAGCCTTAAAAACTATACAAAAACCTTGTATTTTTCTTAAATTTTTGTGATTGTTCGAGTAATATATAAAATTTCTAGATTATTTTCCTCGGATTTAACTGCTGGATATAAAATTGCATGTATTAAATATATAAATTGCAGTTGCATAAAGAATACAATTAAAAAAAAATTTAAATTGTTTAGTTTAAAATAAGGTATTTTCCAATTCATAGTTGCCCAAAAGTAAAAAAGTGTTCTTTTTGAAATATTTATCAGCTCTCGTGAAGTAAATTTACATTTTAATATAAAAGAAAAGTTATTTTTTGAGTAAATGCTACAAAAGATATATTAAAGTCTTCTTTTTTCATTATATTAGATAAGGCTTAGTAAAATAATGCAAAATTCTCTTTTTCAGCTTTACATTATTATTATCATCATCATCATTTTATTATTATTATTATTACTTTATGCATATTCACAACAAAAGTAAGCCAGAAATGTATATACAGCATAATATGGAAAATATGGAAAAAAAAATTATCCATCTGTTATGATGTTTAAATAACTTTCTGAATGAAGAGAAGAAATTGTTAATAACATTCTAAGATTTTAATTAAAAAATTTGCATATAAATGGAGGTAAAATAACAATAACAGTCTTATATAAAAATTCTAGAACTTCTACGCAACGAGGTTTAATGTTAATAAAAGTAGGTCAATCATAATATTTCCATTATTATTAAAAATCTCCGTATCTTCTTTAATAATGAATATTAAGTTGAAGGCTTATAGGCATGTTCTTTTTCGAAGTGCCCATTTTTACTTTCTTCTATATGTAATATAGAGAAAGTATTGGATTCGTAAAAATTTTCGACCTCGGGTTTTTGATGAATTTACACGTTTTGAGAGCTGTAGAACACGATTTGACCATTTTTAGAAAATGTCTGTCTGTCTGTCTGTCTGTCTGTGTGTGTGTGTGTGTGACAAAATTTTTTGGCAATTGTATCTCAAGAACTACTGCACAGAATTTCATACAAATTGGTATGTAGTTGTACCTTGACATAAATTAGTGCCTATCAACTTTTGGTAAAATTTGTCTTACAGGTTGCGTTGCCATCCCGCTTTTTCTAAATTTTTAACATGGTGATATAGGACAAAATTTTGTATAAATGTGCATAAAGAGAATTATTTTTTAGTAATCATTATGAAATTTACAAGAATTATTTAAAATAGAGATAGTCAACTGGGAAAAAAATTTTGTATGCGTAGGAGCCACGCCACCCCCCGTGGGGGGGAATTCCCCCCTCGAGGGGAGTAAATTTTCAAGATGGGTATCTTTCGAAAGGTCTCGTCAATACCTTTAAAGCGAATGGTTGAACTATAAATCTGTGATAATTTAAAACAAAGTTATCGATTTTTTTTACTTTTAACAAAAAAAAACTTAGAAAAAAATCTTTTTTTTTTTTTTTTTTTTTTTTTTTTTTTTTACCGAAATTTAACCAGACTTTAGTTGGCCCCTGACATAAACTGAGGCTGATTAGATTTGGGGATCAATCGCTCAACAGGTGGCGCTGTGATCGTATTTTTTCTAAATTTTTAACATGGCAGTATAGGAAAAAATTTCGTATAAATGTACATAATGAGAGTTATTCTTAACCTGTGATTGTGAAATGAGTGTGAATATGAATTATTGATAATAGTAGTAGTTACTTAGGGAAAAAATTTGGGGCATCGCTTCCCCCCCCCCCCCTAGGGGGAAGTACCCCTAGTTACACCCCCCCGGAATTTACATACCCGGAATCCCCTACGGAATTTACACCCCCCCCGGGGGGTGTGTAAATTTTCAAAATCGGTATCTTTCGAAAGGTCTCGTCAATACCTTCAAAACGAATGGTTGAACTATAAATATGTGGTAATTTAAAACAAAGTTATCGATTTTTTTTACTTTTAACGAAAAAAAAAATGAAAAAATCGTTTTTTTTTTTTTTTTTTTTTTTTTTTAAGTATTGTTACTGCGTGAATTTGTGTAGGAAAATATAGAAGAAAGTCTTGTGGTGGCCACAACATACTAGTTTCATGTATTTTTAAATACATCTAGCATTATTATTGAATTATTTTCAAGTAATATGTAAATTATTGTTTACAGCTGTAAAGCCAGTTTTAATAAAATCCGAGACCTTGAATTTAATTAAATATTACTTTTCCGTGAAATCTGTAATTATCAGTTGGTAGAGCCCTAGCTTGTAAATTATGAAATGTCAACGTATGACTGGCCTTAAATTTATTAAATATCTTTCTGAAAAATATCTAATATTCAATTGAATTTAGAGATTTTTGCCTGTCAACACAATACCACAATTTACAACAAATTTTAAATTTTTGTCATAATCCATGTTTGTAATAATTGGCAATAAAAAAAAAAAAAAAATCTTTTATTTATTTATTTTTTAATCTAATCCAAAAACCACGTCAGTTATCTGACACCTGTCGGAAGATGAAAGACTGGCAGCTCTCAAATTTCAAAATACCAATGCAAACAATTATTATTATTTATTAATTAATTAATTAATTTAATTATTTACTTTTTTGTTTTGTTTTCGTGTCCATGGATTTTCAGACAACATCAAAGGTCTGGATGATTGTGGCTGCCAACTTTGGAGCCTCCTGGCTGTACACTGTAAAAAATATGTGCTATTTGGTGCCGGGAATTCTCTGTAATTTGAGAAAATACACGTAATTTACGAAAAATTACGTTGACAGAACGTATTTTCTCAAATTACAGAGAATTTCTGGCAACAAATAGGACATATTTTTTACAGTGTAGAGAACAGCTCTTAGATTGTCCTCAAGCGGTACCAATCTCAATTTCAAAATGTGTGGAGTGAGTGCTGGGCACTCGAAAATGTATATGGGTGTTAACATGACATCGGGGCAGTTTCTACAAAGAACGTGTGTTCTGATAGATTTTTTTTTTTTTTTAAAGAACATATTATTATTATTATTATTTTTATAAAATCATTAATTTTTAACTGACTTTAGATATTTTTTATCTGTGACGCCATAATTACCATTTATACCAAATTTTCCATTTCTGTCAAAATCGGATGAAAATTCGCAATTTAAACAAAAGTTTTATTATATTTCAATCCAAGAAACACGTCACATTTTTATCTCACATCGGTATATTCGGCTAGGAGATTGAGTTACAGAGAGACACATACACACAAATAGATAAAGACTCCAAACTTCTATCACACCTATTTTCTATCGTAGGTTAACAAGAAGAGTGAATTGAAAATTACTTTAAATGTACACCGTTAAAAATTTCAGTTCAAGAGGTTGAACCAAAATTTGGTACTACAGAAGCTGCAACTACACTGTCAAAAATATGTCCTATTTGCTGCCAGAAATTCTCTGTAATTTGAGAAAATACGTTCTGACAACGTAATTTTTTCGTAAATAACGCGTAATTTCTCAAATTACAGAGAATTTATAGCAGCAAATAGTATATATTTTTTTACAGTGTATTCGATGGTGAAACCGTCTACCATGATTTGTTACTTCTTGTTGAAAAAATGCACCAAATCATGGTAGAAGATCACCCCCAATCTTAAGGTTACAACAACTCTAATACCAAGCTTTGGTAGAACCTAGTGCCAAATCATGGTAAAAGGTTTCACTATCTCATGGTTGCAGCTACTGTGGTATCATGTTTTGGTTACACCTAGGAAAAATTTTTAACAGTGCACTGTCAAATATGGTTCACCATAGATTTTTCGCCTGTGAACAGCATACTATATGAATAGTTAAAGAAACTATGAACATACTGTGAAGAGCTAAAGCAAGTAAGCGGATTACCAATAAATTTAGTATGTAGACTAAACACATCATGTACTAAAGAAATTAAAAAATATATATAGTAATTTAATTCTGTCTCTGATTAAGGTTTTGCATTAAAAAAAAAAAAAAAAAAAAAGCAAACAAATGAAACAAAATATTAATTAATTGATGTGCAAACTATATTTAATACATTTAATAGATTTTCATAAATATTTTGTCCTGGACCTAAGCTAAAGATCTATAAAAATGTATTGAAATGTAATAAATATAATTTTTTATTATTATAATGGCCTTTAATCTGAATTAAAGTGAATAAAAAATGTTTAAATAATTTATTTATACTATGTTGGTTATTTCATTTATAAATATTGCTGTTTTTTAAAAAATAGATATCACCATCTAATGGACATTTTTTAATTAAAAAAATAATTACTTGTGTGCATGTGATATATAATCTTAATAGCAAATTTTGTCACCCATTTAACTTTAATTAAAATCACCGTGTATTTTAAAATATTTTATACTTGTTTTATACATGTTTTATAAATGTTAAAATAACAATCATAAATCTACAATCTTAGAAATGCCTATTAGGTGGGAGCACTACAATCTATCGCAGTGTCAAGTGATCGGTCAATTTTTTTTTTTTTTTTCACTTGACATACGAATGTGTCCTGTGGTAGAAAATTATAAGAACATATACAGTCGAACCTCGTTAACGGGAACATTGTTAACGTAAATTAATTTTAACATGAGCTGTTCCCACAATCCTCATCAAAATGAAGATTAGTTATATGAAGATTAGTTACTGATAACATGAACAAATTTTTATCCCCATGAGATTCACGTTAACAAGGTTTGACTGTATATGATGGAGAAGTGAGCAGAGTCCATTTATGCCAACTAGTTTTTTTTTTAATACTGCAATAATTGATTAGTTTTCTTATTAAATGCATAATTTTTTCTGAAAATCTCATTCTTTATAAATTCCCAGTTTAATCATAAAAGTTAAATTCTGTAATTGTTAATCATAAAATACACTGCTTGCAAATAGTGAACAGTTTGCTTTAAATGTCTACTGATTTTTTTTTTTCTGATTTAAATAACTGTTAAATAACTATTAATAAAAGAATAAATACAAGTTGGGAGGAACTGTATTGTGTTTCATTGAATTATTTTGTTCACGAAATGAATTAACTTTAAACTAATTTTAATTTTTCAGTTATAAATTTCTGAATATTGTTACTTCATGAAACTAAATAATGCATGATACACCAAGAAAAAAATTATACCTCCTTCATCTAGAATCAATAAGTGGTCATGTTCTTAATCCCTAAACTAGAAATGTAGATTTCCGAGCCGTGCGTATAAGGCACGCCAATAAGCTGAATGGACGAAATGATGGAGATTTTCTAACCTATACATTTCTAGAGGGTGAAACAATATTCTGAACATTCTGAATCCTTTGTATTGCGGGAAGTTCTCGCTTGATTTTCTAGAATTAGGTCATAAACTAAGATTATAGTTGCTGAAACCCGCCTCTTGTATTCGCATATATTTGCTGAGATTTTTAAATAAGTTTGACTTCTATAGTATAGACAAACGCAATAGAATTCTAAGGTTTCTAGAACTCGCATTCAACGGGGACAAGAATGACATGGAACAATTTTCACTAGAGGCACAATCTACATTCTAGATGTCAGTTACAGATTTTTTTCTTAGTGTAGCAAAAAATATTTAATTATCTAAACACTAAGAAATTCTTAAGTTATTAAACAACATGAATAAAAAATCACGCGGTTCGCATTGATTATTAAAACATTCCAATTGAATGTACTTATAACATCGTTTAATCTTCTACGTTCTTTGCCTATGTAATTATGCGATGGAGGGACAGAAAGATAAACAGATAGATTAAATGAATTTACAACCAATCTTAAACAACGTTGTAAAGTGTTCAGAACAAAGTTCAACACAAATGCAACTGCAATTCCAGGAATTTCCAGTTGTAGCTTTTTATCTGTCTGAATATTTTAGTGTGTCCCTGTAAATCTTAATACTAAGCAGAATATGTACTACAGAAAAGCTTTTTTTTTTTCTTTTTTTACCATATGAATAATAAATATATATTTTCTATCATTTGAACTGCACAAAGTTCTTTAATTGAAATTTATAAAAATGCTTATAATAGAACGCATCACATTGATATCACTGCTCGGCATAAAAATTGCTCCTAACACCATTTTGGTAAATTGTTAAATAAAATGACCTCCTGAATCCAAATATGACGTCCATTTTGCCCCATCACCAACCGTTTTTTAGGAACGCTCCCCCATTTTTATCACTTTTCGGTAATTTTATGGTTATAAATTTGATTTTTTTTTAACACGCTTTTATTAGCATCACCTGTATGTATGTTTGTATGTATGTTTATATGTTTGTATGTATAATGTATGTTTGTAACCGCTGTGGGAGCAAACAAAAAATCTATATTGTAAAAAGACTTTCCTTACATGAACGCTGTGGCTGTGAGGTAAAGCTCCGCGCTACGAACCTAAAGGTCTAGCGTTCGAGCCCTGTCAGGGGAGATTTTTTAGAAATGGTTTTTGTTTAATTCTAAATTATTTTAATTAAAGATTTAAATGTATGTAAATAGTATGGTGTGTCACTCACACGATTTTCTCTTACCCTGCATTTTAATACTAAGATAGATATTTCGTGTTTTTAGTTCACATTTCTATAAAATCGTGTTCTTTAATTTTTAAAACTATATTTTTTTTTTTTTTTTTTTTTTTTGTGGTGGTGGTGGTGGTGTGTGTGTGTGTGTGTGAGATTATTTTAACTGTTAAATATCTTCTGAGGGGCTACAGAGTTGAAAAATTCTAAAACATCAACATATGCGGTAAGGGAAAATTTAGGGATTTGCCACTGAAATTATGTATTACATTTCTTATATTTTTTTAAAGTATTGTTAATGTTATTTATTAAACATTATATATTTTTTGTTTTTAAGCGTTAAATTAATTCTTTTTCATTCTCCAAATCAAATTCATTGCCATAAAATTACCGAACAGTGATAAAAATTGGGGGAGGCAGTGGTGTTCCGAGAAAATGGTGGGTGACTGGGAAAATGGCAGTCATATAAGGATTCAGGGTCATTTTACATGAGAATCAGCAAGAATAGTATCAGGGGTCTTTTTTTTTTTTGCAGCGCAGTGTATTCGTTCGGGTGTTTCTGTTGTATACAGTACTGGTTTGTATAACCAGTGCTATTTACATAATTTTAAATAGGGAATACTCCATACTAAACTTGAATAATACACATTATTTTGAAGGATATATGAAAATATTTAGGGATTCTGATGTCGGAGAGAGAGGTAAATAGACAGACAAGTAGAATAATTCAAAATGAAACCGCTCTTAAACATTTTTAGGAAGTCTTACAAATGCTTAATAGAAATAAAAATGCAAAATCAGCAATTTTGAAGTATACCACTTAATAGATCTGAATATTTTTATGCGACCCTGCATACTTAAATATTAATCATCTATGTCCTATAGAAATCATTTTTGTGCATAGATTAGTACATTTTTATTTGCATTATGCTTTGCGCAAAATAAAGGTGTGTAATCTGTGGTTTATAGTATTACCTCTCATAAAACACAATGCTTTGAAATTCTTTCGTAGTCACTTCACTGTAAAAAATATGTCTTATTTGCTACCAGAAAATCTCTATAATTCGAGAAAATTCGCGTAATTTACGAAAAAATTACGCTGTCATTTTAATTCAAAATTACGTCAGTCAATTTTGTCATTCAAAATTACGCTGTAATTTGAGAAAATACGTTCGTATTTTCTCAAATTACAGAGAATTTCTGGCAGCAAATAGGACATATTTTTTACAGCGTGTATATCCAAACCAGCGGTAGAGTTTACCGTATTTTCAATAAGAAAGTTTCCATAATGAACTTGTATAATATATAGCAGTTTTAAGAAATTTCATGAATACTTACGGTAGACAGAGCCCGGACAGACAGACTGACTAGCAAACTGAAAGTCATAAACACTTTTTAAATTAGTTGGAAACTAATAAAATTTAGATTAAATATCTAAATTCTTCTTTTCTGGACTTTCATGATATAAGGTTTAATTTTGTATTAAAAATTTTTTTTAACACATAAACTTTCAGATTACATAATATTGGGAGATTAAATAATACGTAATATTTTTATCTTAAATTGACTTAAGTTTAACAATGCTTAATTTATAAAATAAGAATTACATTAAAAATTACTTTGTTGGTAGTAATAATAAATTTAGCAGAAAACTTAAATTCAAAGACAAATCCTGAAAAATTGTAAAATGTTTAAGTTAAAATTGAAATTTAAAATAAGAATTTTACTTACAAGGAAACATTCAAAAGGAGTCGTCTTCAAAAAATATTGAAAAAAAAAATATATATGTGATTCTACTCTTCATAAAACACCAGAAAGTAAAAAAAAAAATATATCGGCTGAAATGAATTACAACAATCACAAAAAATTATCAAAATTAAGCATACTTGGCGATTTCACACTGTTAGAAGATTGAACAAGGAGAGGGACGCCGCTCATCACTCTTGGAGCGATTTTGAGCGCTTCTATGGCGATCTCTCCATTTATTGGAAAAAAAAAAAAAAAAAAAAAAAAAAGATTACAAAAACGCCAGGACTTAGTCCCAAACCGACAAAGGGCGTTGATAGTATACACATTGGAGAAAAGTCCACAGGACAGGTTTTTCATCCGAATCAATGAAGTGCAGCATAGTGGGCAAGGAACTTATCACCTAACAGCGCTAAATCGCCAAAACTGCTTAATTTTCATTTTTTGTTTTTTGTTTTTTTTTGTTTCTGTAATTCATTTCAGAGGATAATGTTTTCACTTTCTAGTGTTTCATGAAGGTATCACATATATTTTTTCAATATTTTTTGAAGACGACACCTTTTGAATGTTTCCTTGTTAGAAAGAAACACTACATTTTAACTTCACATTTATAAATAAAAAAATAAAATAAAATTATTTATTTATTTCCATCTTCTATTTAATCAATAACTCATTCCTTAATTAACTGACAAAGTATAAGTTACTTTATATATTTTAAAAATATTTAAAATAATATTCAAACAATCATTTTAAAAAGTTTTCTAAAACTATTGGTATATTTTTCGAAAACTAATGCCATTCCTTATTAGATTCTAAGCTGGCAGGCGTCAGTAAAATCGTTTAAAATTCTTAATATATTTCTCTGACGAGAGTTTCGAAGAAAACAGATGTCGTAAACAAATATCAAGTTATTGGAAATAGCTCGTTACCCTGAAATTAAAAATTAGGCACTGCGATTTCTTTCCTGAAAAATTCAATCAAAATCTCCATTTACTCGACTCCTTTTTTATATATTTTCCGTTTAATATTCTAAGGATCATACAATCTCGCATAGAAAGCATTTTTCTTAGAAGTTTTCTTGGCTTTTTATAAGTTTATTAAGTTTTCTAAGAAATCATAGAATAGATTAGTTCTGATTTCTTTCACCATTTTTACTGCAAATAAAGATCTTGCAGATATTTGGAAAAAAAAATTTTTTTCAATATACATATTTTCTCAAGTATATTTTTAAATAGTTTTAGAATTATTACCAACACAGGAAAATTACTTGTTTTCATTTATATTGGTATCGTTTAGTATATAGATCAAAATTTTACCAGATGCTATTATAGACCTTTTAGGTTGATTTCTTTAGAAATCGACCTATTGCAATCACTTCGTTTATCTATCTATCTATATATATATCTATCTATAATGAAAATTTTGTCATCACGATAACTCCCGAAATAATACTCGAAATCAAACCAAATTTGGACAGTGAACTAATCTTTTAAATATCTTGGATGAGTTCGTTAACCAAGTTGCTCCAACTTTTTGTTTTCAAGTGGCAGCCACTTGAAAATTTCAAACCGACATTGTAAAAAGCATATTTAAAGCAAGATTTGTTTGAATTTTGATGTAAATACAGGCCACATAAGGGTCTCAATGAAGTTTATTAATGAAGTTTATCTTCCATTTTTAATAAAGTGGCAGATATTTTAAGTTAAGCGGGACCACTTGAAATCAGGTTACCACTTGAAAATTTAAAATCACTAGAACTTCCGAAATAATACTCCAAATCGAACCAAATTTGGACAGTGTCTTAACTTATCTTATAAATATCTTAGATCAGTTTATTAACCAAGTTGCTCCGCCATTTTGTTTTCAAGTGGAGACAACTTGAAATTTTCAAATTGTAAAAAGCGTATTCCGAATTTGCTTTAAATTTGATGTAACTATAGACCACATAAAGGTCTCAATAATGTTTATAAATGAAATTTATCCGTCATTTTTAATAAAGAGGTAGATATCTTAAGTTAAGCGGGGCCACTTGAAACCACGCTACCACTTGGAAATTTAAAATCACAATAACTTCTGAAATAATCCCCACTAAAAATAATCTCAAGATATTCTGTAGGTATTTTTGGAAAAAATCTGCAGAATATCTTTAGTTATTTGGCCCTTTCTTAAGAAAATTTACAAAATTTCTTTATAATGTCTTCAAAATTTCTGAAGATATGTTATAGAAAAAGATAAATTTTCAAAATATTTTTAAATATTTGAAGAAAGACTTAAGAAAATACTATTTTCTCAAGAATATCTTCAGATTATTTTTAGTGGGGATACTCCAAATCGAACCAAATTTTGACAGTGTCTTAACCTATCTTATAAATAACTTAGATAAATTTGTTAACCAAGTTGCTCCCCCATTTTGTTTTCAAGTGGAGACCACTTGAAAATTTCAAATTCAAATTGTAAAAAGCGTATTACGATTTTTTTTTTAAATTTTGATGTATACATAGATTATACAAGTGTCTCAAATAACTTTATTAATGAACTTTATCCGCCCTTTTTAATATAGTGGCAGATATCTTAAGTTAAGCGGGACCACTTGAAATCAGGCCACCACTTAAAAATTTAAAACCATGATAACTTCCGAAATAATACTCCAAATGGAACCAAATTTGAATAGTGTCTTAACTTATCTTATAAATATGTTAGATGAGTTTGTTAACCAAGTTGCACGGCCATTTTGTTTTCAAGTGGAGACCACTTGAAAATTTCAAATTTAAATTGTAAAAAGCGTATTCCTGAATTGCTTGAATTGTGATGTAAATACGGACCACGTAAGGATCTCAATGAAGTTTATTAATAAAGTATATCCGCCATTTTTAATAAAGTGGCAGATATCTTAAGTTAAGCGGGGCCACTTGAAATCAGGCTCCCACTTGAAAATTTAAAATCACGATAACTTCCGAAATAATACTCCAAATCGAACCAAATTTGTACAGTGATATTATCATATAATTATCTTGAATGTTTTCACTGGGCAACGTGTCCCGACATCTTGTTTCTAAGTTCCAGCCACTTGAAGTGTGATTTCAAAATATGCCACACGATAACTTTTAAAATACTAAACTGATTCAAATAAAAGTTGGATAGTGAACTTATGGTTCAAATATCTAGGATAAGTTCACTTGGTGACTTGATCCGCAATTTTATTTCCAAGTGGCGGCCACTTGAAAATTTGTCATTATGGTAACTTTAGTAATACAGAATAAATTCGCATCAAATTTAGGTAGTGGATTTATCATTCAAATATCTCACTTAAGTTCGCTGGGCATCTCACTCCACTTTTTTTTTAGAATTGTTGCCACCTGAAAATTTCTTATGATGATAATTTTTGAAATACTTATTTAATTTAAACTAGAAATGGACAATGGACTTATCATACAAATATACTGGATGATTTCGATGGGCAAGTTGTTTTGTAATTTTGTTTCCAAGTTGCCGCCACTTAGACTGCCACTTGAAAATTTGCCATAATAATAATAACTTTTGAAACACGGCACTGATTTAAATCACAGTTAGACAGTGAACCTATGTTTCAAATATCTTGGATGTGTGTGCTGGGCAACTTATTCCACTGTACTGTTTCCAAGTGGCGGCCACTTGAAAATTTGTTATCACGGTAACTTTAGAAATACTTAATCAATTCAAATCAAAGTTGAAAATTGGATTTATCATTCAAACAACAAAAATCTAGAAAATTCACGTAACTCGTGAACCAATCACGCTATTGCGTCCATCTTTGGTATATCGATAATAAGTATTTTCTCGCCAAAAGTCGCCAAAAAAGTCGCCATAGTGGAAAAGTCGACAAATCTATTACCTGCGTTACTGGATCTTTTTAATGTGTTTTTAAGGAAAAATTAGGCTATTTTAATGCTAAAACAAACTAGAAATGCAGAAAACTAACATTTTTATCAACTTTCTAAGCCTCTTTGAAAGAATTTCTACAAAAAAAAATTATTTTCAAATTTGCAACGATATCTTGGATGAGCAACTTTCTCTGCCATTTTGTTCGAAGTGGCAGTCACTTAATTTTTCAACACGATGACTTTTGAGGTTTTGAATTAATTCGAACTATATGTGTACAGTAGACTTATCTCACAAATACATTTCATATATGTTTCATCACACCATTTTGTTTCCAAGCGCAGGCCTCTTGAAAACTTTAAATTCACATAAAAATGTATTTATGAACCGATTTGCTTAAAACTCCATATATGCGTAGCCTACATCAATATTTCTACCAAGTGCATTAATAATTTATTGCCGCCATTTTGAATCAAAATGACGGCTGCTGGAAAAGGAAAAAGAAATCAACCTACCCTTCCGAATAAGCCGGAAGGACTTGTTTTACTTATAGACATGCATAAAACTCAATTATATTATTTAAAATTATTATTGTAAATTTACCATTACCTAAGCACACTTTAATAATTACCTAAGTACACTTTAATAATTACCTAAGCACACATTCGAAACTATCTTTCCGTATATAGGTCAAAATTTTATCACTTAAGAACACATTCGAAACTATCGTTCTGTTATATAGGTCAAAGATTTATAAGATGTTATCATAGACCTTTCCCTCATGTAGACTGGTAAGTATAAAATTAACTTATATTAAAGTTTTAGTTATTTTAAATTCTTAGTGCATATTTATCATATATTTTAAATAATTACCGAAGCATAGCATTCAAAGTTATCGTTCAGAATAAAGGTCAAAATTTTACAAGATGCTATTAGAGACCCTTTTTACATTTAGACAGGTACGCATAAAATTCCTTTTTATTAAAATTGTATTTGTATTAAATTCTTAGTGTATATTTATCACGTATAATTACCGAAGCAAAATGTTCGAAGATATCGTTCTGTATAAAGGTAAAAATTTTACAAGATGCTATCATAGACCTTTTTCTACTTATAGAGATGCATAAAACGCAATTATATAAAAGTTAAAAATGATTAGTGTATATTTATCATTACTAAGCACACATTAATAATTACCTAAGCACACATTGGAAACTACCTTTCCATATATAGGTCAAAATTTTATCAACTATGCACATATTAATGATTGCCTAAGCACACATTTGAAACTATCGTTCCGTAGTCAAAATTTTATAAGATGTTATCCCAGGGCATCTATTCTCCGATCTCACCGCCATAGCGACCGTCCTTAAACAACGACAGTCGTCAAATCAAAAGTCGGAATTTGACATCACGTGATCAAAATAACGACTGCCACAGTCGGAATTGAGGTATAGTCTGGTCGGAGAATAGATGCCCAGACCTTATTTACATGTAGACTGGTAAATATAAAATTCATTTATATGAAAGTTTTAGTTGTTTTAAATTCTTAGTGCTTATTTATCATATATTTTAAATAATTACTGAAGAATAACATTCGAAGCTATTGTTCTGTATAAAGGTCAAAATTTTATAAAATGCAATTATAGACCCTTTTTACATTTAGACAGGTACGCATAAAAATCCTTTTTTATTAAAGTTTCATTCCTTTTAAATTCTTAATGTATATTTATCATATAGTTTAAATAATTACCGAAGCATAACATTCGAAGCTATCGTTCTGTATAAAGGTCAAAATTTTACAAGATGTAATCATAGACACTTTTTACATGTAGACAGGTATACTCATAAAACTCCTTTATATTAAAGTTTTAGTTGTTTGAAATTTTTAGCTTATACTTATTATATATTTGAAATAATCCCTTATATACATATTCGAATAAAGTAAATCGAGTATTTGGCACTATCTGAATACGATTGTTTAAAATATAGAATTACGTTAACTGAACGGGGAATGCGTAGTTGAAAATGACAGACTCAACAAATAAACATGATGCAAATTATCGTGAAAAAGACTATAGTTGCAGAGTTTAAAATCACAGTTCCTAAGAAACTACTTGAAATACGAGTATTAACAATATTAACGTTTAATACTTTTAATCTCAACTCCTTGTTTACTGCCATACAATGTTTGTGTGTTATTAGATATAGATGATGCTATTATAAATTATGCATAAGAAATACGGGAAAAAACTGTTACACGCAACAGTAAAAGATATAACGACATAAAAAAAAACCTTCAGCAGGACACAAACGTGTAGGACTGTGTTTACCACTATATTATAGTTTTGATGGCATTTTTTAAGCGCAGCATATAGGCTACTACACATTTAAAATTTTTGTACCAGGTTGAATCGATACATGGTACACAGTAACTGCAACCATAAGATAGTTAAGATTTTTACCATTTTTTGGTTTAGACAAAACTTGGAACAGTAGTAGTTGCGACCATAGGATGTAAAAAACATACACTGTAAAAAATATGTCCTATTTGCTGCCAGAAATTCTCTGTAATTTGAGAAAATACGCGTAATTTAGGAAATCATTACGTTGTCATAACGTATTTTCTCAAGCAGCAAATAGGACATATTTTTTACAGTATACCATGATTTGGAGATTTTTTTAAACAAGAAGAACTAAATCATAATATGTATATTTAAAGCAACTGTAGCATCACGTTTTGGTTCAACCTAGCATATTACCACTACTGCAGTACCAAATTTCAGTTCAATAGTGGGACGATAGTGAGACCTTGTCTATGTTCAATACGTTTAATCTCATCTCCTTGTTTGCCGCGATACAAAGTTAGTTTCTTATTAGATATAGGTGACGTAATTGTGAATCATGCGTAAGAAATACGGGAAAAACTGTTACACGCAAAGAAAACAGTAATATGCGAAAGAAAACTTTAGAACAGTAAAGGGAAAGAAAACATATTAATGCTACTTGTAGTACCAAATTTTGCTTTAACGTAGAGCCGAATTTTTTAACAGCGCACAAACAAATGTAAAATTTCTACAATGTCAATTTCGTTTTGTTTAGTTCAATCTAAATATGTTAAACAGCGCTTTCTCGAATTTTTCCAGAAATACGTAATGTTTTTGAATAATTTGTATATACCTGTACATGAAAACTCTATTCTGTAACCATGAGTGACAAAGTCAGAGTACCAATTTGAGACTTCCTGCACTGTTAAAAATAATAGTTCAAATTTTCGCTCAAATAATGGTACAAATTAAGCATTTTTATCTGCAACCAATATTTTGATTGTTTGTGTTACTATTTAATTGGTACACTGTTAAAAAATGCCAGAAATTCTCCGTAATTTGAGAAAAAAGTCGTAAATTACGGAAAATTTACGTTGTCAAAACGTATTTTTTCTGTAATGACAGAGAATTTCTGACAGCAAAGTTGCATGTTTTTAACAGTGTATTTACAACTGAAATGGCACCATTAAAAGGTTAAAAACATTGCACAACAATACTGGTTGCAACTAAATTGAAACATT
The DNA here is from genome assembly GCA_963930645.1 of Salticus scenicus. Lineage (NCBI taxonomy): Eukaryota > Metazoa > Arthropoda > Arachnida > Araneae > Salticidae > Salticus > Salticus scenicus. The sequence goes on along the minus strand of OZ005662.1, from coordinate 53,433,451 downwards.
TTTCTAATGAAAGGAAGGATTTTATTTTTAACGGTGTGTTGATAATTGTTCGAGAGTTATACCGGTTAGATACATACACTGTAAAAAATATGTCCAATTTGTTGCCAGAAATTCTCTGTAATTTGGAAACTGCGCGTAATTTACGAAAAAATTACGTTGCCAGAACGCATTTTCTCAAACTACAGAGAACTTCTGGCAAAAAATAGGACATATTTTTTACAGTGTATGTATGTAACAGTGTATGTATGTATGTATTTTTTAAAGTGCACAGTCAAGCTGCTCAAAATCTAATATTTGGTTTTAGGTGACTTCAAAACATGTAAATAGCAAAGATCAAATCTCAGTTTGAAAATCTGACTGAAATAGAATTTTTTCTGTGTCCTATCAAGGTAAAGGAAAGTACACTGTTAAAAATTTCAGTTCAAGGTTGAACCAAATGTTGGAACTACAGTAGCTTCAATTTTCTAGGTTGAACAAAAACTTGGTACAATTGTGGCTGCAACAATGCGATGGTGGCACTTTCTATCATGATTCAGAGCTTCTTGCTGAAAAAAAAAAAAAAAAAAAAAAGCACCAAATTACGGTAAAAGATTTCCTTACTTTATTGATGTAGCTATTGCAGTACCAAGCCTTGGTTTAATGAAGCACCAAATAATGGTATAAGGTTTCACAATCTCATGGTTGCAGCTACAGTAATTCAATCTGCACTGTTAAAAAAGTGCAACTTTGCTGCCAGAAATTCTCTGTAATATGAGAAAAAAGTCGTAAATTACAGAAAAATTACATTGACAAAACGTATTTTTTCTGTAATTACAGATAATTTCTGGCAGCAAAGTTGCATTTTTTTTAACAGTGTGTGTAGGACAATTTTTTTTATAAGTGTAAGAATAGGTACGTGTGGTCAGCAAAGGACTTACACCCAGTTATTTAATAACTTTAAACTTTTTTTTAATCTACGTAAAGATATATTTAAAATTATCTTTTAAGAACAGCAAAAACTGTTGTAATAAAAATACTATGCTTGAATTATTTTCCTTGAAAAGCACTATAATTATTGATAGACAAAACAATAACAGTTTATTCGAAAACTTCATTCTTAATTTTAAATGTAATGTAACTAATCTCTGAGAAAATATCGTTCAAATTGTATTTAATGAGTTTTGGAGTGAGAATAGTTAATTATAGAAATGTCACCTTATTTGGGATTTAAAAGCTTAACATTCATTCGAAACTAATTTAAACTTCCATAAAAGTGTTTCGATTTTAAATTAAGGGTAGAAACAGTTCACAATTGTATCAATTTGATACCTATAAATGACATATAAATTTAAGTTAAACTAAATAAATATGTTCCACTAAGAGTAGCTAAATTTTACTTAGAGAACAGGAATTTGTTTCTGATTATATGCAAATATTTTTTACAGATATAACGTTTTTAAAACACAAATATTGTTTTAATTGGCAAATTTTTCTATTAAATAAAAAAAAAATCATTTTTTGTACGTCAACACCATAAATTAAAAAAAAAAAAAAAAAAAAAAAAAAAAAAGTTAGCAAAAATTGTTTGTGTTCAAATAATAGTACGACACTTTATCGAACGGAAACAATTGTTCAAGATTTTTTGTAGTTAGTAGTATGCCTATGGCAATAAATTTTTTGAAAGGTTATCTTGATAAGTTCCCGAATTTTCTTTTGTTTTAAGGTAAGCAATTGAGGTTGTTCCATTCGCAGTGAAACCGCACCAAATCATCAGGAAGCTAACACTAAACTGACGCTTTGAAAAAAAAAAAAGATTGTTCATTCCAAAGATTATATCGATGCCAGCAGTATCTAAAGCTGTCCGGTCCAACGAGATTATTACTATTATTATTATTATTATTATTTTTTTTTTTTGTCGTGAAAAACATTTTTCTGTTTATCTCCCAAAGGAACATGCTTCTTTGCAAACTCTATGCGTATCATTTCATGTTTCTAAGTTATAAGTGGTTGACATTTCATTTCATTTGATTTAACTTTTGGATTTTTTCAATAATATATTTCATGTCATCATCATCATCATCATCTTCAAATCATTTACTATTTGAGAAGAAGAAAGCATTTTTAACTGCTCTCTCAACTGCTATTTGTCGAGGAGTTAAGGAATGTCGACGTGTATTACTTCTCGATATGTCGAGGAGGCATTTGCTTTTCCACTGAGAATAATTATCACTGTTTAAATATATATACATATATATATATATATATATATATATTAACGACAGTTTTAGATTTGCTTAATATTTTAGCTATTCAATGAGAACTTAAAAAGCTTAAAAGGATGATAGTATTCATCATCATTCCTTGAAAATGTTTAGAAAGGTGATAATATTCATCAAGACAAACAAAAACTGCAACGAAAAATGGGATTGAAAATGGCGTTTAATGAGTGAAAATTGCGAAAATATATAAGCATCGAAATCTCACATGCTGCTTTTTTTTTTTTTTTTTTTTTTTTGTAGAAGTAAACTAGTAGAACGAAGCCGGTTTTACTTCCACATTGCACATATCCGGTCAGAAAAAGATATCGAAAATCACGGAAGATGGCCAACCAAATCTGTGAACAAGAATTCACCAACGCAAATTTGCCACCTCTTCTAGAATAAGACCATTATGTACAATTATGAAGCGCACGTGCGTTATAGGTAGATGGACTGCAAACGATAATATGCAGTCTGATTGCTAGAGCATACTAACTGTGGTTACATTAAGAATACCTGCTTATTCCAGTGACAAAATGGTTGATATTCATATGGTGAAAACGAAGTTGCAAGTCCGTGCCTTAGCACCTTCGGGCGTATATTAATAGATGCATACGGAAACTGGGTCTTTCCACGCAACGAGTCATGACAAATCACCATCTGCCCATCTCACAAATCGAAGAAAAAGTGCAATAGCAATTTTACGATTTGCCGAATGCCAGTTCATGAGCAACTGTAGCAGAAATTTGTGCTGTACACATGTCGGAGAGTTTTGCATAGTGGACGGATACACCTTTTTCAGATAATCTCTTGAAGAAATGGACTGTCCTCATTTTGTGGAATTATCTCGCTGGGTAAAGGATACAATAATGAAGAAACTACAATTTACATCCAACATACTATTCAGAGATGAGGCTACATTATCCTGAGAAGCCATTTTCAACATGCATAATGCTAATATTTGATTGGCAGAGAAACTATGCACATCGTTGTCATACGAGATACTCAACACAAAGCCAGTATCAACATGTGGTGCGGCTTTCCCGGTAATAAACAGGTGGACCCGTACTTCCTTTTTAAGTGTATCCATGGCAAATTTTAACTTTTACAAAGGGGCTTGTATAAAATTCTATTTTAAAGCGCAAGAGCCGCTTTCACATTGCTTGCCTAAAAGTATTCTGAGAAATGTCTTACAAGGTTTTCTGTCTGCTTTACCTGCTGGTCTGAAATGGCACATTTGGTACATGCATGGGAGTGCTACGCCCCATTTTAGTATCCACGTGCGTTACCACCTCGATGAAGTTTATCAAGCAAGAGTTGGACGTAGCGACCCTACTGCGTGGCCTTCATGCAGTCGGCAGCAAAAGTATCCGAGCACTAGCAAAAATCCCTGTATAAAAAAGTACACTTAATACTGTATTGTTAAATAAATCCTTGTCGAATAATGTTCTTAGACTGACTAAGAATAGGATTCGACAAGGATGAATTCAACAAAACTGTATTAAGTGTACTTTTTTCACATAGGAATTTTTCCTAGTTCTCGGATATTTTTGCTGTCGCGACTGTACTTGTCACAACTTAACCCTTAATTTTTTTTTCTTTTGAGAGCAGCTGGAAATATTCATTTATGAGACGCAGTGGAGACACTAGAAGAGCTAATAGCAAATACTGTGGCCGCTGCAAATAAATAGTTTTCGAGCTTCTCCGCCTGTCGTCCATCTGTGTCTGTTCTCTATGTAATAATATCTTTGGCCGACAGTTTGAATAATAGTTTTAAAACTGTTGTTTAGTCCTTGGGCATCACGAGTTGCCTAGCACATATTCCGTGAAAAAATAATTTCTCTGTTCTTTTACTGGAAGTTTCCTTTTTCCGTCTCACTTTGTATATTTTCTGATGCATTTTCGCGATTTTTATCCATCAAACGCCATTTGCAACTCCACTTTCCATTGCACATTCTCTTCATCTTAAGGGCCCTCTTCACTCACCGCCGCCGGAAGCTGAAGCTAATGTTATTCTATGGGAAATTTTTCTTTACTAATAACTTATTAACTAATACATATTTTTAAATTCTATTTTCACATTCTGAAAATTCCCAGCTGCTAAATTGACGGACCTTTTTAAAAAAAAATTACTTTTTTTTTTATTTTTCATATTTTATTTTGAAGCTGCAAAATAGGAATTTTCAATATGTGAAATTTTTTCATTTTGCAATTTCAAAATAAAATATTAAAAAAAAAAAAAAAAAAATGCATTTTTAAAAAAGGTCCGTCAATTTAACAGTTGTGAATTTTCTGAATGTGAAAACAGAATTAAAAAATATGTATTAGTTAATACGTTATTTATAAAGAAAATTTCCCCATAGAATAACATTGGCTCGGGCTTCCGGAGACGGTAAGGCCGTTAATGAATACTATTATTGTCCTTCTGTGTTTATGAAAGGGTTTCGGTAACCCCCTGTATATAGAAAAAAAGTTATAAAAATGCACTTTATCAAAAAAATAAAATATCTAACAAAATGACGGCATAATTTCAAGATTTTTCTTTCAAGCCCAACAAAAGAATAAGTATTTTATATTACTAAGGAATTTTTTCTTTTTAAATCTTTTAATTAAACAAATAATAAAAAAAATTCTTTTTCAACCCATTTAAGTTGAAATATTATTTAATCTCTCGTGAAACAGTCGATTAAAACAAACATGCATTTAACTAAACGTGATTTTATCTGAATGTGGGTTTTAATTAAACTTGGCATTAACTCAGTCTTTAATTAAAACCCAAGAGAAGAGATACGTTTATATTCGACAAATGAAAGTATAAAACTCAGTCAGAAATTATATTAATCCTTCATTAAATCACGAAGAGTGGAAGGTTTTACAGGAGATTTTGTATAAAGAACATAATTGGATATAAGTTGGAAAAATAAAACTATACATAATTCCATTTGTTCATATTCTGTTAGATACTAAAAGGGAAAATTCATTTACTTTTCTTGTAATATGCGTGTTGATGTTTGAAAGTAAAATAAACAAAACCAAATTTCATTAATAAGAGCAATGCATTTAATTAAAATCTATTTACATTTAATGTTAAAAGGAAAAAAAAATCTAGAAATATTTCAGGAACTTTTCATATTTAAAAATAAATGAGTAAGTAAACAAATAATCTTTACTTTTTATTTATTTATTTATTTTTCTAATTCCATTGCTCTGCATGAAACTTAATTCTGACACCATTTCAGCATATTCTTATGTAAAATGACCTCCTGAATACGAATAGGACACCCATTTTGCCCTATCACCCACCGTGCTTTAAGAACGGCCCCTATTTTTAACATTTTTCGGTGATTTTGTGCCTATAAATTTGATTTTTAGGAGAGGGGAGGATCGTTTTAACTGTTAAATATGTCTTCTGAGGGGCTACAGATTTGGAAAATTCTAAAACATGGACATTTGCGACAGGGGAAAAATTTGGGGGGGAGGGGGATTTGCCACTTTAAATTATGTATTGTATATATATATATATATATAGTAATACAATATTATCAGTGCAAAAATGTGAAATTTAAAGATGATTTAACTTCAGTATTAAAACAATTATTCGGATCATAAGCGAAGACTACCCAAATCAAACCAAAAAAGAATTAAAGGTAAATCGAAATGAATTATTGGAAATTGGAATGAGAAAAAAAGCATTATTTGCATTCTAACGTTTTCAAGGACCTGGTAGAATGCAAATATGCTAAAAAAATGGATGTTTTTCTGTCACAAAGAAAGCAAAAGCTAAGAATTTCTTTGTTCACAGGCCCGAAACACTCATAGTAAAACCAGAAAAACGAAGATCAAAATAAAACTATTACCTAAAAATGATAATCCAAAACCATTTAAAATCGTAGATCAAAATAAACTCACCACAACAAATAATAATTCAATATTACTTAAGAAATTATTATTGAAACGGATGAAACTCAAAGTTAGAATAAACGAGACACATGTAAAAATTTAACAATCAGATATCAGTTAAAATCACAGTTAGTCAGTTCAAAATTGAAGTGAACATGGAGTAAAATAAAGGATTCACAGAACTATACAGGTAGAAACTTAATAAGGATTATATATATCTGTTATTAATGTTATTTTTTGAACTTTATATCTTTTTTGTTTTTAGGTGTTAAATTAATTCTTTTTCATTCTTCAAATCAAATTCATGGTCATAAAATTATCGAACAGGGAAAAAAATTGAGGGAGGGATGTGGTTTTTCTAGAAAACGGTGAGTGACTGGGCAAAATGGAGTCATATTCGGATTCAGGAGGTCATTTTACATAAGAATCAGTAAGAATGGTATCAAAATTCGATTTTTTTTTTCAGAGCAGTGTTTTTAATTTATGTAAAAAAAAAAAAAAAAAACTCTTAATTTAGAAATGGTAATTTATTACCACTGAAACTTACGTGAAAAAATATTCGTCATTCAGATCTAGAATTACGAGTGTGTATTCAAGTTTAATTTTTGTAAATATTTTATATAAATAAGAATTAAAATATATATTATGAAGATTTATGACAATTTGTTCTGATTTAATATTGTTTATGTATCACAGAACTATAGAATTATGATTTGTAAGTTAAACCAGATAATTTAAATTTCAAGTTATTCGCAAGCGGTTAGTAGATCCTTTAAATTTCCTTGCCGTTTTTTCGAAAAATTTTCAGCCGATTACCGAAACAAATAATTATCTCGTTTGAATAATTTTAGGAAATTTCTATTTATAATTGTCTGATTTTTGTAAAACACAGGATTTAAATTCGGAGATTTTTGTTCGTTTCAATTTCACTGATTTTGTGAAGAATTCATTTTAAGAGCGTCGATTTTTGTGAAAGGACATTTTACAAACCCAAATTTTTACTTGACAGTCGATAGGAAAAGCCGTTCTTTCATCGTCAATTTTAATTGAAATTTGCGTTTTTAACTTTTACTGAGATAAAGGAATATAAACCGATATCCAAAATGCAGAAATAGTTTGCCACTGATTAAAACAATATATTTAATCGTAGCCAATTGATAAAACACGGGATATTTTTTAGCTAGTAATTGCTAAAATAGACGATTATTTTACTGTTAATTGAGAAAATGTATGTTTTATTTTCAAAGATGATTTCTAAAAAAGGGATTGATTCGCCAAGAATTAATAAAATGAACAAATAATAATTAGCGAAATATACTGTAACTTTAATATATGTTAATTTAGACTCAGTACAATTTGTGGATGAATTTATGTGACGATAACATGTTAAATAACGGATAACATGTTAAATAAGCATTTATTTTAAAACTAAAAGGAAAAAAAAAAAAAAAAAAAAAAAAACAGCTTGTTTTTTATTTATAACATATAAAGTTTTAAACGAAAATTACTCCCACTTTCACATAAATTGAAAAACAAAAACACTTCGAAACAATATGCTACAATTGCAATACAGAGAAAAAATGAAGCAAATTGTCGGCAAAACAACGAGCTAGATTTTCAGTTATTTTCCAGCGTTGTAATTTTTAAAAAGGCTTTTCAGATACCGCGTAGTTAATTTGAAGATCTAATTAATTCAACCACTTTGCAAAAGTTCTTTTTTGTGAAATACCCCTCATGATTTCACAAATCTTAGTAAAAAAACAAAAAATATGTTAGAGTTACAAACTAAAAGAGATAGAGTTACAAACTTTGTATATATTAGAGTTACAAACTTTGAGTTTCCCCAAAAATGTACTTTTGGAGCGTGGTCGAAATTCGAGTTTAAGTTTTGTTTGATTAATATATGATTATCCACATTGACAAAGAATACTACAAATACCCCAAAAGTAGTGTATATCAATAGAGTCTTTTAACATACGTTTGTAGGTGAATTAATTTGTTTGTAAGTGAGAAAATAACTTTAAAATATTCTTTTTAAAACAATTTTCTTTAAATTTGAAAATTTTCTGTATGTTCGGTATGTTCTCTAAGAAAAATTGATCAAAAGTAACACAATGGTTTACAATGCTTTGAAAATTTTTGAAATTGAAAAAATTGTAATATAATTTTACTGTAATATTTTGATTCGCTGAAAGATTATAATTATTAATTAAGTGTTAATTCCTATATGAGGATAAAACAGACACACGTATCTTCATAAATAAATAAATTTATTACATTGAGAGTTCTTTCCTTTATTTTATGAAATTCTTCATCTAACACTTACAAACATACAAAGGAAAAAAGAAAGTCTAAATTATTCTTTTCCGAATCTATTTCTAATTAAATATTTTTGTAATGTAACTATGCGTTACTTAAATTCCCACGCATCGACTGTTAGTATAGAAAGTAAAAATGACTTATAGTTAAAGCGAATATTTTCACTATTAACTACACAACGAAATAATTAACATCGTTAACGTGCTTAAATAAATTGATGCTGTGGAAACAAATGGAATTGAAAATATTTCTAATTACATGATTTCCAAATGATTAATGACGCATACTATACATATTTCAGAGATCTAAACTTCTCAGCAATTACATAACATAATATTTAATACGAAAACTATTGCGATGTTAAATAGATAATAAATAGCAGATGAACAGGTGTCACAGACTTTCTATATTTTCACGTACATTTTAATATTTTGTCACAACTATTTTTAAAGAGAATTTTTCTTGAAGGTTTTGTTTTGATACTATAATATCATTAAATATAGATATATATATACTGTTTTTAAAATAGTGGTCACAGTATAATAAAAAATATGTAAACTAGTTGGCTTAGGTGGACTCTGCTCAGTTCCCCATCATATTTATGTTCTAATAAATTTCTAGTGCGAGATGTATTATAGTCATGTTAAAAGAAATGAATTTGACCAAAGCTTGATACAGTGACAGAATGAAATCCCCGAATATCTCTCAAAATTGACGTTTATGCGAAATTCTGTCCTAGACTGCCATGTTAAGAAATTCGTAAATTTTCAATAACTTGCGAAATTTTCAGAGTAGCATATTTATAGTTACTGATGTTCATTCCGGCATCGAAACTGATATTTTAAAACTGGTCTGACATTTTTACAGTAAAAAGTTCCCATTTAATGCACGTTTAAGTAAATTTTTGTCCTATTCTCCCATGTTAAGAAAATCATAAATTTCTAATAAATTACGAAGTTTTTAAATTCGAATGTTGCAAATGAATAGGGTTCTTGCCAAAATCAAAAGTAATATTTTAAAACTGATCTGACCTCTCTGCGATCATTTGTTCGTGAGATATCGTGTTAAAAGACTAACAAACTAACGGACAAACACACTAACGGACTGACACACTAACGGACTAACACACTAACGGACTAACACACTAACAGACACCATACAGACAGACACCATACAAATTTTGTCATTTTCGGATTCCTCACACCTGAAAACATATAAAAAAGTCAAAAAACCTAGGTTGAAATTTTTCACGATTACCTAAGTTCCCCATACCTATAGTATGATGGGAAACTAAAATATAGGAACACTGGATAAATAAGGGAAGATGTATACAGTAAAGTAATGTATGTCTTGAAACTTTTTTTTTTCTGATAATTGTTTTGGCTTATACATGTTTATTTCTAGTACTTGTAACAACCACATTTTTTTTTTCTTTAAATTAGGCAAATGAAACTCATTCAATTTTTATGATATGTAATTTATGTTAAACCTATTTTTTAAGCAAAATGGAGCAGGGAGAAGGGAGGGGGTCAAATAGGAAGGTCGTCTATTATTTTATGATAAACACACCAAATTTACGCAAGGTAATACCTTTTTGCCAAAAATGAACCATGATATTCACAGTTATTTGTATTCTACTTCTTCTACACTAACCGTTATAATCAGTATAATTATGTTAATAGGCCCCGGTAGCCTTATTGCTAGAGTACCAGTTTCGTAATTGGAAGACTGCAGGTTCGATACTCGAGCGTCGTATCCGCTAATGGTGACTGGTGTACGTTAAATCTGTCATAGTCGCAAATCCCTCCAAGTTATTATCAAAATTTTATCTCTGCGGCTATTAGATCACGGAATCAATTGGCTTTGATCTAGATCTAAATCCAAGCTCTTGCTTTCTATTGCTGCTATCAGTCGCCAATTTGTCAAGCTAAATCATATTTCCACAACTTGTGGTGCTCTTCTAAAAAACGGAAGGTGCTTCTTTTCGCCGAAAATTCATGTACCGTAATTTCGTGTATATAACCCGCGGGTAATCTACAAAAAAAAAAAAAAAAAAGAAAAGAAAAAAGAAAAAAAAAAAAAAAAAAACTGACTTTGTATGTCCTGCGGGGTATCTATCGCGAATAAGGAGAAAAACAACACCAGTCTCATTTTTGTTTCAGAAGTCTGGATTATTAACGTATAATAACGATGAAATTGAGGACAGTGAAATGGAACATGATGAGGAGGATAATAAGGATGATGAAGACGAACTGTCCGAAACAATATTGCAACATTTTAATTCTGATTAGGATGAATCCGATTTCAATGGATTTGAATGAATTTTGTAAAATTTATTATTAATCTATAATTTTCTTAAAAATTGAATAAAGGTGTTAATCATTAGAAGTTACTCAAGTTTATAGTAATTCATATATAGAGAAAGATTAACACTAAGCAATGATTATTTGCTTTTTTATTATAGGCAAGTAAATTTCTGTGTTTATTATTTATATTCAGTTGTATATTTGGTTATTATTTTTATCTTTTTCTACTTATTATTAAAATAATAGCAATTAGTATTGAAATTATAAACAGCGACTGCTGACCATGTTATTTTAGAAGTGCGGGATATCTCGTAGTGCGGGGTATCTTTCGGTTATAATTATTTTTAAATAAATCTTTTTATGCTGTGGGTTACCTTCCGCCGCGGGTTATATACGCGAAATTACGGTACTTTGTACTGAACATGTTTTTTTGTGGCACATGTTCAAGAACTTCATTTATTGTATTTCAATATTTATTATTATTGCATATGAAAATATTACATCAAAATAAGTTCACTACTGAGGCTCGAAATTTCCGAGAGGCATAATTAACTATAATAACATATGGTTGATTCTAGGCACAAAAGTCAGAGGTTATTGAAAATTCTAAAATTAAATGTATTTTTGTGAAACTTTTATCTTCAAAATCTTCTTGTGCTAAAAGGGAACCACAAAGATATATCTGTACTGATAAGTATAAAGGATTTCAGTCCATATTCTTGATTTTTCAGGAGACGAAAAATAAAGTTAAACTAACTGAAAACTAATCAGAAGAATCGATTGGGAAAACGGGATTATGTTGATTTATACCTTTTATACCATTCAGTGATTGTTAACCTTCATTTAAAAAAGGGGAAAAATTGAATTAAATATTTTATACCAAAGAATAATGCTAAATTTCTGACTTGAATCTTTTATTACCAATGAATTTTCTCAAAGAATAAATGACATGGATTTAAATCCTTTATATCAATCGATAGAGAATTTTTTTTCTGAGTCTGACTATGTACTTGACTCAAAATCGGTATTTTTGGACTTAAATCCTTTATACTTATCAGTACAGATATATTTCAGCAAATACATACTAATGAAAAATACACAAAATGTGTAAAATATGTGTGGTTGACGGTTGGCGCAAAAACAGTATTTGACATTGAAATTGCGAAAAACTAAAAATTATTATTTAACCACATTTCTTGCGACCATGGAAGCCTCTGCGCAAGTGCAGATTGAACGAGTCCAGTGTTAAAATAGGGGTGACTGAGAGAAAACAAGCGATAAGGGAACACCGAATAACTGGATGCTTGCCAAATCTCTCAGCCAATTTTGCATCCCTCGAAACTTTTGGACGCGGCCTCAGTCGTAGTATGGTCGCACTATATGTGACTTTGAAAGTCATTTATTGCTTCCTCCAAGAGAGATCAGGTATGAAATTAGTCCAAAAAGAAACTTTAAGTAAAGCAGAAACAAGACCAATTCATAAATCTATTGTAATTTTCTAAATATTTATGTAATGCGGCTCTATACTTTCTGATGAACATGAGCTTCGTGACACTTGGTAAAGAACTCCATTTATTGTATTTCAATGCTTATTACTAGTGCACATGAAAATATTACATTAAAATAATTTTAACCAGCTGAATTGCTATCTAAATATAATATCTTCTCAATAATAAAAAGCAAGGTATCACGGGGGTACGCTGAAACTAACGTCATAGCTACAAAATTATATTGGAATACAGAAAATAAATTTTTATCCTTTGTTTCGAGGAAAAAAGTAATAATATAAGTGGGATGACTTAACAGAAAAAACTGGACTAACAATTACTACAATGTACCTATGATAACTTCTTCATCTTGTATATAACGGGGCGCTATACTTTCTGCTGAGCATGTGTTTTGTGGCACTTGTTTCTTCGACTCCGGTCACCAAATCCAATGTAACTCTACGGGGAAATTTACTTATAGAAATGCTCTTTACCTAGTGTATTTTGTTTTTTACTTTCTTCTATATTCAATAGAAGAAAGTATTGGATTCGTAAAAATTTTCGCCCTCGGAGTTTTGATGCATTTACACTTTTTAAGAGCTGTAGAACACAATTTGACCATTTTTAGAAAATGTCTGTCTGTCTGTCTCTCTTTCCGTCAGTCTGTGTGTGTGTGTGACAAAATTTTGTGGCAACTGTATCTCAGGAACTACTGCACAGAATTTCATACAAATTGGTATGTACCTTGACATAAATTAGTGCCTATCAACTTTTGGTAAAAATTGTCTTACAGGTTGCGTTGCTATCCTGCTTTTTCTAAATTTTTAACATGGTGATACAGGAAAAAATTTTGTATAAATGTGTATAAAGAGAATTATTTTTTAGTAATCATTATGAAATTTACAAAAAATATTTATAATAGATATAGTCAACTGGAATTTTTTTTTTTTTGTATGAATAGGAGCCTCGCCACCCCCCTGGAAGGAAACCCCCTCCCCCCACGAGGGGATTAAATTTTGATGATGGGTATCTTTCAAAAGAGCTCGCCAATACCTTTAAAACGAATGGTTGAACCATCGACCTGCGATAATTTAAAACAAAGTTATCGATTTTTTTCATTTTTTAACACTTTTTTTTTTTTTTTTTTAATGCAATATTAACAATAAAACTGACTTTTTTTTGGATATTTAGTGTTATATACTACTTGTCTAATATGGAAATCGTCTGCATTATCATGGAAGATAATTTTTTTAAATAATAATTTTAATAAATTATTTTTACTGAGTGAATTTGTATAGGAAAATATAGAAGAAAGTCATGTGGTGGCCACAACATACTAGTTTTTAGTTCACTTTTCACAATCTGAAATTTCACAACTGTTATATTAGTACTTATTTTTTAAAAATTGATTAATTGAATTTTAAAATTTTATTTTTTAGTTTAAAATGTGAAAAATTATTTAATGCATTATTTTTTATAGCGCCTTATTTTTTTTTTTTTTTTAATTATAAATAAAATGTAAAAATTGTAAAGAATAATTTTTTTGGAAAATAAATACTAATATAATGGTTGAGAATATTTCCAGCGTGAAAAATATATTAGAAAAAGATAAAAAAAAATTTCCAAAATTCTCCAAACTGAATTTCGATTAAATGAGAAGAAAAATTTTCTCAAAAATTACTAGTATAAAAAAACTGGTTGTACTAGTAGTAAAAAAAAAAAATGACGGGACTAACAATGCTACGGAATATTAATTAGGATTTCGGTAAGCCTGTACACACTAATTCACCATAAATGATTGTTTAAAGATGCTTGCAAAACACAATCTAAAACTATGCTGACGCATAGTTCGCGAGTTTCGACCCAATTCAAAGAATTTAAATCATTGTGCACAAATTAAAAGACAATTTCTATTGAAAATAAATTCGATCCTTAGTATATACTGTTTAATTTTCTTTCTTGTTCAACATGGTTCATTTACGTATGATTAATAAATTTGAATTTATTAAAGTTTTTCCTTACACTTGCGAATACAGATAGGCAAATTTGTTTAAAAATACGAGAGTCAATTACGTCTAAAACAAATAAAAGTACTTCGTTTAATATTACTTTCATTACCCGACTTAAGTACTAGGAGTATTAAATTCGGACAAAAATTTCGATATCGAGTTTTCACCTGATTTAAATGTTCAAGAACAGCTCTAACGATTTTTTTCTTTGTCTCGTTATGTAAACTGTCTTTTATTTGTCTTCATGGCGTATGGTATCAGTTTGATCTTACAAGAAAATTATAAGGTGTCTAATTTTTTTAATAAATTTTATGTTTTCTGACTACACTGTTTCCAAAAATTGTATATTTCTAGCAGTGGGAAGTCTCGTGTTTCTTACACACCAGATTTTTTTTTTTTTTTTTTTAGGACTGAGAACCTATTAGTCTCAATCTGGGATTTTTGCGTTGTCGATTTCGATAGTTGGACATTCGTCGAAATCTAAAATTTATCGAAAATATAATTGAATAATTTGAAAGCGATGTTATAATTTGAAAAAAAAAAAAAAAAAAAAAAAAAAAAGCTAATAATCCTCCGTCCTAAACTAAATTCTGCTTTTGCCAGAATTTCGTCAAAATCTTTTTTATTATTATTATTATTATTGAAAGAAAAAGAAAAAAAAAATTAATAATAATCAGTATCGTTACAAGCGTTATCGAAAAAGTTTTTTTAATAATTTTGAATTAGGAAATAAAAAGTGCGCGTGAAATAAAAATAAGTAAAAAAATGAATTTAATTATTTAATGTATTTTTTTTTTTTTTATTATTTACTTGGAAAGAAAAGAAAAGAAAATTAATAATAATCAGTATCGAAACAGTTTTCTTTTTTTTTTTTTTTTTTTTTTTTCTTTTACTGGGATAGATGTTTTAAGGAAAATGAAGTGAATCGTTTCTAAAATTTATTCTATTAAAATAAACATTTGAAATTAGGGAAGTATGTTTTTAGACTTAACTTTTAACCGTGCTATCAGTTCGTGCTTTTAAAATCGTGAGTTTCTATTATGAATTGTAGAGTCATTAAGGTTTAATCAGGGCTTAATTTTCATGGGAACACACACTGGGTTCCAATACTTTATATGAAAAAATAGTAGCCTATGGATTTTATACGATTTTTTTTTTTTTTTTTTTATTAATTTTTTTTTTTTTAGCTCTCCCTCTTTCTCTCTCTATATAAATTTTTAAAAATGAGTACTAATTCAGCTGTTGTGAAATTTCTGAATGTGAAAACGGTATTAAAAAATACGTTAGGTAATGAATAATTTTGAAAAAAAAAAAAAGCCACAAAATAACATGGACCTTGGCTGTCGGCGAGATTAGGTATAGCAGCGTTTTAACATTCTTAAGAGAGAGCTTCAATCATCATTCACTGTTATAAAAATAATATCAATAAAGCGGATCCCGGAAAAATGGGTAAGGGAAAAATGGGTAACGGAAAGATGGGTAACGGAAAAATGGGTAAGCGGAAAAAAGGGTAATGGAAAAATGGGTAAGCGGAAAAAAGGGTAAAGGAAAAAAGGGTAAGCGGAAAAATGGGTAATGGAAAAATGGGTAACGGAAGAATGGGTAATTTGCGAATTGCTACTTGCGAATCATATACTGAAATTGCCCCAAATTATGCCATAGAGTTAAATTATGTTTCGAAGACATTTCATCTTTGTTACTGATTATTTATTTCACCGTCAGTTAAAAAAGTATTCTTTTAAGAGGGCTGAATAAAAAATCTTTTCACAGGATCCTTTTCAGTTTAAAAAAAAAAAATTAAAAAATAAATAAAACAAGCTTTCATTTATTACTTTATTCACGTATTTACTATTTATGAGATTTTAATTATTTTTTAAAAGAAATCATAATGTTAAAATAATAATTGTAATAATAATTGGGAAAAAAAAGAAGAAGAGGAGGAAAAGAAAAAGAAATGAAAGAAAATGTTGGAAAGAGAGCAGTGTACAATGGAGAATACTTTTATTTTTCGGGCAGAGATAAATAGAAAAGCTTTGTTTCAGCAGGCGTTTGCCTGAAATTCGTTTTCTTAGAAGCATTCTCTAGTTTTTATCATTCTTCGGAATGTCATTGAGTTACTCTCCCCTCTAGCCTAAATCTGCAAAATCCTGTTTTAAGAAATACAAGGGGTTTATTCGACTTTTCAGGTTTCGTGGAAATTGGACAAGGTACAAGGGAAGGAATACCTGTAGCTGTATTGTAAATTGCTGGGAGTGTCTTGACTGTGACTTTTTACTTATTGGTAATTTTTCAAAAGGGCTATATTACTTCTGTTATTTATGTTTTTTAAGAAATGACTAGTAAATAAACAAGCAAATAAATACTATGATTTTATATATTTTATGATTATTATTATTATTTTCTCTCTTTTCTTTCTCTCTTTCTTTCTCTCTTTTTTTTTAACCAGCAATCACAGGTTGAAAAATAATTTTATACAAAATTATCTTATTATCCATATTATTAAGATATATCTTTCAGTTATATTTAAATGCTGACTAGCTAGTTTCTGGTTAATTCATGAAGAGATTTTACCTAAAAGTGTAAAATTTTATACTCATTCACAAAAGGAAATTCATTTTTTTTTTTTCTTTAAATAAATAAAGCCTAAAATGAATGACTAGAATATGGATCTCGGAAAACAAGGGCACCCAGAAAGGGGCACTTTTCCAGTTCGCAAATTGCAAAATAATAAATATCAAGTAATGAATTTAAAAAATGACTTTCAAATTACATTTTTTGAAATTTCAATTGATTTGGTACAACGTTCATTTAGTATATAGTACCTGGGGGAAGAGGAGGAGGGGACTAGCAGCAGATTGAAAAAAAAAAAAAAAAAAAAAAAAATTGTTTTTATACCAATTCTTACCGATTTTAATGAAACTTTGTAAAATCCCGTACAATTTGTGAAAAAATTGCATACTGATTTTACTGATATATTTTATAACTATCACTTACTTTTTATGAAGATCACAGTGAGTGTATTATATACTTGGGCGGCAAGGGGGGGGGGCAGATGGAAATGAAATATATTCTTCTTTAAACTACCCTATTAGTGATTTAATTTTTTTTTTGTATAATCACGTATAATTTATGAAAAAATTAGAGAAGTTTCATATAAGTAGGTAGCATGGTGATGCAAAAACATAAATTTTCTTCGCCCTGCCCCCCCCCCCCCCCCTTCCTTAGCAAATCATCCAGATATGTGTACACTCACTGTAATTTTTTATTAGCAGAAAGTTGCATAGATACAAACGTTCTTTTTAAATTGACAATGCGGTAGTTTAAAGAATAAATATTTTACTTTTATCTTCGCCCCCCCCCCAAATATATAATACACTCATTGTGATCTTCATAAAAAGTAAGAGACAGTTATAGAATATGTCATTAAAATCGGTAAAATGGTGATATAAAAAAATATTTTATTTTCCTCTGTCCCCCTCTCTTTAACCCCCCCCCCCCCCCAAGTATGTCTGACACTTACTGTGATTTTGTTTCACAAATTGTACGTTATTATACAAAGTTTTTGTTTAAATCGATAATAGTGTAGTTTAAAAAAGAATAAAATTTATTTCCATCGTCCCCCCCTCCCCCCCCCAGATATATAATACACTCATTGTAATCACATAAAAATCACGTGGTAGTAATAGAATATATCATTAAAATCGCTAAAATGGTGATATAGAGAATCACTTAATTTCTCCCCCCCCCGCCCCACACACTAAGTGTGTCTGACACTTACTATAATTTTTTTATAAATTATACGTGATTATACACAAAATTTTTTAATCAATAATAGGGTAATTTAAAAAAGAATATATTTCACTTCCATCTGCTCCCCCTTGACCCCCCCCCCCAGGTATACAGTACATTCACTGTGATCTTCATAAAAAGTAAGTGATAGTTATGAAATATATCATTAAAGTCGGTAAAATTGTGATATAAAACATCATTTTATTTTTCTCTGCCACCCCCCCCCCTTCCTTTAACCCTCCCTCCCACAAGTATGTCTAACGGTAAGAGTTGATATAGAAAGAATTGTTTTTTTTTTTTTTTTTTTTTCAATTTGCTGCTAGCCCCCTCACCCTCTTCCCCCAAGTACTACATACAAAATGAATGTTGTACCAAACCAATTGAAATTTCAAAAAATGTAATTTGAAAGTCAATTTTTAAGTTCATTACTTGATATTTATTATTTTGCGATTTGCGAACTGGAAAAGTGCCCTTTTTTTTCTCCGAGATCCATATTCTATTCATTCATTTTATGGTTTAATTTCCTTAAAGAAAAAAAAAATGAATTTCCTTTTGTGAATGAGTATTAAATTTAACACTTTTAGGTAAAATCTATTCATGAATTAACCAGAAACTAGCTAATCAGCATTTATATTTAACTGAACGATATATTGAAATAATATCTTTTTTCGATTATTATTATAATTATTATTTTAACATTATGATTTCTTTTAAAAAATAATTAAAATCTCATAAATAGTAAATACGTGAATAAAGTAAAAAAAAAAGCTTAATTTTTTTTTTATTTTTTTTACTAAGAAGGATCCTTCGAAAGATTTTTTATATTCAGCCCTCTTAAAAGAATAATTTTTTAACTGACGGTGAAATAAATAATCAGTAACAAAGATGAAATGTCTTCGAAACATAATTTAACTCTATGGTATAATTTGGGGCAATTTCAGTATATGATTCGCAAGTAGCAATTCGCAAATTACCCATTTTTCCCTTACCCATTTTTCCGCCTCCCCAATAAAGCCATGATATCTGAAGACGTTTACATTTTTGCATTGGACTGAAAACATTTGGTGTTCATGTGTGTGTACGTGTCCCCCTCTTTTTTTTGGGGGGGAGGGGGTTGATGAAGTCTCGTATTTAATTATTTCGACTTTAAACAATTTTTGCTCATTTTTACAGTTTTTTTTTTTTTTTTTTTTTTTTTTTTTTTACGTTGTTTTAACGTTGCGTAAATATTGATATAAAAATCCTATGACTTTTCTTCTGTATGTATGCGCAGATACCCATTTACAGAGACATTTGAGACACGATTGAGATTAGAAAGAAGATAAAAAAAAATTAAAACTATACACTCTATGCAAAGGCAAAACATTATTGAAATGAAATAGTAAAATTTTTATGACGATATGAATAATAATAATGAATGTTTTTTAATCTATAAAATAACAGCAAAATGTCATATTTTATTATTCAATCAAGTTTTATTAGATTAGATTACAAGACAAATGCACACCAGAAACGAAATACAAAAAAAGCTAAAAAAAAAAATCTCATTCCTGGTGAGAACATGCTTCAAACATGTCTGGCTCATCTTCTATATGGGTGCGTAGATGTCTCCTCAGACTTCCTTTTATATAAAATCCTTTACAAACATATTGCTTTTTTTATTTATATGGATGCGTTGATGGATATTTAGATGTCCCTTTCAGGAAAATTCTTTAGAACTTACTTCACGCATGCATGACATTTCTTTTGTATGGGTGAGTAGATGTCGCTTTAGATGACCCTTTTGGGAAAATCCTTTAGAGCATACTTCACACACATATGGCTTTTCTGTTGTATGGGTGCGTAGATGTCGCTTTAGATGACCCTTGTGGGGAAATTCTTTAGAACATAATTCACACACATATGGCTTTTGTTTTGTATGGTTGCGAAGATGAATCCTCAGACTTCCCTTTTCAGAAAATCTTTTAGAACATACTTCACATATGGCTTTTCATTTGTATGTATGCGTTGGTGAATATTTAGACATCGCTTTTGGGAAAATCCTTTACAACATACTTCACACACGTATGGCTTTTCTTTTGTATGGGTGAGTAGATGTGTCCTCAGATTTCCCTTTACAGAAAATTCTTTAGAACATACTTCACACACGTATGGTTTTTCTTTTGTATGGGTGCGAAGATGAATCCTCAGTTTTCCCTTTTCAGAAAATCTTTTAGAACATAATTCACACACGTACGGCTTTTCTTTTGTATGGGTGCGTAGATGAATCTTCAGACTTTCCTTTACGGAAAATCCTTTAGAACATACTTCACACACGTATGGCTTTTCTTTTGTATGGGTGAGAAGATGTCGCTTTAGATGAATCTTTTGGTGAAATTCTTTAGAACATAATTCACACACATATGGCTTTTCTTTTGTATGGGTGTGTAGATGTCTCCTCAAATGTCCCTTTTGGGAAAATCCTTTAGAACATACTTCACACACATATGGCTTTTCTTTTGTGTGGGTGCGTAGATGTCGGTTTAGATGACCCTTGTGGGGAAATTCTTTAGAACATAATTCACACACATATGGCTTTTCTTTTGTATGGGTGCGAAGATGAATCCTCAGACTTCCCTTTTGAGAAAATCTATTAGAACATAATTCACACATGTATGGCTTTTCTTTTGTATGGGTGCGTAGATGAATCCTCAGACTTCCCTTTTCAGAATATCCTTTAGAACATACTTCACACACGTATGGCTTTTCTTTTGTATGGGTGAGAAGATGTGTCCTCAGATTTCCCTTTACAGAAAATTCTTTAGAACATACTTCACACACGTATGGCTTTTCTTTTGTATGGGTGCGAAGATGAATCCTCAGTTTTCCCTTTTCAGAAAATCTTTTAGAACATAATTCACACACGTACGGCTTTTCTTTTGTATGGGTGCGTAGATGAATCTTCAGACTTTCCTTTACGGAAAATCCTTTAGAACATACTTCACACACGTATGGCTTTTCTTTTGTATGGGTGAGAAGATGTCGCTTTAGATGAATCTTTTGGTGAAATTCTTTAGAACATAATTCACACACATATGGCTTTTCTTTTGTATGGGTGTGTAGATGTCTCCTCAAATGTCCCTTTTGGGAAAATCCTTTAGAACATACTTCACACACATATGGCTTTTCTTTTGTGTGGGTGCGTAGATGTCGGTTTAGATGACCCTTGTGGGTAAATTCTTTAGAACATAATTCACACACATATGGCTTTTCTTTTGTATGGGTGCGAAGATGAATCCTCAGACTTCCCTTTACGGAAAATCCTTTAGAACATACTTCACACACGTATGGCTTTTCTTTTGTATGGGTGAGAAGATGTCGCTTTAGATGAATCTTTTGGTGAAATTCTTTAGAACATACTTCACACACGTATGGCTTTTCTTTCGTATGGGTGCGTAGATGCCCCTTTAGATGTTGCTTTTGGGAAAATTTTTTAGAACATACTTCACACACATATGGCTTTTCTTTTGTATGGGTGCGTAGATGAATCCTCAGACTTCCCTTTTCAGAATATCCTTTAGAACATAATTCACACACATATGGCTTTTCTTTTTTATGGGTGTGTAGATGTCTCCTCAAATGTCCCTCTTCGGAAAATCCTTTGGAACATACTTCACACATGTATGGTTTTTCTTTTGTATGAATGCGTTGGTGAAGATTTAGATAACTTTTTGGGGAAAATTCTTTAGAACATACTTCAGACATGTTTGTTTGCGGCTTACTGATAACCATGAAGCTAGAGAAGACCATCTATCTTCATGCTGATAACATATAAGGCAGTGCTGCCAGATATTCGAAAGACAATTTCCCCAAAATGTTTTCAAATTTCCCCAAATCAAGGGTTTTTTCCAAAGAAATCCCCAACTCAATTTATGCTAAAAATGTACATTAAAAAAAAAAAAAAATTAAAGAATATTTGATAAATTTAAGCTCACATTTTTCCCTGAATGGAAGCTATTTAAAAAGAAAAGAAAAAAAAAAATCTCCATTTGCTAAGGAAAAAAAAAAAAAAAAAATTCAACACACTACTTTTTTGAAAATTCTAAATCTGTGCAACTTTCTGGGTGTAGTTTCCTCCCGTCTAATCATTTGTACTTATTCCATATGCATATATAAATATAGTTTTGTGGAACATAAAATGCCAGAAAGACAAGAAACCCAAGAGCATCAAAATAAATATTTCATACAAAGATCAAGCAAAGCATCCTAATTTGGACTGGTTCAGCTTAATTTAAGCTTGATTATTTAAGAATTTAAACCGCAATCAATACGTTTCACGATTGATTTTAGCATTCACGAGTTTAGCATTCACGAATGCTTACTACACCAGACCTCACATGATCCAAATAATTCCTGAAATCAGGGAATACAAAAGGCAAAAATCAGAATAAGTTTAATGTTTAATTAAAAGGTTGTCAATGTTGCTTTCCGATTTCAGAAATAAAATCCAGAATCAACGCATTATCATCTGATATATTTGATTTTTTTTTTGTGGGATTTTAAGTAATTGCCAATTTTAAAGAAAATCCCCATATTTACCCCAAAATTTTTCATTTCCACAAACTGCTCCCCACGAAATTTCTGTCCCCAAATATTTCCCCCGAAGCTTCAGAAATCCCTAAAAATGGGGGAAAATCCCAATGTCTGGCGACACTCATATAAGGTGTATTCACATGACGTCACAGCATCATATGTGCTCATAGTGGCGCTTTTTGTAAACTGATTTTGTATAAACTATAGATATAGTAATAAGACATAGATTGATCAGCGAGAGGGAAAAAGTAATACCTTTTTTTTTTTTGGGAAAAGTCACTCTAATGGCTGCTTTTCCCCGAGTAAATCACACACAGGAATACACACGGATATTTAAGTAAATAAAATTTATGAATATTTTTTTTTTTTTTTTTTTTTTTTAAATATTCAAAGTAACAAAAGTATTCGTAACAAATGTACTACAAAAATTGAATGGAGTCTTTTTGATAAGTAAATAAATTATTTTTATTTTATTATTTGTTTTTCAGCTGAACATTATTTAAATATAGAACTTTTTTTGCTTTTTTTTGCTTTTTTTTTTTTTTTTTTTTTTTTTTAAGATAATTCACTATAGAGTAAAAATCCACATACTAAAAAGTAAGAAATATAAATATTTCTTAAAAATACTAATTTCAGACGAAATTGTTATGTAAAATATAGTGTTTGAAAAAAAGTAGTTGCCAGAAACCATTTATTCATTTTAATCCTTAATATTTTTAATTAAAATTTTAGTTTTACTGCTTTGGACAACTTAGTAAGAAAAATTCTTTTGCAGTCCTTTATGCTAAAACATTCTTAAGTCATATATGGCTTAATTAAATTTCATGCATTCCTCATTATTCGGAAATGGCTGCATGTGTAATTAAGAAGAAGATTTAGAAAATCAAATTATTTGTTGATGAATTTGTTAACACAGATTACGAAAGCAGAAATCTGGTAAAATAAAAGGCATGAAGAAATTTGAATAAATAAAGTAAAGTGTTTAAACCCACCAGATAAAATTCAAGCAGCGAGAACCTTTTGTTACAATCTCAATTAAGTAATATTTTAATTAATGTTGAAATTTAGAAAAACTATTTGATAATCAGCGTAAAAAATTACACTAATTACAACTTACATTCAGAATGTGTTTAGATTTTCGCTATATCAAAGAAATTCCACAATCTTCATAACTGTTGAACATTAAAAAGAAAATATTTTAAAATTTGCATTTTTAATTACTGATACCTGTAAAACTATAATTAATTCTCTAATTATAAAGACTACTTTCACAAGATAATTATACTATTCGTTGTATAATTTTTTTTTAAATTAAATTTAAAATTAGTTGAAATCGCTGTAGTATAAAATTGTTGTGTTATATTTCCAGCATAATAAAATTTCTAGAAAAAAATGAGCTTTTATTAAATTTGAAATAAGAAAAATTGCTATAGTTGTAAATATTTTATATATATAATTTAGATTACTTTTTAACTTAAAAAAATGTATACAGGGTGACTCAAAAGTCAACGTACAAACTTTTATAGGTGGTAGGGCACTTCATAAACATTGATAATTGTACAAGAACTTATGGCCACAAATGTCATTTTACGCCTTTTACGACTGGTTATTTTTTGCTACTATGTACTACTAACTCCGCCTATTGTGTAAATTTTAAAAACTTGTATGCTTTATTTTTCCCCAAAATTATACACTGAGAAAAAATTCTGTAACTGACATCTAGAATCTAAATTGTGGCTCTAGAAAAAAATGTTTCATGTCATCCTTATAAATTCTAGTCCCCTTGGAAAGCGAGTTCTAGTAACCCCTATTAGAATTCAAGAGCGTTTGCCTATATTATCGAGGGCAAAGTTATTTAAAAATCTCTGCAAATAAATGCGAACACAAGAGGTGAGTTTAAGCATTCATAATCTTGGTTTATGACCTAATTCTAGAAAATCAAGCGAGAATTTCTCGCAATACAAAAGATTCAGAATATTTAGAATATTCAGAATATTGATTCACCACCTAGATATGTGTATACTAGAAATTCTCGGTCATTTCGTCTATTCAGTTTATTGACGTGCCTTATGGGCATAGCTCGGAAATCTATATTTCTAGTTTGGGGATTTAGAAAATGACGACATTTTCATTCTAGATGGAAATGGTATTTATTTTTACTTTCTCTTACCCATAAGGTAGAGAAAGTATTGTTTTAGGGTCAAATTTTCGAAAGTTAGTTTTATTTATATTTGCACGTTTTGAGGTCCCCTGAATCCAAAAATCATGTTCTTAGCGAATGGTCTGTGTGTCTGTCTGTCTCTCTGTGTGTGTGTGTGTTGTCAGCATAGCTCAAGAACAAATAGTAGCAGAAAGTCCAAACTTAGTATTCTAAATGTGTATGATATAGAGGTGCTACACTAAGCTTTTCACTGAGATGAAGCAAATTGTTCGTGTACAGGGATGCCCAAGAGAACTCAAATACATTACGTTTAGGGGGAAAGTTCGGGTAAGTAGAGTTTAACATCTATACACTGCACTAAACCAAATGAAGCGAATATATATTTTTTATATGCGTAAAAGCATGTCTCATGTAGAATATGGTTCGGGAAATCATTCACTGTTCGTTTACAGGACTACACAAAAGAACTAGATAAAAATGCAATAATAGTTGCAAACTGATGGAATCGTATTTCAGGCTGGGCTATGTATTATTACAATAGGATTATATTTAAGTGCACTATGTGGTCTGTATATAATCTTTGAAAGATATACAAGTCTTCAAATATTTAAGCGATAATATTCTTTTTTTTTTTGTTAGTGGATGTGCATTACTAATAGTATTTTACTATTTCCAGGAAAGTTATTTCGGGAATTAAATGAATTCCTCATAGAGATATGGTAATTAATGTATGTTTTAAAGCTAAATGTATATGGCTTGTTTTTTGTATATTTACCTGTTTTGAGACTCCCTGATTACCGTAGTCAAGTTTTTTAACGTTTGATCTTTGTCTGTTTCTCTTAGAGCGACTGAAAAACGAATAATTTTAGGAGATCCAAATGTTGTATTTCGAAGTTAACATAAGTTTGTTGCTGGAAAAGTTTAATCTAGATCGATAAGTTTCAAGGAATGTTGCGTGTGAAAGTTGCCCGAATAATTTTAAGTGAACTTTAATTTTAATAGCATATTTAAATTCTATATAAATATAGGTGTAGTAATGAAACGGGGATTGAGGGGTGCGGCAGCCGCTCACACAGAACTAACTACCATATAAAACTCTCCCGAAGCCTAATTTGAATTGTTCTAACATAGATGTACATAACAGTACTCGTTATCTTATCTCTTAATCTACAACCTGTATTTATAGTATTAAATTTCAGGGTAAGAGAAAGTCGTGTGTGTGACACACCAGATTATTTTTCTCAATGTACGCAATGTTCGTAATAATGCAATCATTGCCATAAAATACATCGATAATAAACAAAATTTATTACTTTCTTCTATATTCAATAGAAGAAAGTATTGGATTCGTAAAAATATTCGACCTCGGGTTTTTGATGGATTTACACGTTTTTGAGAGCTGTAGAACAAGATTTGACCATTTTTAGAAAATGTCTGTCTATCTGTTTGTCTGTCTGTCTGTCTATCATTCTGTCTGTGTGTGTGTGACAAAATTTTTTGGCAACTATATCTCAGGAACTACTGCACAGAATTTCATACAAATTGGTATGTAGTTGCCCCTTGACATAAATTAGTGCCTATCAACTTTTGGTAAAAATTGTCTTACAGGTTGCGTTGCCATCCAGTTTTTTTGAAATTTTTAACATGGTGATATAGAACACAATTTTGTATAAATGTGCATAAAGAGAATTATTTTTTAGTAATCATTATGAAATTTCCAAGAATTATTTATAATAGAGATAGTCAACTGGGAAATTTTTTTTTCTGTGTAAGAGCCTCGCCACCCTCCTTGGGAGGGAAGTCTCCCCTCGAGTGGAGTAAATTTTCAAGATGGGTATCTTTCGAAAGGTCTCGTCAATACCTTTAAAACGTATGGTTGAACTATAAATCTGTGATAATTTGAAACAAAGCTATCGATTTTTTTTTTCCTTTTAACGAAAAAAATTCGTATTTTTTTATTTTATTTTATTTTTTAATGAAATTTAACCGAACTTGGTATTTAGTTGGCTGGGGCTGATTAGATTTGGGGATCAATCGCTCAACAGGCGGCGCTCTGATCGTATTTTTTTTAAATTTTTAACATGGCAGTATAGGACAAAATTTCATATAAATGTACATAACGAGAGATATTCTTAACCTGTGATCGTAAAATTAATATAAATTACTGATAATAGTAATACTTAATTAGGGGAAAAGTTTGTGCATATGGGGGCATCGCTTCCCCCCCCCCCTCTGAAGGGAAGTACCCCGGAGGGGGGGGGGGTTTAAATTTTCAAGATGGGCATCTTTCGAAAGGTCTCGTTAATACCTTTAAAACGAATGGCTGAACTATAAATATGTAATAATTTAAAACACTGTTATCGATTTTTTTTTTTTTTTTTTTTTTTTAACGAAAAAAAAACTTCGTAATTTTTTTTTTAATGAAATTTAACCAAACTTGGTATTTAGTTGGCCCCTGACATAAACTGGGGCTGATTAGATTTGGGGATTAATCGCTCAACAGGAGGCGCTGTGATCGTATTTTTTATGTATGAGAAGTATCTCATATCTTATGTAGATCTCAGTATGAGAAAATTTTGTATAAATGTATATAATGTGAGTTATTCTTAACCTGTGATTGTAAAATTAATATAAATTATTGATAATAGTAGTAATTAATTAGGAAAAAATTTTTTTGCATGTGGGGACATCGCTTCCCTCCCCCTGGGGGCAGTACCCCGGGGGGGGGGGGGGTTAAATTTTCAAGATGGGTATCTTTCGAAAGGTCTCGTCGATACCTTTAAAACGAATGGTTGAACTATAAATATGTTAAAACAAAGTTATCGATTTTTTTTTACTTTTAACGAAAAAAAACTTGGGGACAAAAAACCTTTTTTTTTTTCTTTTTAATATTGTTACTGAGTGAATTTGTATAGGAAAATATGAAAGAAAGTCCTGTGTTGGCCACAACATACTAGTTTTTTATGTAAACATTAGCATGTAAAAACTTTAAAAAAAAAAAAAAAAAAAAAAAAAAAAAAAAAAAAAACATTAGAGAGCCACACTCTTATTCACGCAAAATCACCCGATTCTTAAAGTGTAAAAATAACGTAAGCGGTTCTGGGTTCCTGGACATTTTTCAATCCGTAACAACACACTGAGGAAAAAAATATACCACCTTCATCTAGAACGAATAAGTGGTCATTTTTTAAATCCGTAAGCTAGAAATACTGATTTCCGAGCTATGCGTATAAGGCACGCCAATAAACTGAATAGACGAAATGATAGTGAATTTCTAGTCTATACATTTCTAGATGGTGAAACAGTATTATGTGTCCTTTGTATTGCGAGAAATTTTTGCTTGATTTTCTAGAATTGGATTTTACACCAAGGTTATAGTTGCTAAAACTCGCTTCTTGTAATCGCATTTATTTGCAGAGCTTTTTAAATAAATTTGACCTCGATAATATAGGCAAACGCTCTAGAATTCTAATCGGGGTTTCTGGAACTCGCTTTCGAAGAGGATTAGAATTTATGAGTATGACTTGGAACTATTTTTTCTAGAGCCACAATTTAGATTCTAGATATCAGTCACAGAATTTTTTCTAAGTGCAGTGAGTTCTTTATTAACCAAAGATTATAAATGGCCGTTGGCTAGGTTGATGGCCCAAAATTTGGCAAACCGTTGGCCCATATGCAGTATTTTACTTTAGCAATACATTTGATATTTATTTTTTGCTAATTTTATACTTTCTTCTGAATAATCAACGTATTCGATTACATTTTCATGAGCGTAATAAAATTATAAATGTCCTATGAAGTTGCGCAATGGTTAGAAATGAAGTGTTATATGCAAATTTAACACATAAATTATTGTTGGACTCATAACGTTGTTCATTATGGTGGGCTAACCATACCTATCCCAACAAATAAAATGTCGACCGACGGGATTAAAAAAATTTAAAAAAAATCAAAGCAGTGTTTGGGGACTGACGATAGAAGTGAAAACTATGCAACTTGTGAATTGTATCGTCGAGCTATTAGATTATTATTTTCGAATTATTTTTGGTTTGTAAAGAAGTGTTTATGATCTGTATTATGTGATCCGGCACAATATTTGTAGCTACCCATATTAAATGAACTAAGCCTTATATTAGGTAAAAATATTGATTACTTATGAAATTATTTTAATTAGTAGCTGAGATACAAAAGAAAACCCATTCAGGACGCCTCAAAACGTGTAAATCAGGGGAAATCTTGAATTCCACTTTCGATAATATAAAAGAACTTTAAAATATCTTTCGAATGATGCATTAAAAATAATTTAATCATAATTAGAATTTGAAATATTGAAATTTAAAAATATTACAGCGCCATCTGGCGGTAGAAATTTCTGTAAGCTACTGTTCGATTCCAACTGAACAAAGCTTTCAAATGATGTATTACTTATGAAATTATTTTAATTAATAACTGAGATACAAAAGAAAACCCATTCAGGACACCTCAAAACGCGTAAATCAGGTGAAATCTCGAATTCCACTTTCGATAATATAAAAGTATTTTGAAATATCTTTCGAATGATACATTAAAAATAAATTAATCATAATTAGAATTTGAAATACGCGTATTGGAATAAAATTTAATTTCCAATCAAAATGTAAATTTTTTCCAAAATCGATGAAATTTGAACTGGAACTATCCCCTGTGCTGTTAATGGCGCACAGAAAGTTTGAAATAATTTAGAAGAAAATTGAAGCATTTTGAAATTTGCAATTTTTATTCCTAGTAGAAAAACCACGTGATATCAATTAGTAAAACATATGTTTCTTTTGGACTAGACGGGGTGAAGGGTTGTCATGGTAACGGCAACGAACGCCTGCAGAATTTCAAAGCGTTCGGTGGCGATGATGCGAGTTCCATGATTTTTGTTCACCCAAAAAGTGCTCAACGCGCCTAAAAAAGTTTTCACTTAAAAAAAAAAAAAAAAAAAAAAAAGAGATCTTGGGTCAACTGCAACCATCTCAACTAACGAAATTCCAACCGTGCGAACGATCAGCTGCTGATGGGACATCGACTAATGTTTGTAGGGCATAATATAAAACTTGGGTTGCCACAGGAAAAATTTAAGAATATCACTATTTTGATAAAGAATTTTTTATTACATTTTTCTAAGATTAGATAAAACAAAAATTACTCATTGTAAATATCGATGTCCAAAATAGTTACCGGTATTCAATAAAGTTAGTTATTAAAATTTCGTTTTCCCTTAAAAAAGAATTAGAGTTGAATAACTCTGATATAACTATAACTCTCAAATACATTATATATATAACTCTGGAGGGAAATCAAAAAACTTAATATTTTTCCAGCTACTAATGTCTCATGGGGAAGTGCATTAAGTTCTTTGAAGTTTAAATCGGTCAAATTTTTTGCCCTATCTTATTCTTTACTACACTGTAAAAAATATGCCCTGTTTGCTGCCAGAAATTCTCTCTAATTTGAGAAAATAAGTTCTAACAACGTAATTTTTTCGTAAATTACGCGAATCTTATCAAATTACAGAGAATTTCTGGCAGCAAATAGGATATATTTTTTAGCTACGCCCGCTTCGCTGATCACAAAATTTAAACGAATTTTCAAAAAAATTGAATCAACATTTATTTTTTGTATCACATTACATAACATAGTACAAATTAAATTAAATTAACTATTTCTTCCGTTTCGCATTCGTTTTGAAACAATGCTCTTTTATATGAAGTGACTGTTTCTCAAGAAGGACCAACAATCGTTTACAAATTCAATGGTTTATGTATGAGAAATAAGTACGCTGTAATTTAAAAATTGCAGCTCTTAGAATTTTAAAACTGATAATTTTTAAAAAGTTATTTATTATTCTTTAATTCTAGACTGTTTTTACTTTCTCTTACCCATAGGGTCGAGAAAGTATTGTTTTACGGTCAAATTTTTTAACGTGAGTTTTTGTTATATTTACATGTTCTGAGGTCCCCTGAATACGAAAATAATGTTTTTAGTGAATGCTCTGCGGGTCTGTTATCAGCATAACTCAAGAACAGATAGTAACAGAAATTCCAAACTCAGTATTCTAAATGTATATAATATAGGGATACTACAGTAAGCTTTTCGTTAAGATGAAGCCAATGGTTCGTGTACAGGGACACACAAATTATTCAAATACATTACGTCTATGGGGGAAATTGCAGGTAATTAGAGTTTAACATGTATTGACTGCACTAAACCAAATGAAACGAATATGTATTTCGTGTAATAGAGGTAGTCAACTGGGAAAAAAAATTTGTGTATGTAGGAGCCTCGGGGGGGGGGGGAAGTCCCCCCTCGAGGTGAGTAAATTTTCATATGGGCTATCTTTCAAAAGAGCTCGCCAATACCTTTAAAACGAATGGTTGAACCATCAATCTGCGATAATTTAAAATAAAGTTACCGATTTTTTTTTCATAAAAAAAAAAAAAAGTGTAATATTCAGAATAAATTCAACTTTTTTTTTTTTTTTTTTTTTTTTGGATATTTAGTGTTATACTACTTTTCTAATATGGAAACCGTGTGCATTATCATGGAAGATAATTTCTTAGCTAAGTGAATTTGTATAGGAAAATATAGAAGAAAGTCGTGTGGTGGCCACAACACACTAGTTATTTGTTGTTAGTGGATGTGCTTTACTAATAATATTTTACCATTTTCAGGAAAGCTCTTTGGGAGTTGAAGAGATTTTTTCCTCATAGAGATATGGTAATTAATGTATGCTTTATACTAAATGTTCATCGCTTCTTTTTTGTACATTAATGATACGGGGGGTGGAAGGGACGGTAGTCCCCCTCACACAGAACTAATTATCATATAAAACTCTTCCTAAGCCTAATTTGAATTGTTTAACATAGGTTTACATAACAGTACTTGTTATCTTACCTCTTAATCTCCAACCTGTATTTATAGTATTAAATTTCAGGGTAAGAGGAAGTAGTGTGAGTGACACACCAGATTATTTGTTTAATATTAGACTCTTATTTTAAGATAAAGCAATCAAATGATATCGCATTACGAAAATTTGCAACATAATGTCTTTAAATCTAATAACTTGATGTATAGAGTGTCCTCACAAAAATTAACAGTTTTTACAGCTCTTTTAAAAAAGTATAAAATCTGTGCAGTATCTTTTAAAAAATTCATCAGTTTTTGCTAAAAAAATTAGCCGACTTTCATTAAAACCAGTTAATTAATATCGAGTTGTGAAACATTTCAACGTAATATCTTTAAATCTAATAACTTGATGTATATAGTGTCCTCCCAAAAAATGAACAGTTTTTAGAGCTCTTTTAAAAAAGTATAACATCTATGCAGTATCCTTTAAAAACATTTATCAGTTTCTCTATATATTAAAAAAAAGTTACTCTCATTGGCGTCAAAATTTTTTGTCTGCGACCGCATCTTCTAACGGAGGGCAGGGTCCATCGCGTCATGAGAGGTATCAATGTATTCGGAGTACTCCAAGGAAGACATTTCAGCCGCTTAGAAAATTTATCATTTTAATTAAAGAAGTTATCAACTAAAAAAGACAAGTTTATGAAGATACTCTACTTGCCATTTTGAAAAAGGTTTCTCCCAGTGACGTTGTTCTTCTGTCATGAAGTCATTTTACACGAGAAAATTAAAATATGATCGATCATTGTACTTAGGTAGGTAGGTTGGCTGTATTTAATGTCGCACCAGCACCTATGGGTAATTGGCGACGGTCTGGTACGCACTCCTAGAGATGTTCCGAAGACATGTCATCACAATTTTGAACCTTTACGGAGGGTATCCCCTCCACTTTGGTGATCCACAGAGGCATAGTGGGGATGGGAACATGGAGGACTTTGCGACCACGAAAGATTTTATGTGCACCAGCCACCGTTAGTGTACACGACGGTCTTTGGCCGGGTCAAGTATCGAAACAGCAATCTTCCAATTACGTGCTCAGCGCTTTACCGACTAGGGTACTGCGGCCCGAAACCATGGATGTAAAAAACAAAAAAAAGTAAATAAATAAATAAATATCAACTTTTTTTCTCTACTTTTAGAACATTAATCTTCTTACACGGGAAAATTAAAATATGATCCATGGTTGTAGGTAGGTAGATAATTAGGTAAGTTGTGATTGACGTCGCACCATTACTGCGCTATGGATAATTGGCGACGGTCTGGGAAGCACCCCTACGGATGATCCGGAGACATGCCACCACAGTTTGGAGACATGTCACCACGAGCTCGGCGCTCTACCGACTGGGGTACTGTGGCCCGGATTTAAGGTTGTAAAAAAGAAATAAAAAGGGTCATATACTAAAACTGTAATCTCAAAATGGTCTACATATTATGATTTTCTTTCTATTTAAAAAAATATATGTATAAATATTATATATTTCAATTTGACATTGAATATGAGGATTTCCATAATAATTTTCTGCTTTTGTCTTGTAATATGCACTATTAATATTCCTTTTCACTGAAACAAAGCAGCGAATAGGCTGGCAGAGTTCTGCATGTGTTTATAAGTAAAGTGAGTCGGGGAGGAGGCTAAGCCTCCTTCGGGGGTTGGTGAGCGGAGCGAGCAGGGGGCAGAGCTCTCTAGTTTACTAAAAAAGAAAGAAAGAAAATGGCCGACTTTCATTACCAAAGTAATTAAATCTAGACCAATCACAAACAGGAGTGGTCCATCCGGATGTGTTCCGCCGACAAACTCTTTGTTTTATTTATATAGATTATTTAAAACATAGCTTTATCCGATGAATATATTATGAGCACACTTTATTATAAATATAAACACAGCTAGTAAACCATCATAAAATACTGTAATCAAACATGAAAAAATAAATAATTAATGCATGTTTTAATTTCCTTATTTAATTGCATAGGAATATTTTATAAATGTCGTAAGATAAGAAAGTTCAAACTGTTTGTTTCTGTGCTAAATAAATATTTTCATTCACTGGAACATTTTAGAATTTTCGATCGGAATTTATTTTGGATAGATGACTCTATCTATACAGGTTAATAGTTTATGTTGAACACGAGAGAAGTTGGGTAAGGACTATCACAAAAGATATTGCATTTAATATTCATAGATTTGCATTTACGTTCAGCGCACAACAAACATATTCATTTATTACGCAATACATTGAAGTTACGTAAAATATCGTTTGCTATTATTGCAAAAGTTTATGCAAGCGCTGGGAAATTAGGCCTTTAAATGAAAGTGAATGTATTGCAAAGTTTTATTACAGTAATTAAAGTGAGATGTATACATTCTATTCTTATAAATGTCATTGACATTTCTGCCATAAATTCGATTTTATATGTTTTTTTTTTTTTTTAAGCAAATAATACGTTAATGTATCATCGGTAGATAAAGGGTTAAAAGGAGTATGTTACGTAAAAAAAAAAAAAAGCTCTGCAAAAAAAAAAAAAACATAAAATATCTTATTCAAAACATTTTATTTACAAAATCATACGCATTTCACCAAAATCAAACTATTTTAAAAACAAAAGTTCGCGCAATAAACCAGTTCGTTGAAATATATCCCAATTAAAATTCGAAAATCAAGTAACACAGTGTTGCCAGATTGGGGACACTTTTATTCAACTATTACAAATAATTTTCAGAAGTGATATTTGATATACATAATAGACAATTAATCTTCGAAATAATTAGGCAACCGTTACAATTAAAACTGAGTGGTGAATATTGAATAAAAAATGTCCCCAATCTGGCGACACTGAAGTAACATCACTTATTCCTAGTGATTCGGAGAGTTATATGTCTTCCATACTATTCAGAAGAAGAACCGAGAGTTTAAAGATTTTTGTCCTTGTTCTTCTAAATATAAACTTCAAGTACTTCTCATCACATACAGATTGTTGTGCTACGGAATTGGTAAATCTCTGAGAAGAACTGTGGTTAATACTCTTCACTAATCTGCGAAGGAATCGAGTGTCGAAGGAGAAGTTAAGTGGGTGTAACGGTGCACCACTGGTACACAGTGGGTAATTGGTAATGGTCTGGGATTCATTTCTAGAAATGGTCTGGACACATGAAATCACAATTTTGTTTCAGCCATCACTAACAGGATGGCTCCCCTACTTCAGTATCATCCAGAGGTAATTTTACGGAACATGGGAACATTTCAGCCACAACGGATTTTACGTACACCAGCCACCATTATTATACACGACGTTCTTTGGACAGATCGACTATCATATTTATAATCCTTCGAGGATGAACTCGAAGCTCTGCTAACTGGACTACCACGGTAGCGATGGAACGGATGACGTGGGGGTATCTGGTAGAGATGGTATGGACTGTTACTTTTTAGTAAAATATTTCTTCAATTTACATTGCAATTAGTAATAAGTTCTAATAACCTATTATTTATGCAAAATATTTCTGTTAAGGGCTTTCTTCACTCACCGCCGCCGGAAACCGAAGCTAATGTTATTCTATGGGAAATTTTTCTTTACAAATAACTTATTAACTAATACATATTTTTAAATTCTGTTTTCACATTCGGAAAATTGCCAGCTGTTAAATTGACGGACCTTTTTTAAAAAATTATTTTTTTAATTTTTAATATTTTTTTTAAAGCCGCAAAATACGAATTTTCAATATGTGAATTTTTTTCATTTTGCAATTTCAAAAAAAAAAAAAAAAAATACATTTTTGAAAAAGGTCCGTCAATTTAACATTTGGGAATTTTCTGAATGTGAAAACAGAATTTAAAAATATGTATTATTTAATAAGTTATTTGTAAAGAAAATTTCCCCATAGAATAACATTGGCTCGGGCTTCCGACGACGGTAAGTGAAGAGGGCCGTTAAGGCTGTTAATATATATCATAATTATTTTAAGACATACAATACATAGTGGTGTCGTGCTTACAGCATAAGATTCGTGTTTTTGAGCCCAAAACTTTGGAATAGTTAATCTTCAGTTTATCTAATAGTAGAATTTCTGCTGTTTAAATGACAGACAATGTCATTACAAAATAATTGTACTCAAAGTTTTAAAAGCAACTATACGCATTTGTTTCTAATAAGCCATCATAAACTTTTCTTAACCTCAAAATTACTTCTGTTTAAAGACGAAAACAAACTATTTAAAATAATGTTGCATATCACAAGTTCTATTTTCCTTACCAAAGAATGCACAATATATAAACTGTATCGTTCAATATTGTTACATGCATCTATTAAAAAAGATGTAACATTCCAAAACAATTGTCTTTCTTGACTTTCAAAAGAACTTAAACATTCAAAATTCACAAGCGCACAATATACTTATACTCACACTTATATTTGGGAAATGCACTAATAACCTGTTTGAGAATGCATATTCAGGGCGATATAATAGGTTTTGCTTGAAATCAAAATTTTTCATTGCACTTTTTTTTATTTATAACGTGTAGGGTTTTCAAACTAAAGCAATGTCATTTAACATTAAAAAAAAAAAAGGAAAGACAAACTGCAACGTAAAGAACATACTACAGTCAGATTATAAAAATATTACATAAAATCTTATCTCACATAAAGATATTATAAACACACGTGTCATTGTAGAACTAGTATGCTGTGGCCACCACAAGACTTTCTTCTATATTTTCCTATACAAATTCACGCAGTAACAATATTAAAAAAAAAAAAAAAAAAAAAAAAAAAACAATTTTTTTTCAAAGTTTTCTTTTGTTAAAAAAAAAAAAAATCGATAACTTTGTTTTAAATTATCACATATTTATAGTTCAACCATTCGTTTTAAAGATATTGACGAGACCTTTCGAAAGATACACATCTTGAAAATTTACCCCCCCCCCCCCGGGGGTACTTTAACCTGGGGGGGGGGAAGCGATGACCGAGATTTTTTTCCTAATTAACTACTACTATTATCAATAATTCATATTAATTTCACAATCACAGGTTAAGAATAACTCCCATTATGTACATTTATACGAAATTTTGTCCCATAATGCCATGTTAAAAATTTAGAAAAAATACGATCACAGCACCACCTGTTGAGTGATTGATCCCCAAATTTAATCAGCCCCAGTTTATGTCAGGGGCCAACTAAATACCAAGTCTGGTTAAATTTCGTAAAAAAAAAAAAAAAAAAAAAAAAACGATTTTTTTTTTCTAAGTTACTTTTTGTTAAAAGTAAAAAAAATCGATAACTTTGTTTTAAATTATCACAGATTTATAGTTCAACCATTCATTTTAAAGGTATTGACGAGACCTTTCGAAAGATACCCATCTTGAAAATTTACTCCTCTCGAGGGGGGACTTCCCCCCCAGGGGGTTTCACGAGGCTCCTACGCATACAAAATTTTTTCCCCAGTTGACTACCTCTATTATAAATAATTCTTGTAAATTTCATAATGATTACTAAAAAATAATTCTCTTTATGCACATTTATACAAAATTTTGTCCTATATCACCATGTTAAAAATTTAGAAAAAGCGGGATGGCAACGCAACCTGTAAGACAATTTTTACCAAAAGTTGATAGGCATTAATTTATGTCAAGGTGCAACTACATACTAATTTGTATGAAATTCTGTGCAGTAGTTCCTGAGATACAGTTGCCACAAAATTTTGTCACACACACACACACACAGACTGACAGACAGACAGACAGACAGACAGACAGACAGACATTTTCTAAAAAGGGTCAAATCGTGTTCTACAGCTCTCAAAACGTGTAAATCCATCAAAAACCCGAGGTCGAAAATTTTTACGAATCCAATACTTTCTCTATATTACATATAGAAGAAAGTAAAAAACACAAACTTTATAAAAAAAAATCACTTTACAACACGTATAAAATTATACATTTAATTAAAATTATCAATTAAAATTACAACTTGTCAAGGTCTTTCACCCTGACCATCAGGGCATCATCAGGACAAAGCCCTTTTTTTTGTTACGTGTACAGCAACATTTGAATTAT
The DNA here is from genome assembly GCA_963930645.1 of Salticus scenicus. NCBI lineage: Eukaryota > Metazoa > Arthropoda > Arachnida > Araneae > Salticidae > Salticus > Salticus scenicus. The sequence continues at coordinate 53,395,690 of OZ005662.1, read as the reverse complement.
ATATATTATATATATATATATATATATAAGAAATTTGAACTAAAGAATTCAAGAACATATTCGCAACGTCAAGGAAGGAAAGAGTTCAGCCTTAGTCAACTTTATTTATGAAAACTCAGCTTTAACTCTTTGGGATCAAGCAGAAATTATATCCTCTCCACCTATTAGTGCAGAATTAATAGTCTCCGAAGCTATAAATATAATTAAATATAATTCAATTAATTCTAAATATGCTGCCTTCCTTACTAAAATATTTTTTAATACAACTACATATCTAATATTGTAACTCTCCTTACAATTATTTGTCGGTCTCAATGAATGTTAACAGAGAAAGTTTTTTTTTTTTTTTTTTTTAATCTGCCCTGTTTTTCATCTAAACGCTAGTACTGCCTAAAATTGCCTCTCCTTAAGGAAAATGATCTAAAAACTTCTACAGTTTCTGCAAGTTTTCCTCTACAATTCTCCATATAAGTGACTCAACTGTTGCGGTATTTGAAAGTTTTCTCCATATTTCCTATAAAAGTCTACAAATTCCCTTTACTACAGAATATAAATTGCTCCATAGAAGCATAATAAAGTTTCAACTTGATTTAAGTCTAAGAAAGACTCAACCGTCTCACAACAAGTATCTTCATGGTAACCAAGGAAAGCTCGGCTAAATTCAGTTTTTCAGACAGTTTCATCTATGGTTCATCTGTTTTCAACTGTTTCATCCATAATGACTGTAACTGTACTATGAATCTTTTTGTATATATAATTCAAATGTTGCTGTACTCGTAACAACAACAACAACAACAACAAAAAAAAAGGCTTTGTCCTGATGATGCCCTGATGGTCAGGGCGAAAGGCCTTGACAAGTTGTAATTTTAATTAAATATATCATTTTATACATGTTGTAAAGTGAATTTTTTATAAAGTTTGTGGTTTCTATAAAAATATTAAATATAGGATGAGATATGAGTAGTTTTATTAAATGCTTTTTAACTACGTATGCGCAAGCGTTAACAAAATTTTATATGCATAGCTTATTAACTAAATGTATTGAGCTACTTATATAAAAACCCAAAACAAATATCTTAAAATATATATATATATAGTATATAAATATATCATCTTTGGAATGAAATGAATTGCAGTTCATCGAGAAAAAGGCAAACTATATAAATGATTTTACCCAAATTTTTAATTTATTTCAATCGACGGTAATACGTTGATTGTAAATAAATAAATAAATAATATAAAATAAATAATACAAAAAATAAATATACGTATAAAACACCTTATCATTTTGCTATTAATTAATTAATTAATTATACTTTTGAGTGGATCTTAAATTCAGATATATTTTCGTGGGAGATTGGTTAAGTCACCACACTGCTAATCGCTTTCGAGCGTAGGAGAGTGGGTTCGATTTCCGCGCTGACCCTGGGTGTTTTTTCAATTATTCGTATTGCATTTCTATCATGCGCTATGTGTCTTTACCTGACGAAGATTAACAAGCGGGATTCAAATCAAGCCTACAAATCTGATGTATATATGTTATCAATAAATTATAATTGCATAGCACTAGTGCGACGTAAAACCCAGCTAACCAACCAACCAATAAATGATAAATTAGTACTTTCCAAAGGTATTAACTTCTTTCAGTTTTCACGGTATTTCTTAACAGGCATCAGTTTACATCAAGAATCAACGAAATGGGGTTATTTTTGTGAAATTCTACGCATTAATTTTTAATCTAGAGGTGCTACCAAATTTTGGTCACTCTCAGACAGACAGCAATTTCCTACAAATGGTCAAATCGTATTTACGAACTCTCAAAAAATCTAAATCCAACAAAAAATCGGAAATCGAAAATTTTTACAAAACTATACTGTGTGTAAAAGAAAGAACAAAAAAAAGTTTTTGATTACTTGTGTTTGCTTTAACAAAATCGATTATTGTGAAAAGAAAACACTGATATTGACTTCCTGTCTTTAATTATTAGGGACATTTTAAACTAAAGAAGTAATTTCTGAGAAAATAAGTAAAACAAAGAGGAAAACCTTCGTTGTTTAAAGTTCTATTTTATTTACTTATTTATATAAAAAATAACAAAGATTTATTATAACTTTGAAAACTTTTGAATTAGAGAGAAAGTTTAATCGTACAATCAATCTCACTTTCTGTTACCATCTTTTAAAATTTCAATCATGTTTAATGTACAAGAAGAAGATCAACTTTAAAGTTTTTAAAAAGTATATTGAATCTAATTTTTCTTCGCCTTATTGATTGCTGGAATAAATACAATTAATTTTATTTATGCGTATAATGTTATATTTGAAATACATTTTACAATGCATATACATATACAGATTTAGGCGTAAATGAGGGCTCTATTTCGAATTTAGAAGTATTTCGAATTTTAAAAGAAATAATTGATGAATTTTCTGCGGAATTTCAAGAGCAAAAAACAAAAACTAAAACAAAATAAAATAATAACAAGTAAAAAATAGATTAAAAAACATGCTATACTTCACATATGTCAGCGAATGTTTTGTCCCGAAGGGAAAAGGGAATCAGATACAAAAAAAAAAAAAAAAAAAAAAAAAAAAAAAAAATACGACGTTAGGAATCAACCTGCAAAAATTAATGTTTGAAATGCGAGGTAACGGTAGAATACCATTACGATGTTTCTTTCAAATATATGTACTCGTTTATATGAGAACAGAATGTATATTCATAGAAATATACATAATTCTTTAACAATATCAGAAATTTTTATAGTATACAAAGTTTTCAGATCAATGCAACATCATTCCTAGAAAACGCAACTTTTTACATTAGACAGAATATACTGAGAGCAGAATTTAATATCAAATAAGACATGAATATTGATAGTAAATAATTTTTTGTTTATAGCAAATAGTGGCGTAAATTTATTATTTTATTTTTGTTTGTAAATAGAAAAGACGCTTAATAAATAGAGAGCGTTTTTAATTAGAATTCTGAGAAAATAATAATATAATCTAAAATTTAAGCCGAATAAAAACATTCAGGCGACAGTGGACTTTAAAAATCGCTAATTGGACTAAAATTCAATTTTTCAGTTTTACTAAAACATGAAACTACACGATTGTTGTAATGTGTGACAAAAAGAGTTTTTAAACATCCATTATTTTATGCTCAGATGTAAGTCTTTATATTTGTAAACAAATACTGAATCTGTCGTAAAAAAGAAAAAAAAAGTTTAAATAAACATCATTTTCTCAAAGCTAATTTTTACGTCGCTTCAAGTTTTAAATGTTATATGCGTTTTATTTTTAGTTGAATTTTCCCAAAATTCCATTAGATGGTTTTTTGTATATCTTAGCACAAAACTTAATTACAGTTTCCCTCTTCGTGTTTTATAAACTTTAAAATTTTCAAGTTAAGTGCAGTAAAGCGTTTTTTTTTTTTTTTTTTTTTTTTTTTTAAATAAATAAATAAGTAATAATAAAATAATAATAATAATAAAAATAAATAAATAAATAAATAAATAAATAATAATAATAATAATAATAATAATAATAATAAAAAAACAGTTTAAACATCATTTTCTCAAAACTGATTTTTACGTCGCTTCAAGTTTTAAATGTTCCACGCATTTTATTTTTAGTTGAATATTCACAAAATTCCATTTAATGTTTTTTTTTTTTTTCTGTATGTCTTAGCACAAAAATTAATTACAATGTTTCTCTTCGTGTTTTATAAACTTTAAATTTTTCAAGTGCAATAAAGCAGTTTTTTTTTTTTTTTTTTTTTTTTTTGGAAATAAATATATATTTATAATAAAAAAAAAAAAAACAATAAATAAATAATAATAGTTAAAAAAAAAAAAAATCCGCGAAGTTCCGATTGTAAAAAAAAAAGAAAAAAAAAAAAAAAATGTACTAACTTACGCTAAAATTATCGAAAGTTCTCTGGTAAGAAAATTTGGAAGTCAAAAATTAATTCGCAAGGAGCATTTTTGAAATTTATCGGACCTCAAAATGTGTAAATATAACAAAAACTCAGTTTAGAAAATTTGACCCAAAAACAATATTTTCTGTACCTTATGGGTAAGAGAAAGTAAAAATTATGGGTCTAATAGTTTTACAAAAGGAACACATAGAAAGAACTTATCCTAAAAATTTCAACAAAATTAAAAATGTCAATTATCCAAACCTGCCGAATTTGGCCGATTAAAAAAAAAAAAAAAAAAAAAAAACTCGTTCTTAATGCTCGGACATTCAAGTTCAGTCACTCCAGATATTTTCCCTTATTTTTTTTTTTTTTTCGCATAAGTATTGTGGGCACAGATTAAGTATAAGACAACCTTGGGGACTTTTATTTATTCATTTATTTATTTTCTTTTGCCGCATTTTAGCGATGAATTATAATGTCTATCTTAATTGCGTATCTAAAGCTTAGTTAAAATTCAATTGCAAGATTTGTACCGGACAAACAAACCAATATACAAACAAACAAGAATAGAAGTTAATAAAAACATGGTAAAATACGAACTCTTAGTACTTTTTAATATATATATGTAAAGCAGCTTGAAGGCCTAGTTCTCATACTTTTCCAGACAGTACAGCTTTAGTATAGAACCATCGTGCTTACTTCTAAATTTTTTTCACCATGTTGGCGATGTCTTTTTATTTATTTTTGCATAATTTTTAGTTAAAAGTAAACTATACACTTATTTTGATTATACATTTGATTATTGAGTTTTTTAGTCAATTTATGGCAATAGTTCATCTTCTGCTTATATCTTTAAAGTATAGCTATGTTTAAAATAACGCTTGTAAAGATTGTAAAGGTACAACTTTTAAAAATACATTTTTCTATAAAATGATCTTACACTGTAAAAAATAACTCCTATTTGCTGCGAGAAATTCTCTGTAATTTGATAAAACACGTTCTGACAACGTAATTTTTTCGTAAATTACGCGATTTTCTCAAATTACAGAGAATATCTGGCAGAAATAAGACAAATTTTTTACAGTGTATCAGATAAATGTTATCCTTCTTCTGATTAGCTCATTAATCTGAGTTCACGTGCTTAAACATTGTCCATATATAAATATTTATATTTTTTATTCACGCGTATTTTATTATTTATGTCATTATCGTATCGTTTCGAAAAAATTTAATCGAAGTGGTCTACATTAGAGTAAGCTGACCAAATGTCCCTATTTTCTGAGGACAGTCTTTTTTTTGAAGGCGTTTTTATATGTTTTAAAAGGTTGTAGAAAGTAAATTACTTATCATTGATATTTATTTTTAGTCCTTATTTATTAAAAACATCCAAAATTGAATAATTGTAGCAATTTCTGTTATAAAAGTACTCTAATCTGGCCACTATACGATAGAGAAATACAGTGGAACCTGTCTAAAGTGACTACCCTAGGGACCGGCTAAAATGGTCACTATACGCAGGTGGTCACTTTATAAAGTCTCTTTAAAATTGGAAAATGGTCACTTTAGTCAGGTGGTCACTTTGCCAAGGTGGTCACTTTTACAGGTTCCACTGTATTTATAAATAGATATCCGTTATTCTAAAGAGAAAGATTTATGCTTATTTTCGTCATAAATATTCCTATCTTAAAATCAAAGAGATAACCTTTATTTAGTGTACATTTATTGCTACAAATGGAATATTTCAAGCGAGAATAAAAATTTCAATGCGTGGCTTGTGAATTGTATTTTTTTTTTTTTTTTTTTTTTGAATTTACATTTCGAGCAATTTAAACTGTCAGTTGTATTGCTTAAATAGGTTTCATGTAAAGTTAAACAGTGATTTTATTTTTCTGTGATTAAGAATGCATTATGGAAATTTACAACAGCAATTTGTTTCATTGTTGTTTCGAAACGAATAGCTCAATGAATATTTAAAGTGGAAAAAAAAAAAAAAAGTTCTATAGGTTACAAAATTTTAGTAATTTCTATGTATGAAGTACATGAAAGCAGTTATTTCAGTTTATTTATTGCACATATAATAAATTATTTTAGTGAAACTTTAAAAAAGCTTTATAGCAGGCGTCCTTAAATGAGGTTTAACTTTTTTTGGAGACGAAGGGTTGTTTTTTCAGGTCGGCTGGCTACCCTATGCAATATGTATCGGTACAACTATAGTATCTCCCCACATCTGAATTTGGCGATTATTCTTTGGCGCCGATTTGAACAATAACGATATCGTTCTGGAATGTTTGCGATATAATATGGCAGCCTGTACGCTGTTTATTTTGGATTTATGATTTTATGATTTATAATTTAGCTTATGATTTTATCATTTATGATTTTTAGATTTATGATTTAGCCATAATGGCCAAAAATAAATCGCCAAATTCAGCTGTGGAGAAATACTATAGTTGTTCCTATGGATCATTTGAGGCAAAATCATTATAAAGGAAAAATAAGAAATAAAAAATTCTGTCAAAGACAGAATTTAGTTTAGTACGGAGGACTATTAACTTCAATCTGTAAAATTTTTATTTTTATTTTTTAATTTTTAATTTTTAATTTTTTAAAATCTTTTTTGACGGTAAAACTGGGCCAGCCATGTACTTTTTAAAATGATTTAAATGAATTAAAATGAAGTGTTGCTACCTAAATTTCATAATTTAGTTAAATTTTAAAAAATCTAATTGTCATATCGAAAAACTGTTGGCACCCCTGGTTTCAGAAAATCGCCCCTTTCACTGAGTACCGAATTTGTAACGATAGGAGTCATATTTTGAATTTGTTCTGGTGTTACACAAAACTGGTCTACAAAATCTGAAGACGACGTTTTTACTCAGATTGAAACAAATAGTCCTCTTAGTTAAAAAAAAAAAAAAAAAAAACTGACGTTTTTGTGCAAAACAGACATGTTTAAAAATATACATGTAATGCAATAACAAAATTTTTTTAAATACTGTTATGGAATTATTAAAAAGAAATAGCACACATTGATACCTACATGCAAAATTCTTTTTTAGTAAATATTTTTATAAATCTTAATTATATAAGTTTTTTTTACAGAAGTATCGAAATTGATTTATTACTTCTATTAACTGACTACCATACCTAATGAAAAAAAATTGTATTTGGTTAAAAATTCCGCTATCGCGTTTCCGCTTGATTTACATGTTTTAAGGTCTCCTAAATCCTTTGGAACACATTACTTGGTTACTACAGGAAAATTGATAGATGTCCTGATTATTTAGGATAGTTATAGATCTAGGAAATAAGTGTTTAAAAAAATGGCTCTAACATTTTTTTTTTTTTTAACTCGCTATGCAAATTTTCTTTTATATATCTTTCCAAAGTATGTATCACTTCGCTCTCACAGAAAAATTATTAGGTGTATTATTTTTTAAATCAATTTTTTTTCTTCTGGCTACACTATTTCGAAAAAGAGTATATAATATGTGCTCAGTTGTGGATAATGGAAGTCACGTGGTTGTTATACACCAAATTTTATTTTATTTTATTTTATTTATTTATTTTTATATCATGAATTATTTGATAGGATATTAGTACTAATTGGCGATAGCTATATATTTACAGCTGTAAAAATTAATATGTCAAAGATAATACAAAATGGTAATATGAAATGGTACTGAAGAATTACAAAAATTAATTTTATTCACACGGGACATTGGTCTGCACGGTAATGATTAGTTTTCTTTTAATTTTTCATGGCCGACGCATAGCTAAAACCTTTTACACTTTTTAGTTTCTTCTTCAGTTTTAGCACTTTTTAAGACTAAGTTCATATGCTTTATCAATAAGAAAATTATTAATTTGAACCAGTATGATCTCACGAGCTATACTGATATATTTATCCTGGGCAGTTGAGGGGTTAATTTTGTCATGAAAGATTTTGAAAAAATTATATATATTTTTTATTCGAAAGGTTTGGAAAACATAATATGCTATATTTATAATATATGCTATATGCTATATTTATGTCTTCTTTGAAATATGTATTTATGAAAATCACATTTTTTACTTTCCCTTACCCATAGGGTCGAGAAAGTATTGTTCTAGGGTCAACTTTTCGAACGTAAGTTTTTAATATATTTACATGTTCTGAGGTCCCCTGAATACGAAAATCATGTTTTTAGCGAATGGTATGTGTGTCTGTCTATCTGTGTGTGTGTTATCAGCATATCTCAAGGACAAATAGTAACAGAAATTCCAAACTCGGTATTCTAAAGGTGTATCATATAGGGATGCTACAGTAAGCTTTTCGTTGAGATGAAGCCAATGGTTCGTGTACAGGGACACTCAAAAATATTCAAATACATTACGTCTGCGGGGGGAAATTGCAGGTAAATAGAGTTTAACATCTATCATCTGCACTGAACCAAATGAATGGAATATATATTTTTTGTAATAGAGGTAGTCAACTGGGATTTTTTTTTTTTGTGTGTGTGTATGTAGGAGCTCCGCCTCCCTTCCTGGGTGTGGGGGGGGAGGGAAGTCCCCCCTCGAGGGGAGTAAATTTTCATGATGGATATCTTTCAAAAGAGCTCGCCAATACCATTAAAACGAATGGTTGAATCATCGATCTGTGATAATTTAAAATAAAGTTATCAATTTTTTTTTTCATTTTTAGAATAATAATAATAATAATAATAATAATAATGTAATATTAATATTTAGCTTTTTTTTTTTTTTTTTTTTTTTTTGCTTTTTTTATATTTAGTGTTATACTACTTTTCTAATATGGAAATCGTCTTCATTATCATAAAATGTAATTTTTTAAAGTAATAATTTAAATAAATTATTTTTTAAAAAGATAATTATTTTTTAATAATCGAATTAAATTCTATATAAATGTAGGTGCATTAATGAAACGGGGGGTTGAGGGGGGCGGTAGCCCCCTCACACAGAACTAATTATCATATGAAACTCTTCCGGAAGTAATTTGAATTGTTTCACACAGGTTTACATAACAGTACTCGTTATCTTACCTCTTAATCTGCAACCTGTATTTATAGCATTAAATTTCAGGGTAAGAGAAAGTCGTGTGAGTGACACACGAAATTATTATGATTAATAATTTTAATTCATAATTTTATTATTCAATAACATTCTACAGTACACATCTTAAGATACCCAATAATATTTCATAACACACTTCTTATATATATACTATAAAGCAAGATATTTGATCGATGACATTTTAGAAATTATTTCGCGATAAATTTGTCAAAATACGATTGAAATAGTTTTCTTTTTGTTTATTTTCGCAAACAGAAAAAAAAAAAAAAATCCATTTCAATTCGAATTCTTACTACTAAAATAAATTTTCACAAAGTCGGAATCGAGGCAATTTTGAGAAAATAACAAGCAAAATTTCAAAGATTTTTGAAATGATTTTGAATCTGCTGTCTATCTTCATTTTGCTATGTATGGTTCTGAATCCCTTGAGATACACATCAAAGGAGACAAAGATTTTTATCCTATCAGATTGGATAAAACTTTTCGTAACTTTTATGAGTAACATGGTTATCAGCTGAATAATTTCATTTGGAAATGATATACCAGGAAAGAACATTATCAAAAGAATATCTTATTGTTTAAAAATATGTTACTGTATTATAGAAAGAAAAAATGGATTTATTTTAGATGTTATTTCTGCAATATTCTGGTTAAATGTGACTGTTTTTTTCCCTTTCAGAAAATGATGAAGAAGTAGTAATTTAGTTACAAACTCGAGGCTAAGATGTAAAGTAGGCGTAGCGTTGGGTTGAGGAGTTAAAGGTTGCAAAAGAAATCAGTATTGAAGGTGATAAGCGTTGAGTTCGGATTAAAATATGTTGGTTGAGGATGGATAAGTCTCACTGGATACAGCATAGTTTGGTGACGTTAAAGGTGACGTTACTAGATTGAAGGTGTCGAGTAGAGGTGATTTTAGGTAAGCATGAAGTGTTTAAAAAAGGAAATTAGGATCTAGGTAGATTAGGAAAGATGATTGAATATGGTTAGCTTTAAAGAAGTAGCCGGGTGAAATGAAGCGAAAGGTGATGTCTATTTTGGAAGGAGTTTAAATAGTGTGGCATTTGCGTCGTGAAGTGTGGTGCATGGAATAGCGGATATTATAAGATAGTGGTGCACCGAGAAAAAAATATACCGCCTTCATATAGAATGAATAAGTTGTCATTTTCTAAATCCCTTAACTAGAAATATAGATTTCCGAGATATGCGCATAAGGCACGCCAATAAACTGAATAGACGAAATGATTGAGAATTTCTAGTCTACACATTGCTAGATGGTGAATCAATATTCTAAATATTCTGAATCTTTTGTATTGCGAGAAATTCTCGCTTGATTTTCTAGAATTGGCTCATAAACCAAGAAACCCGTTGAAAGTTGCTGAAGCCCGCATCTTGTATTCGACTTTATTTGCCTTACAAAATTTTACAGAATGGCAAAAAAAAAAAAAAAAAAAACAATAAATAAAATGACAGTGTTATTAAATAGTTTAGATGGTTAATTCTTTAAAATTTTTAATAAAATTCACAGTTGTTAAAAGTGTGTTAAAAGTGATTTATGTTATTAGTCTGTTTTTTTTTTTTTTTTTCCACACTTTAGCTTTTATAAAAATGTTTGGACACTTAAAGCTTATTAGTATTTTATTCTGTAAATAACAAGTGAGAATAATTTATATGTTTCCTAACTAACTTGCTTAGGTTGGTTGGTTGGTTGGGTTTTACGTCGCACTAGTGCTGCGCAGATGGGCAATTGGAGACGGTCTGGGACTCATCCCTAGAGAGAGTCCGGAGACATGCCATCGCAATTTTGATCCTCCACGGAAGGGATGGCTCTCCCGCTTCGGTGACCACCAGAGGTATAATTTTTGATGGGAACATGGAGGACATTGCGGCTACGACAGATTTTACGTGCACCAGCCACCATTAGTGTACACGACTGTCTTTGGCCGGCTCGAGTACCGAACCCGCAAGCTTCCAATTACGAGGCCGGCGCTCTACCGACTGGGCTATCACGGCCCCTAACTTGCTTAGGAGAAGGAAAGAAGTGTAATGCTGTTTTTACAGTACAGTTTTATAATGTATTAATACGAAAATTATATCATCTTGTTATTAAAAGCATAACTGAATATGTTGATATAAACTTTAGAATATTATATATATCTCTAAGACTGAAATACAAGCAAAACATTTCTAATTAAGGAATTTTAATGGGTCAGGTACCTTTGAACGAATAAAAAAAACCAGGAAAAATTACTATAACTTTATTTACAATAACTCTAAAAATAATCACTTCTAAAACTTCTATCTCGTAATTAAAAAATTAATAAATAAATAAATAAATAAATAAATAAAATAAAAATAAAAATGTAAATAAAAATAAGAAAAATGTAAAAATGTGCCTTTTTTATTTTTAATTCAAGAAAATTGTATAAAAAAAGTGTATGAACAATATATTAGTTCATTTTAAATTTTTGGAATTTTTTTTAGCTTTTAAATAATAATAATAATAATAACAATAATTTTGCAGAAAAACCAACAATCAGAGTCAATATGACTGAATGTCAGTTTTCCAGTAAATAGAAAAAATAGAAGATATGTGTTTTAAACATTGAAACAGGATTTTATGAAAAGAATTTTATTTATTATACAATACTATATGTGTAATGCCCTGTTCTCAGATTCGCTACCTGAACTTTCATAAATATCTCTTAAGGGCCCGCTTCACTCACCGCCGCCGGAAGCCGAAGCTAATGTTATTCTATGGGAAATTTTTCTTTACAAATAACTTATTAACTTATACATATTTTTAAATTCTGTTTTCACATTCAAAAAATTCCTAGCTGTTAAACTGAGGAACCTTTTTTTAAAAAACTATTTTTTTAAATTGTTTATATTTCATTTTGAAGCTGCAAAATACGAATTTTCAATATGTGAAACTTTTTCACTTTCCAATTACAAAAAAAAAAAAAAAAAAAAAAAAAAAAAAAATATATATATATATATTAAATTATTTAATTCCTTTACAATACTCAGCAAATGAGAGAAAGATGAAAATACCAACAATGAATTTAATAATTAGATGTATTACGTATAAATTTATTGTATATATTTATTTATTTTTAAAAAAGATCCGTCAATTTAACAGTTGGGAATTTTCTGAATGGGAAAACAGAATTTAAAAATATCTATTGGTTAATAAGTTATTTGTAAAGAAAATTTCCCCACGGAATAACATTGGTTCGGGCTTACGGCGACAGTAAGTGAAGAGGGCCGTTAATTCCGAACACTCTCGAATGCATTTACACTAAAATTAGAATCTGAGTCACTTTTATGATTTTTGATTACATAATGTACACAATAATAATAATAATAATAATAATAAAATACCACGTGCATTCAAAAGCCTAACTGAGCTAAGTTTACAAAATAAGTATTACAAATATTTAAAATTAGATAGTTATGACAGTTTAAAATAAGCCTACTATTTCCAATTACATTTTAAATAGACTGCTACTTCCGTCTATAATGTAAAATAAGAAATAAAAAAATTTCTGGGTATCAGAAATGGTTTGATCCCAAATTCTTATGTACTTACTGTCATTCACTACGGTGTGTTTGTGAATCTCAAGCTAATAAGAAATGCGCCTCTATTTTAAGGTAAATACAAGCTTTTTCATTTGTCTTTCCGTTGCTCAGGTGGTTAGAAAGCCATGTTAGTAATCCGGTGGTCCCGCGTTCGATACCCTGAAGGTTCGGAGTGTTAATTTAGCAGACAATTAGTAGAAAAAATATCAATTCATAAAAGAAAATTTATCGTTGACTACACAATATCCTAAGAATTTTTGAAGATTTTTTTTTAAGAAGCCTTTTTTTTACATCTCTTTTTAGAAGAAAAAACGTGTTTTTTGTGGACTACAAGCGCCCTCTATTGAGCGGAATATTCACTAAATTGTCAATGAAACAATTAACAATACAAAATAAAAATGATTAGGAAAAACACATAAACATTAACCAAATCAGTAACATGATAAGTTATAATATAAAAAATAATAATAAACTAAAATAATAATAAAAAGGTGCCTAAAACGAATAATTAAATTGCAGATATTGGCCCTTAATCAGAAAAATGAAAGTACAAAACTTATAGGCAATCGTGTGGTGCTGCCATCTGTTGTGAATTTTAAGAAATAATTTCTCTTTTTTTTTTTAACACAGTTCAAATTTACCGAATTTTGGTTAATAAACAAAAAAGTTTTTTTTGCAAATTAAATTTTATTCCAACTTCGAAAAGATTTATATGATACGCTATAATAAGAATTTGGGTTTTTAAAAGTTTTTTTTAAATAGATTATTTTTAAATCATTTTAGTATATGTTAGTTTTTGACACTACAGCTCGGAAATATCACGTGCACGAGAAATAGAGCGAAAACTCACCCATCATTTTCACCGGAACGAGAAGGAAGGGGTTAGGAAAGGCTTTATCTTCTCTGGTACAGCCGCTAAAAGATTACCACATTTTATAATCATTTTTACTCTCTTCTATATTCAATAGAAGAAAGTATTGGATTCGTAAAAATTTTCGACCTCGGGTTTTTGATTGATTTACACGTTTTGGGAGCTGTAGAACACGATTTGACCATTTTTAGAAAATGTCTGTCTGTCTGTCAGTCTGTGTGTGTGTGTGACAAAATTTTGTGGCAACTGTATCTCAGGAACTACTGCACAGAATTTCATACAAATTGGTATGTAGTGGCACCTTGACATAAATTAGTGCCTATCAACTTTTGGTAAACATTTTTTTACAGGTTGCGTTGCCATCCCGCTTTTTCTAAAATTTTAACATGGTGATATAGGACAAAATTTTGTATAAATGTGCATAAAGAGAATTATTTTTTAGTAATCATTATGGAATTTACAAGAATTATTTATAATAGAGATAGTCAACTGCGAAATTTTTTTTGTATGTGTAGGAACCTCGCTACCCCCTTGGGGGGGGGAAGTCCCCCCTCGAGGGGAGTAAATTTTCAAGATGGGTATCTTTCGAAAGGTCTCGTTAATACCTTTAAACGAATGGTTTGAACTATAAATCTGTGATAATTTAAAACAAAGCCATCGATTTTTTTTTTACTTTTAACGAAAAAAAAAAAAAACCTTTGAATTTTTTTTTTTTTTTTTCAAATATTGTTTTTGAGTGAATTTATATAGGAAAATATAGAAGAAAGTCTTGTGATGGCCACAACATACTAGTTCTTTAAAGTAAAATTATCAGGGCGAATTTTTATCGATATGTAATCTTGCATACACTATGTGTCCGTGATGGTTAGCCGAAATTTAATAAAATTTGTTAGATTTTACATGAAAAATACATAAAATAACCAACAATCATCCTTTTAACATAAAAATTTTATAATTATAAACATAATTGCTTCCGAAATAGTGATAAACTCTTTTAAATATTTTTCTATATATATTTAAAAGAATGGAGCTTTTCATTAAAATTCTTTTTCATCACCTTAATTAGAGGGCAATTTTCTACGTATTTTTTTAAAGTTCATCTGATGTATCATTTGCATTTAATCTTGCACACAAAGCTTTTATTGACAAAAAGTTATATATATATATATATATATATATATATATATTATTATTATTATTATTATTCTGAAAGTTGTAATAGGTAGGTAAAACCTTTCTTAATAGCTATTAAAAATTAAAAGTTTAAAAAAGAATTATTATTTTTACTATTATTTTAAATTATCGTAAATAAAATTATGACTATTTTACCATGTTTTTATTAACTTCTATTCTTGTTTGTCCGGCACAAATATTGCAATCGATTTTTAACTAACTTACCTACTAGCTAGACAAATTGAAACTTCCAGAATAGCTCAGAACCCGATGACAACGTAATATTTCGATTCACGATTTTCGAATTTTTAATTAGTTTTCTTTTAATTAATTAAAATATGAAAATAATAACCTCCTAATAGCTTTAAAAACAGTCATTCAAATATTAGCTATAATTTAATTGTTGCCCAAAGAAATTTACGAGTTTATTTTCTTTTGACATAAAAATAAATACATTTAATTAAACGTGTACGCTAAAAAATTGTAAAAAGTTAAATTATGCATCTCACAAAAATGGACGTCATTATCACTTTAAAAATTCTATACAAATTGATAAAGTGCTAGAGTACTTCTATAGCTAGGATTCATCAGAAAATTAAACACGGTATATAAAAAGTTTTTTATCTTTTAATTATTTTGCTGTTATTTCCACCATTCCAAAGTATTTGACTTCTTAAAATACAAGTGTATTGTAGAAAAAACAACAACACAGTAAACGATTATATCCGATCGCGGAGGTTAGAAGGATAATAAGCCTATTAATGAATGTATCACCAAACAGTGCAAGTGAGATTGGTCTTGCAACTTGAAAAAATCTGGAGTGACTCCACTCGTCTTTCTGAACAATGAGTAATTAACGGTTGTATAAATATATTAAAATAAGACAAGTCGTTAAATAAATAAAAGTGAAAATTATAATACGGTGTTTAAGTATTTTTCCCCATTGTTTAATTTTACGCTATTGCATTTCAAATAATTTGAGCCCACTGATAATAATAATAAAGAATATTTCCTCGTGTTTCTCTAAGAATGTATAAGAGCTAGATTCACCAAAACCTATAAAGTGCATGCTACTGTGATCTATGATATGTTAATATGTGTACATTGACAATATATATATATATATATATATATATATATATATACCGCCTTTCTCTAGAATGAATAAGTGGCAATTTTCTAAATCCCTTAACTAAAAAGATATAGATTTCCAAGCTATGCGCATAAGGCACGCCAATAAACTGAATAGACGAAATGATCGAGAATTTCTAGTGTACGCATTTCTAGATGGTGAAACAATATTCTGAACACTCTAAATATTCTGAATCATTTATATTGCGAGAAATTCTCGCTTCATTTTCTAGAATTTGGTAATAAACCAAGAATATAGTTGCAGAAACCCGCCTCTTGTAGTCTCATTTATTTGCAAAGATTTTTAAATAACTTTGCCCTCGAGAATATAGACAAACGCTCTAGAATTCTAATAGGACTTCTAGAACTCGCTTTCCAAGTTGACTAGAACTTATAAGGATGACACGAAACTATTTTTTCTAGAGCCACAATTTAGATTCTAGATGTCAGTTACAGAAATTTTTCTCAGTGTATAAATTTTCAGCTCAATTGAATTAGGTGATTAGACGCTATTGCCCTTTAAGAAATTTAAGCCTATAGACCATAATATTGAAGAATTTCTCTTTGTCTCCCTGTAAGTGCTAGATTCACCAGTATCTATATAATTCGTGTAACTGTGATTTTTAACATGTGTATAAACTTTTAGCTCAATCTAATAAATCGTTTAGACTCTATCGCACTCTAAAAATTTAGCCCATAGGCTATAATAATAAAGCATTTTTCTTTGTGTCCCTGTAAAAAAACTAGAAGTACTAGATACATCAATGTCAATAGGGTTCCTGCTATGATAACCTTTAACATACGTACTAACTTTCGGTTCATTCGAACGAAGTATTTAGGTTCTATTGTGTTCTCTCATACACATAAACACACGCACACACATGCATATATAATTGTAAAAATAGAAAAAATGAATTCAAGGGATCTCAAAACGTACATAAAAACATCAAAATCTCATAGTCAGATTTTTGACATAATTACAATACTTCCTTAAATATGTATGTTCAGAAAGTAAAAATGAGAGGACATTTTTGAAAATTCATCGACAGATGCAAAAATGAAAGACTCTTGTAAAAATGAATCTTAAAAAATATTATACATTCCGCCCATTTTTTTTAACCAAGCCTTTTCAGCAATAGTAAAAATTTATTTAAAATTTCTCCCCTTAGGTAAAAGTACACTAATTTAACCTATTAGTTAAAAGTAACTGAATTTACGAAACGTTGAATAAGCATCAGAATTTCCAAATATTATAATTATTTACATATATTATATACGTATAATTTTTTTAAATGTCCACCCACGTGTAATAACAAACACTTGTTTCCTAAAGCATCAATATTCATATTTTACCTGTTAGCCAAATTTCATACCCTTTTTTACACCCCAAAAACATTTTTTCCATTGTTTATTTCAGCAGTATTGCCATGACTCCCGTTTTTCAAGGGAGACTTCATATCGGGAATTTTCCATAATTGTTTTCAGTTTAATTCCAAAACTAAAAAAAAATCTAGTGTATACTCAATATTTAAATTTTAAAACTTCTTCTCGCACTATAAAATTAAAGAAACGGCACAACCGATTTCGAAAGGACGTGGCCTTTCATCAGCAGGTGCAAAAAACACGTGCTACTGCCTTGGAGGCAAAAGCAAGACTGAAAGCTATGCAGACTGCCTCCAAGGCAGTCTGTATAGCACGTGTTTTTTGCGCATGATTAAGAAAGGCCATGTGCTTTAGAAACCGGTTGTGCCGTTCTTTAATTTAATGGTGTGTGAAGAAGTTTTAAATTTTAAATAAGTTTTCAGTTTATTTAAGCGTCAAAATATATGTGACATATTTCTTTTAAAAAATACTAGAGATAGATCTGATTAAAAATAATTACAAGATAAAAAGAATTTTTATATAGTACCATGTTTTTAAATTTTTTGTTGAATCATATAAACGCTACCGAAGGCAGCAGGAACCCAGAGCAATTGGATAAAAGTATTAAGAAAAACTTTGAAGTCGTGTTTTGAGCTATTATAAAAGTTCCAAATGGCTATCTAGCCGGGAAGTTAGTTAAAAATTGATTGCAAGCGTTGTACTGGTAACTCTGCCGAAGACATCAAGGTCCCGAAGCAATTGGTTAAAAAATATTTTAAAAATGCATTTTCACCGCATTCTGAACTATTCTGAAAGTTTCTAATCTCTAGTTAGCCATAAAGTTGGTTAAATAAATTTTCTATTGAATCATATAAACGCTGCCGAATACAGTAAGTAGGGACCTGAGACAGTTGACTAAAAGTATTTTAAAAAAATTTATTGTCACCGTGCTTTGAGCTATCCGGAAAGTTTCAAATGTCTAGGAAGTCGGGAATTTAGTGAAAAATCGATTGCAAGCTTTGTACTGGTAACGCTGCCGAAGGCAGCAGGGTTCCGAAGCAGTTAGTTAAAAATATTTTAAAAATACATTTTCACCGTGTTCTGAACTATTCTGAAAGTTTTAAATGTCTAGCTATTGTCGGGAAGTTAGTTAAATAAAATTTCTGTTGAATTATATACGCTGTCAAAGGCAGTAGGAACCTGAAACAGTTGACTAAAAGTATAAAAAAAATGTATTGTCACCGTGTTCTGAGCTATCCTGAAAGTTTCAAATGTCTAGGAAGTCGGGAATTTAGTGAAAAATCGATTGCATGCTTTGTACTGAACGCTGCCGAAGGCAGCAGAAACCCGGAGCAGTTGGTTAAAAATATTTAAAAAATGCATTTACACCGTGTTCTGAACTATTCTGAAGGTTTCAAATGTCTAGCTTGTCGGGAAGTTAGTTAAATAAATTTTCTGTTGAATCATATAAACGCTTCCGAAGGCAGTAGGGACCTGAAACAGTTGACTAAAAGTATTAAAAAAATGTATTGTAACCGTGTTTTGAGTTATCCTGAAAGTTTCAAATGTCTAGCTAGTCGGGAAGTTGGTTAAAAATCGATAGCAAGATTTGTATTGGACAAACAAACAAACAAGAATCGAAGTTAATAAAAACATGGTAAAATAGAAAGGCTGTTAGCTATGGTAGTAGTCAACTTGGTCATTTAGCCCACTACTGATTTTTCACCTTTTATGGTGGTCGGTAGGAATTTTGTCCGATACTGAAATACTTTAGTTTTTTTTTTTTTTTTTTTTTTTTTGTCTTTTTAAAAACCTTGAAAGGAAAAAATGCGTTATTGCTACATGCTTTCACTTACTATATAACACTACTTTGTAAACAGTGTTGCTAGATTTTGCAACTTTTTTATTCAATAGTCACCAATAATTTTGAGAAGTGATATTAGATATACATAACAGACGATTAACCCTTTAACTGCCCCGGGCATATATATGCATTTTCTTCAGTACGATCCTTTGTACTGTATTGCTACCAAAGAAACTACTGACACGGTTTGACAGTGCAATAAAATAAACTTGAAAGTGATTTTTAGAGTGTTTTTGACAGATTTACTCATCTGAATGGTAGCACTTTGAAACGAATCTCTTAAATTTTCTTCGGCAGGTAAGGGGTTAATCTTCCAAGATATTAAGCAATCGTTACATTTAAAATTTAGTGGTGTATTTTGAATAAAAATGTCGCGAAATCTGGCAGCATTGTTTGTAAATTTTATAAAGTGAAGTTACTTGCCTACTTTATAAATCACCATTTTTGTGGAACCGGTGGGCGGTAAGGAAATTTTACTACTAACAGACACACAAAAGTTGGCCGTAAATATAAAATCTGACTACCTCTGGTTTATACACTCATGTTTGTGAAAATTGCAACACCATGAAAGAATGGTACGGTATTAATAACATTTAATACACAAACGACTGATAATTGTACAAATAAATGATTAAATTTTCAAAGCAAAAAACAATATTAATTGTCCGAAATCTGTATTTTGTGTAGCCATCACTTGCTGTAATAAGTTCTGCTATACGACGTGGCACCGTGTTAAGCAAATTTTGAATGTCTACTTGAGGAAGAGCATTCTATATTGTTTGCATGAATACCCAAAGTTTATCTGTAGAAGCTGTAAGACGAGACGCCGATCAACAAATCCCACACATGTTCAACAGGTGGTATATCCGACGAATAAACAAGCCAAAGAAGAAACTGTATGTTTGCTGCAGAAGAGAAGTCTTGAACATTTCTTGCAATATGTGGGCGGGCATTATCCTGTAGAAATATAGTTACAGAAATACCCTAAAAGTAAGGAACGACATCGGGCTTCACTGATATACCTATTGCTGCTAAGATTACCCACAATTCGTAGTAGCTGAGATCGTGCATGATACGCAATCGTACCCCAGACCATAAAACGAGATGTACGTCCACTATGACGTTCGATAATACACTCCGGAAAGTTACGTTCACTGGAATAGAGTCTAACATGACAACAGCCATCATGGTATCACAAATTAAAGTGGAATTTCTCTGAAAAGAACCACTTGTTGCCAAACTGCGGGCAAGAATCTATGTCCATGAGCCCATTACAACCGCAAGCGTCGAGGATTTTGCGTGAGGGGGGATTTTGTATAAATGAGTTCTTAGACGCAGCGCACGGTGCAGTAGACATCCACAAATTGATAAACCAGACATTGATACACTTGTAATACTGGAACAAAGTGCTGCCAACAGTCTAAATGTAGCTGTATGGTACATCAATACCATGCGGATCAGGTGTCTATCATCGCGCATTGACGTCATCTTTCGGGGTCCACATTCGGATTTCCTAGTTGTCTGATTCTCGTCGGCCCACTGCTTCCCAACTTGCATCAGTGTGCTGCTTTTACGCTGCACACGAGCTGCTATTTCACAATAAGAAAATATTCCTTCATAAGGGACAGTGATTATCCCCTGTTGAAAATTCGTAAGTTGTTGAAATATCCCCCTTTTTCGTATAAGAGCCATGGTTACATGTCACCTAACGTTTACACTAGCACATAATCATGGGCTTTTTTCAACGTCCCGCTACAGTTCTCTATCTATATGGTTTCAGAAGCAGTCCAGTGGGCGCTGCTCAGCCCACGCATGCGTGGTCATTCTGGAATGTTAATCATTTGCTTAACACACCATAATTTACATTTCCTGAAATTTTCAACTCAATCGCACCATTCCATCATAGTGTTGCAATTTTCACAAATATGTGTGCATAATGCTCATATCAAAATTTAGAGAAAAAAAAAATCACCAAGAAATATTTTAATAATTCCTGTTTAATCTTAATTACCCTTTATACATATCATATGCATTATAATAAATAATCTCTAAAAGAAGAGTTAAATTGAATACATTTGTTAATTATATTAAAAACACTTTAAACACACATTAAATTACATTTTATTTAAAAGATGTTAAAAAAAATTTCCGAAGCTTTTCGCTTTAATAGTAAATGCACCATCAGGGATTTTTATTATTTGTTTCCAATGGCCAGTTTTTAAATATTTTTTTCTTTTCACAGCCAACAGTTAAGTTCTTAAATAAGTAAAAAATATATGTTTACAGGCTGGAGGGAAGGACTTATGGTTAATCAATACAGATATAGGTACTATATTAAGGTTTTTGCAATCTTTAAGGAATATCTTTATCAATTATAGTCATTTGCACTGATACTGATCAACGAGATATATAAAGTAGAGTGATAAATGGTAACCCTTGAGAAGGTCCAAGATGATTCATGTGACATGCTCAACTTGCACCTGCGTATTCGGTGGTTTCCTTGGTATCAGCTCAATTTCAGTAAATTTCTATGGCAACGGTTTCAATGTTTTTGTTTATTTTACGTAGTTTAATATTCTTTCGTTCTAAACCATTTTGATTTTGATTTTACTTCTTTTTTATTTCGTGTAGTTGAACTTTAACCGACAAAATACTTAAAAATAGTTGAAAAATTATTATTTGTTGTTAAATTTAGCTCTTTAAAAGTTTAAATTTTCTTTTATAAACACTTTTAAACTTTGTTGAGAAACGATAAAAAAAAAGGTATTTTATTATTTATTAAAATGTGAAATATGCGTAAAATTATTTTAAAACAATTTATTTCGGTCCTAGGACTGTCAAGTTACCTAATAATAATGATAATTTTTTGTCGAACTGATATTTTAAAAGCCAAAATAGCGATAAAGGGCCAAACACAGCAACCTACTGGAGCATGTCACGTGATTCATCTTGAAACACGGAAAGCTAATCCTTCATCCATTGAATCAGCACTCTAATTTATATATCTCGTTGATACTGATTGGTAATGAAATTTTATTTGTTCCGCTGGAATCTTAAGATAAGTAAAAGTCATTATAGGTTTGGCATTTCTAGCGCATATCCATTGAGAGAGGGATGGTGAAAAACCCTCTCGAAAATCATACTTTTGTATTATAGTGATAACGCAGTTAGAAACTTGAAATTTTACGTCCTATGTATACATTCTCCTTAAGTAGAGGTTTAGAAAAAATTCGAAATTAAAAATCGATGAAATGATTATTAAAATAAATTCTTTCGTCACAATGACGTTGTGCGTGTTAATATAATTAAAATATAAATATTTTTTGTAACATGTTAGAATGACGTCACTTATAACATGTCAGAATATCTCCCAAATGAAGAAATACCGTTTTTGGAAGTGACTTCATTTCTTCATGCTTCGCAGCTTTCCTAAAATTTTATAAGCAATTTTTTATATATAATCACTATCGTCAAAAATAAATGTTTCTTGAATGTTTTATTGCTAAGATATTATGTAATAAAACTACAGTTTTAAAATAATGGTGATAGTATAATAAAATGAGCGTAAAACTTTAAAAATACTGCGAGACTTGTTTCTTAGATGACATTCGATGGAAAATTTGCATTTGTATAGAGAAAACTGCTTCACTTTACCATGATTTTGTGGGACTTTTATTTTCTAGTGGTAGAATAAGTTATGAGAAACAGTAAATTTAATTCCACATTATAGTATAACTAGTTAGTTGTAGGGCGAATAAGGGGCCCTTTGAAAAATGATAATTTCATTTTATTTATTTCTCACTTCAAATAATTCATTTTCAAGTAAGTCCGTGTGAAATTTTCGCACTATATCTATCTCTTCGTTATTTTTAAATTTAAATAATTATAAGATAAAAAATTTTTTATAAACCATGTTTTTTAATTTTCTGTTGAATCATATAAACGCTACTGAAGGCAGCCGGAACCCCAGCAATTGGATAAAAGTATTAAAACAATTCCTTGCTATCGTCTTTTTTTGAGCTATTATAAAAGTTTCAAATGGCTATCTAGCCGGAAAGTTAGTTAAAAGTTGATTGCAAGCTTTGTACTGGAAACGCTGCCGAAGGCAGCAGGGTCCCGAAGCAATTGGATAAAAATATTTTTAAAAAGCACTTTCACCGTATTCTGAACTGTTCCGACAGTTTCAAATGTCTAGCTACTCGGGAAGTTAGTTAAATGAATTTTCTGTTGAATCATATGAACGCTGCCGAAGGCAGTAGGGACCTGAAACAGTTGACTAAAAGTATTAAAAAAATATATTGCCACCGTGTTCTGAGCTATCCTGAAAGTTTCAAATATCTAGCTAGTCGGGAAGTTAGTGAAAAATCCATTGCAAGCTTTGTACTGGTAACGCTGCCGAAGGCAGCAGGAACCCGAAACAGTTGGCTAAAGGTATTTTAAAAAAATGCATTTTCACCGTGTTCTGAACTATTCTGAAAATTTTAAATGTCTAGCTAGTCGGGAAGTTAGTTAAATAAATGTTTTGTCGAATTACATAAGCGCTGCCGAAGGCAGCGGGATCTGAAATAGTTGACTAAAATTAATAGAAAAATGTATTGTCACCGTGTTGTGAGCTGTCCTAACAGTTTCAAATGTCTAGATAGTCGGAAAGTTAGTGAAAAATCGATTGCAAGCTTTGTACTGATAATGCTGCCGAACGCAGCAGGAACCCGAAACAGTTGGCTAAAGGTTTTAATAAAATGCATTTTCACCGTGTTCTGAACTATTCTGAAAGTTTCAAATGTCTAGCTAGTCGGGAAGTTGGTTAAATAAATTTTCTGTCGAATCATATAAGCGCTGCCGTAGGCAGCGGGACTTGAAAAATTTGATTAAAATTATTAGAAAAATGTATTGTCACCGTGTTGTGAGCTGTCCTGAAAATTTCAAATGTCTAGCTAGTCGGAAAGTTAGTGAAAAATCGATTGCAAGCTTTGTACTGATAACGCTGCCGAGGGCAGCGGGAACCCGAAACAGTTGGCTAAAGGTTTTAAGAAAATGCATTTTCACCGTGTTCTGTACTATTCTGAAACTTTTAAATGTCTAGCTAGTCGGGAAGTTAGTTAAATAAATTTTCTGTCGAATTATATAAGCGCTGCCGAAGGCAGCGGGACCTGAAATAGTTGACTAAAATTATTAGAAAAATGTATTGTCACCGTGTTGTGAGCTGTCCTAAAAGTTTCAAATGTCTAGCTAGTCGGAAATTTAGTGAAAAATCGATTGCAAACTTTGTACTGATAACGCTGCCGAAGGCAGCAGGAACTCGAAACCGTTGGCTAAAGGTTTTAAGAAAATGCATTTTCACCGTGTTCTGAACTATTCTGAAAGTTTCAAATGTCTAACTAGTCGGGAAGTTGGTTAAATAAATTTTATGTCGAATCATATAAGCGCTGCCGAAGGCAGCGGGACTTGAAATAGCTGACTAAAATTATTAGAAAAATGTATTGTCACCGTGTTGTGAGCTGTCCTGAAAATTTCAAATGTCTAGCTAGTCTGAAAGTTAGTGAAAAATCGATTGCAAGCTTTGCACTGATAACGCTGCCGAAGGCAGCGGGAACCCGAAACAGTTGGCTAAAGGTTTTAAGAAAATGCATTTTCACCCTGTTCTGAACTATTCTGAAAGTTTCAAATGTCTAGCTATCCGGGAAGTTAGCTAAATAAATTTTCTGTCGAATCATATAAGCGCTGCCAAAGGCAGCGGGACTTGAAATAGTTGACTAAAATTATTAGAAAAATGTATTGTCACCGTGTTGTGAGCTTTCCTGAAAATTTCAAGTATCTAGCTAGTCGGGAAGTTAGTTAAAAATCGATTGCAAGATTTGTCCCTGACAAACCCACAAACAAACCCACAAACAAACACACAAACAAACACACAAACAAACACACAAGAATCGAAGTTAATAAAAACATGGTAAAATATTAATATTTTTTTAAAGACGTCATTTTTTAGATCATCACGACATCATATAGATGCAAATTCAATATTATGTATATATATATATTTTCACGTGAAAGCATATTTTATTTTATGCTAAAAAAAATAAAAAAAAACTGAAACTTAATTATCTTGTTTTATTTTTTATTTCATTTTGCACGCGCGCTTTTTATTTCCTAATTCAAAATTATTAAAAAATCTTTTTCGAAACTGATTATTATTAATTTTCTTTTCTTTTCTATTTCTTTCAAAAAAAAAAAAAAAAAGAAAAAAAAGAAATTCTGGCAAAAGCAGCATTTAGTTTAGTACAGAGGACTATTAGTTTTTTTTTTTTTCTAATTATAACGTCGCTTTCACATTATTCAATTACATTTTCGATAAATTTTCGATTTTGATAAATATCCAACTATCGCAAAACTGGTATCGCAAAAATCCGTAGATTGAGACTATAATAGTCCTCAGTCTTTAGAAAAAAAAAAAAAAAAAAAAAAGTCAGAAATAAAAAATTTCAAAGGCTATTTTAAAGCAATGTCTATTTTCATATTTTAATTAATTTTAAAAAATCTAATCAAAAAATCTTTACAAATAGGGTACCAAATGAAAAGGGCGATTTTTTTTTATCCGTCGGATTAAGCATATTTCATTAAACATTTCATTAAACATCCGTCGGATTAATTATATTTTTAAAATGAACTAAAGTATGAAAATTAGGTGGCAACTTGCGTTCGCACACAGACTAGCCTTTTTTAAGCGTCACAGAGTCAGCTAGTGATGAGCGTAATTATACATACTGATATCTGAAGGCTTTTTTGCATGTAAAAGATAAATATTTAATTCATCTGCATTTCAAAAACAAGCTCTTTTCTTAGAATATTTTTTATTTATATTTTTAACACTTCCAGCATGTTAATGAAAAATGTTAATGACTTCAGTTTGTCTATTTGTCTAACAGTACTCTAACTCCCGTAAATAATCACAGAATTTCTTGAAACTGATAATGGAGCAAATATCACTATTGGTTTGTATACAGGGACACCCGAAATTGTTCGAAAGTATTCCAGAGAACTGCATTCTATGAGAAGTATTTCCATAAACCATATTTTAACACTATAATTTCATACAAATTTTAATGAAATCGAAGTATATCATTCAAATTTACTATCGGTTGTTTTCTATGTAAAATGGTGTAAGTACCACCAATGGGTATTGCACAGGGCTCCAATACATGCAAAAGTATTCCAAATCATTACGGTCTAAAGAGGTATTTCTATAAACGCTCTATATTTATAGATTCTATAATACCTACAGGGTGTCTATAATACCAACGAAGTTCCAATACATGCAAATGTACTCCAAATCATTATTTTCTAAGAGAGGTATTTCTATAAAACACATTTTAATAACTTTATATTGCACAAATATACTAATGAAATTAAAATATGTTATTCATATACACAAAAGAACGCTTTCTATAAAATAGAGTATGATTAGCATTAAATTTACAGGGCTCCACAAAAATATTCAGTTACATTAAGGGCTATTAATAGAAATTTGGTTACATTAAAAGTTTTTTTAAGACTATCTAACAATTTTTCAGTATGTATATGATTTGAATTAGTGTATCTGTCTGTTCGACTATCCGTCTGTCTATCAACGCTGCGTCAATCGTCCGTAAATATTTTCAGATTCTTTTTAAAATGACATAAGGTGCTCCAGTGATTGACATGCTCCAGTAATTGACATCTGTACCTAAATAATTAGTAAATAAGAAAATAATAAAAGCGTATATTTTACATGAAAGAATTTTAACATTTTATGACAAACACTGGAGCATAGGGTGCTAATAACTGGTAAAATGAATAACTAGCACTATCAAACACTGGAACATAGGGTGCCAATTAGTAATAAAATAAAAAACTGGCAGTATCAATTACTAGAACATTGAGTGGGTATAAAACAAAAATTCATAAAAAATAATTATTATTATCAAATATAAATATTTTAACATATATGTGGTTCTGAATGTCTTTCATATGTACTAACTTAAGATTTCTAAAAATATTTTCTGATGACTAGAACATTAAAAACATCAGAGATTCCTCTAAAAGTGTCAATCACTGGAGCACTTACCCTATGTCATTCAAATTCTCTTTGGAATGTTCGCTATTAAAAATTACATTAATAGGCCCTGTGCAACTGTTTTGTGTACAGGGACACCCAAAAAATGCCAACGCATTGCGTTTTAAGAGAAATATATTTATAAATCAGATTTAAATAACTTTCTAATGCAAAAATCATAAGGAAATTGACATATTTTGCTAATAAGCTAAAATAATGTTTTGTATAGCATATGATAAGCTTAACCTTCAGATTTACAGGGCTACATTTAAATATTCAGATACATTAAAGCCTGCACATGGAAATTAAAGACTAAATTTCCGTTTGTGTTATGCATTTTTAACACTTTTCGACAATATTTAAGAGTGATTATGAATTCAATTAGTCTATATGTCTCTCTTTCTATCTATCCGTCGTGTGATAATTTAGGAAAAGAACATCCGAGGTTGTGCGATACAATGTGTACATACATTTGAAAAGTGAGTACAAACAATCAGTAATAACAATGAGTACTGTATGATTTTTCTTTCTTTTTTCTTCGCTAAAGATTGTTGCCGTTATATGGTTACGTTTCGTAAATAAAAAAAATAAATAAAAATAAAAATAAAACTTGTTTGTAGTAAACAATAACCGTTCATATTTTCGTGGGTTATTTATAAATATAGGATGTAAAATCATTGAGACTTATTACTATGTAAATGATTCTTTAAAATATAGCGACCAACGAAGCGAGCAAATTCAGTTAGTTATAAATAATAAATATGTATATAGTACTTCTTATTATAGTAAAGCGCGTCCGCGATAAGAATGAGACAACTTGATTCTCATTTATTTTCAACAAAATATTACTTACATGAATGCTACTTGCATGAAATTGACAAACAAACATTTTTAATCACTTTTGTTACTTTAAATTGAAATATATACACCTTTAAGTCCCCATTTTGCGAAGATTGCTTCTAGCCGTCGTCATGGCGTTTTGTACAGTTTCTATGGTTACTGATTTAAGGAGACGATGATAAACCCTCTTGAATTGAGCCAAGTTTTGGGGCTCATTTTTCTCGTAGGAATATTTACATTTCATAATTCCCCAGAATTTTCCTATCCCTCTTGCTTGTGAGATGTTAGGCGCATTTTCCGATTTGGGTATGAAATCGATCTTCTTGTCCCTCAGATATTCGATCACTTCTTTTGTGTAATGACTGGTTGCCATATCGGGCCAGAACAAAATATCTTCCTTCCGATGATGCTGGAGGATGAAGGGTATCAGTACTCTCTTTATACATTGTTGCAAGTTAATTCTACCATTCACATTTCCCTCAAAGAACACCGGTTTGGACACATTCCCATCCTCATCCATGGCGTGCCACACCATCACTTTTCTGGCGAATTTCTCCTTAGGTTTGATTCTATATTCTACGGGAACAGAATCTGGTGAGGCAGAATGGTAGCACTTACTACCACCACCAGCATTGGGATCATACATGAAATAAGACTCGTCATGAATGACGAGTTTCAGTCCTGATCCAGATGGAATCAATTTCCGATAAATTTTTAAGCAGTTCTTCTTTGCTCGTTGTTTTTGACCTTTTATGTATTTTGGAACCGCTTTTTTCTTAAAAGCTTTTAAATTCAAATCCTTTTTTACGATTTCGTGCACATAAGATTTATATATATTCAATTTCCGGGCGATTTGGTGCACTGAAATATCAGGTTTCTTTTCCACGATTTTCTTAACCTTCGTTACAAGAGTTGGGTTCTTCTTCCGGATTCCTTTTCCGAAATTTCGAGAAACTTCAATGTTTCCTTATTCGTCGTGCTGTTTTAAAAGACGATATATCTTTACTTTTGCAATTTTCCGCTTTTTAAAATGTTTAAAGACTACATTCTTGCATCTTTCGGCATCGAAATTATAGAATTGCACAATTTCTTTTCGAACAGCGTTTGATAAATGAGCTGGCATGGTGAACCTTGCAGCAGCAACAATCAAAGTCTTATCTTATTTTAAAGTGTGCGTGAAATACATCCTGCTGA
Organism: Salticus scenicus; assembly: GCA_963930645.1. Classification (NCBI taxonomy): domain Eukaryota; kingdom Metazoa; phylum Arthropoda; class Arachnida; order Araneae; family Salticidae; genus Salticus; species Salticus scenicus. The sequence continues at coordinate 53,366,590 of OZ005662.1, read as the reverse complement.
TAGTGTGAAAATTTGCATGTTACAAATTTCTCGTGTTAGCTTAGCCAATCGAATTGTCTCATTCTTATCACGGACGCGCTTTATTTCTGTAAGGACAAAGTACTTTAAAGCACTTTTTATAAGTAAAAGGCTATAAATATGTATATAGTACTTCTTATTATAGAATTTTTGTAAGAACAATGTACTTTAAAGGACTTCTTATAAGTAAAAGGCTATGAAAATATTTTGAAATTCACTAGAAAGAAAAACATAAATAAAAGAAATGACTGATATTTAAATTTTCTCTCACTTTATCTCTCACAATCTAAGAATTAAAAATTTTACATATTTATAAAACTTTAATTTAAATTAACCATTCAAATTAATTTTTTTGTGTAAATTCATATACATTTCTTTTCTAATCTAAACACTTACTAGATCTGATATAGTATAAGAGAAAGAGAAATGTAAGAAATTTAATCAATTTTGCCGATGTGTTTTACAATACGTGTTTTAGTGAATTTACTGTACATATTTAAGTTTTTTTAGTCTTAAAATCCAAAATGTATCATTCTTTATGTAAAGTGATAATTAAGTGATTTTTTTTAATGATATTTACTTTCTTCTATATACAATAGAAGAAAGTATTGGATTCGTAAAAAATTTCAACTTCCGGTTTTTGACAGATTTACTCGTTTTGAGAGGTATAGAACACAGTTTTACCATTTTTAGAAAATGTCTGTATGTCCGTCGGTCTGTGCCTATGGCACAAAAATTTTGTGGCCACTGTATATCCGGAACTACTGCTCAGAATTGTATATAAGTTTATATATAGATGTACCTTGAACAAACTTAGTGCCTATTAACTATTGGTGTCAACCGTTCAACAGGTGGCGCTACTATACAGCGATTTCTGCAATTTAAGAAAAGGCTATATCTCATTCTATTTCGTAAAATAAAACAAAACTTGATATGTGAAAAGGCCATTATGAGACATTATGCAGATTCAATTTGAATGCTTATCGGCCAACAGATGGCGTTGCTATACTGGAAATTTCCTCGATAACAAGAAGGGTATATGTCAACTTGCATGGCATATAACTGTACGAAACTTGATAGGTTAGATAACCACTATAAAAGAGCATTATTTAAGATGTTATTTATACACAATAAAACTGTTTTTATTTAGTGTTAGTTTTCTAACAAAGAAATATTCAAAAGGTGTCGTCTTCAAAAAATATCGAAAAAAAATATATGTGGTTCTGCTCTTCATAAAACACCAAAAAGTGAAAAAGTTATCGGCTGAAATGAATTACAGCGACCACAAAAAAATTATCATAATTAAGTATATTTGGCGATTTCACACTGTTAGGCTATTGATTTTGAGTACTTGGCGGAGGATCAAAACACGGTTCTGTTCGTACACGGCAATCTCCGTGCCTAACAGCGCTAAATCGCAAAAAATGCTTAATTTTAATAATTTTTTGTGGTCGCTGTAATTCATTTCAGCGGATAATTTTTCCACTTTCTCGTTTTTTATGAAGAGTTGAATCACATATATATATATTTCAATATTTTTTAAAGACGACACCTTTTGAATGTTTTCTTGTAAGATGAATATCATTTGCATTCATCATGTTAGATAATTTTAATAAATAATAGTTTTAAAATATTATTTTCCCTTAGTGAATTTGTATAGGAAAATACAGAAGAAGGTCTTGTGGTGGTCACAACATAATAGTTTTAAAAATACAATCTTATCAAAGACAACCGAAAATTAAATATTTGTACGCTTCAGATAACCTTTTATGAAAAGCACTAGATAGCTGTTATTATCGTTTGATAACATTTATCTAAGTCATTGAAATAAAATATCTGCATACATTACTTGTTTTACTTTTGTTGGGATATATGAGTTTGGAAAAAATAAAAATTTTTGTTTGTGAGATAACTTATTTCGATGCATAAAATGAAACACTTTTGAAAAATCATTTGTCTGAAAAGAATGGTTTAATCGTGTCGAATGTGCTTCAGCTTTTCACTTTTACAGGTAAGTTATATATTTCTTTCACTCAGCATAAAAATTACAATGACATGCAGCTTTATATATATATAAACTTAAATTAATTTGTTTAATTGAAAGCATATTGCATACCTGCCAACATCCTAATTAATATTCCGTAAATTTGTTAGCCCTGCCTTTTTTTCACACCAATATATATATATATATATATATATGTATATATATATATATATATATTTTTTTTTTTTTTTGAGTATTTTTCCTCTATTTCAATAGTAATAACATTTTCAGCCTATTATTTTACAAATTTATTGGTAGGGAAAGAAAGGGCGGGACTAATAATACTACGGAATGTTATTTTGGATTTTGGCAGAGATGATATTATCAAAACTCTAAAAGAAATGACACATTTGATTGCTTTATTGGGTTATTTATATGTACACACGCGCACACACATATACATTTATTGAAATTTAGAAGTTTTTATATATATAATTATAAATCTCCCACTGAGAAATAAAGTATTCTGTTCAGCAATAAAATTTTAAATTAACACATTCGAGAAGGCGTGGTTTCCTATTATGAACAGAAAACCCGGCCTTTGGGCGTTTCTCCAAAATGTTGGATTAATATATATATTATGTATTCATGTTATCATTAAAAATCTGGAACAACTTTACTCGACTTTCCGAACATTAAGCAATTAAAGGTTATATAAATAAATTAAAAAGTCTTTAGATAAACAAAAGAGAAAATTATCATGGGGTGTTTGAGTATTTTTCTATTTATAGTACGTTGTTTAATTTAACACTATCGCCTTTCAAATCATTTGAGCCTATACCCTAACAACGCAGTTGTCCAAAATATATCCTGAATATGTCCATATGATGTCTATAGATGTCCCTTTTCTCCACAAGATATGTAAAAATCTGTAAGTTCTAGGCTCACCAAAATCTATACAGTTCGTGCAACAGTGACCTATAAAATGTATATAAATTTTCAGATCATTCGGATCAGGCGTTTAGGCGTTATAGCACTTTAAATAATTTAAGTCCATAAACCACAATTATAAAGGATTTTTCTTTGTGTCCTTGAAAAATCTATAAGTGCTACATTCTCCAAAATTCCTTTAGTTCGTGTGACGGTGATCTATAACATGTATATAAATTTTCAGCGCAACCAAATAAGGCATTTAATCACTGTCGCACTTTAAATAATTTGAGCCCTTAAACCACAATAGTAAATAATTTTTCTTCGTATTCCTGTAAAAAAAACTACAAGTGACGGTTTCTGTGTTCATACAGTTTATGTGACGGTGATCTATAACATGTATATAAATTTTCAGCTCAATCGGGTGAGGTGTTTAGATTGCCCTTTAAAAATTTAATCCCATAGGTCATAATGATAAAGAGTTTTTCTCTATGTCCTTGTAAAAATCTATAAATGCTAGATTGACCTAAATCAGGGGTCGTGCTACGATGACCTATAACATAAGTGCCAACTTTAAGCTCGTTTAAGGTACGCTTTCGAAAAAAGCGTTCAGACTCTATCGTGTTCACTCACGTACATACATACATCACCATATAAATAGCAAATATGAGCTCAGGGAACCTCAAAACTGGTAGATACACCAAAATCTAAATGTTAGATTTTTGATATGATTACAATACTTTTTCCTTGCATATGTATGCTCGGAAAGTAGCAATAAATGTATATAATAATTATACTGTTTCGTGTCAAAGTTTTTATAGGCATACTACCGTATTAGTATAAACACAAGTCTGGACTTACAGAATAAATATAGTACACAGTGGCAGTTTTTAAAATTGCTACATACGTTTCAAAAACTTGATATATAAAAAAAAAAAAAAAAAAAAAAAAAAAAAACTTGGAAATTGATTCACGAGTTAATATCCAACGCACATTGTATCATTTCTGAACATGATGATACTCTAAGAAATAATCGAAATTTATAAACTGAGTTATTTATGAAATTTTAAATCTAAAAAATATCTGATGTGCACATCACATGACTTCCTTATACACACTTTGAAATATACATACCATTACGAAAACATTGACATTTTATGTGAAATAACTGGTTCGTAAATAAATAGGCATGTTCCATTCAATAAACATCCCCCAAAACAAGCCAAAAAAAACTGTTACTTCAAACACAATAGTCACGATAATACGATTATATTAGGTCGTTGCAAAATTTCGTGCGGTTTTTTATTGCTTCATTTCATAAAAATACATCAAATCAAATGACAATTTTTAATCAAAATACTCTCCATTACTTTCTACAACCTTTGCCCATTTTTCAGGTAACAAATGTATACCACGGCGATAGAAGCTCTCGTCTTTGGAGGCAATAAAATGATCCGCGTCCGCACGAACTTTTGCAACGACCTAATATATACCGCAGAGAACGAATATCGCTTGTCCTAGAATGTAGTATTTCACTAATTATTACATAGTCTCTCACTGGAAATTTCTCTGCTTAGAGTTGTAGCTTCGAGTGTAGAAAGTTTACGTACTTTTTGTCTCTTTGGCGGAAATTAAAAGTGAGAAACGATATACTATTGCAAAACAATTATTTCCGTTAAAATTGAGAAAGGGTCTACTGATTCTGACTACCCTGAAATAATATTTTATGCCAAATTTGGTCGCTAATCTCGACAAGTCTTTCAATTTTTTGCTAGTACAGATTTTGGTCTTGCTGTCAAATTGGGCGATTTGGCACCGAATTTGACGAACTGACGGCAAAATTTGTAGTTTAGGATTGCGGAAGTTTGGAAATTCTGGAATTTTCGGAAAAAATTCATTTGTTAGCACAGAAGTAATTTCTTCTAAAGTTCTATAAATGCCTAACAATATATTATATATATATATATATATATATATATATATATATAGAAAAGTCGTTATTGATGATTGTAGACTTGGACTTGTCGGTTTTTTTACGTGCTACTTTCTGTACGGTATTAGAATAAAAATAAAAACAGATGGCAGTTTTTTTATTTCAACAATATTTTATTTCGACTCAATTCTCAAAAAGTTGTAGTCTAGGATTTCCAAAGTCTGGTATCTCTAACTTTAATAGGAGACGAGTTTTGGAAATTTTCGGTATAATTCATTAGTTTCTAGCGCTGAACTGCATCAATAGAACTCACTAACAAGACTTTCTATGAATTCAAAATCTTTGAATTGTGTGGTTGATTGTTGTTCCTGAAATAGCGAAGTTCCTGTTTGTAGCGTATTTGACCCTGTTAACTTGATTTTTGTAATAAGAACAAATTTTTTTACTGTAAAGTTTCTAGATTTTTTGTTAATTATTGATTTTATGGTACAAAATATGTTTTATATTCAACTGTTTTCAGAATATTCATTAAATAAAGTGTAATCGTAGAGTAGAACCTGCTTATTTCTTCACAAATTACTTTCTTCAAGGAAAAATGTCCACAATGTTTATAACAGCAACATTACGGGCTCTAGCTTCTTTTGAAATCTAGAGTGATTTCAAAAGAAGAATATTCAAAACTGATTAGCTTCTTTTGAAATCTACTTGACGGTATATCGTATGTAAAAGCCAAATTCTTCGTATTTTTGGTCATTATGAATATAATTTTCGTAAATATCTCCAAAACGGAAAGTCACAAAGACGAAAAAGGAGTGTGCAAAGATGTTATTTCAAATGTATATAGCAATTTGCAACTTTGTACGTCTAATCGTTTTTCAGTTAGGGGAAATACACACACGCACACACACACACACACACACACACACACACACACACACACACGTACATACAGATGTCACGAAAAGTCATATAAAATCGTAGATGTCTCTAAAACGGGAGCTAGTGTCAAAACCAAAGTTGGAGGCATACAAGTAGACGTTTTGAGATTACAAATATAAATTTACAACATTATAAGATCATTCGTTTTTGAACTCGAAGTCCATTTCGCATATTCGGATTACAATACTCCCTCATACTTTGTACACTGAGAAAAAAAAATATACCTCCTTCATCTAGAATGAATAAATGGTCATTTTCTAAATCCTTAAACTAGAAATATAGATTTCCGAGCTATGCGTATAAGGCACCAACAAACTGAATAGACGAAATGGTCAAGAATTTCTAATCTACACGTTTCTATATGGTGAAACAATATTCTGAATATTTTGTATTACGTGAAATTCTCGCTTGATTTTCTAGAATTGGGTCATAAACCAAGATTATAGCTGCTGAAATCCGCCTCTTGTATTCACATTTATTTGGAGATATTTTCAAATAGGTTTGTCCTCGATAGTACAGGCAAACGCTCAAGAATTCTAATAGAGGTCTCTAGAATTCGCTTTCGAAGGGGACTAGAATTATTTTTATAAGAAATTTATAAGGATGACATGGAACTATTTTGTCTAGATCCACAATTTAGATTCTAGATGTCTGTTATAGAATGTTTTCTCAGTGCATTGGCGTGTCTTATACTCATAGCTCGGAATTCTATATTTCTAGTTTAGGATTTAGAAAAGGACCACCTATTCTTTATAGATGAAAGCGGTATATTTTTTTTCTCAGTGTGTGAGGAAGTAAAAAACACTTGAAGATATTGAAAATGTTACTTTCGTCACGATGGACTGATAGAATGATGATTTGAAGTTTGTTTTGCAATAAAGTTTTATTTGATGATGCTTTAATTTAATATGCATCTTTTAATGCAAACATGTCAAATGAATTCCTAAACTTTTTTAAAATGTTACGTTTGTGATAACATAAGGATTACGGGAGCTCTATGCAGTTTACATTGTTTTATAGAGTCAATTGATTTAAAATAATTAGAATTTAAAATAGAAATCTACATTTTTTACATATGCTGAATAAGCAAGTTGCCTGCTTCCAGCTTAAAAGATTGGATTGATTAATACCGTAGACATCACACACATATAAGGAGAAAAATGGTTTTTGTAATATTTAAAAAATACTTTGTTTGATGAAGATACAGTCGGTAACAAAAGTGTCCGGAAACTAGTAAAAATTCCTATGTAAAAAAAGTACACTTCATACGGTTTTGTTAAATAAATCCTTGTCGAATCCTGTTCTTAGTCAGTGTAAGAACATGATTCGATAAGGATTTCTTTAACGAAACCGTATGAAGTGTACATTTTTTACATAGGAATTTTTGCTAGTGTTCGGACACTTTTATTACCGATTGTATATATAGAAATATATTTTTTCGCATACACTCTAAACATATATATTTTATAACAAAATAAACAGACAAGAAGAGTGTTAATACTTTTTTGAGTAAATTTACAGTAATATGAATAGTTAATTGATGTTTTCTTTTCTTGTTATAAGTAAAAGCGATCTCAATTATTGTGTAATTTTTGCAAAAGAAATTACTCGTATCCAAACTGTTATATAATTTTGCTTTAAAAGTATTCGATATATTTTCAGTGTAGATATTTTGTGAGCAAGAGTTCTTCAAACTGAAAGTAATAGACTTTGTGGATAGTGTTTATTTAAATTCAAGATCGAGGGTTTATAATATGAACTATGCTTGTTACTTTAGTTTCAATAAAATATAATAATTGATAGATAAAAAAAAAATAACCTGAACAGAAGACAGGCTGTCGCTGGAATTAAAATAGCACATTAACCCTTTGTCGGTTTAACGCTTTAAAGCGCTCTAAACAGTGATGTCAAATTTCGGAATTCATTTATTCAACTATCATCGTAATTTTCAGGAGTGATATTTGATATACATAATGGACAAATAACCATTAAGGTGATTCCCAACGATTAAAGTTAAATTTTAGTGATGGATATTGAATGGAAAAGTGCCCACATTTAGCAACATTGAGCAGAGGAATGAATTTAAATTGCAGTGGTGAAGGGTAAATATAAATTTCGAATTTTAATCCAGGCTCGTTGGTGAAAGTACAGTTTTATTCGGTGCACCATACGTTTAAAGCGGGAGTCAAAACACAGAGCTCTAATTACAAGGAACGTTTTAGAAGTGTGACACAAAATTCAGACACTAAACCAAACTTGGTGAGCAAGTCCTCTCATGGCGAGGAGGGCGTCTCATGGCGTCCTCTTTTCACCGTCAGGCAAATGCGCGTTTGAAGAGAAAGTATTTCCCATAACCAAAGAACAGTTTTGTCAGACAGTCGACAGTCTATTTCCCCAAACAAGTTTTCAAATTTCCCCAAATCAGGGTTTTTTTTTGCAAAAAAAAAAAATATATATATATACCCAACTCAATTTCTACTAAAAAAGTCAATTAAAATAAAATAAAATAAATATTTAACAAATTTAAGCCTAAATTTTTCCTTAAATGAAGCTCATTAAGGAAAAAAAGACTTTTTTGCACACTAGTTATAGAAAATAGTTAAAGCTGCATAAAGAACAGTTGGTAACAAAAGTGTCCGAACACTAGCAAAACTTCCTACGTAAAAAAAGTACACTTCATACGGTTTTGTTAAATAAATCCTTATCGAATCATGTTCTTACACTAAGAACAAGATTCGACGAGGATTTATTTAACAAAACCGTATGAAGTGTACTTTTTTTACATATAAATATTTAGTAGTGTTCGGACACTTTTGTTACCGACTGTTGATAATGAACGTAGGATATAGTCTCAACCTCAGGATATCCTGAGAATCTCCTGGAAAGAAGGGATACCTTCAAAAAAACCCTAAGTAAGGTCATTTTGCCTAAATGCGATAACCCATAAATGCGACAAAGTTCTTCTACTGAAAATCTAAATGCTTAAATCACAAACTTATAAATCATAATGGAACATACACATTTCAAGAACAGTTCGCGAAACTTTTCATTAAATTTTAAAGGTTTTTTCTAGTAGAATTTTCTTTTGCAGTAAACATTGTCCATTATGGCTTTCCGACGTCTTTTCCTAATTGCGATGAAAAATTTTCAAATAGTAACTGTAATTTTATCCTTTTATTTTTCAAGGTCAAATAACCACTGTTACGTCATGGGCTCGAATACCCTTTATACCTACCAGAAGAAAATAAAAAAAAAATACTACATTTTTTTTTAAAGAGGGGTTTAAAATTTTTATCGCATTTAAGGGTTTGTTTACACCATTTTCCTAAATGCGACAAATTTTATCCCTTAAATGCGGTGAAATTTACAGTTGATATATTAAGGAAAGTTTAAGCATTTTTTCCTTTTTAACACTTTCCAACAAGGTTTAAAAGTGACTTAGGCTTGTCTGTCCCTCTGTCCGTCTGTCTGTCTGTCTGTCTGTCCGCGCTCTAACTCCTGTAGGGACACCCGAAAGTATTCCAAAGCACTGTGTTCTATGAGAGGTATTGCTGTAAGCCATATTTAATACCTTAACTGTATACAAATCTTAGTGAAATTGAATCATGTTATTCAAGTTCACTATCGGATGTGCTATATATAAAATGGAATAAATACCACCACTAGTTTGTACACAGGGACACTCGAAAGTACTCCAAAGCATTGCGTTCTATGAGAGGTATTTCTATAAACCAAAATTTAATGACTTTACTTTCCACAAAGTTTAATGAAATTGAAATATGTTATTCATATGCACAAAAGAATGCTTTGCATAGAATATAGCATGATTAGCATTAGATTTACAGGGGCACACAAAAATATTCAGTTACATTAAGAGCTCTTCATAAAAATTTGCTATAATTTCAATTTCGCTTACATTAAGCGTATTTAACATTGTCTAACAATTTTCATGTGTGACTATAATTTCAATTTAAGTATCTGTCTGTTCGTCTGTCCGCGCTCTAGCTCCAGTAAATATTTATGTAATTTCTTGAAACTGATATATGTTATTTAAGTTCACTATCGGATGTTCCCTATTGAAAAAGGAGTTAATATCTCTACTGGTTTGTGTACAGAGGCACCCAAACCTTTTACAAAGCATTGTGTTCTATGAGAGATATTTCTATAAACAATATTTTAATACCTTTACTGTACACAAACCTTAATGAAATTGAGAAATGTCATTCAAATTCACTATCGGATGTTTTATATATTAAATGGAGTAAATACCACCACTGGTTTGGGCACAGAGACACTTGAAAGCATACCAAAGCATTGCGTTATATGAGAAGTATTTCTATAAACCAAATTTTGATAACTTTACTTTCCACAAAGCTTAATGAAACTGAAATGTGTTATTCTTATGCACAAAAGACTGCTTTCTATAGAATATAGTATGTTTAGTATTAGTTTTACAGAGCAACAAAAAAATATTCAGATACATAAAGAGCTATTAAGAAAAGTTTGCTGGAATTGCACTTTCATTTACATTAAGCGTTTTTAAAATTTTCTAACAATTTTTAAGTGTGAATATAATTTCAATTTGTGTATCTGTGTATCTGTTTGTCTGCCCATCTGTCTGTCTTTCGGCGCTCTAACTCCGGTAAATATTTATGGAATATCTTGAAACTAATATATGTTTTTCAGGTTCACTATCGGATTTCCCCTATTAAAAATGGAGTGAATACCTCTACTGGTTTGTGTACAGGGGCATCGGAAAGTACTGCAAACTATTTTTTTTTCTATGAGAGGCATTTCTATAAACCATATTTTAATACCGTTACTTTACACAAATCTTAATGAAATTGAAATATGTTATTCAAGTTCGCTATCGGATGTTTCCTATGTGAAATGGAGAAAATATTACCACTGTTTTGTGTACAGGGAGACTTGCAAGTATTGCGTTGTATGAGAGGTATTTCTGCAAACCAAATTTTAATAACTTTACTTTGCACAAATCTTAATGCAATTGAAATATGTTATTCATATGAAAAAAGGAATGCTTTTTATAAATACAGTATGATTAGTATTAATCTTACAGGGCCACATAAAAATATTAAGTTACATTATGAGCTATTAATAAAAATTTGCTGTAATTGCATTTTCTTTTACAATAAGCATTTCTAACACTTTCTAACAAGTTTTAAGCGCGAATATGATTTTAATTTGGTTATCTTTCTGTCCGATTGTCTGTCTTTCTATCTGGCTGTCGTCCCGAGAGTTCTTAAATATTTTCAGAATTTTGAAAAATTGATATATGTTATTAAAGTTCACTATGGAATGTTTCCTATTTAAAATGCCATTAATATGTCCTACACAACGTGTTTGTGTACAGGGAACTTCCAATGCTTTGCGTTTTAGGACAGACATTTTTATAAATCACATCTAAATAACTTTCTACTGTAAAAATTATAAATAAATTGAAATGCATTTTAATATTCTAAAATAATGTTTTGTATAGAATATGATATGATCAACCTTCAGATTTACAGGACTACACTAAAATATTCAAATACATTAAAAGAAGCAATTATAATCTAACGGCCGGATTTTCTTTCACATTAAGCCTTTTTAACGTTCTTCAACGATGTCTGAGAGCGGTTTTAAATTGAATTAGTCAATCTGTATATTTTTCTGTGCTTCTCTCCTTTGTTTGATAATGCAGGCAAAGAATATTGAAAGTTATACGATACAACAAGCACGTACAGTTGGAGAATATTAATAACCAGTGCGTACTGCATGATTTTTCGTTCTTTTTTTTAACACTTTCCAGCAACGTTGAAAAGTGTCAATGACTTCGGTTTGTCTGTCTGTCCGCAGTCGAACTCCTGTAAATTTTCATGGAATTTCTTGAAGCTGATATATCGTATTCAAGTTCACTATCGGATGTTCCCTATTGAAAATGGAGGGAATTCTTCTTCTGATTTGTCTACAGGGACACCCAAAATTTTCCAAAGCACTGTGTTTCATGATAGATATTTCTATAAACCGTATTTTGAAAAGTTTACTTTAAAAAAATTTTAACGAAATTGAAATATATCATTTAAGTTCACTGCCGGATGTTCCCCATGTAAATTGAAGTAAATACCGTCACTGGTTTGTATACAGGGACATCCGAAAGTATTTAAAAGCATTGCGTTCTATGGAAGGTATTTCTAAGCACCAAATTTTAATGATTTTACTTTGCACAAGTCGTAAATATATATATATATATATATTATTCATATGCACAAAAGAATGACTTCCATAAAATACAATATTATTAGCATTATATTTACAAGGCCACACAAAAATATTCAGATACATTAAGAGGTATTGTTGGAAAATTGCTTGAATTGCATTTTCGTTTACAATAAGCGTTTTTATCACTTTCTAAATGTTTTTAACACTTTCCAATAAAGTTGAAAAGTGTTAATGACTTAGGTTTGTCTGTCTGTCTGTCCGTGCTCTATCTCCCGTAAATATTCATGGAATCAGAGTTACACATACACACTCAGAAAAGAAGAGTTAAACACGGAGTTACACACTCTGTTATAAAAAGGCAAAGTTACACACACAGTTACACACAAACTGTTAATAAAAATGCAGAGTTACACACACAATTACACACAAACTGTTAATAAAAATGCAGAGTTACACACACACTGCTAGCAAAAAATTAGCGGTACACACAGCGTTCCACACATTGTCAAAAAAAAAAATAGAGATTTACATACGGAGTTACACACACTGTTAATAAAAAGGCGGAATTATACACAGCAAAAAATCAGTGATACACGCAAAATTACACAAAAAAAAAAAAAAAAAAAAAAAAAGGAACATTGAATTACACACACTGCTAATAAAAAGGCAGGATTATATACAGAGTTTCATGCACTGTTAATAAAGAGTTACACACAGAGTTACACACACAGAGTTAATAAGATGGCAGAGTTGCACACACACTTTTAATTACGTACAGGGTTACACACACTGTTAGTTACACATAAGTAAAATTGCACACGTTGTTTGCTAAAAATCAGCGATACACAGTGTTACACACACAATGTTAAAAAAAACTGTTAATAAAAAACAAAATTACACATGGAGTAACACACACTGTTATTAAGAAAGAAGAGCTACACACACACACTGTTAATTGCATACAGGGTTGCACATACAGTGTCAGTTTCGCATAGCGTTACGTACACTGTTAGAAAAGTTCAGCAATACACACAAAATTACACACACACTGTTAAAATAAAGAAGAGTTACACACTGTTAACAAACAGCAGATTTACACACAAAGTTCCACACACTGTTAATAAAAAGGAAGAGTTACACACACTGTTAAAGGCAGAGTTGCACATAGAGTTACACAACATTTTATCTTGAAATAGTTATGTGGTATTAAGTATTTTATAAACTATAAAAAAATAACGAAAAATCATGCATTACGCAATGATTATTAACACTTTCCAACTGCACGTAATTGTTGTATCTTATAACTTTGAAAGTTCTGTACCTACGTTATCACACAACAAACAAACAGTAGTTCTGAAAGGTATACAGACAGACTAATTGAATTCCTAATCATTCTTAAACACTGTTTGAAAGTGTTAAAAATGCTTAACACAAAAGAAACCGTCGCCCTTCGATTGTAATTCCAGTCCTTAATCTATCTGAAAATTTCAGTGTAGCCCTGCAAATTTGAAGGTTAACAAAATCATATTTTATACAAAACATTATTTTAGCAAATTAACAATAAATGCCAATTTCTTTATGATTTTACAGTTGAAAGTACAATATGAAAGTTCTTTAAATGTAAATTATAAAAATGTATGTCCTAAAATGCAACGCATTGGCATTTTTTGCGCGTTCCTGCACATAAACATGTTGTACAGTAATTAATGCCCTTTTTATTTGGGAACATTCAATAGTGAATATGAACAACATATATGTATTTTTAAAAATTCAGAAAATATTTCCGGACGCTAAGTGCGGTACACGGACAGATAGACAAATGGAGATTCGGGCACATAGATACAGAAATTGAAAACACGTTAAGACTTAAACAAGAAAGAAAAATCATGCAGTACCCATTGGTTAGTAACACCTTCCAACTGTACGTAATTGTTGTATCGAATAACTTTTAATATTCTTTGCCTACGTTGTGAGGTTGAGACGTCAGAACGTCACCACAGTTGTTTTAATTAAGCTGTATCCAGCAAAGTAGAAAGTGGGGACGGTTAAAATCTCTTCGTCGACAGTGACTCGGCGAAAGTTGAGGTCGAGTTAGCTTTGTGTCGGCAGGGTGCTGCAATGAAAGACTTAGATTTTGAATGTTAGATAAATTAGAAGTGATTTTAAAAGGACGGATTGAAATGAAGAGAGAGGAGGATGTAGGAAGAAGTATAAAATGGCCATGGTTTTAGTAGATGGGAGTGGATGTTGGAGGATATTATAGTGGATGTTGGAGGGTATTATAGTGGATGTCGGATCATATTATAGTGTGGATATTGGAGTATTATATGGGATTGTTGAAAGTCTTACTTTGGCGAATATTGAGTAGTAGAAATTTAGAGGAGTGAGGAATAAGTCATGATGAGTGTTAGTACGAGTATTTGCTAGCGCTCGTGAAAGTGAATTTCGATCTGTAGGGAATCCTCTGATCGAAAGTGAAGTCGCAGCAGTGGAGTTACGAGTGCATCCGTCGCTACACCTTCAATTCCTTGCTGGGGTGAGATATTTAAGATAATCTAATTTAATTGTTGATATATATTTTTTGATTTAGTAATACACTGACTGAGGTAGTTTAATTGCCAGGCCACCCTTCCTATTAATCTGCTCAAATAAACTTTAGTTATTGTTAATTCAAGTCTTGTGTTCTCTTACTTATCCATTTAGTGATCTAATTAAGTTAAGATGGAGTTTGCGACAACGCAAACTTTACACGCAACAGACAGAAGGACTGAAAAATATACAGATAGACTAATTGATTTTAAAATTACTCTTAGGCATTTTGGAAAGAGTTAAAAAGGCTTAACGCAAAATAAAATGCAGCCATTAAATTATAATTACAGCTTTTGATCTCTCTGAATATTTTAGTGTAGTCCTTTAAATCAGAAAGTTAATCATACCATATTCTATACAAAACATTATTTTAGAATATTAACAATACATTTCAATATTCTTATGATTTTTGCAGTAGAAAGACTTAACTTTCAAAAAATTCTGTCCTAAACCGTAATGCATTGGCATTTTTTTTTGTTGTTGTTGTCCCTGTAAACAAATTAGTTGTACAGGACCTAATGTCGTTTTGAATGGGGAACATTCTATAGGGATAATGTTTATAAAAATAACACTCATAAAACACAATGCTTTCGAATGCTTTTGGGTGTCCCTGTACACGAACCAGAAGAGATATTCACTCCATTTTCAATATGGAACATCCGATAGTGAACATCAATAAAATATATCAGTTTCGAGAAATTCCATAAATATTTACAGGAGTTAGAGCGCGGGCAGACAGACGGACAGACAGATGGACAGTTACACAAACTGAAATCATATTCACGCTTATAAATGTTAGAAAGTGTTAAAAACGCTTAATGTAAACGAAAGTGCAATTCTAGAATTGTTTTATCAGTAGCTTTTAATATAAATGGATATTTTTGTGCCACCCTGTAAATCTAATGCTAATCATGCTATATTCTGTGCAAAGCATTCTTTTGTGCATATAAATACCATATTTAAATTTCCAAAAACTTCGTGGAAAGTAAAGTTATTAAAATTTATTTATAGAAATATCTCTCATAGAACGCAATGCTTTGGAATACTTTTAACTGTCCCTGTACATAAATCAGTGGTGGTATTTCCGCCATTTTATACAGGAAACATCTAGTAGTGAACTTGAATAACATATTTCAATTTAATTGAGATATGTCTACAGTAAAACCAATAGAAATACCTCTCATAGAACACAATGCTTTGAAATGCTTCCGGGTGTCTGTGTACACAAACCAGTATAGGTATAAACTCCATTTTAAATAGGGAACATCCGATAGTGAACTTGAATAACATATATCACTTTGAAGAAATTCCATAAATATTTATGAAATTTAGAGCTCGGACAGACAGACACGCAGACAAACAGGCGGACAGGCAGATACACAAAACTGAAATCATATTCACCCTTAAAAAATGTTAGAATGTGTTAAAAACGCTTAACGTAAACGAAAGTACAATTCTAGCCATTTTTTTAAATAGCTCTTAATGTAACTGGATATTTTTGTGCCACCCTGTAAATCTAATGCTAATCATGCTATATTCTGTGCAAAGCATTCTTTTGTGCATATAAATACCATATTTAAATTTACAAAAACTTCCTGGAAAGTAAAGTGATTAAAATTTGATTTATAGAAATATCTCTAATAGAACGCAATGCTTTGGAATACTTTTGAGTGTTCCTGTATATAAATCGGTGGTGGTATTTCCTCCATTTTATACAGGAAACATCCAATAGGGAATTTGAATAACATATTTCAATTTCATTAAGATATGTCTACAGTAAAGGTATAAAATATGGTTTATAGAAATACCTCTCATAGAACAGAATGCTTTCGAATGCTTTTGGGTGTCCTGTGCACAAACCAGTAGAGGTATAAACTCCATTTTCAAAAGGGAACGCCTGATAGTGATCTTGAATAACATATTTCAATTTCATTAAAATATGTCTACAGTAAAGGTATGAAAATACGGTTTATAGAAATACCTCTCATAGAACACAATGCTTTGAAATACTTTCGGGTGTCCCTGTACACAAACCAATAGAGGTATCATATTCACCCTTAAAAAATGTTAGATTGTGTTAAAAACGCTTAACGTAAACGAAAGTACAATTCTAGCCATTTTTTTAATAGCTGTTAATGTAACTGGATATTTTTGTGCCACCCTGTAAATCTAATGCTAATCATGCTATATTCTGTGCAAAGCATTCTTTTGTGCATATAAATACCATATTTAAATTTCAAAAACTTCGTGGAAAGTAAAGTTATTAAAATTTGATTTATAGAAATATCTCTCATAGAACGCAATGCTTTGGAATACTTTTGAGTGTCCCTGTACATAAACCGATGGTGATATTTCCTCCATTTTATACAGAAAACATCCTATAGTAAACTTTAATAACATATTTCAATTTCATTAAGATATGTCTACAGTAAAGGTAAGAAAATATGGTTTGTAGAAATACCTCTCATAGAACACAATGCTTTGAAATACTTTCGGGTGTCCCTGTGCACAAACTAGCAGAGGTATGAACTCCATTTTCAATAGGGAACGTCCAATAGTAATCTTGAATAACATATATCAGTTTCAAGAAATTCCATAAATATTTACGGGAGTTAGAGCGCGGACAGACAGACGGACGGACAGACAGACAGACGGACAGACAGACAAACCGAAGTCATAAACCCTTTTCAACCTTGTTGGAAAGTGTTAATAACAGTTTTCAACCTTCTTTGGAAAGTGTTAATAACATTAAAGTAACTTCCATGCATTAAATGCATTACCGCATTTAGGGAGTTTGAACATCGCATTTAGGATATAGTACCTTAAATGCGACAAAAATTTCCTAAATGCGACGCTGTTATATATTTTCATAAATTACTCATATTTTTTTTATTTCTTGAAAAAAAAAAATGACACAAAACACTAGTTTAGAACTATGAGTATAATATTCAACCATTTTTTCTTTCTTTTCATAATTATTTGTTTACTAAAATGTCATAAGTTTCCTAAATGCGATAAACGTACCAAAAATCACGTCGCATTTAGGCACAATGACCTTACATGCTAAAGAGAACTGTTAAAAGTCTCTACGTACAGAGATTGTGAGCTTATCAGGTAGATAAATTTAAGACAAAATAGTTGAAATATTCCCCAGATTTCCCCTCAAAAATTTCAAAATCCCCTCGAAGTTCCCCACAAACATTCGGTCCCCAAAAATGTCTCCTGAAGCTCAAAAAATCCCCAAAATGAGGACAAAATTCCCAATCTGACAACACTGCCGAAGAAGTCGATTGATATTTCGGCTGTTAATAATGGTTTCCATACTTTTCGTTGCGACCCTGTTACGACAAATAGCCAAGGTCAATACCTTATGAGACTATTTTATTAAAACTGTTGATTTAGTTATGATTCAGGATCAATTTATATCTCGATAACCAAATAAGAAGTGTTTTAATGAGTCCTACATGTACCATTTCACTGAGAATTTAACAAAAACTCAGAACAAGAATTTATTGTGGTTAGATTGAGTATTTGGATATGAGAAACCATTTATAAATTTAAAGACGAAATAAAAATGTACTATGTGACTACTGGGGAAATTTTGCAATAAAGAAAAAATAACTGTTTTCTTAAAAAAAAAGTTCATTTCAATATTTTATTTTTTTAAGATAACTTAAAAAATATATCATGCCTGAATACAAAATAAACTACCTTCTAACTTTAAAATCTTAAATTACAAATTCTTTTAATATTATACTGATCATTTTCTTTTAAGTTTTATTATATATGTGTGAGGATTTAATATCATAGGGTTATTATAAAGTTTTTTTTTTCACTTGTTTTTTAAATACATATCAATTAGTGGTTCATTTTGGCGATAGAATGCATAGCTATACTTTAGTTCTATATTTAACATGCTAAATTAATCGTATATGTCAGGTTTATAAACCTGACATGATTATCTTAAAGCTTCAAAGTTAAGCAGAGTTGAAATAACAGAGTCCAGTGGAAACTGTGTTGAGCAGGTAAAAAGAAATATGACAAGTTTTTCTTTTAAATATAATCATTTATTTAAAAACTAGATTGATTTATCTAGTGAAATAAAAATATGCCAAACGAAAATAAGAATTATAACACATTTAGACGATTCGTTCAATATGCTTCAGGGCAGATAGATTAATACAGAGTAGTTACTGAAGCCTATACTATTAATGAATGTAGCTTAAAAGTTTGCAGTTTTAAAATGATTATTATCCTCGAATTAATCTAAAAATATTTACTTAAACCTCATCTGAAAAACAACAGCTTTCTACGCAAGCTTCAGTATTGTCGAGGTTATCAAGGAAACTTAAACTGAAATATACAAACTGCATTTCATGCCAGCTTCTTTATTACCGGGATTCACCTCGGCACTAACACTGAAAAAGCCACACGATTGCTTTTCTGCTACGCTACTTATACAATTCAAGCAGATGACGTAGACTTATGTCATTTGCATACGGATAGCTTCGGCTAACGTATTAATATTTTATGCTAAAATAAATTTTAAATAAACTATGAGTTTTTAAATATTTATTAACATAAAATTATAAAAGTAAATAGAAAATAAATTACTTAGATTTTAATAAACATCGGTTTTAATAAAAAAAGGAAAAATAGTTAAACTAAAGAGGGAGTGAAACTGAATAAAACATTGAGTGTCAAGAACACACTAATATTTTAAATTTATAAATCTAATCGTATATATTAAGTTTATATTTTTTGTTTTTGACTTTTTTTTCTCTAAATTTATAACATGTTTATTTAATGTTCTTTTACAGTGATATCTTGGCAAAAAATAGTGAAAACAAGATGGTCTACATAAAGAATTTTATCGCAATGTTCATACTTGGATTAATGGTATATGGTTTAATAGTTCTTTTGGATAAAATATTTAAGCTAATAAATCTAGTTAGTGTTAAAATTCAGTCTTTTTTCACCACGCATAAAATTACTAAAAGCTATGGAAATATTGAAAAGAATCAAACAGATTCAAAAGGAAAGAAAACATCTAAACCTATGACTGATAAAGAAAAGAAAAGTTACCCAGACAGTCTCAATCCTTTCAAAAAGCAATGGATTAATCCAAGCTATTTGAATCCATATCAGAAATATCTTGAAGACTATCTCAGTGACTGTAACCCATTTGAGAGCAATAATGTACAAAATTCGGATCGTACGTTGTTTTTTGAATAACAACAACGGTTACTAATAATCGAAAAAGATTTCACTTGAGAGCAGACATACAAAACATTACAAAATAATAATGAGAAGAATCAAGATTTAAGAATGTTTGAAACACGAAGCGTCAAAATATTAAACAGAAATTTGGTATATTTTTCTTTGGTGCAACACGTTTTGGATAGATGAAGGATACTTTTGCGGTATAAAACAACTAAAGTGATCAGGCAGTTTATTTATTTATTTATTTTTTTTTAATATAGGGTAGGTGCTTCAGTGATTGGCACGCTCCAGTAATTGACATCTATCTCGAAATAATTAATAAATAATAAAAATAATAAAATCATATGTTTTATATATAAGAATTTTAACATTTTATGTCAAACACTGGAGCATAGGGTGCTAATAACTGGTAAAATGAATAACTAGCAGCGTCAAACACTGGAACATAGCGGACCAATTACTGATAAAATGAAGAACTGGCAGTGTCAATTACTGAAACACTGAGTGGTTGTGAAATAAAAATTCATAAAAAAAATAATTGTTATCAAATGTATATACTTTAACATATATGTGGTTCTGAATGTCTTTCATATCATATGTACTAACTTAAGATTTCTAAAAATATTTTCTGATGACTAGAACATTAAAAACATCAGAGATTGCTCTGAAAGTGTCAATCATTGGTGCACTTACCCTATACAATAACGAACTGATATGTATTAAAATGTGATTTGAAATTAAAATTGTATAAATATAAAATCTTGTCTAGTCTCATTATACATACACTTCAATATATCGCTACGATGAAGTAATAATAATAATAATAAAAATAAATAGTTTTTCAGAGATGTTTATTAAAACACAACTATGAAGTATTTAAAAATAAACCTAAGACCACAAACAAAAAGCAGACGTTACAAATTCCTTTTGAGAGCCCCATCAGATTAAAATATTCAAGTTCAAACTGAAGCACAAGTGTTTATATATCGATTTGTAGTTCCGATTAAGGCCGAGTATTCCAAAGGCAATCCGTTCGGTTTATACTTCGAGAAAAACAGCGTTAGAACATTTAAAATATTCTTCATGGTAGGCATTTCATAGATTCCATACAGCACGGTGTATGGTCCATTGAGATATGTGAGTTAAGTACTTGTATTCCCTCCATCCGGGAAGATATATCGGCGGTAATATTTTACAGTGAATAGCTTGCACCACCAGTAGCCGAAAGGTTCTGCTCTCAAAGCTTCTAGGTGTGAGGCGCCGGGTTCGATACCAGATCGAGCTCGTTGGTCTAGCCGTTCATAGTTTTCTCTGGTTTTCTCCGAAATATACGCAAGTACGGGCTAGGATTCTGTTAAAAAAATACCCCTGGAGGGCACTCCTTTTAGGACTTAGGACCCTAGCACAGTCAATCGGCCTTCATCCCAAAAGACAAACACATACAATTAATACCAAAAATGATAACATTCTCAAAGACTGGTAACGTTATCAGTGTCTAAATAATTACATTATAATTTATATTTTAAGTCGCCTAATTTATAAGCTTTGTGAATTTCTGTAATTTGTGTCCCAATAAGGGTACCAGTTTTCATACTGATTGTAGAGACTACCGCAACATATGTTCTTAGGGGAATGATTAAAGGAATCTAGTTGAAACTTTTCATTGCAGAACACACCATATCTTCATAACATTCCTGCCTAAGCTAAACTATCAATAAACATATAAGCACATACGCTTTAGTTTGAGGTTTAATGGTTTGTAATAACAAGGGGCAAAAAGTGAGTCTGAAATTCCTGGTTTTATGCATTTTTTACTCTGAGAAAAAAATTCTCTAACTGACATCAAGAATCTAAATTATGGTTCTAGAAAAAATAGTTCCATGTTATCCTTATAAATTCTAGTCCCCTTGGAAAGCGAGTTCTAGAAGCCTCTATTAGAATTCTAGAGCGTTTCCCTATATTATCGAGGGCAAAGTTATTTAAAAATCTCTATAAATAAATGCGAATAGAAGAGGCGGGTTTCAGCAACTATAATCTTGGTTTATTACCCATTTCTCAGAAATACAAGAGCAAATCTCGCAGTATTAAAGATTCAGAATATTCAGAATATTGTTTCACTATCTAGAAATGCGTAGACTAGAAATTCTCGATCATTTCACCTATTCAGTTTATTGGCGTGCCTTATGCGCATAGCTCGAAAATCTATATTTCTAGTTAAGTGATTTAGAAAATGGCTACTTATTCATTCTAGAGGAAGGCGGTACATTTTTTTTTTCACAGTATAAAAAAATGGTTTGAATAATTTTTAAATGTATTTTTAATAACGAACCTTTAATATAGTTACGTTTTTAACGTTAAATTTAAAGAGATACTATATCTTTGCTAACATATTAAAAATAGAAATTATAAAACTTCCACAATTTATAAGTTTTTTGATGATTTATTTAGTTATTATTATGGTTTCAAAATATTGTAAATAAATATTCACGCGTACATACTCTGTTTCTAAAAGAAATTATACATATATTTCTGCATTAAGTACGTAATGCAGTAGCCAGTATAGAAATTGGAGAAAGAAAACTGAGAAGTTTCTGTTTTCGTAATTTTCGAAATAATTTCATAAACTATGAATGTTGCATGTTTTTTTTTCTTTTTTCTTTTTTTTCTTTAGTGTTTTATTCGTAATAATAAATAAATAAATAAATAAATTTTCTGTGACACGTAAAACATTTTTCCAGATACGTAACTGAAAGTTATTTGAATATTCTTTAAAATTTAATTAAAACATTTCTATGCGTTAAAGTTTATTAATTCCCAATGAACATTTGGACAATTAATATGTTACGCATCATTTTTAAATTTCTAGACAAATACGTGAAGGATTTCTTTCGATTTTAAAGGGTATAAAAATATGTTTTACATCACATATTTCAGCGATATTTTAAAAATGAAGATATAAAGGGTATAAGAAAAAAAAGTTTGGTATTAATTGTAAAAAAAATAATGCTTTAATTTCTTTCCAGATGTAGCACAATAATTACGATGCTTCTTGCAAATTATTTGTATTCATTATTTTTACATACAACGGTCCTATACTCCATTCAAGAATCACTATATTACCATTATTAATTCAAAATATATATTTAAATAGCATCTTAAAATCTTCATTAAAATCAAACTAAGCTTAAGTTAAAGAGCATGGTCAAAAACATAATATGGAGGACTAATTTTACGCAACAAAACTTCATGGGTTAAGATATGAGCCTAGACTTTTTAGATGTTTCTTTTACAACAAATGACACTCAAGCAAGAAAGTGTATCAAGAAAGTGTAGCGCAATGGTAGATTGTTTGATTCGCATATGAAAGCTGCGCCGTTGTAAGCCTAACAAAATTAATTTTAACACTAAACCTACCAATACTTCATGTATACATATTCCTACGACAGCGGGTCAAGTGACCCGTCTTTAAAATGTTATATTTCAGGTTATAACATATGAAATGTACGATTCTCAACAGTAAAATTTGTGAGATTTGGATCCTTATAAACTTTTTTGATACATTCGTTAATTATGTATCATTTTAAAGCTAAAACCTTGTCGTTTTCATCTGATGTGTTTTAAATAAAAATATTGTGATTTGGTGGTAAGTTTATAGCTTTAATCGTAGGATGAATTCTAGAGATTTTAGAGTGCTATTTTTGTATGAGTGGAAAAGTAAGCATAATACTGCAGCAGCTGCCCGAAACATTAATGCTGTATTTGGAAACGGTTCTGTAAATGAACGTACCATTCGAAGATGGTATGCATAGTTCGGAACTGGGAATGAGAGTCTCACAAACGAAGACCTAGGCAGACCAGAAACTGCTGTGGACAGTGACGTTTTACGAGCAATAGTAGAAAATAAAACCAGGCAATACTGTTAGAGATTTAGGCAAATGAACTAGGTGTATCTCCTACAACCATTTCACGTCATCTAAAATTGATTGGCAAAGTTAAAAAAAATGGATAAATGGGTTCCTCATGAATTGAATGATAATTAGAAACGCAAACGTGTCGAAATCTCGTCTGCCCTTCTTCTTCGCAACCAAAATGCTCCTTTTCTCAATCGAATTGTAACTTGTGATGAAAAGTGGATTCTGTACGACAATCGCAAACGTTCAGCGCAGTGGCTGGATGCTGACAAGGCTCTACAACGCTTTCCAAAGCCGAAACTCCATCAAAAGAAGGTTATGGTGACTGTTTGGTGGTCCTCAGCTAGTTTAATTCACCATAGCTTTCTAAAACCAGGCGAAACCATCACAGCGGAGAATATTGTAGAGAAATTCCTCATGAATTGAATGAGAATTAAAAACGCAAACGTGTCGAAATCTCGTCCCTTCTTCTTCGCAACCAAAATGCTCCTTTTCTCAATCGAATTGTAACTTGTGATGAAAAGTGGATTCTGTACGACAATCGCAAACGTTCAGCGCAGTGGCTGGATGCTGACAAGGCTCTACAACGCTTTCCAAAGCCGAAACTCCATCAAAAGAAGGTTATGGTGACTGTTTGGTGGTCCTCAGCTAGTTTAATTCACCATAGCTTTCTAAAACCAGGCGAAACCATCACAGCGGAGAATATTGTAGAGAAATCGATGAAATGCACCAGAAACTGACACGTAAACAACCGGCATTGGTCAATAGGAAGGGCCCTGTTCTTCTCCATGATAACGCTAGACCACATGCTTCAATGATTACTCGTCAGAAGCTGCACACGTTAAACTATGAAGTTTTAGACCATCCACCATATTCACCTGACCTCTCACCTACCGATTTTCACTTTTTCAAACATCTCGATAACTTCCTGCAGGAGAAATGCTTCAGAAATTCAAAGGATGCTGAAACGGCACTCAGTGAATTTGTTGCCTCCAGGACGACTACATTTTATAATACCGGCATAAAAAAAACTTGTTTCTCGTTGGAAAAAAGTGTATTGAAGCTAATGGTTTCTATTTTGATTAATAAAGTTTGTTCAGTGAAAATATATTCTTTCTTTAAGCAGACCATGAAAATCGGACATTTCATATGTTACAGCCTGATATATTACTATGTATAGCGAAAAATATATTATTTAGCTCAATTTGGTATACATGAATAAAACAATCTATTTCAAATAACAATTCAAAATTGTTTATTTATTAAATTTAAAATGGGTCATTTGACCCGTCGTGGTAGGTTTAGTGTTGGAAAGTTTTCATTCTTTTTCTTTTATTTTTTTTTTATGAAAAAATAATTTTAATGAAAAAGTTCATCTATATATTAATTTGAAACGTGTTTTGTCTGTCTCCACTAAGTTGAGAGAACGGCTAGGTGTAAAAATTTGGTTGAGGTGTCTAATAAAAGGTCTTGGTCTGTAGATGTGTCATCAAAATAAAAAAATAAAAAAAAAGTTGAATGGTTCTACCCTGGGGGGGGGGGGGCAGGGGTTAAACACACGTTGGCGAGCATGACTCAGCTCCAAATTACTTCGCGAAAGTAATTCTTCGAAGAAATTGTACATGGGGGGACTAGACTCGAATGCTAAAAAATTACTTTCTGCGAATTCGGAATTTTTGATTTTAAAAGGGGGAAAATAGATTTGGAGGAGGGGAAAGGGGGGAAATTAGTTTGAGGGAGAAATCCGTTCTAGACCCACACATGTAGCACTTCATTTTAAATATCTTGAAATTTTATGTCGGTTGGTGATGTTCGTATACAATACAGTGCGCCCCCTGGTGGGAAAAAATGGAACTAGGTTATTTTGTTGTAGACCCATCATGTTACACCTTATTTTAAAGGTCTTGATATTTCCTGACCGTTAGTTATGTTCGTACAGAACACACTGGGCCCTCTGGCAGTGGAAAGTGCAACTAAAGGATTTTTCAGTTAGAACTACTATGTGACACTTTATTTGAAAGGTATTGAAACGTATAATAAAGATAATAAATTTACCTTTACATACCATTATTACCCGGATTACATGGGCTTTGATCCTATCATGTTAAACCTTATTTGAAAGGTCTTGGTATTTCCTGACTGTTGGTGATGTTCGTACAGAACACACAGCGGCCCCTGGCGGTGGAAAATGCAACTAAAGGATTTTGCAGTTGACACCACCGTGTGACACCTTATTTGAATGAAAGGTTGGAACGTATAATAAAGATAATAAACTTACCTTTACATACCATTATTATCCGGGTTACATGGGTTACGACCGTATCATGTTACACCTTATTTAAAAAGGACTTGGTATTTCCTGACCGTTGGTGATGTTCGTACAGATCACACTGCTTCCCCTGGCGGTGGAAAGTGCAACTAAAGGATTTTGCAGCTAAAGCATTTTTATACCGTATAATAAAAATAGTTTAAAACAAATTTTAAAGATTTTACCACCATCTAGCGTAGAGTTGCTAAAGTAAGTTGAATTGGCATGAAATTTTTTTTACTTTCTGTCACAAGTCATCTCATGTCGCGTCGCTCTTCGATTGTTCCTGTCCGTTTTCTCATAGACCTTGGTGACATTTAAATATACGGATTTAAATAACGGGCAAGAACAATCGAAGAGCGACGATTTTTTAAGCATTACGGTCAATAAAGTGACCGTCGAATTCGACGGGTTCCAGCTTTGGGTGCCGTGGCAGTCAAGATCACTTTCAAGGTCTCACCTGGACATCTCGTGGCCGATGGCTGGTTCCAAAATATCGTCTTCAATGAAATAATCAATGAGAATCTGTAACTGTATTCATGCTCATTTGTCATACCATTTGTACTCTTCTTTTTTTTTTTTTTTTTTTTTTTTTTTTTACTCAATAAAGGTAGTTAGTTACAAATTTTAAAGCTTTTAATCATTTCACCACCATCTAGCGTAGAGTTGTTAAAGTAAGCTGAATTGACGCGAAATTTTTGTTTACTTTCTGTCACAAGCCATCTCACTTCCGCGTCGCTCTTCGATTGTTCCTGTCCGTTTTCTCCAAGATCTTGGTGACATTTAAATATGCGGATTTAAAAAATGGACAGGAACAATCGAAGAGCGATGTTTTTTGAAACATTACGTTCAATAAAGTCACCGTCGAATTCGACGGGTTCCAGCTAGTTTATTTTAATTTCTTAAATTGAAATAAATGAATAATTTAAAGAGTAATAATTTTATATTACATTTAGATAAAATTTCGTCAATAGTTTTTGCTAGTGTTCTGTGTACTTTTTTAAGTATTTTTTATCAGCGCCAATAACAGAAGGTGTTGATCGCCTGCTCTTAATTATGTTGTTATCAATCCCGAATGGCTAAGAGCTGTTGCTCAGTCATTCGACGTCGCATTTAACATATATTTTAACTATTTTATAAAAAAAAAAAACTGTCAAGTTTCATGTTTTTGAAGGAATTAATAATAAAATGCAGCACAAAGGCAAATTTTCTCAAATGCTTTCACTAATTTATAATCAGCTTACAACTCAAAAATTTCAAAATTTGAGCAAATAAGAATTTTACAAATCTAATTATCTCGACCATAAGCTAAATATTTTCTAAAATGTTCGTGATGAACAATATTTGACGCTGAGAACGATTATGATGCAATTAATTTCCATTTTTTTTTTTTTTTTTTTTAATATCTTGTGCTTATTGGGAAAGATGCTCATGTTTCCATAAATTTCTACTTCTAAACATAATTCAATTATTATAAATTTGAAAGTAAATTTGAAAATTTAAGAATTTTCTTCATTACAAATAAAGATTAAATATATTAAATATATTAAATACATGTATATATTATTCCTGATGAATATTTTATTAACCAAGCACTCAATAAAATAAAGAAAAGAAAATATTCTTAATCTAATGAATAATTTCTCTTTAATGAAAAAAAATAAAAAATCCTTGTTGGATTCGAATGCAAAATATTCCAGATACTAATCAGACACTTTATCCCCGCAGCACGCTCTTTTTTTTTAATGCAAAATTCTATTTTGTTTGTTTTGATAGAAGACAAAATTTCGAGAATCATATCATGAACCATGGAGGGTTGTTGTGCAAAACGCTTACGCTACCATTTTCGACCATGCTCTTTAATTTAAGCCTGGTTTAGTTTCAATAAAAATTTTACCTATTCTTGCCTCCCTTATCGGTGCATCGATTATTATTATTATTTTTTTTTTTATGAATGTTTGGATTATAAAATATGCAAGAGAGGTTTTGTTAACATTTGTGCATGCACAGTTACCATTGTTTGAAAAAAAAAAAAAAGTTCTTACTTCATTAGATATTGTATATTTTTATGCGCTAAATGCAGTGTGTTCTATGTAATGCCGCATGTCAAGTTTTCTAAAACAGCATTGTGAATTGGTTAAGAGAAATCTGCATATTATAAACAAAGACTTAAAAAAAAAAAAAGTATATTCTAAGCATTTTGTTATATACAAGGTATTTGGGCAGATTATTATTATTATTATTATTTTTAATTTGTCCCTATTTTACCTCTGGGACGAAATTTTCGCTGTAATATATAAGATATATTACCTTGGGTTTTCATGAATATCCATAAATTAATTCTATGCTTAAAAATATATATATAATATGCAAAATATCTAAATATTTATTAGAGAAAAGTATATATTAAAGAATATTATTATATTATTGTATAATAAAACTGAGATTACCCAAAATCAATTTAGAAGTGATCATGAAACTAGAAATAATTTCATGAACAATGATATTGGTGCATAGATTTCATTTGTTCAATTCTGAAAATTATTTGGTAAAAAGTACATATTAAAGAATGTTATTATACTAGTCTATAATAAAATTGAGTTTAAAAAAAATCAATTTAAAAGTGGTAACGAAACTAGAAATAATGATTTCTTTAATCGTTAATATTTTATTTATTATGAAAAATCAGTACGTTTTCCAGGATTCTTAGAGATTTTCTTACAAAGAAGCACAAAGGCAGAAAAAAAAAAAAAGTTATTTGGAATTCATTTAATAAGAAATTTTTAATAAGTTTGCATAAATTGTGATAATCAGAAATTTATTTAGAACTGATAACGAAACATAATAGGTAAACGTATCATATCGTATATCATATTATATATGCATTTCTTTTGAATATTGTAAAACAAAAGATAACGACGGAAATCTCTATTGAAATATAAGTAAAACGTCGAATTTTGTATATACTTATTATCACATTTTTGTTATTGAGGTATTTATTTTATTGTATTTTATTGTATTTAAGAGAAAATGATAAATACATCAATAACTCATTTTTATGTAAAAGAATTTGACAAATACCTTTTAAATGACAAGTGAACAATGCATTTAATTTTTCTACTGAAAACAAAAATGTTTCGGATACTATCTTGTATTGTCACAAGTGACTTCAAAATGTATAATGACGAACATAAATTATGCCATTGTACGTATTCTGCAAATTTTCTTTTGTATCTAAGGAAGCGAAAAAATTTTTTTGTTGAACTCCAAAAATGTAAAACATGTTTTGAAAGAATACTAAAATTTTATTTGAATGCTGTATAATCTATTTTATTGACAGGTAGTAAATGGAACAATGTTTTTATAAAAAGTATTATTGATTGTCGATGTATAATAGAATGTAAAAATTAAATGAAAACTTCCAGTTATTTTTTTAAACGTGTTATTATTATTATTATTATTATTATTATTATTATTATTCACTTAAATCTGACGCGGAAGCCAGTTCCAAAATAGTACAGTTTGATTTTTTTTTCTTTTTTTAATAAACTTAACTAAAATATGTTTAGTCTAAATTACTAGTTTTATTAGTAACATCAATATGCTATTATTATTACAGAATCAGAACAAATAAGTAAAGGTATAGTCGGTAACAAAAGTATCCGAACACTAGCAAAAATTCCTATATAAAAAAGTAGAGTTAATACTGTTTTGTTAAATAAATCCTTCTCGAATCATGTTCTTAGACTGACTAAGAACATGATTCGACAAGAATACATTTAACAAAACCTTATGAAGTGCACCTTTTTTAAATATGAATTTTTGCTAGTGTTCGGACACTTTTGTTACCGACTGTATGTAAGGAAAATACACATGTAAGAAAATACATATACAGAATAATATATAAATACATAGAAAAACCGATGTCGAAAATTTTAACTATTACATCAGTTCCCCATACATGTAGTATGATGAGGAACTAAAAATGGCTGTCAGACACATTGTTGATAGATATATTTATATATATATATATATATATACATACAGTCGGTAACAAAAGTATCGAATCCTGTTCTTAGTCAGTCTAAGAACATAATTCGACAAGGATCTATTTAACAAAACAGTATTAACTCTACTTTCTTTAATAGGAATTTTTGCTAGTGTTCGGATACTTTTGTTACCGACTGGATTAAATGAAACAAGAAATTACAATATTAAATATCTCTTTAACAAAAATAGAAATTTGAAAGTTTCAGAATAGTAAAATTTATTTTATTACTTTCCTTCATAATCTGTCCTTCAAACATCACAACTCAGACTTCCCTATAAATCCATCAAATCTTTTGTTACCCTTTAGTTCCCACACTGGGTTGCTTTAATCCAGACGAGTTGTTTAATTTTCACGATTAAAAAAAAAAATAAAAAATTCGTTTGCGGCGTGATACTAATTTGTGCAAACGTTTTCAAAACTTTTGTATATTTCATTTGTGTTTCTGAGTTCCTGCCCAATAATTGAAAAAGAAAAACAGTTATAACGAAAATTATTAGCGATAAAGGTAACTGGGTTACGTTAACAATGTGTAGAACACTTTTTTTTTTTTTTTTTTTTTTTTTTTTTTTTGGTTCGGTAACTGAGGGTTAGGAAAGTACTTTGGAGTTACTTTCGTGCAAGAACTTACTGTGAGAAACACACTGAGAAAAAAAAAATATACCGCCTTTCTCTAGAGTAAATAAGTGGCCATTTTCTAAATCCTTTAACTAGAAATATAGATTTCCAAGCTGTGCACATAAGGCACTCCGCTAAACTGAATAGACGAAATGAAAGAGAATTTCTAGTGTACACATTTCTAGCTGGCGAAACAATATTCTGAATACTCTAAATATTCTGAGTCATTTATATTGCGAGAAATTCTCGCTTGATTTTCAAGAATTTGGTAATAAACCAAGATTATAGTTGCAGAAACCTGCTGCCTCTTGTAGTCTCATTTATTTGCAGCGATTTGTAAATAACTTTGCCCTCGAGAATATAGACAAACGCTATAGAATTCTAATAAAAGCTTCTAGAACTCGCTTTCCAAGGAGACTAGAATTTATAAGGATGACATGGAATTATTTTTTCTGGAGCCACAATTTAGATTCTAGATGTCAATTACAGAATTTTTTCTCAGTGCAGTAATAAATTATGGATTATATGGATTCTTCTAGTACCTGAATGGCCTAGAAAGTCTGCCGCAATGTTCATTCTTTTATCTGGACATAACTGTCCTTGTTAGCACCTTCACCGTATTAAAGTTATTTCTGACCCTCTTTGCCGCTTATGTTAAGACAGAAATTAACATTACTTATCTACACATAAACGCTGCTCTCCCTTGTATTTTGATTTGAGATTCTGTGTTCATAGATACCAATTTATGCCAATATATTCATATTACTTACTCTTGTTACTTTTTGATGCACGGTTGTCTCCTAAAATATATATATATATATTACTTGTAGACTTTAGTAAACGATGAAAACTTGGCAGAATCATTGTAAGTCCCTGGAAAAAGGTGTAAGGTAGCAAAATATGTTAATAGAAAAGTATAATACTTAGTTAAACACGAAAAATTTAATATCACTCTTTAAGAAAAAAAAAAAAAAAAAAAAAAAAAAAGAAGTGAAATTGAAAAACCTAAATATAAGTAATAAACACAAGTAAAATATAATCAAAGCATTAAATGAAAATTTAGAAATCTGATGGCACTTAATCTTGGAAATAAATATAAGGTCGCAGAGTTCTGAATGAAAATATTATGTCAGTATTCTACAAATTCACCTTTCTTTTCAATGGCTTTTATCAGTTGATCAGTCATCGTTGTTGCAAATCGAGATAAAATTTCTTTTTTGATATTTTCCCACTCATTCCTGATCGCACTGATGAGTTCGTCTTTTCCTGGATATTGTAGCATGTCCTTACAAATAGATTGCGCAATTATGCTCGAAATAATTTCCATTCGTTTTAAATTCGAACTGCAGAATGCCCAATGAAGCAGACAGACCTCATTTGTTCAAACCCAGCTTTTGCTGAATGAGTAGCATGGATGCTAGCATTATCCTGCTGAAATGTCCAATCTCCTGATATATAACTAGTAGGGAATTAGGAAGCAAAGTATCGCCCAGCATATATGAATCTTCATCTCACGCTAATAAACATGGCGCCTCCATTTTAAAGTAAATATAAGCTGTTCAGTTTGTAGCTCCATGGCTTAGTTGGTTAGAGCGTCACGTTAATAACGCGG
Source organism: Salticus scenicus (assembly GCA_963930645.1). Classification (NCBI taxonomy): domain Eukaryota; kingdom Metazoa; phylum Arthropoda; class Arachnida; order Araneae; family Salticidae; genus Salticus; species Salticus scenicus. Next base: position 53,334,255 of record OZ005662.1, on the reverse strand, counting down.
TGGTCGAGAGTTCGATCGCCGAAGGTCCGTCGTGTTAATTTGGGCAGATAATTAGTAGAAAAGGTGTCAATTGATAAAAGAAAACTGTTCGTTGACTACACAGTATCCTAAGAACTTTTGACACGGTAAGATTTGCTGAAAATTTGCACTCCTTCTTTATACACTTTTTAAATTTTTATGTTCAACCGGGAGTTGAAGTTATTGCTGAATAACAGCCTAAGTCACATATTATTAAACAGATAGGGCACTTCCGTATACTCATGGCTAACCAAAATGAGACTAGAGTGACCCTGTTGGAAACGGGTGCAAGTTGTTCGAGCTCTCGAGCTTACGCAATCGCTTGTCTTATTTTTATTGTATCTATGTTTTCGTTTGGCAACTTTGTTATTGTTTACAAACTTGATTGTCAAAAGCAAATTTCTTTTGGCATTTAGTGATATAATTCTGTAAGATAAAAATCGTCTAGATTTACAATGGAAAATAATTTAACAATTTAATAAATAATTTTCATTCAATGAATTTTGTGTAAAATTATATAGAAGAAAGTTATGTGGTGGCCACATCATACTAGTTACTCTAGACTACATATTTACAATCTTTATAACATTTTTATAAAATCACAAATATTATATAACAATCCAAATTTTTTATGAAGTAACAGGCGCCTAACTACAATGCTCTTTTTTGCATCTTAAAATAAAAGATATATATAGTAAACATACTTAATTTATAAGTTTTTATTAGCACGACTCAGCATTTTCTTGCAGACAGCTATTGTAACACACCCTGATTTTTTTCTTCTTTTTTTTTTTTTAGATTTAGATAATATTTAACTTAGAAAATAAACAACTGCGCGTGGAGAATGAAATATAATGGTACTGGACAATTTAATTTAGATTAATGTGTAGATACGTAAACGTAGGAAAAAACTAATTTAATAGTTTTTCTTCCAATAATAAACAGAACAAAAGAAAGATAATATATTACCTCGAGACATTTTGTATATTTAGACCAATTGAAAAAAAAAAAAAAAATATTTTTTTCCTTCTCGCATTAAGTTAAAAAATGTGTGAAATAAAATTAGGAAAAATCGTGCTCAATCAATGGAACAGCTTGGACCTCTTGGCAAAATTTGAAATTTGGCACCGATGTACCTCGGTCGTTTCTCGCCTAGATATTTACTTACGCAGCTGTGAAACCAATTTCATTTAATCGTCAAATAGACAGCAAAAATATAAAAACCGCCAAAGGGCTCCTAGGATAAAGCAACAGGAAAGTAATTTTAAGAAATGAATATAGTAACCGATGCTAGTGAATGAAATACAGTTACTTCATGCCTTTATATGGAAGAATAGATTAAAATAAGTCATGTCGTACTAAATTAAATTCTGTTTAAAAAGAATGTAAGCAGATTTTTTTTTTTTTTTTTTAATTTTACATCTGATAACAGAAATACTGTATTTCATATACATCTGTTGTATCCAATAAATCTTTAATAATACATGCTACAGAAATATGTTTTTGATAAATTTTATCTTTTATTTAATTATTTATTTTTATTTTTATTTTTTTCATTTATGAATAAATATATAAAATGTTTTTTCAATGGATAAAATAAAATTTTAACAATCAAATAGTCTTCTAAAAAAATGTTAAAAGAAAAAAAAAATCCTCTACATAACGAAAATTTATTTCATGTTATATTCATTGAACATGAAATAACCATGAAACTTCAGAATTTCAATATATTCGATTCTGAGAAGAAAAAAAAATCGATATTTCATTCTGTACGAAATGTTTCAAAGATTCAGTTGGGGAATGTATACGGAAATAAGAAATTTGCTTGTAAACATTTATTTTTATATTATTATTTCGATATGTTATTATTATAAATATATTTTTTTATTGAATAAAGTCAGGAGTCGATCCAGGTTTTAATTTATAGGGACCAGTTTTATGATAATTAAAATATTTTTGGGAAATTTGTTTTTATTTTTGTAAAAAAAAAAAAAAAAAAAAAAAACATTTTTTATGAAGTTTCTTTTTATAAAAAAAAAAAAAAAAAAAAAAAAAAAAATATGTTTAATACCTTTTCTGCTTTCTCTTACCCATAGGGTTGAGAAAGTACTGTTTTAGGATCAACTTTTCGAACGTGAGTTTTTGTTATATTTACATTTTCTGAGGTAATCTGAATACGAAAATCACGTTTTTAGCGAATGGTCTGTGAGTCTTTTATCAGCATATCTCAAGAACAAATAGTAGCAGAAATTCCAAACTCGGTATTCTAAATGTGTATCATATAGGGATGCTACACTGAGCTTTTCGTTGAGATAAAGCAAATGCTTCGTGTACAGGGACACTCAAAAGTACTCAAATACATTACGTCTATGGGGGAAATTACAGGTAAGTAGAGTAACATCTATAGACTGCACTAAACCAAATGAAACGAATATATATTTTGTGTAATAGAGATAGTCAACTGGGAAAAAAATGTTGTGTATCTAGGAGCCTCGCCTCACCCCTCCCCCCCTGGGGAGTAAATTTTCATGATGGGTAGCTTTCAAAAGAGCTCACCAATACCTTTAAAACGAATGGTTGACCCATCGATCTGCGATAATTTAAAATAAAGTTATCGATTTTTTTCATTTTTAACCATTTTTCTTAATGTAATATTGAGAATAATAAACTCACTCTTTTTTTTTATATTTAGTGTTATACAACTTCTCTAATATGGAAATCGTCTGCATTATCATAAAAGATAATTTTTTAAAATAATAATTGTAATAAATTATTTTTTAAAAACAGAATTATTTTTTAATAACCGAATTAAATTCTACATAAATGTAGGTGCATTAATGAAACGGAGGGTTGAGGGGGGCGGTAGCCCCCCTCACACAGAACTAATTATCATATAAAACGCTTCCGAAGCATAATTTGAATTGCTTAACAGAGGTTTACATAACAGTACTCGTTATCTTACCTCTTAATCTGCCACCTGTGTTTATAGTATTAAATTTCAGGGTAAGAGAAAGTCGTGTGAATGATAAACCAGATTATTTCTTTAGCAGTCACTCTAAATAATGTTTAACAACAATTTGAATTTCATTGAATCAAGACCGGGGCTCGTTGACTAGCATTTTTCTAATTTTTTTTTTTTTTTTTTTTTTTTTAATATACAATTCATTATTTGAAATTTATTTTTACGTTAACAGTATCAGCGTACCTATTGAAAGAAGTCACCATGATAAAACTTGAAAATATTAACTAAGAATATTAGTTTAAAAGCTCAAACTGACACCAAGTCCCTTGGGACAACCTGACCCGATATCAGGGCAAGTTAGCCCATGTCACCTGTTTAATGTTTTGATAATGTAGGTATTAAAGAAGTGTTCAAAATTTGTATCATATCTTAATTTTTATATCGTGCGAATAAAAACACAATATAACCTAAAGAAAATAATTCATACAACATTTGTTAATGAAGCCATAAAATTATAAAAATACCAAATTATGCATGAGGAGGGGGAAAAAAAAAAAGGACTTAAATTAAATATAATTAAATTTTAAGCTATAAATAGAATTAATTCCTTTATTTGTGGTGATTTTCAATTAAGACAAATATTAACTATCGTTTTTCCAGTAGTAACACCTAATGGGTATGCTCAGCATTTGAAGATGGTAGGGTAGGTGCTCCAGTGATTGGCATGCTCCAGTATTTGACATCTATCCCGAAATAATAAATAACAAAAATAACTAAATCATATATTTTACATATAAGAATTTTAAAATTTTATGTCAATCACTGGAGCATAGGAGGCCAATTACTGAAACATTGAATGGGTGTCAAATAAAAACTTATATAAAAAAAATTGTTATCAAACGTATATATTTTAATATATATGTGGTTCTGAATGTCTTTCATACGTACTAACTTAGGATTTCTAAAAATATTTTCTGATGACTAGAACATTAAAAACATCTCTAAAAATGTCAATCACTGGTGCACTTACCCTACATTGATTAATGAATTTACAAGTTTTGAAAGAATAAGATTTGACCATTTTTAGAAGATGCCTGCATGTTTACATGCCACAAAATTTCGCGGAAACTGCATCTGAATACCTACAGTACAGAAATTCTTACAGATCGATAGTAGCTGCACCTTGAGCATCAATTGTAAGATTTAATGGCACTATTTCGTAAGAATGTCAAATGTTGCAAAGTTTTTAGAATGATTAATTTAGTTCGAATAGCTTTGCCAGTTGAAGCAAAGTATTAGTTGAAATTAGACCATTTTGGATAAATTACGATAATAGTTACAGTGGATGTTGCAAAGTCTAGCTTCCAGTTAAGTTTTTCTTGTATGGTAGGGTCTAAATGCATTTTCCTAACCATCTAACTGACTTTGACGGATTTATTCAGCCACTGAGCTGTTCTTTTTTTCCACAATACCTCTTCATAGAGAATCGAAATTGTGATGCCATGCCTCCAGACCACTCTTACGGCTATATTCACCAATAACTTCAACTCACGGTTGAGTACGAAAACTTCAGAACATATAAAGTCAGAGTTCGACTTTTTAGCAAAATTTAACGCGTTGCATCTGCCATCTAACGACATTGTTATTTTCAGATATTTTAGCTGGAAAAAACCAATCAGAAATTATATGAAAACTTTGACGCTAGATGGCAAAGTTTTCATGTAAAGCTGTACTCTGCCTTTGGACGCTTTTTAAGTTTTCGTGCTGAACCAGGAGTTAAGGTTAATGGTGAATAAAGCTATTAGTGGCGCGTCCCAGACCGTCGCCAATAGCATATAGCTTAGCAGTAGTGCAACATACATTTATATTTTATAATTAAATAATTATGATATTTAGAATAGTTTTTTCAGGTATTAAATATTAGCTGTATTAGTTATAATCATGTGCATATTTAAATTCAAGTTTAAATGAGCATTACTTTACCAAACTATATAATCTGGTGTGTCACTCACACGACTTTCTCTTACCCTGAAATTTAATACTATAAATATAGATTAAAGATTAAGAGGTAAGATATACTGTTATGTAAACTTATGTGAAACAATTCAAATTAGGCTTCGAAAGAGTTTTATATAATAATTAGTTTTGTTTGAGGGGGGCTACCACTAGAGGTGAGTTCGGGCTCTATTTTGGCAATCCGAGCCCGCCCGAGCCCGAAACATTTTTGAACTGAGCTCGCCCGAGCCCGAAAAAGTTTGTGTGATCAGAGCCCGAGCCCGATATTGAAAGCGGTACGCTATGCAACGAATACACAATAGTAAAATTAAATACCGTTTTCATTTTCAAATTAGTTTTCTTATTATCAATCCTCAACTTTAATAACTATAAATGTTATTATAATAATTATTATGATAACATTTATAAGTTATTATAATAATAATAATTATAACAATTTATAATGTCTGTGTCTCTGTATACATGTATATATTTTTATAATGTATATTTATAGTGCAGCCCATTGTTTATAACGCGCCTATCGGGGGACAAAAATTTTATCCGAATGAGTGATATAATGAGGCCCAATATAACGAAGGGGGAAGGATTACTGTATAACACTATGACATAATATGCATCCCGTTAAAAAAAAAGTTCTATTTAGAAAAAGGAAAGTCAAAGCTACTAAGGTTTGCAAGATTATTTTGTGACTTATAACCTATCATGACTATTATGGCATTACTAAAAGTGCTCTCAAAATGAATATTTTTTTTTTTTTTTTTTTTTTACATTTTCCAGTTAGTGAAGAATAAAATAAACGGAGCTTTTAGTTTGAATCCGAGCCCGCTCGGAGCCCGAAGACTTTCGTAAGATTTGAGCCCGATCGGGCTCGGGCTTACGGACTCGGGCTGAGCCCGTCTCATCTCTGGCTACCACCCCCCTCAACCCTCGTTTCATTAATGCACTTACATTTATAAAGAACTAGCAGACCCGGCCACGCGTTGCTGTGACTAAGTTATACGTTGAATTATACGGCTCTAAACTATTTAGTACAGTCAAATTATTATTTACGAACAAAGACGAAAACGTTGTAGCCGATGTAAAAACCCACAGGGTTGAGATTTGAAACTTAGGTCAAAATTTGGAAGCGATTGATAAAAATTTTCGTAGTGTTGATATTAAGCACAAATTAATTTTATTGTAGGGTCCTATAAATTTTAATGGAGAAGTGATATATATTATTTCTAATGCTACTTTGGATAAAATTGCTAAAATGACTAATATATAAATTAAATTCTATTAAAATTCTATTAAAATAAAAGTATAAAAGAAACAGGCGATTTTAAAATCAATTTTTATGGAGGAGTGAAATATAATATATGCCATAATGGATAATTTTACTATAAAATGACCTCATCATTTTAAATATTTTAAAGAGGGCAACAGCTGTAGTTATAAAAAGGAAAACAATAAGGCTAAACCAGAAAAATAAGTAAATTTGATAAATATTTTAAAACTTTAAAATTGGAAATCTTATGAAATATTGGACATTTAAAGTAAATACATGTATCATTTTAAATAGAAAAAGATTTTGGAAAAGTTTAGTGTATTTTAACGAAGTGATGAGAAGTTTTTGAGTATGTTAAAATTTTAATAGTAAATTCAAGTTAATAAAGATGGGAAACATTGAGGATTAAGATAAGAATAATTATAAGATTTAAAAAAAAAAAAAAAAAAAACTTTTTATATACCATGCTTTTAAATTTTAATATACTAATAATATACTAATTAAAAGGAAAATGATAAATATTCTATCATAGTTTGAAGTCAAATTTGTTTTCAAATGTCTAAATAAAATATCTGATGTAAGATACTAATATTTTGCAGCGGAATAGATTTCATTTCTGTCATCCTTGGCGAAAAAAAAAGAATATCGCCAAATTATCTGGCGAAAATATTTAATTCCTTTCAAAAATCATGGTTATTTTAACAATTTATATTAAAAGAGTAATTAATAATATGAAACAATATTTCGTACAATACATATTACATTTCGTACAATGCATACATCTGGCATGTATATTTTCGTGTTACGCTTTTGATCGCCAAATAATAATAATAATAATAAAAAAAAAAGCCAAGGGCGACAGAGTTTTGAAATTTAAAATTAAAATTTTGTCAATTTGACAGCAAAATAATTCAATCTAACACCCGCGATAACTAATACATATCTATACCCAAATATAAGGATTAAAATCGGGAAATAAATTTCCTCGATTTTTAATAATTTCTTACTTACAAAAAATCCAGTGGGCAATTAACATAGGAAATCTTTTTCTTGGCTGCACAGACGGTCAGTGAGTCACACTTCGCTTGCGTATAGAACTCATAGATATAGTATAGCATATATAGAATAGAGTGATCATTGGGGAGAAAAAAGTTATTTCTTTTCATTTGGGAAAAGACGACGTTTTTACCAAAATATGGCCGTCTTTCCCCGAGTGAATACACACGGGAATACATACTAATATTTTAGCAAATAAAATTTATGAATAATTTATTTGCTAAAGGGGAATGGAAGACTCCAGATACAGTTTCAATTTCATATTTCTTTCTTTCTTTTCTTTTTTTTTTTTTTTTTTTTTTCAATACCACTTAATGGCTGTTTCCAAAGCTTTTATTTTATTTTTTTTTTTTATTTTTTTTTTTCGGCATCAAAGATCTTTGTACGATAACATGGGGATGTGAGATCTATATATATATTACTATATCTATGATAGAACTACATTAGCACTTTATCAATGTGTATAAAATCTTTAAATTGATTATGACGTCAATTTTCGTGAGATGCATAATTTAACTTTTTATAATTTTTTAACGTTCACGTTTGATTAAATGTATTTATTTTTATGTCAAAAGAAAATGAACTCGTATTTTTTTTTTTTTTTTTTTGGCAACAATTAAATTAATGGAACTCACAGATATTTTGGAGCAACTTTAATAAAGGTCTATAATTAACAAATAATTGCAATAAAACAATATTGTGACAATAAATTGAGATAAAAATTATCCTATCTCTCAAGTTGGACCAAACTGCACACAGTGTGCAAAATTTCATTAAAATCGGTTCCTTAGTTTAGGAGTTTACCCCGGACAAACATCGTGACACGTAATTTATATATATATACAGATTTAATTCGGTTATTAAAAAATAATTCTGTTTTTGAAAAATAATTTAATAAAATAATTTTAAAAAATTATCATTTATGATAATACAGACACTTTCCATATTGGAGAAGTAGTATAACACTGAATATATATATATATATATATATATATATATATATATAAACAGTTGAAATTATTCTCAATATTACATTAAAAAAAATATATTATTATTATTATTATTATTTTGTTAAAAATGAAAAAAATCGATAACTTTATTTTAAATTATCGCAGATCTATGGTTCAACCATTCGTTTTAAAGGTATTGGCGAGCTCTCTTGAAAGATACCCATCATGAAAATTTCCTCCCCTCGAGGGGGGAGGCGACACTCCTACATACACAATTTTTCTTTCTAGTTGACTATCTCTATTACAAAAAATATATATTCGTTTCATTTTGTTTAGTGCAGCTTATGGATGTTAAACTCTACTTACCTGCAATTTCCCCCATAGACGTAATGTATTTGAATACTTTTGAGTGTCCCTGTACACGAACCATTTGCTTCATCTCAACGAAAAGTTTACTGTAGCATCCCTATATGATACTCATTTAGAATACGGAGTTTAGAATTTCTGCTACTATTTGTTCTTGTGATATGCTGATAACACACACAGACACACAGACAGACAGATACACAGACAGACACATAGACAAACAGAGACACAGACCAATCGCTAAAAACATGATTTTCTTATTCGGGGGATCTCAGATCATGTAAATATAACAAAAACTCGCGTTCGAAAATTTGACCCTAAAACAATACTTTCTCGACACTGTGGGTAAGTAATAAACTGTGCTCTGAAAACAATAGTACTATTCTTAATTTTCCTAAGGCGGTCTGAGTGTTACGAAAGTAGTTAGAGCAGATAGTAAAAACGACACTCCAGTAATGGCCTATTGAAAACTATCGAGATATTAAAGATAAAATGAGTTGATTATCAAGGAGTTTAGCTCAATAGAGTTTGACTAGACCTTTTTCTTCTGTGAGCTTTAGTAAAAATTTGATGAGCACTTTTCTCGGGATGCTAGTGACATTGGAAAATTATTCAAGCCGATAGGCATTTTAATATTTGCATAATTAAAAATCATTTGTCGCCATGTATTATAGGCATCTAAACTGTTTACGCATTTGTTCAAGAGATGCATTATATTGCCCTATTTAGTGAGGTAGTTATGTCCCCCCCCCCAACCTTATTAAACATTAAAATATTTTTTTTTTGTATTTTATATTCTTTGTTATTTTTTGTTCACGATATACAGCTTATAGTTATTAGCATATTCAATCAAGAATTTGGGTTGTAGCAACCTCAAAAGTTGCTCGAAGAACTCACCCAAGATATTTCTAAGGTAACTTTGATTCGAATCGATTCAATATTACGGGAGTTATTGCGATAACAAATTTCCAGCTTTACAGAGTGATGATAATTAAAGTTACGATTTCAAAACGCTATAATTTTAAAAGTACTCATCAGGGAGATTTAATATTTTACCACATCAATCGTGAGGCAATGGAATTTTGTTAGAGAGAGGAAAAAAGCAGTTCCAACATGTTCCTATAGATGGCGCTATCAAAGTAATGTCTTGGGGAAACGCCTAAATGGGCTCATTTACCCTTGAACTGAAATAACGAGTCCAGCTCCCCATGAATTTCCCGACACTAATTATGTTCTTAAATGTATATATAACAATAAACATTCATATAAATGTGTGAAACAAATATTATTTTTAATAATAACAAATTATTTGAGCAACAAAACCGTAAGTTTCTATATCAATCCTTCCTCTTAAAAGAAAATTAAATTGTCTGCATGAGCAGTGCTGACTGAAAATAAATTGCAGTTCACGGGGTTAAACACAGGAATGTTGTTAGCAACACAATGGAATAGCAGACAGCTATAGACTTCAAGGGTTTACTACAATTTTTTTAACAAAAAGACAAGAATGCGTGTTTACAGTGGAAACAGTCATAGTGAGAAGAGAAAAAGAGCAGCTTCATGAAACAAATACTTCACGGATAATTAACAATATATTTTGGAACGATTTTTTTTTCTTTTGCCAAACAAAATTTCATTGCCTCACGATTGCTCTGGTAAAATATCAAATCGCTCTGATAGGTAGTTTTAAAATTATAGCGTTTTGAATTCGTAACTTTAATTACAATCGCCCTGTATATAGATAGATATGTAGAATAAACTAAGTGATTACAGTAGGTCTGTTTTAATTGAAATAAACTCAAAAAGGTAATTAACTGAAATACGTAACAAATTTTCTTTCAACGATTATTTATAGCTTATTAAACTATAAAAAGTATGTTTTACATTAAAAAAATTAAAAAATAATAAAAATAAAGATAGCACCGGAAATACCAATTAAAAACTATTAAAGTTAAGAAAATAAATTGCGCAATAAAATCTTTCATAGCAACTAAAAGTTGGGAGAAAGAACATTAATTCTCCGTGAAGAAAAAATATATGAATGTCTTCTACAAGCAAACATTTGGTCGTCTGTTACAAAAATATATTATCTTTCTTCACAAAAGAAATAATAAGTCTCTAAAGTCTCTAATGTTAATGTTTGGTGGTAGAGTATTTTTCATAGCACACATAAAAACTTATTTAATCTATGTCTGTGTGCGTAAGTTTAATACAATAAATGAATGCTTTATTTTCTGCTGCTTAAATATATTTAAAATAAATATAGCGTTATTAGCAGAAATATTTTATTATACATTTACAGCTTGGGATAAAATATTATTACTCTCTTATATATTCAGTAGGAGAAAGCATTGGATTCATAAAAATGTTTGACCTCGAGTTTTCGATGGATTTACACTTTTCGAGAGGTCTAAAACACAATTTGACCATTTTTAGAAAATATGTGTTTGTGTGTGTGTGTGCGACAAAATTTTGTGGTAATTGTATCTTAGGAACTACTGCACATGATTTCATAAACTTTGATATGTATTTTCACCTTGACATAAATTGGTGCCTATGAACTTTTGGTGAAAATCGTCCGACAGGTGTCGTTGACAAGCCGCTTTTCCTAAAATTTTAACATGGCGGTATAAGACAAAATTTCGTAAAAATGTACATAAAAAGAATAATTTTTCAATAATCATTATGAAATTAAAAAGTGTTATTTATAATAGTGATAGTCAACTGGGAAAATTTTTGGTATAAGTAATAGGAACATCGCTTCACTCTCTGGAGGCAGTTCCCCCCTTCCCCCGAAGAGGGCAAAATGGGTATCGTACTAAAGAGCTCATCAACACATTTAAAGTGAATATTTGAACCATTGATCTGCGATTACTTGAAATAAATTTATGATTTTTTTTTTCATTTTTAACAAACAAAAACAACAGTAAGAAAAAATGCTTTTTTTTAATAAGATATCATAAAGAGAATAAAATTCACTTCTTTGGATATTTAGTGTTATACTACTTCTCTAGAATGGAAATTGTCTGCATTCATCAAGGAAGATAATTTTATTAAATAATAATTTTAACAAAAGGTTTTTACTGAGTGAATTTGCATAGGAAAGTACTAAAGAAATTCATGTGGTGGCCACAGCATACTAGTTTTTTGATCGTACAACGGTGTATTTTTCTATAATAAATAAACACGAATAGTAACCATATGCAATAAAAAATAAATAAATAAATAAAAAATAAATAAATAATAAACAGTTTTAAAATAATACCATAGTTTGTTCTTTTAATTATCTGTGACAAGCAGAAATTTTAAACCTTAACCTGTTGGCTCGAAAAATCGATAATACTTAAATAAAATCCACAAATTTTTATGGTTATGAGAATTACAGCAAACACGTCTTAATCATGATTCAAACGTAGGCCCTTCTCTTTCAGGAGTCCGTTCTCCCAGCAATCATTTGATTTGCAAAACTTGTTTTTTTTTTTTTTTTTTTTTTTTTTTGGCGTTAAAAAAAGAAAAACGTGATGTCCTAAAACAACTTTCGAATATTTTCGACCCCGATTTTCAGCACTATATGAAGAGTATCAGTCTTAATTATTTTTACAAAATTAACTGCAAAAACCTGCAGCGTGACGTATACAATAAGAAAACACTGTAATTTTAGATTTTTTTTTTTTTTTTTTTGAGTAAATTAAAGCTCTAAGCAAAAGCGATACTTTTATTCAATTATTTATGGTATGAATGCTATCTTTTTAAATATATTAACTTCGCCATATGGTTTTATTAACACTTTAACCCTATGCTGGAGTTAACGTTCTAAAGCCCTCCAAACAGTGTTACGAAATTTTGGGACTCTTTTATTCAACTGCCACCAAAGAGTGATATTTGATATACATCATGAACGAATAGCCTTTATAGTGATTAGGCAACCGTTACAGTTAAAATTTAGTGGTGGATATTGGTAAAAGGATAATATTTAAGCACGCGGACTCAGCTGAATGATCTAATTAAAAAATTAAAATAACGGCATTGGTCCGATGAGGTTATTTTATGGAAAAATGTATTTTTAAAAGCTGCATCTTCAGAACCTTTGCAAACGCCATTTTAAACATAACAATACTTTAAAGACAGAATCTGATGTATTATCATAAATTGACTAAAAAACACAATCATTAAGAGTGTAATAAAAAGAAGCATTATTAATATTATTATTATTACTATTATTTAACAAAACACTGTGCTAAAATAAATAAATAAAAAGTTATCACCAAAATGGTGAGATAAATTTAAAAGTCGCCATGGGCGTCCTATACTAAAACTGTACTACTGCGGAAGTGTGAAAACTGGGTTGTCAACCATGAATTTTATTTTTAAATCTTTCTTTGAATGATTTTGGTTTCACTGTTTTAATTTGGTCTTGAAATTGGTATAATATTTATGAGTTTCAAATTTTAAAGGTAAATAAGAAAAGAAATAAAAGTGTGAAAATTTCACACGGGTTTGCTAGTAATAAATAATTCTTTTCTCTTAAATTAACAAATAGTTACTGTCTAAACCTAAGTAAAAATTTAACAAAGTAAAAAGTTAATTTTTCTAGTATATATGGGGAAATTTGTTTATCATTTTGTTCTAGTTTATATACAAAAATTTAAGAAGCGAGTAAAAAATAAATAGCCTTTTAGTTTATATATTAATGACTGAAGGAAGAAGCGAGCTATATGAATGCAAATGGAATAATTTAATTTTCGACAAACATTTATATATATATATATATATATATATATTAATATTATTTTTATTCTATATTTAATGTAAAAAATTAAATTTTATTAAGATTTTAACAAATGTATTTTAGCTATTCTTTCTTAATAATACTTTTTACAATATATCCCCTTGAAAAAAGATATTTTTACTGATTTAAAACTTAATAGCTTAAAAAGAAGAGATGTTTTCCTTAAAAGTTTTTCAAAACATTTCTTTAAGTAAAGATCATTATACTGCAGTTTCTATATCCGAAGAAATATTTTTATGCTTGGAGTTCAATAGAACTTATTCTTTTGAAATTTTAACATTAGATTCGTACTTCTTGAAATTCTACAAACATGTAAAATTTGAATTTTAAGTTTGTTAAAAATTATTCAAAAATTATTTGCTATGAGAAATCGATGGAGAAAATATGCACCGTGAAACATTTTACTTGAAACATTGCACATACAAAACATCTTTGTTCACATAAAATTTTACTCTCAAAAAATGATAAATTTTAAACTTAAATAAGTAAAGTTTAAAAAGTTTTTATACACTCTATTTTATGCTTTCTCTTTTGCGTATATAAAACAGATTTTATTTCCCCCAAACCCAGCTTTTTACATAACACATTTTAAACTAGTACGTTGTTGCCACCACAAGTCTTTCTTCTATATATTCCTAAACAAATTTACTAAGTTCAAACAATTTATTAAAACTATTATTTATTATAATTATCTAACATAATGAATGTAAATGATTTTCATCTTACAGAAAACTAACACTAAGTATCCAAAAAAGACAGTTGTATTGTTTATAAATAACATCTTAGAAAATGCATTTCTAGTTCCCCATAATTCTATAGGTATGGGGAACTTAGGTAATCGTGAAAATTTTCGACCTCGGCTTTTTGACTTTTTACGAAAGTTACGATTTCAAAACGCTAGAATTTTAAAACTACTTATCAGAGCGATTTGATATTTTACCAGAGCAATCGTGAAGCAATAAAATTTTGTTTGGCAAAAGAAAAAAAAATATCATTCCAAAATAAGCCATTAATTATCCGTGAAGTATTTTGTTTCATGAAGTTTCTCTTTTTCTCTTTTCGCTATGACTGTTTCCACTGTAAACACGTATTCTTGTCTTTTTCTAAAAAAATTGTAGTAAACCCTTGAGGTCTATTGTTTCCTGCTATTCCATTGTGTTGCTAACAACATTCCTGTGTCTAATGAGCCCATTTAGGCGTTTCTCCATAGCATTACTTTGACAGCGCCATCTATAGAAAGATGTAACTACTTTTTTCTTCCCCCAAACAAAATTCCATTGCCTCACGATTGCTCTGTTAAAATATCAAATCGCTCTGATGGGTAGTTTTAAAATTATAGCGTTTTGAAACCGTAACTTTAATTATAATCACCCTGTATATACATAGATATATAGAATAAGCTAAGTGATTACAGTAGGTCTGTTTTAATTGAAATAAACTCAAAAAGATAATTAAATGGAATACGTAACAAATTTCCTTTTAACGATTATTTATAGCTTATTAAACTATAAAAAGTATGTTTTACAGAAAAAAAAAAAATAATAATAAAAATAAAGAATGCACTGGAAATACCAATTAAAAACTATTAAAGTTAAGAAAATAAATTGCGCAATAAAATCTTTCATAGTAACTAAAAGTTGGGAGAAAGAACATTAATTCTCCGTGAAGAAAAAATATATGAATGTCTTCTACAAGCAAACATTTGGTCGTCTGTTACAAAAATATATTATCTTTCTTCACAAAAGAAATAATAAGTCTCTAAAGTCTCTAATGTTAATGTTTGGTGGTAGAGTATTTTTCATAGCACACATAAAAACTTATTTAATCTATGTCTGTGTGCGTAAGTTTAATACAATAAATGAATGCTTTATTTTCTGCTGCTTAAATATATTTAAAATAAATATAGCGTTATTAGCAGAAATATTTTATTATACATTTACAGCTTGGGATAAAATATTATTACTTTCCTATATATTCAGTAGGAGAAAGTATTGGATTCATAAAAATGTTTGACCTCGAGTTTTCGATGGATTTACACTTTTCGAGAGGTCTAAAACACAATTTGACCATTTTTAGAAAATATGTGTTTGTGTGTGTGTGTGCGACAAAATTTTGTGGTAATTGTATCTTAGGAACTACTGCACATGATTTCATAAACTTTGATATGTATTTTCACCTTGACATAAATTGGTGCCTATGAACTTTTGGTGAAAATCGTCCGACAGGTGTCGTTGACAAGCCGCTTTTCCTAAAATTTTAACATGGCGGTATAAGACAAAATTTCGTAAAAATGTACATAAAAAGAATAATTTTTCAATAATCATTATGAAATTAAAAAGTGTTATTTATAATAGTGATAGTCAACTGGGAAAATTTTTGGTATAAGTAATAGGAACATCGCTTCACTCTCTGGAGGCAGTTCCCCCCTTCCCCCGAAGAGTGCAAAATGGGTATCGTACTAAAGAGCTCATCAACACCTTTAAAGTGAATATTTGAACCATTGATCTGCGATTACTTGAAATAAATTTATGATTTTTTTTTTCATTTTTAACAAACAAAAACAACAGTAAGAAAAAATGCTTTTTTTAATAAGATATCATAAAGAGAATAAAATTGACTTTCTTTGGATATTTAGTGTTATACTACTTCTCTAGAATGGAAATTGTCTGCATTCATCAAGGAAGATAATTTTATTAAATAATAATTTTAACAAAAGGTTTTTTACTGAGTGAATTTGCATAGGAAAGTACTAAAGAAATTCATGTGGTGGCCACAGCATACTAGTTTTTTGATCGTACAACGGTGTATTTTTCTATAATAAATAAACACGAATAGTAACCATATGCAATAAAAAATAAATAAATAAATAAAAAATAAAAAATAAATAAATAATAAACAGTTTTAAAATAATACCATAGTTTGTTCTTTTAATTATCTGTGACAAGCAGAAATTTTAGACCTTAACTTGTTGTCTCGAAAAATATATAATAAATAAAATCCACAAATTTTTATGGTTATTCAAAAACTTGTTCAAAACTTGTTCTTTTTTTTTCGTTCAAAAAAAAAAAAAAAAAAAAAAAAAAAAAAGATACGTTCAAGATCGATGCTAATTGGTGAATGAATCACGTGATGTCCCTCAAAACAACTTTCGAATATTTTCGACCCCGATTTTCCGCACTATATGAAGAGTATCAGTCTTAATTATTTTTACAGAATTAACTGCAAAAATCTGCAGCAAATTGGGTGGCGTATGCAATAAGAAAACACTGTAATGTTAGAGATTTTTTTTTTTTTTAGAGTAAATTAAAGCTTTAAGTAAAAGCGATACTTTTGTTCAATTCTTTATGTTATGAATGCTATGTTTTTAAATGCATTAACTTCACCATATGGTTTTATTAACACTTTAAACCCTTTGCTGGAGTTCACGTTTAAAAGCCCTCCAAACAGTGTTACCAAATTTAGGAACTCTTTTATTCAACTACCACCAATAATTTTGAGGAGTGATATTTGATATACATAATGAACGAATAACCATTAAAGTGATTAAACAACCGTTACAGTTAAAATTTAGTGGTGGATAGTGAATAAATAATTATTTAAATTTTGCAACCCTGACCAGAGAAGTGAAAATAGTTAGGACAGGTAAAGGGTTGATAACCGAAAATTATACCATCTATATAATATTTCTCTAACATGGACCAGTTCAGATTATATTTCGTTAAAACGATACGATAGTGATGTAATTAATAAAATACGTGAGAATAAAAAATAATATTAATAAATAGATAATATTTAACCACGCGGACTCAGCTGAATGATCTAATTAAAAAAATGACAGCATTTGTCTGAAGTTATTTTATGGAAAAATGTATTTTTAAAAGGTGCATCTTCAGAATCTTTGCAAGCGCCATTTTAAACATAACAATACTTTAAAGACAAATCTGAATTATCTATATATTAATAGGCAAGCATAAAATTTGTTGTCCCTTTTTAACATATTAATTATGAGAGTAGAGGGTTGAAAATGGTATCATTCGAAAGGTATGGTTAGCCGGAAGGTGCGAATACAAATATTATTTTCTTACGATGTCAAGAAGGTATTTAAAAATACATTTATTTTTTATGCATTTTCCCCCATTTTTCCCTTTTATACACGTATTCCTTCACATTAAAAAATACCTAAAAGTAGAAAGTTGTTAAATCTGGCAATTTCATAAAGCTCAAATAAAACCATAGACACAGTAATTTGTATAATGTAGCATCACTATACGCAAGCGAAGTGATGACGTCACTGTCTGTCCATGGAGCCATGTAAAAGATTTTCTATGTTAATTGTCCATTGAATTTTTTGTTAAAAATTATTTAAAAAATAACGGAAATTATCTGCCGATTTTAATTCCGATATTTGGGTATAGTTATATATAAGTTACTGTCTACATGTGTTTGATTGAGTTATTTTTTCTGTAAAATTGGTAAAATTTAAATTTAAAATCACAAAACTCCAGAAAAAAAAAATGGCAAACTTCCAGTTTCGAATGTAAACATAAACATTTCATTTCAAAGGGTGATATTTAAACAATAAATATTGAACTAATATACTAAATAAAAGGAAAATGGATTTGTTACTAACTGCTGCATGTATAAGTAGACGATACGGAAAAAAATCCGATTTCCGTTTTTTGCTGATTTTACATGTTTTGAGCTTTCTTTACGTTTCAATTAACTGAAATTGGCTACTTATTTTTTTAAAAAAGTGTCTTTATTGCTAGCTTTTCTGGGTAGAAGAAGCAAGTAGAAGATACATAAAAACTTTTGATTTCCAGTTTTCGATGAATTTACACGTTTTGAGATCTCCTTGCATTTTAATTAAGTGAAATTGACTACTTATTTTTATTTTTTTAAAAGTGGATTTATTTTTCTTTCCTCTGCATATATAAGAAGAAGTAGAAAATATAAGATTCAGAAATGTTTTAGATTTTTGGTTTTCGATAAAGTTACACGTTTTGAAATTTCCCGAACTCAATTCGACCATTTTTGCAAAATATCTTTTTTTTTTTTTTTTTTTTTTTTTTGTTCACTGTACTTTATGAACAGAATTTGATACTTGGTTGGACCTTGGTCTGACATGGTACCTATTAGCTTCTGGGCTGTATCACACAAGGGGCGTTTTCACGTTGCGATTTTCTCTCATTTCAGGAAAGGCTAACATATACAGAGAGAAATAGTTATATTATGTAAAACTCTGCTGATTCAGTTAGAGTGAATATTGGCAAACAATTGCCGCAGCTGTGTTGCAATTGCATTCCGTTTAGGACAAGGCAATAACTTTGCTTTGCCTCGCTTTGCAAAAAAAATGGTCGAGTTCCGACCGCTGGGCGATACTAGCTATCATAAATTGACTAAAAAACACAATCATGTAAAATGTAATCAAAAGAATTATTATTATTATTATTATTATTATTTTAACAAAAAACTGCGCCAAAATAAATAAATAAAGAGTTATCGCCAACATGGCAAGATAATTTTAAAAGTCGTCATGGGGGTCCTATACTAAAACTGTACTGCTGCGGAAGTGTGAAAACTGAGTTGACAACCATGAATTTTATTTTCAAATCTTTCTCTGAATGATTTTGGTTTCACTGTTGAACAATGTTAATTTAGTTCTAATAATAATTTGGCTACCAGTAAGGTAAAATTTTAATTTGGTGGTGAATCTGGTGATTTTATGAGTTTCAAATTTTAAAATTAAATAAGAAAAGAAATAAAAGTGCGGAAATGTCACACAGGTTTGGTAGTAATAAATAATTCTTTTCTCTTAAATTAACAAATAGTAACTGTCTAAACCCAAGTAAAAATTTAACAAAATAGAAAATTAATTTTTCTGGTATATATGGGGAAATTTGTTTATCATTTTGTTCTAGTTTATATACAAAAATTTAGGAAGCCAGTTAAAAATAAGTAGCCTTTTAGTTTTTATATTAATGACTAAAAGAATCAAGATATGTGAATGCAAATGGAATAATTTATTTTTCGACAAACATTTATCATTTTTTTTTTTTTTTTTATTCTATATTTAATTTCAAAAATTGAATTTTATTAAGATTTTAAGAAATGTATTTTAGCTATTCTTCTTTAATAACACTTTTTACAATATATATATATATATGTGTGTGTGTATCCCCTTGAAAAAAGATATTTTTACTGAGTTAAAACTTAATAGCTTAAAAAGAAGAGATGTTTTGCTTAAAAAGTTTTTCAAAGAATTTCTTTAAGTAAAGATCATTATACTGCAGTTTCTATATTCGAAGAAATATATTTTTATGCTTGGAGTTCAATAGAATTTATTCTTTTGAAGTTTTAACATTAGGTTCGTACTTCTTGAAATTCTACAAACATGTAAAATTTGAATTTTAAGTTTGTTAAAAATTATTTAAAAATTATTTGCTATGAGAAATCGATGGAGAAAATATGCACCGTGAAACATTTTACTTGAAACATCGCACATAATTTTGCTTTGCTCACATAAAATTTTACTCTCAAAAAATGATAAATTTTAAACATAAATAGATAAAGTTTAAAAAGTGATTATAGACTCCATTTTATGTTTTTTTGTTTGTTTGTTTGTTTGTTTGTTTGTTTTTATTTCCCCCCACCTACCTTTTTTCATAACATATTTTTAAAAAATATATTAATCTGTATCAGAAATGATTATCCGTCATGATAATGCAACAATGACTGATTCTTCTCATGTTTCAGAAGATCTGTCATGACGAAAAATTTTTACCTGACGAATTTACCTGATTAAATAGATACATTAACTTTTTCTTTTTTAATTATTAAAGAACTAATAAAATATAAACAGATATGTTTAGATTATATTGTTGAATTAATAAAAATTACCAAATCAAAGAAGAAAAAACTAAAAATTTTTTTATAAAGAATTTTTAATAAAAATTTTTCATTTTTATTCATTTTTTATTTTTTTTATTTATTTTTTCAATTTAATTTTTCAATTCAAATACTTTTCAAGAAATTTTAATATATTTAATAATTTTATATTTTACTGAATATGTATGAACATTTTCATAAATCTAAGACATTAACCCAGACACAACAATAATATCCTAAAAATATCCAAAGGATGTCCTTTTCAGGATAACCTGATATCCTCTGGACAACAGAAATTGTCTTTTTTTCCATTTGTAGGATGTCTTCTGGATGTAAAAAATGTCAATAAACTTTAAAATTTTCATTACGAACGCCTAAATTTTACATAGCTTAAATTTTACGAGGACAAATTCTATTAATCACAATATGATGAATTTACGTTGCTGTATAAAGCAAGATAAAAATAAAAACACTTAAGTTACCTATCAGCTATTTAGATAAAAAAAAAAAAAAAAGTCTGCCTTTCACTGTATTTAATTTAGTACGATAGGACTAATATTTACACTGGTGTTCAAAATTTAAGCAGCAACCTGTTTTCTCGTTTTCTTCTTTTGCGCATAACTCTTAAACAAATGATCATAGGAAGATAAAATTTGGATGGCGTGTTTGTTATCATATCATTAATCGAATTTTATATACTTTTAGCATAAGTAGTAATTTTTAAATTAATAATTATTCATTTTTTCTCAAAAAAAAAAAAAAAAAAAAAAAAAAAATTTTGGAAAAAATGAAAAATTTCAATAATTTTGGAAAAGAAAACTGAATGAAAAATGGTCATAAGCATGCATTACAGACATGTGAAAATGCACATACATGCAGGTACTACATTAAAACCGGATTTTCCCTCCTGTATTCACTTTCCTGTTTCTTCTTTTTTTCGCTTGTGGAAAACTTTTTAAAAAATATAGATACAAACATGAAAGTTGGATAAGACGTTCGTTATAAAATTATTTATCGACATTATTATTATTCTGGTGTTGAATATAGTTTATAAATTAGTAATTATATTTTTTCAAAAAGTCCGTTTTAAAAGAAAAAGAAAATCGAATACAGAAAGAAATATCGGTATTTAATTTAACATTTGAAGCCATGTTCGTTTTCACTAATCTGTATTGCATCCTTAAAAACATTTTTCATCAAGTTTTCTTTCCTAAAACTGCTGAAATTTTTCATTTTTTCACAAGCTTACTTTTGAGAAAAACGAATAATTATTAATTTAAAAATCATTATTTATGCTAAAATTGTATAAAATTCGATTAATAATATGATAGCAAACATACCATCCAAAATTTATGTCCATATGTTTATTTGTTTAAGAGTTATGCGCAAAAGATTAAAAGTAGAAAACAGATTGTTGCTTAAATTTTGAACACCAGTGTATATTGCAATCTTGTAACTTAAAAAAAAATATATATATATATATATATTAGCCACCCGGGCTAACAACAAGATCGACATTTCTCACATGATATCTGTTGGCAAGGTCACCGTATCTGCAAACACAAATGTAACTTTCATCATGTGAGAAAGATCAATTATCAGCCAGGGTGGCTCAGTGAAAAAGCATCTGCACGTTAAGCGAGGGCCTGGGTTCAATTCCAGGATCTGGCATTTTTCAAACAGTTGGTAAAAAAATAACCAATCTTGTACTCCAAACTACGATTGATGAGTTTATCAATAAAATTTCTAAATAATTTATGATAGTTAAAAAATTAAATGGTAAAATTGGATATTGGAAGGCATCCTGGCCTATTAGAAGTGTGGCAACGCGAAATATCTGTCTGAAAGAAATAGTTCTGTCGTACTAAAAAATCTACCGGATTTTCAGAGGATAATTTCATTGGATTGTCCGATCAGAAAATCCACCGGCTTTCGTAGGGAGAAGAATGGTTGACTAGGTAATTCATTTATTGTATCATTTGGGAATTCAGTGGATAATTAACATACGATATTACAACTACAAGATCTGTATGATAATTACAGGACGGCCACAGGAGAACTGTAGTTGCATGGGAATTTCAAAAAATAATTTGATGTTTATCATTGCTTTTAGACAAAAGGAAATGCGTTCATTAAAATATTATCTCCTACATTGTCATCAGTATATCTGCAATGAATAATAAACTATTAATAAGAACCGAAAAAGAAAGAAAGAAAAAAAAACCTGGAGTGATTCTACTCTGTTTTCCTAGCATTAAGTAATTAACGATTGTTTAAAAACATTAAAGTAAAAGGAATATAAAACAAATCAGCGCAATCAAATAAATCATTTAATGCTATTGCACTTCAAATAATTTGAGCCCATAGCTCAAAATGATAAAGAATATTTGCTGCGTCCGTGTAAAAATCTATAACTGCTAGATTCAACAAAATATACATATTTCGTGCGACGGTGTTTTATAATATGTATATAAAATATCAGTTCAATCAGATAAAGCATGTAGATGCTATCGCACTTTAAATAATTTCAATCCATGGGTCATAATGATAAAGAATTTTTTATGTCCATGTAAAAGCAGAAAAAGTGATATATTCCCAAAAATCTATACGATTTTGACAACGGTGACTTTTTTATATGCATATACAGTTCGTGCGACGGGGACGGTATTATATGTATATAAATTTCCATTTCATTCAAGTAAAGCGTTTAGACGCGAACGCACTTTAAATAAATTGAGTAAATAGTTCATAATGATAAAGAATTTTTCTTTGTGTTCCCTAAAAAAAAAAAAAAGAGAGAGAAGAAAAAGAATCTATAAGTGGTAGATACACCAAAATCAATACAGTTCGTGATACGGTGACCTGTAACATACGTACCAACTTTCAGCTCATTCGAACCAAGCGTTTACAGGATGTAGCGTTCACTAACACATGCATACACACATCACGAAAAATTGTGTAAAATAATAGATATCTCAAAAAGAGAAGTTCGTGTTAGGACCAAAGTTGAAGGTGTATAACTAGATGTCATGACAGTCGCAAGTAATTATTTGCAACATTCTAATAACTCTCTTTTTTGAGCTATGAGATATACAAAATCCATTTCGCAAATCATACAATATTTTCGTTACATAGTACTTTAAAAGTTTTGAAAATTCAAACCTTTCGACTTGCCCTGAAAACGATATCTTTTATTATTATTATATTATTATTATTATTATGTCGAATACTTTAAAACAAATTTGAATAATTTAAATTTTCATTTTTCATTTTCCAAACTTATTAATAATTATTTTTAATTCTGTACAAACTGCATAATTACAATTTAGAACAAAAATCAGGCATTTTCATTTTGTTATAGTATCTTGAAAGAATGTTTTTGTTTCTTACTGTACATTTGGCAACAATAAATCATGCAATTTATAAATGGTAAATACAAATTATGTAAATTTTCAAAGAAATTCTGTTAAAGATTTTTTTTTTATAAATAAATTTAATTTTCAAAGAATTTCTTAAGAATATCAAAAATAAAAACCAGTTAAATCAAAGACTAAATACAAAATGTAAAATTTATATCAAAGTGAAAACCTCTGGTCATAAGGGGTCACTTACACGATGCCGAGTATATACAACTTACTAATAATTCAAGCATAAATGAAATGCAATTCTTTCACAGATGCTATTAAAGTTTCTGCCACAATTCTTATAATATCTGAAATTCTAGAACATGACAACCATAATTTGATAGGATTAAACAATCAAACTGATTTCGAAAAAGAAAAGGAATCGAAGTTATTATTATTAAATTTGCAAGTTTTATTAAAAAAAAAAAAAAAAAAAAAAAACTATTCACTATTTTTGGCGTAGGTGCACTGTAAAAAACATGTCCTATTTGCTGCCAGAAATTCTCTGTATTTTGACAAGATACGTTCTGACAACACAATTTTTCGTAAATTACGTGTATTTTCGCAAATTACAGAGAATTTCTGGCAGCAAATAGGAAATATTTTTTACAGTGTGATGTAGCTAAAAGAATTATGCGGAAGTGGTTTTCTAGGTTGAAAATGGTGATTTCAACCTTCAAGATGAAGTAAGCCTGGGTAGGCCCTCCACCACAGATGAAGATCAGATTAAAACACTGATCGAAGATAACTTACACTAAACGACATGTGAATTAGCAGAAATGTTAAAAGTATTAAAATCCATTATCCAAGAACATTTAAACGTGTTGCGCTTCAATTTTCTTGGAAATCAGCACAAACTTTCCGGAAAACTCAATATATTTTTTAAAAACGTGAAGATGGCTACAACGTATCATCTTAAATTGGTTGGTCAGTTGATTATAAATTAAGTTACATATATTTTCGAAAAAAAAATGTGAAAATAAGTTATAAAATTAGAATAATTATATATGAAAAAAAGTTTAGTATTTGGCGGGATTTAAAATAAATAAATGCTTGACACAAATAACAAAATTACGTAGTGCTCTCATGAAAGTAGCTTATCTTTTGATGGAAATTTACTGAAATTATTTCTTATACTTAGATTATATTTATTAACTACGTATGCAGAATAGAAAGTACTAGAGTTAAAAAAAAAAAATCTTTTAATACAATGAAGGAAATCAATTTGTTTGGAATTTGATAAAAATATTTCATATTTTAATAGTTTACAAACAAATGTAAAAACATTCGTATATTGACGGAAAATTTAACTTGAATTGTCGAAACAAAAATTTTATTTTATATTTTATCCGATTTTAAATGATAATTTTTTTAAAAATTTATCTCGAGATACAAAACTTTTAAATTATTCTTTTAGAAAAGAAAATTATGTAAAGTAAATTTAACTGCCATGAATTTCCAAAATCTTTTCTTACACTGTCTTGGTAAAACAATCTATCTAACTTTTGCATTACATTAATCTACTACTGATGCAGAACACAAACTGTAGCGAAGTATTAAAGTAAGTATTTTATTATAATGGATTCGCAGATAAATAATGTATATACTAAGCTTTCAGAATTGTTCTGCAATTCCGATTTTAAATTATTATCCTGGTTTAAAGTTATCAAAGAACGACAATCTACTAAATTACGATGTAGTAAAGTGAAAACTTATAATTGTATTATTGTGTAATAGAGTTAACAATTTTATAAAGCTAGCTATTTTAATATAAATGGTTGTAGAACGTGTTTGTTTTAGAAAACTTTGTACAACATGCATTTTCATTTGAATTTTATCTAGCTTTGTACCAGCTGAACCGGTAAAGGATATTTATACGATTTAAATTAGAGGAACACTTTATTCATATGAAATGGAAGGTGTTGAAATATAAATTAAGTTGTTTTAATGCAAATTATTAAGATAAAATTAATTTGTCTCGTGTTAGAACAAAGGTGAAATTTAATAAAATTAAATATAATTTATACGTCTCGTTAATATATTAAAACCAATGTAACATTTAAAATGAGATAATGAATACAAAAATTTTAAAACTTTAAAAATACATTTTAATTGAAACATTAAAATACACGACAGACGTTTCTGAAAGAACACTAGTCCTCCTCAGTGTCAAACATACAAGCACAACATTTACAAAAATTCATAATACATCATAACAAGATTATATATTTAGGAGGAATAGCTTTAGCCAAGCTATTGCTTTAGGAATAGCTTTAGCCAAGCTATAGCTTTAGGAATAGCTTTAGCGCTTTTACTAAAATGCAACATTCTGCCTTGAACGAGGCTAAAGCTATTCCTCCTGAATATATAATCTTGCTATGATGTATTATGAATTTTTGTAAATGTTGTGCTTGTATGTTTGACACTGAGGAGGGCAAGTGTTCTAGCCGAAACGTCTATCGTGTATTTTAACGTTTTTAATTAAAATGTAATTTTAAAGTTATAAAATTTTTGTATTCATTATCTCATTTTAAATGTTACATTGGTTTTAAAGGTGAAATTATTTATTAATTCAAAGTTCAATAGCTAAAGGTAGAATAGTTGGTTATAAGTTTTACGAATAGATAAAGTTTATAATGAAAGCTCATATTATTATGCTAATGGACAGCCATTAAAAAAAAAAAAAGAAGAAAGAAAGAAAGAAAAAAGACAAGAAAAAAAGAAAATCGCAGCCCTTCAACTGATTTCGCCGTAAATTAGTGCAGAAACATGCGGCTCATGCTGATAGATTGGTAATAACATTTAGATTTTGATGCAATAGTTAAATTTTGCTTAGAGAGTCGTTTCCACATTAACATTTGCATCAACTTCCTTTTTCCAAATAGTAACATCCATTTCTGACTCCATGTTCGAATTTCTGAGGTCAAAGCGGATCGGAAAAAGGTATAGTTTATATATTTTAAATCAATTCTTAATATAGTTACAAGCAAAAATGTGTTAAGGGTAAATCCCAATTTAAAAAGGAAAAAAAAAACCTAGTATGCTGTGGTCACCACATGACTTTCTTCTATATTTTCCTATGCAAATTCACACAATAAAAATAATTTATTAAATTTATTATTTAAAAAATTACCTTCCATGAAAATGCAGACAATTTCCATATCAGATAAGTAGTAAAACTCTAAATATCCAAAAATAGTCAATTTTATTCTCAATATTACACTTAAAAAAATATATATTATTATTATTATTATTATTATTTTAAATGAAAAAAAATCGATAACTTTATTTTAAATTATCGCAGATCGATGGTTCAACCATTCCTTTTAAAGGTATTGGCGAGCTCTTATTAAAGAGACCCATCATGAAAATTTACTCCCCTTGATGAAGGGGGGGCGGCGAGGTTCCTACATACACGAATTTTTTTCCCAGTTGACTATCTCTATTACAAATAATTCTTTTAAATTTAATAATGATTATTAAAAAATAATTACCTTTATGCAAATTTATACGAAATTTTGTCTTATACTACCATGTTAAAGATTTAGAAAAGTGGGGTGGCAACGCAAGCTGTTCGACAATTTTTACCAAAAACTGATAGGTATTAATTTATGTCAACGTGTAACTACATACCGATTTGTATGAAAATCTGTGCAGTAGTTCCTGAGATACATTTGCCACAAAATTTTGTCTCACACAAACACACGCACACACACACAGACAGACATTTTCTAAAAATGGTCAAATCGTGTTCTACAGCTCTCAAAACGTGTAAATCCATCAAAAACCCGAGGTCAAAAATTTTTACGAATCCAATACTTTCTTCTATTGAATATAGAAGAAAGTAATAATAAACACAGAAAAGTATTACATCCATTCAGATAATAACCAGAAGAGAAATATTACGATTTTAAATAAACTAAAGTGATGCTAAATAAGAAATGATGTATGCATCTAAACTTACTTGAATAACTATTTTAAATTATGGGTATGGAAAGTCACAAATGACGCAAGTGACAGCCACCTAAGATCAATAAAAATTTATGTATCACTGCAACTTGAAAAATAATAATAGGAACTGTAAATTTGGAAACCCATCTTTTTGATGAAGTGTTCTTGCAAAAATTAATATTGGTCATATTTTATAATTTTTTGAAACGTGAAATTGTTAATAATTTCCTTTTCATGCAGCATTTTAAGTTTTTTAAAAATAATTTTGAATTAGGAAATAAAAAGTGCGCGTGCAAAATGAAATAAAAATAAGTAAAAAAACGAATTTAATGATTTAATTTTTATAGAAAACATGATCGCGTGCTGTCTTAAAAAGTAGATGTAAAATTTAAAGTTTATGTGGTACGTGTGGCATGTATAAAAACTGTTTTAAGAAATAAAATAGAATAAAGAAAGCAACGATGTTGGTTGCATTTTGTTATATAGTTTAAATTTTTGAATTTTATAGAAGTAATATCTACCGTAGGAATAATTTCTTATGTTAAAACTATACCCAGATAACAAGCACATTTTTCTTGATATTTTCTTGCCATGATAAATTTGATGCGATAAATTTGCCGTGAAATTGCGGCAAAGTAGACACAACATAAATCTTTCGTTTTAATTAATATATATATATATATATTCCTTTCATACCATTTCTGCTGCAAACTAAAATTGCTATGTAAGTATTTGAAACTCAAAAAAGACTGATATTGAAGCGGTTTCGCAACGTTTTCTTGTTCATGTTGTTTACTGGTGGAAGAAGCGTGATGTTATCCACGGGTCTCGAAGTCTCGTGTCGACAAGTCTTATGCGAAATACAAGCTATATATTTACATGTTTCTATGTGTATTTGCAGATAATGTGACGTGATAAGAATCTGAGTTTGCAATGCTTTAACAGTTGGTGTGACATCACAAGCTTGCCTATTGCAATGAATTTGCAGTACTGTTAATACGATAAACCTAACATTTCTACTAGTTTGCAACGAATTTGCAGCAAATCTGATACAGTAAGAGTGCAACTTGCACGACAAGTTTGCTGCAAATTTGGCGTATGGTGACTTCGGAGTTTGCTTTAACTTTCTTCAATCTTGTTATGAACTTACAACTTGTCACACTGAACTTGTTGCAAGTCTGTTGGCTTACAAAGCAAGATTGCTGCAATTTTGCTGCAAATTGAAATTGCTATGTGGGTGGTACTCAGAGGTCTAAAATTATATTAAGACCTAAAAATAATGTAAAAAGGTATTTACTTTTTATTATCTTATATATTTTCTAAGATTGATGGTAGATTCTTTAGGTAATATAGGAATGAATTATAACGCTCGAGAAGATTGTGAAAAATGCCAATCAGAAACAGCAACACCGCTCTACGAAATCCTTCCTCTAACAAAAATGGCTAAATACAATGTCTAAGGAGCATCGCTTAGCATTCTGTCAAATCGTCTAATAAAAACTCACAATGTTAAGTGTGTTAAGGGAAAACAAATGGCTGATTCTGGAAGGAATAAAAGGACAAAAATGACAAGAAAATTCATCAAAGAGCGGCAAGGGACTGGTTTGGGGTCCTGAAGCTATCGTCGAGTTTTTGACACGTCTCGTTTAGACATTTTATTAGATAATTATCTTATTAGACGTCTAACAGAAAATTGCTCCACTGCACTTTACAATGTAAAAAACGAGGAAAGAAAAGCTAAAAATCCATAGAAGAAGCATGGGATGAAAACTTAAATAAACTCACAATGTTAAGTGTGTCGAAAAAGAAAAGGCTGGCACCGGAAGAAACGAAAAGCCAAAACTGACAAGAAAAAGTCACCGAAGAGCGGAAAGGGACTTGGTGTGAGGCCCTGAATCTATCGTCAAGGGTTTAATACGTCTCGGTCACTTTCGTGGTGAGATGCTGTAGTGAGATTAAAGTGAGGTATAAGTGTGAGATTAAAGTGAGGGTTTATTCTAATACATACCTTTGACATTTATCCATAAATTGATTTTATACGCTTTTTAATATAATGGTAATTAAAGTACCGCCGGTTGATAAAGGATTAACATTACAAAAATTCAGAAAATATGAGTAAAAACAATTTAATACGTAATTTTAAATTTTTCGATAAACTGTTCTATGACAAACATCGTATTCAAACTATTAAATTTTGAAAAATAAAAATATATACCTAATATAATTGCTTAAATAACAGAGTAGGAAAAAAAAATTAAATTTAAATGAATTCTTAGAACTGTTTAATTATTGTAGCGTATCGTTATGAGAATTTTCTTAAATTTCACCTCAAAAGTCGTAATCATACTCTAAATTTCATTTCACTGGAATTTATTGCGTTAATTAGCTGTCCACACATTTCATTTCGTAATCTAAATGCCGGCAAAAGAAAAAAAAAGAAAAAAAAAACTTTACATGTCAATTCCCATTTCCGCCATAAAAATATATCGAACCCCAGTGATGACACGTGATGTTAGTCGATCACAGACGACCTTACCCTATCCTGTGAACACTCAGTTCACCTCGTGAACTTTTAGAGTAGGGCTGTATGCTCTTTGCTCCCGCCGGCCAGTATTTCGTTCATTTGTTAAAAGTTTGAGAACCTACATCGGTATTCCCACTCCACAGAATGGGTCGGATTAAGCGTAAAATGGAAGAGAAATATCCTGCTTCGACTCTGCTAGAGAATGGGATTCTGTGATTAATGTTGCCAAAGATCTGGCAGATCAATATAGATGTAGCCATATGTAGAAATTCATTACAAGGTCAATAAAATATAAACTTTTAAGTCAGGATCTTAACATTCAAGGGGTTTATTGTGAATATTACATCATTACAGTCAGTATTTTGTCATCTCACGTTTTCATTTTATTACCACTTGCAACCGTTTAGACATGGAACTCTGACTACATCTGCCAGATTTCTAAATCTGGCTACATCTAGAATGATCTGCCAGATCTGTGGCCACATCAATCACAGAGTCCCATTCTTTAGCAGCGTCAAATAGGGGTATTTCGTTTTTCATTTCAAGCTTTATCTGACCCACTGTGTGGATTGGGAATACTGATGTAGGTTCTCAAACTTTTAACAAATGAACGAAATAGTGGCCGGCGGGAGCAAAGGGCATAAAGCCTTACTTTAAAAGTCCACGAGACGAACTGAGAGTTGATATGATAGGGACAGGTCGTATGTGATCGACTAACACTTCTTGTTATCAATGGGGTTCGACACATTTTTATGGAGAAACGGCAATAGACATGTAAACTTTTAGTTCCCCATCATACTATAGGTATGGGGAACTTAGGTAATCGTGAAAATTTTCGACCTCGGTTTTTTGACTTTTTTACATGTTTTCAGGTTTGATGAATCCGAAAATGACAAAACTTGTATGGTGTCAAATATATCGAAGTGAACCGTGGATAGCCTATTAGGCGGGGATTTCCTTCTGTCACTGTGTCAAGCTTTTGTTCAAATTCATTTATCTTAACATGATAACTATGTTAAGAGAATGTCCTGTTCTAGAAATTTATGAATATATATATATATATATATATGATGGGGAGCTAAGCAGAGTCCACCTATGCCAACTAGTTTTTTTTTTTTTTTTTTTTTTTTTTTTTTATATGCAAATATCTATGATATATTTTATTCTTTTTTCAGTCAATTGGTTTTAAACAAAGTTCTGTTTTTGAAAAAGAAAAAGAAATCTAAAATAATTTAAAACATTAATGTAGAAATTTAAATCATTAGTGTTTATAAACAGAACTTAAGCATTTTGCACGATTTGAAATAATGAAATGCCGCAAGCAAATCCCTAAATCTCAACGGAATACGAAATTTCTCAATGCCCTCATAGTTTTATCTTATCTTTTTGAAGAAAATTTAATAAATTATCTTGTATACGTAAATTAGATTTATTCACTACGCATACAAAGTAGAAACAATCAGAGTATAAAAGAAAGATTTCACTGCAATGAAGTTCTGTAGTAATAAATTTAGAATTTAATTAAAGTGCTTCAATGTTCAGCAGTTTCAATATAATTTAATGTTTTTATAAATTTTATTTTCAATCAAAATTTGTCGTAAATATAACTAAAATTGTTTAAACACACATATATACATAGATATTATCATTCTCATCAATTTCAGCCTTTATTAATCCACTGCAGATAAAAGCCTGTCTTAAGTAAGTGTCTCTACCCGGTTTTCTGTGATTCTTATCCATTTTGCTTCTTCAATTTTAACGATTTCATCTCTCCAACAACACAGGATCTCTTTCTTGGTCTTTTCTTATCTCTCAGTATGAAAAACTGGACTTTGGTGGTCCATCTATCGGCGTTTCTTCTGTCTTCTGAAAACGTGCCCAGCCAAACTCTCATTTTAACTTCTTTATTCTACAAATGAATTCTGTAACTTTTGTTTGCTCCCTAATCCACGTGTTTCTCTTTCTGTTTCTTAGAATGAAACTCCCCATGCTCTTCTATGTAGTTTGAAGTTTTTGTGTAGTTTTACACGTTATGTCAAAATTTCTGAAACTTAAGTTAACACAGGCAAAATACTCTGATCCAAAACTTTTTTTTTCGAACAAATTGGGTGATCGATTTTGAATATAACGCTATTTCTTCCGAATGCCCTTCATTCAAGTTTAACTCTGTTGTTAATTTCTTCCATGATGTTTTCGTTCATCTTAGTAGCTTGTCCAAGATAAATATAACTGCATACCGTTTCTATTTCATCCATATCAACAGTGACCATCAGTGGCGACAGAAAGGAATTTGGCATAAGGGCAATTATCAAAATGTGGGAACATGAAACGTTAACATCAAGTAATACATTAAGTATGCTTTATTTAAAGAAAACAACTAATTATTAAAAAAAAAATACACCTAACGTTTTTATACATTTTAGGATATCAGATCATCAGATATCAGGTCACTGTTATTTAATATGCTTACTTAAAAAAGAATTATTGCCATTTCATATGATTCGAACGTTACAATATTCGGAGTTTCTTATTTCAGAAAAGTGTATTGATTGAAAAGAAATTTTACAAAAATACATAAATATTTAGAATAAAAACATTTAAGAAATTATTTTAAAGAAAGATAAGAGTGTTTAGATTCATTAGACATTAGACTTAATATAGTTTGTGTTAAAATAGCATTGTTTAGGTCGTTAATTTTGGACGTAACAAAGAGCAAAATATTTTCATCTGTAAAAGTCCAGTTTGTTTTCGAAATATCATCAAACCAGTATTGTTTCTGATAAAGAAATTATGACACAATCATCACTTTCCTATGCCTACCCATTATTTTCCGTTAAAATCCCCTGAAAATAAGTTATAACTATTTTTGGTGCTACATCTTGAATCAGTTAACGTTTTGGATGTCCAAAATTCACACTTTTAGTCCAAAATAATAAAATTTTAAGATATTTACAGTCGGTAACAAAAGTGTCCGAACACTAGCAAAAATTCCTATGTAAAAAAAGTGCACTTCATACTGTTTTGTTAAATAAATCCTTGTCGAAACTTGTTCTTAGTCAGTCTAAGAACAGGATTCGACAAGGAATTATTTATCAAAATCGTATTAAGCGTACTTTTTTTACATAGGAATTTTTGCAAGTGTTCGGATACTTTTGTTACCGACTGTACACAAATATTTTGCAACAAATTGTATCATTTTTTGTCTTTGAACAAAATTAGAATTCCAGTGAAAAAAAAAAAAGTGAAGTCAGTGAGAATTACATTTATATTTATTTTTAAAGCTTAAAGTTATGGTTTGTGTTCTATTCCCACCTTTTGAGAATTGCCCATAATTGTTTACTTACTGGTGTTCATTTTCAATCCACCGAGCTTGATTTTTCGTGTAGATCTTGAAGAATTTCTTGCAAATCCTCAAGTGGGAGAAGTAAGCAGTACAATGCTATCCACAAATGTCAAATGATTTATAAATTCTCCATCAACACTTATACCTTTCTCTTCCTAACTTAGTTTCGTAAAAACTTCTTGAATTACTAGATTGAATAGTTTAAGTGAAATTGTGTCGCCTTGTCTTACATCCTTTCTGATATATTAAATGCATTATTCGTTTTGTGGAGCTTTAATTTGGCTGTTTCATCTTTATAAATGTTGTGAGGTCGAGACTATAGTTTTATGTCGACATTGCGCAGCAGTGAAATAATTAGGATCTCGGTGTTAGATGAGTAGAAGAGATGTTAAAAGGTTTTGATTGAAATGAAATGAAAGGGAGTTGTTGAATGGAGTATAAAATGAAGGATAGTGAATTGCTAATAGAATGGAATGGAATGGAATAGTAATGAGTTGGTAGCTGATTAGTGTGGAGTTAAGAGTAATGTTGATGGTGATGGTGATAGCTTTACGCGTATGATGGTAGAGGGGTGTGTGTGGCCTAAGTTAAAAGGATCAATCGCGCTTCGGGAATCCGGCCGATATCCTGGTGTGAGAAGAGTAGTGATAACAGAGAGCAACCATCGACAAGATCAGTATTGGTGAGAATTCTGCTTTTTAGTTTATGTCTTGTTAAAACTTATTGCCTGGAGTTTATTAAAAGTTATAATAGAGTTAGCTCAACGCCCTCCTTAATATTGAATATTAAATAAACTGTGTTATTTATTTGTTAACTTTGTCTCGAGCTCTTCTTAGTACTAGCTAATTAAGCAATTAAGTATTCAAGTTTATATTTAAGATCCAGTAAGATCTAAGACCTAAGATTTAAGATCTACATTTGAGAATATGGCGTCCACTTTTTCTCTACAATGTTTCCAATAAGGTGAATATATCCTGAATTAATATTGGTATTCCTTAATGCATTCATGTCTACTGGTAATGATACAGAGTCAATAGTTTTTTCATAGTCTACATAAGCCACACAAAGAGGGAGTTACTATACATTGTGTTTTTGAATAATTTCTATAACTGTATGAATATGCAGTAGCCACCGCTTAATAAATTCACTGGTTAATGAAATCGGCCGCTTAATCTGATCGAATTGCTTGGACCGGAATCAAATCAATGCAAATTACTTTTAAAGCCGCCGCTTAGTAAAATCAGCATCGCCGGTTAAAAAACTCAAAAATATCTCCTCAGCAACGAAAAATATCATTTATGCACACAATTTTTTTTTTTTTTTTTTTTTTTTTTTTTTTTTTGCATTGCGATTTTTTTTTTTTAATAAGAAAACAAATTAAAGCACAACAATCCTCCGTTTTTGCTCATTGTCGAAGATTTTACACTTGCAGCGCAGTTACAAATTAAACACGCCCCATCACTTATCTCCATGACAGTTTCAAGGAACCTATTCTTCAAAATCAGTAATAAGTTACAAATTTGATCTGAAATGATATCTATTTATTTCTGATCATTATATATAACTATATATATTTACTTTTGATCATTAAAAGGCACTTTCTAGTTCTTATTTTAAAATTACAACAATTCATGAGGTTTAAACGAAAATATTTTAAATTTATAAGAACAACGTGAACTTTTGGTAAAGTAATGATGATTGTCGTCAAATGAAAGCGTATGGGAGCTTGGAATGCGTTTAATTTATTTATATAGAAGAAACAATTAATTAATTGTCTATAAAAAAATTAATATTGTTTACTAATTCCATTATTCGTCTCCTTTTGAAGTTTCTTTCAAAATTCAGGGAAGTAATACCCTTTCCTTAAGTGCAGGAACGTTCGCCGGATATAAAAATCAGCCGCTTATTGAATCACTTTGGCTCAGAACGAATGTGATTTTAATTAGCGGCGGGAACTGTATTCGATGGTATTAAAACCGCTTCGAAATCCTTCTTGTTCATTAGATTGTACTGCATCTAATTGTTTTTGTACTCAGAACTTTCATCAGAATTTTGTACAGAATTGAGAGAAGGCTGATTGAACAATAGTTTCTAACATCCTGTTTTTCTCCTTTCTTAAGAAGTAAGATTATGATACCATTTTTCCAGTTCTTTGGATGGATGGATGATTGGGTTTAACGTCGCACTAGAACTGCGCAGATGGGCAATTGGCGACGGTCTGGGACACACCCCTAGAGGTGATCCGGAGACATGCCATCACGATTTTGATCCTTACGGAAGAGATGACTTTCCTGCTTCGGTGACCCCCAGAGGTATAATTTTTGATGGGAACATGGAGGACATTGCGGCCACGACAGATTTTACGTGCCCCAGCCACCATTAGTGTACACGACGGTCTTTGGCCAGCTCGAGTACCGAACCCGCAATCTTCCAATTACGAGGCCAGCGCTCTACCGACTGGGCTACCGCGGCCCTCCAGTTCTTTGTAACATCATATAATGTTGGAAATTTACTTAATAGTTCAGTAAGAACTTCAATGGCTTCATTCCATGATTTTTTTAAATACCGGCAGTGATTTTGTCTTCTCTTGAAGCTTTTCCCTTTTCTATTATTTTTATTGCCATAGCTACATCTTTATTTAATATCGCTAGTATAGTGTCGTTTGTATTTTATGGGTATGTGAACCACTGAGTTGTTCTGATGAACTGTAACATTCTGAATAAAAATTAGCTGCCCCTTTTGGAATTTTCTCTTGATTCTGAGTGGTATTTCTCCTTTTGTCTTTAAAGTAAGAATTCTTTTCCTGTCAAGCATCAAATTTTTTTTTTGTAGTCTTCAAACCTTCATTTTCTCCAATGACTTGCTGGCCATATTACAAATGGATTTCCTGGTGTCTTCTACAATATTTTCCCTCAGAGTTTTAGAAAGTTCTGAAAATTCAACCTTTAATATTTTCTTTGTTATATTTAATTTTTCTTCTCTTTTCCATAAGCCGTTGTGTCTCTTTTAAGATTTTCTTAATAGGCTTAACTTCTTGGAAACCAGCAAAATTTTTTTCTGATACTAGAACATACATATATATATATATACATGTATATATATATATATATATATATATATATATATAATCAGATTTTATATCATTAAATGTTAAAAATATATTTCTAGATATATATATATAATGTAAACTATTTGTTTTAAAATTAAAATTGTTAACACAAACCATTTAATTTTCGTGAATCTGACAAATCTTTTCTAACAATGACTTGATAAAAAAATCTCTCATTTTTCTCTAACTCTTGCACTAGATTAATCTATTACTGATGCAGAAGTGAAACTAGAAAACTGGGAAAGGAACTATTTTATTTTAATGCTATCGTAGTGAAATATTATATACTTAAAAATCTACTAAGCTTTTATAATTGCTCGATAATTTAAAATGTAAATTGTTATGCTAATTTAGGTTATCATATAATAAAAATCTACTAAATTGGTATATGTATTATACAGTAGAAATTTTATGCACCTAGATAGTGTAGAATAATTGGATATAAAACGTGTTCGTTTTGTAATACTTTGTAGCACATGCATTTTAAATTTAAATTTCTCTCTCTTTATACTAAATGAACCCCTAAAAGATATTTCTACGATTTAGATTAGATGAATAATGCAAAATAGAAACCCTTTAAATTATGTTGTTTTATTGTAAAGTATTCATAGTTAAAATGAATTTGTATCGAAGTTAAAACAAGGGTGAAATTAGTTAATTTGGTTAAGTGAAAATTTTAATTTTTGGTTTTAAATTTTAGGAATAGCTGAATTTTTATATTATACTCTTATCTAATGATTATAATATATAAGAACATTCATATTGACATTTTACAAAATGTTGTGGAAACGGTTTTCATTGCATCAAGTATAGTAAGTTATAAGGAAATATATTTTTCAAATTTTAATAACTTTATGATTTTATGTTATTTTAGCTCAAGATTAACTACACTGTAAAAGAAAAAAAAAAATGTAAAATCACGGGATTTCATCCTATAATTTTACGGGAAATGGCCGTTTAGCTAACTTAACGATCAAAGCCCGTAAATGGATGTTGTGAAAGTATAATTTTAGAATACTGGCACTTTTTTACGGGCAAAAGATGTTAATTTAAGTAATTTGCTCAAATCTGCCATCAAACCATATTTTTAAGGTCAAATCTCTTGCAATGTGAAGTGTTAACTTTTCAGTAACGCCATATAAGAATCATTTTTTATTTGAAACTGAAAACATAATTGTAGTTTTATTGGTTGAAAGAGCAGTGATTCCAGATTGGGGATTTTGTCCCCATTTTGGGGATTTTTGAGGCTTCTGGGGACAATTTTGGGGACCAAATGTTTGTGCAGACTTTTTTGGGAAATTCTAAATTTTTTGGGGGACAAATCTAGGGAGTTCTTCAACTCTCTGCCAATGTTGGTAACGTAATGATTTATCAATACGACCAGGGATTTTCAATAGCTTTATTGTTATTTGGGGATTTTTTTCAACAATTGCCTTCATTTGGAGAAAAATCTGAGCTTAAATCTACTTAAATCAGCTTTTTTTTTTTTTCCTTTTTAGTAGAAATTGAGTTGGGGATTTTTTCGAAAAAAAAAAACCCCTGATTTTGGGAAATTTGAAGACCTGTTTGGGGAAATAATTTTAGACCATCTGGCATCACTGTGAAAGAGTTTATTTATACATTCACACAAATAGCTATTGATATGAAAGAGCTATTCTTTTCTCCAAGTTATGTATCCGTCACGACGTTAAATTACGGGAGAAAACATCATTTATGGTCCAAATATTTTTTTACGGGCTTTGCTGGGAATCTCTGCTGCCGGACGTTGCCCGTAATCTGGCTTGATTCTTTTTTTTTTTTTTTTTTTTTTTTTTTTTTACAGTGTAAATACTTTACGAGTTCTATAGCTTGCAGATACTTTCGTTAATCATAGTTTTAGTAACTTACGTGTTCGTATATTAAATGTAGTATAGAAACTGCCTACAATATTTATAAGATTAAAAAGCAAATTTTTGTTTAATGCAGGTTTGTAAACAATTACACGAGGTTTAAAAACTTAATGAAAATATTTTGTTTGTATCATTTATTTAATTCTGAATATTCATAATTTTTTTTATTTAACTAGGAAAAAATGAGAACGGTTTCTTTCAAAATAATTATAAAAATAATAATCGTAATAATATGAGGCACTTTACAAAATTTTTGTAGGAAATTCGTAAGTTGGAGTTGCGAAGAAGTCGACGTGATTTGAAGTCTTAACCGTGATTTATAAATACATTCTTCAAGTGAAACAGTCGGCAGCAAAATTATCCGAGCACTAACAATGTAGATCATTGTAAAAAGAAAAAAAAAATTCTTTTTCTTTCTAAGAAAAGAAAGAAACAGATTTTGATGAAATTCAGGTAAAAGAAGAATTTAGTTCAGTATGAAGGACTATTATTATTATTATTGCTATTATTTTTTTTTTCAAATTATAACTTCGCTTTCAAATTATTTACATATATTTTCGATTTCGATAAATGTCCAACTATCGTAAAACTGGTATCGTAAAAATCCGTAGATTGAGACTAATAGTCCTCTGTCCTAAAAAAAAAAAAAAAAAAAAAAAAAAAAAAGTCCAGAGAGTTGTCATGTACTCTTCTCCTTTTAGAAAATTTCGAAGATTAAAAAAAGAAAAAGAAAAGAAAAACACACATGCATGCTTCAATTTTTTCAATGTTCAGTATTTTATAAGTTTGCGTAGATATTAGATAGGGTTGTAGAAAATTCATTTTTAACTCGCAATATTCAGTTTTTTTCAAACCATCTGTTCCTCTTTTAAAATTATATAATTTTATTTGTTTTCATTATTTTTTTTATTAATTCTTATTTACATTTTTATTATAATCTTATTAGTTTATAAATTTTTATTTATTTATTTATTTTTATATTCTATAATATTTTCATTTTATTTATTTATTTTTACATTCTATAATACCTTCATTTTATTTATTAATTTATATTTTACATTCTATAATATTTTCATTTTATTCATTTATTTATTTTATTTTATTTTTATTTTATTTTTTTTTACATTCTATAATATTTTTATTTTATTTATAAAGAATGAAGTAATCTGAAAGATTTTTAAACATTCATACATAAATATATCGTAATATAAGCAACATTTTTATCTTGGTAAACTAGTTTCAACACTTAATGAAAAATATACTTTAGTTAATACCTTATTAATATATATATATCCCCGTCTATATATAAGATTATAATTATTATTATAATACACACAGTCCTAAACACTGTTAAAAGACTGTGATGCATATGGTTACTCGTACCTATAGAAGTAGTATAACAATAAATATGTAATACCATTTTTAAAAGGTTCACACTTTGATACCACATGATACCATCTATTAATTCTATAACAATGTACGTATACTTACTCAAGTTTGATAATGGGCTGATAAATCGACAGAAAAATGGTGTCATAAAATGTTTTCAGTTTATCGAAAACGAGTTGCCATAGGTGGACTCTGCTCAGTTCCCCATCATACTTATGTTCTTATAAGATTCTAGTGCGAAACATATTATAATCATGTTAAAAGAAATGAATTTGACCAAAGCTTGATACAGTGACAGAATGAAATCTCCGCCTAATAGGGTATACACCGTTCACTTCGATACATTTATCTTATTCTAATCTATTAATTTATTTTATCAGGGTCAATTCCGTTTTTACTTTCCGAACACTATAGTGAGGAAAGTATTGTAATCATGTCAAAAATCCGAATTCGAGATTTTGATGTTTCTATACGTTTTGAGGTCCTCTAAATCCGTTTTCACTATTTTTACGATGATGTATGTATGTGTGTGTGTGTATGTGTGTATGTGTGTATGTATGTGTGTATGTCTGTGAGTGAACACGCTAGCGTCTAAACGCTTTGTTCCATAAACCTGAAAGTTGGTACACATATTGTAAGTCACCATAGTACGAACCCTATAGATTTTGGTGAATCTACCACTTATATGTTTTTTACAGGGACACAAAGAAAAATTCTTTATCATTATGGCCTACGGGAGCAAAATCTTAAAAGTGCGATAGCATCTAAACGCCTTATTCAATTGAGCAAAAATTTATACACATATTATAGGTCACAAATACTCAATCTGTATAGATTTTGGAGAATCTAGCACTTATAGTTTGTTTACAGGGACACAAAGAAAAATTCTTTATCATTATGCCTGTGGGGCCAAATTTTTAAAAGTATGATAGCGTCTAAACGCCTTATTAATCTGAGCAAAAAATTTGTACACATGTTATAGATCACAGTTGAACTAACTGTATAGATTTTGGTGAATCTAGCACTTACAGTTTTTTTACAGTGACACAAAGAAAAATTCTTTATCATTATGGCCTATGGGACTAAATTTTTAAAAGTACGATAGCATCTAAACGCCTTATTGAATTGAGCTGAAAATTTATATGAGTATTATAAATCACTGTTGCACTAACTATAAGCATTTTGGTGAATCTAGCATTTATAGGTTTTTACAGGGACACAACGAAAAATTCTTTATCATTATGATCTATGGGCTCAAAGTTCAGTAGCGTTGAATAAAACATCGTGTAATAGATGGAGAAAAATACTCAAACACTCTATTATGGTTTTCTCTCTTTTGTTTGTTTAACAACTCCTCTTTCTTTACTTTATCTACAAAACTGTTAATTACTCAATGTTCGGAAAGTCGAGTGGAGTCACTCCAGATTTTTTAGTTTTCATGCTACTATTTCCAATGCAATAATCCTCAAAATTCATATTTATATGAAAAATTTACAATTTCGCTATGTTGATAAAATCGTAAATTAGGAATAATTTACGAAATTTTCCTATTAGAATATTTGTATTCAATCATGTTCAAACAAATATCATAAATGTGATTTTGAAGTTGTCTAATGCATTTATGATCGTCAAAATGGAAGTTTATGCTCGATTTTGCCTTATTCTGACATGTTAAGTAAATCGTAAATTCCAAATAATTTACGAATTGTTTAAATTGGAAAAATCATAGTCAGTGATATTCATGCCAGTATCCTAAATAATATTTGAAGTGGTTTGACATCTTTATGAGGAAAATATCCCTCAAGATTGACGTTTATATGAAATTTTGCTCTATTCTGCCATGTTAAGAAATTCGTAAATTTATAGAAACTTCCGAAATTTTTATATTGGAAAATTCATAGTCATTCATATTCATGCCAGTGTCCTAACTAATATTTCAAGAGTAGTCTGACATCTTTACGATGAAATTATCTCTCAAAATTGACGTTTATGTGAAATTTCGCCCTATACTGCCATGTTAAGAAATTCGTAAATTCCCAATAACTTGCGAAATTTTCATAGTAACATATTTATAGTTACTGATGTTCATTCTGGCATCAAAATATTTTAAAACTTGTCTGACATTTTTACAGTAAAAAGTTTCCATTTAATGCACGTTTAAGTGAAATTTTATCCTAATCTCCCATGTTAAGAAAATCGTAAATTTCTAACAACTTACGAAGTTTTTTTATTCGAATGTTGTAAATGAATAAGGTTCTTGCCAGTATCGAAAGTAATATTTAAAAACTGATCTGACTTCGCTGCGACAATTTGTCCTTGAGATATCGTGTACACAGATTAGCGGACTAACACACTAACGGACTAACAAAATAACAGACACCCTACATATGGACACCATACAAATTTTGTCATTTTCGAATCCCTCACACCTGAAAACGTGTAAAAATTTCAAAAAACTGAGGTCGAAAATTTTCACGATTACGTAAGTTCTCCATACCTATAGTATGATGTGGAACTAAAAAGAATTAAAATACGCTCTAAAATATGAAAATTCTGATTATTATAACTTTATTGCATTTATTTAATAAAAAATATTCATTTTACGAGTATTAATCTTTTTCTTGAACAAAATAAAACTATACACGATTTTTATTTTTAAATTTGTTACAGTTTTTTTACTAAAAGAAACTATTCTTTTTTTCCCTACAAAATGTTTTTTACTCTAAAATGTCTCACACTATACATTTAACTTTAAAACTTTATAAATTTTCTTAGGAATAGTTAGTTCAAGCAAGTCCTAATGAACTTATTGACGTTTAGAAATTTAAATGTCTTACATTTTCTTAAACCCTACTTTTTTTTGTGTGTGTATAACTTTTTTAAGAATACTTTTTCGATGACTTTTAAAAACTTTGTTAAAAAAAAACTTTTATTTTCAGGATTTTTTTTTTTAATGTAATAAAAAAATTAATGAGAGTTGCATTTGAGTTTTTACTATGTAGTTTTTCTTTATATATATATTAGTCCTTCTTAAAAAAAAAAAAAAAAAAAAATATCGAAAGACTCAGATGAAATTTTGAACGAAATAAATAATCTAAACATCATTTTAAGGAAATTTTGTTATTTTAAGTTTTTGTAATGCAGCGTTCTAATATTATCTTTCAAAATGTTTTTTAGATTAAATTTAACTTATAAGGAAACATTCAAAAGGTGTCGTCTTCAAAAAACATTGAAAAGAATGTATGTGATTCTACTCTTCATAAAATACCAGGAAGTGAAAAAATTATCGGCTGAAATGAATTACAGCGACCACAAGAAATTATCAAAATTAAGCATTTTGGCGATTTAGCGCTGTTAGGCGTTCAGTTCGCTAGCACCGAGATTGTCGTGTACGAACAGAACCGTATTTTGTTTCTCCGCCAAGTACTCAAAATCAATCGCCTAACAATATGAAATCGCCAATTATGCTTAATTTTGATAATTTTTTGTGGTCGCTGTAATCCATTTCAGCCGATAATTTTTCACTTTCTAGTGTTTTAGGAAGAGTACAATCACGTATATTTTTTTCAATATTTTTTGAAGACGATACCTTTTGAATGTTTCCTTGTTAGAATATGTTATGGTTGAAAGACTTAAATGTATTTTAAGTCAATGACTTTTTAGTTATAATTTTGCCTGTTAGTAACCGAATTAGCATCTTAGTATTATTAATAAGCAAAATATGAGAAAAATCGTTAAATGCTGCATTCAAGTAAATTTAAAGGTCTTTCAAACGAATCCCTCAATACTAGTACATTGTGGAATACTAATGTGACGTTAAACTCAACCAACCACAATAACTTTTAAACATATGTCTGAGGTTTTCATGATACAATCATGAAAGTTTGAAAATACTATCGTTAGGTCATGTGACAAATTACTGATAATTGACTGAAAAGATTTTTGTATAGTTTTGTTGTAACTGATATTATGTATTTATTGAAGTTGAATTCCTGTACATTTTTTTTTTTTGGTGAATTTTAAAATATTCTGTGTCTTCTGTTACGAACATTACAACATTTTAATATATGTCTTCCATTTATAATGAAAGAATTAATGCGATGGGGAAGTTTTTTTGAGCACTCTCTTTATGTCTTTATTTTTTTTTTAATGCATGTAAAAACACGTATAATTTTTAACAAATTGTAATTTTCAAATCTATTATTAAAAATACATTGTTTTGTACTTAAAACTAATAGGACAGTCATCCTAGTCTCAGTTCTGTTCGTCTCACAATAAAATGTAAAAATATTTTAATAACTATATTTTTTATTTCATTTTCATTATTTCTTTTTAAAGAACATTTATAAAAT
This sequence comes from Salticus scenicus, assembly GCA_963930645.1. Lineage (NCBI taxonomy): Eukaryota > Metazoa > Arthropoda > Arachnida > Araneae > Salticidae > Salticus > Salticus scenicus. Next base: position 53,289,982 of record OZ005662.1, on the reverse strand, counting down.
TTAACTTATTATTATTTTTTTCTCTTGAAATGGTATCGTTTAATATTGTGAAAAGACCTAGTTAACAAGCAATATTAGGAAAATTAAATTAAACTTAAGAACTATTTTTTTTTAATAACAAAATAGTAACAAATACTTTATTAAAACATTGCTTCAAATAATTGTTGTTACAAAACTGCTTTAATCTATGTTCAGTCTTGATCAGTATTATTTATCATTTTAAAATTTTATATTATAAAAATAATAATAATAATAAATAAATAAATAAATAAAAATATTTTACAAAAAATCATCTTTTGTAACCAGTTGTTTGAGAAACTGTTTTAAAATAGTAATTTAATGATATTAAATTTTTCTGTTTAATAATATACTCTATAACAAAAAAAAAAAAATCGACGCACCAAGAAGAAGTTATCCAAATGAGACAAAAATTGGTAGACGTGAGATGTCCCTAACAGCACAGTTAGGCTTAACTTATCCACAGTACATCTTAAGGATGTTTCTGGGATGTCTTTTCATCCAGAAGACATCTTGAAGATATCCTGGGGAGGTGATGTGCTGTCTGGGGTGCATGCGAAGAAAAACAAATGATTACAGTTTCAGAAAATTTGGATGGATTAATTAAGAGAAACTGTCTCTCAAAAGTCAACAAGTCAATAAAGCATTGTTCCACTTCTGACCCTTATGTAAGCAGTTATTTGGCTTGGTATTAATTGATACAGTTGGCAGATATACTCCTGCGAGATATCATGCCAAATTCTATCCAATTGGTGCGTTTGATTGGCAAAACTCCGAGTTGGTTGCAGGACCTTTTTCATGATGCGGCAAACGTCCTCAGTAGGAGAGAGATCCGGCGACTTTACTGGCCAAAATAATGATATACGACAAAATTACTATCGGTTACATTCTTATATTTAAAATTGGGGATTTTTGACAGAAAAAATGAAAGTGAGGCTTTTTTTCCCCCCTTAGTATGATATTTTATGAATAATATATTGTTCACTTACGACATGGTGTCGGAATAGTTTTAAAAACATATTTATCTGAATTTTCTTTTTAATTATATTTCGTAACTAGAAAAGATTTAATTTTTCATTTTTTAGCGAAGTTTGATGATATTGGTGTTATGTTTAAGGTCAGTTGACTACACGAGGATCCTAGGCTGGATGATGTGCTTTTCGTGAGGAGGGGGCTTTCTAAGGGGTCTTAGCCCGTATGCACGCGAGTTTCAGAGAAAATCACAGAAAACATCCAAATGACTAAGTGGACGAGGGTGAATTGGGATCGTATCCGACCCTTCCCGTCTATCAGCTTTGAGGTCAAGGCCGCTCGGCTATTGGTAGTTTTTAATATTATCGATTTATTAAATCTTATAATAATAATTATTAATTCTCATATTTAAAAAAATCCATATTTAAAAAAAAAAAAAAAAAATAGCAACTATTTGAAATTGTTTTAAAACAGTATATATATGATAGTCAATATTTGATGTCATAATATTTTTAACTGCAATATGTGCGAGAATTAATTCTATAAAATTAAATATAATAGACTTTATGTAATAAAACATAGTTTAAAAATTATTCATTTTCATTTTTTGTCACAGAAACAAAATTATATTTTTCAAATTCTTTAAAGTTTGTGATAAAACAAACAAATCATATAGAATGCCTTTTTACGTAAAAAATGACAATTTGGAAATGTACACTTCTGCAAAAGAACTTTATACTATTTAAAATCGAACGAAACCTTCGATTTTAAATAGTACTTTTTTTCCCCCTTCAAATTCGTAAAGTGTCTACTTGATGAAATGTTTTCAAAATGTTTCTGTTTAAATTAAGATCTTCATCACATTTTCAGTTTAGATTTTGTTACAAAATTAATTAAAGCCTGAAAAAGAAAATCTATTTGCGATGACTCTGTATCATTAAAATAGTGGGATTATCGACAACTGTAGGAAATGTTTACTGTTAAAAATTTTGATCTAGGTTGAGCCACTGTAGCATCAACCATGCGATGGTGAAACTTTATACCATTATTTGGTGCTTCATTAAACCAATTCTTGGTAATGCAATAGCTACACATCCATAAAGTGGAGAAATCTTTTATCGTAATCTGGTGGGTTTTCTTTTTTTCAACCAAAAGCACTAAATCATGGTAGATGGTTTCACCATCGCATGTTTGCAATTACAGTTGTACCAAGTTTTGGTTCAACCAAGCAAATTGAAGCTACTGTAAAACCAACGTTTGGTTCAACCTTGAAATGAAATTTTTAACAGTGTTGATATAATACTTTGTACAATATCTGCTGCATTTAAGTAAGAATAGCATGGAAAATTAAAAAAACGTATAACAATAGAAAATTTGCACGTTTTCTGATTTTATTCTCATATGAAAAGGTAAGAAAATAAATACAAACATTTTCTTTATTTGAAATCTAATGACTGATTTATAACAATTTTAACATCGCATTATTTACTCTATCGAGAAAACGCAGTATAAAATATCGTGACGTCACTCTTTATGACAACAAACGGGAGTAATCATTGTTTACATTCGATTTTGTGCTTTGCTTTGCTTCTTGAATCAGTGAAATAGGTTTTGTATTTTATAATAATGACGGATACTGAAAAATCATAGTATAAATATTGTATTGTACTACTCTGCACTAATACAACGGCTAAATACTTCTCAAAAGCTATTCTTTAGCATTCCACAGGATCCTATTAAACGAAAACATTGGACAACCGCCGTGAAAAGAAAACAATTCAAAATAATGATAAGGAAAAATGATGAAAATGGTATTAAATGATTATAAAATGAAACAGAAATGCTAAGAAATCACATAAATGATTGATATTTACGAAAGTTAAAACGAATTGCCGCTTGCTAACTAGACTAACAAAATGTAAACATTGCAGCATCATAAAGTGTGACGTCAGATAGGGTTTTGAAGTCACGTGATTTTTGGTTAATTTTAAAGTTATTTTTGGAATTAATGAGAACTTTTATTGCATTTTTAATAAACTTTTTGAAATTTATGAGCCTAAAACTACCAGAAAAATAAGATTTTGTTCAAAATCCCATGTGTGCAAATTGTCCATTGTTTAAAAGCTTTGAAATAATGCGATATGCTTTTATTTGCAATATTTATTTATTTCAAATACCTTAAATACAATTCCAATATAAAAGAAGACCAACTTTTTTTTTTTTTTTTTGAAAAGATAAAAACTTAAATTTTCAATAGTTAGAACAGAAAAAACATGTGCTCTAAATGTAATGTAAAAACAGTTCGTGTTTTCAAAACATTAAAGCCTTAATACGCAGCCATAAATGTGCGCTGCTGTGAAAATGAACAATTTAAAAGTTTTGAGTCGTTCTAAATGCAAAATACAGGTTATAAATTCTGATACATGGGAAAATTCACTGAAAACTAGGGTAATATACATATATATATGAGTGTGTGTGTGTATATTATTTTTTAAGGGTCTCATTAAATACGATTTTTCAAAATGAAGGATAAAACAGCATATTTTCCAAAAATTTTAATTAAGCTAGATGTACCTGTGGATGACAATTTCAGCAGTTTTTGCGTCACCGAAAATTTTAAATAGAATTTTTTGTTCTATTTAATAAGTAAAAATTGTTATAGAAATATATATATAAAAAAACTACTTTTACTGTTTTCTGATAGCCAAAAAATAAGAAAGTTAACAACAATGGGTGTCGCATTGGTAAGCACTGTACCGAATATTGACACATTTAAATCTTTAGGTCATGCCAAGAATTCGTGCCCTTGCATTCAGCGTTTTTAGGACAACATTCTACTTTTAATATTGTAAATCATTTAGTTTTTTTTTTTTAATTATTTGATTTATTAAGTTTGAAGTATGATAGAAAAAAAAAGGAGGGGGGGGGGACCTGAGAAGTGCTTTCTTGTTATTATTGTTACTGTTTTGTTATTTGGGAGACTTACCGTGGTGTTTGGTGGGAGGTTGAGACGAAGCTTTAAATTTCTTTTCGTCTGTAAATAGTTTCTCTTTACTGAAGATTTTGATTCCTTTGGCCGTCCAAACTCTTCTTGTCAACGCAAGCGGCAGTTATTTTATTTAATTTAATTATGTTGCACTTAGATTTTTTTCAAGGGGTACTAAAAATACATGTATATATATATATATATATGTATTAATTATTCCTTGTTTCACTCTGAAAAATTAGTAATTTTATAGGGGTCTATTCAAAAACATAATTGCAAGTTTAAATCTCTTTGACTTTTCTTATTTCTCAGAGCTGCTAGCCTAATCCGGAGGACTATTAGTAACAGCATTTTATCTACACCACTTTTTTTAGAGTTCTTTCTTCTTAATTCATCGTAAATACATTTGAAGAGAATTTCTCCAAACATCAAGTGGTGTTGAAAAAGGGGAGTCACTAAGAATCCTCCGCATTAGGTTGGCAGCTTTGTTATCTGGAAATTTATCTTTATGGTTATACAATCTCATACACACATATACATATACATACCGGTATTTTATTTTATTCTGAAGCACTGTTAGTAAACTTTTCCACTTTTTTTTTTCCACACCATTTTATTTCAATTAAAATTTTCTCAAATATGCACTTACGTATAAATAAAAGGAAAAATACCCTTTAAGAAAAGTGGTGTAAAAAAAGGGGCACACTGAGAAAAAATTCTGTAACTGACATCTAGAATCTAAACTGTGTCTCTAGAAAAAATAGTTCCATGTCATCCTTATAAATTCTAGTCCCATTGGAAAGCGAATTCTAGAAGCCCCTCTTAGAATTCTAGAGCGTTTGCCTATATTCTCGAAGGCAAAGTTATTTAAAAATCTCTGCAAATAAATGAGACTGCAAGAGGCGGGTTTCAGCAACTATAATCTTGGTTTATTACCAATTTCTAGAAAATTAAGAGAATTTCTCGCAAAACAAATGATTCAGAATATTTAGAGTATTCAGAATATTGTTTCACCATCTAGAAATATGCACTGGAAATTCTCGACCATTTCGTCTATTCAGTTTATTGGCGTTTCTTATGCTCATAGCTCAGAAATCTATATTTCTAGTTAAGGGATTTAGAAAATGGCTGCTTATTCATTCTAGAGGAAGGCGGTATATATTTTTTCTCATTGCAGGTACTAAAAATACTACGAAATAAATTAAAAAGTTGTCATTTCTAGTACTCTCGTCGACGTTGGCGTTAATATTATTATTGTGATTTCAAGTTATCAGTTCTATAATGTGAAAAATTGGAGAGAAAAAAAGTAAAAATTAAATCAATTAGTTTTTTTTTTCGTCTTATTGTTATTTTTTTTTTTTTTTTTTTTTTTTTTTTGCGGGGGGGGGGGGGGGAAAGCGGATAAAGTGAGCCAAATTTTGTTTACTTTTCATGTGCTTATTTTGAGCTCTTTGCTTTTATATGGCTGAAACAAATGTGCAGAATTCATTAATGGCATTACATTTTCAATTATAGGTGTCTACTAATAGTACAACTATGTGAGATCATTGACAGCAATGCACAGCACTCTCTTCTAATGGATCATTTAAATTTTAAAGGCAGAACCAGTAGTTTACATAGAATCGTATTTTCCCAAACTCGGAATACAGAGCATAATATGAACTCGTTTTACTCGAAACTAGATCGGAATATTTCGTGAGACTCATAAGAGGTTCTCTTTTTCTTTTCTTCCTTCCTTTCTTTCTTTCTTTTTTTTTTTTTAAATTCTGGATGGTTGAGTTTTAAGTCTCACTAATGCTGCGCATTGGTCAATTGGCGATGGTCTGGAATTCACCCTTAGAGGTGGTCTGTAGACATGCCATCTCAATTTTTATCCTCCACGGAAGGAATGACTCACCCGCTTTGGTGACTTCCCAGAGGTATAATTTTGACGGAAACATTGAGGACATTGCGACCAGGACAGATTTTACGTGCATCAACCAAAATTAGTGTACAAAACGGTCTTTGGCCTGCTCGAATACCGGACCCACAATATTCCAATTACGAGCCCAGAGCTCTACTGATTAGGCTACTGCGGCCCTTCAAAATTCTGGAAATATCTGAATATTTAATATTTCCCTAGAATTTAAAAAATAACTAAAACCAAGATTCACTATATAGATAATAACAATATTAACACACAAGAGGATTTTTTTGAAATTTTAATTATAAATAAGTATCAATTTTAATAATAGAAAGTAACTCATAAACTGCAATGGACTAATTTGTAATAAAAAAAAGATATACATATATATATATATATATATATATATATATATTACAATTGATTTGTAAGTTATCTATGTGTATGCATTTTTGCATCCAATAAATGCGTTAAATCAACAAAAATATATTTTATCAATTAAATAATTAATTCTATCTGTTTACATCTCATTTTGCTTTTTCTGCAAAACATTAAACGTGTCTACTACTGGTACACAAAATGGTCACTATTTGGTCTTTGCGTCTCTAGTACAGGCGAATTTTGAGCTCTAAAAAAAAAAAAAAAAAAAAAAAAAAAAAAAATATTTATTTATTCATTTATTTTGTAATATAATAATGCGTTAATTAGCAATTTATACATTCATGCATAGAAAATGTTAACTGAGCTATCAAACATTCGTTATTGAACGTCTCTAAAATTAAGAATAGTACATGAAAAATAGCCCGAAGTTTCTTTTTAAGTTATCCATTTATGGTATAGTTAGCTTAATTAATATTTTCTTATTAAAACATTAGTCAAATGCTGGAATAAAAATGAACTATATTATTAAAGCTTTAAACTATTTTTATAATATTTGTTAATATTTTATAAGGCATAAATTTTAAATACTGTTGCAAAATGTCATTAAAAAAAAAAAAAAAAGAGAGAGAGAGAAATTGGTAAATTTTTAAGAATAAAAAAAGACTAAAAAATGTGTTTTAAAAACTTCATTAATTATATGAAATGTGGAAAGATGATCAGTCACAAAAATGAAGGATTTTTAAAGCTTCAAACCATTTTGAAATATAAAACATATATAATAAAATTTCTTTAGACTTTAAGATAAATGTTTAAATGGTGATGTAAAATATTATAGAAAAAAAAATCAAATCCATTTTGTAATCTGATTGGAAGCAAATCCGCAGTTGTTTCGAAAACTTAAATCTTCTTTCAACAAATGTTGACAGATGAGCTGTCATAAAAATAAGGTATTTTGAAAGCTTTAAAGAATCTTAATTACAGAATACATGTTGAAATTTCTTTTGATAGAATCCATAAATTTTTAATGCTGATGTAAATTACAAAAGAAAAATAATTAAATAAAAATAAAAACCGAAGTGCCTTTTAGAGTATTACAAGATAAAATCAGTACATCTTTTGAAATTTTTAATCTTTATTCAACAAATGAGGAAATTAATGCTACAGAAAAATAATAAGCAGTTTTAAACTATTTTGCTTTTGTTTTACTTATATATTTTATTGATTGGTTATTTTTTTTCAAGCGTAAAAGTGGAACCTTATCATTTAACAGCGCTGTAACAATTGATCTTTTTTTGTCGATATCTGTCCCATGAAAATTATACATTAAAAAAAAAAAAATAATTCGACCAATCTCTCAAAAATGTAAAGTATATACAGGTTGATTCAAAATTAGTGTGACCAATTTTAGAGCATCAGAATTTTTTATTGAATTAAGTTATTTACATGAAATTTTCAATATAGTTTCTTTTAGCATAGTACATTTCACGTAAATCTTTAGGCCAAGCAAAAAGAGCTTTTCGACCATTTTTAGGGTATTTTCCAAACTTCCTCTTTGATTGCTTTTTGAAGCGCTTGAAGTGTTCTTACTTTACGTCTACTTAATTGTTTTTTTTTTTAAGTATCCCCATAAAAAATAATCGCAAGGAGCACAGTCAGGGAATGACGGTAGACATTTCTCAGGAGGCAGAATTTTTTTTTTTTTTTTTTATCTTTTAGTTTATAGTTGATTTTGCAGTATGACTTGGTGCAGAATCTTGGAGGAAAACAAAGTTTCCTTGTGGGTAAAGACGTTTACTTTCTTTGATCATGTGCTTCAAAACTTTATTCTGATAGTATTTAGCATCAATTTTAGCTTTTGGTTCTACAAAAAATTGTTTTGTTAAGCCTTGGGAGGACATTCCCATCCGTACCATAACACCTGACGGCCAACTTGCCTTTTGCAAAACAGTTGCGTCTTTGCGACGCTTTTCGGGTGAAATATATTGTATCTTCGTTTTGCCATTTGTGGATGACAGATAAAACAGTGCTTCATCCGATGCTATCCATGTTTTGTATCTACCTTTGCGTAACATTAAATACAGAGGCTAAGAACGTTTTCTTAGTTTTCCTACGGTATTTGCAGACATTTGATGACAGACTGGGTTTTTAACTTTTTTTATAGCCAATTTTCTTTATCTGATGACAAATTGTAGGTTGCGGTACCTGTAGTTTCTTTGCTAAAGTTCTTTGAGGCAGAGGATTTTTTATAGCGATAAGTCTTTTCAGCTTCTTTTTTTTTTTTTTTTTTTTTTTTTTTTTTTTTCACCAAGGACTTCCTTTCCTCCGCATTTTTTCCCTGGAGCTTTTCATTTCCAGCCAACTTTTATTTCTTTTCGAAGTTTAGATAGTACTCCATTAGAAAAATCTCTTTTCTGATTTTTAAATGCTTTATTTATAACAGAATTTGAGCAATCATCCTTAGAAAGCTTTAAAATTTCGTTTCCGGTTTGAAGATCTAATTTTGGAACCATAATTTACTCCCACTACAAAAAAATTGCTAGATTGTTATTTTAAAAGTCTCACTTTTAAAATAAAACTGGTGGTAAAGCGATTAAATTATACCATAAATAGTTACATTCTTTAAAATTGGTCACACTAATTTTGAATCAACCTGTAAATTGTCCAATTTTTTTCCCTAATTATAGGATATGATAATTATAACTCGAATCTTCTAAAAGTTTAGATTTCTTATAAAGTCCACGTGTTATCATTGTAATTAAAAACATATTAAAAACACTTTTTAAAACACGTCATAAAAATTTTATCAAAATTGTATTATACATGCAAACATTTACTAAGCTTTTCACCATTAAGTCATGGCATCATCAGGTAAACATATTTTACCAGAAAAAAAAAAAAAAATGCAGAAGAGAAAGCATCTTTATATATCCGCGGATTTTGAAAAGACTGCTTGTAAAAGGTCAACTTGTAACTTGAATGTTACATCAAGATGTCTTTGCTCTAACCGTTCAATTTTCTCGGATATATAAAAATGCTCTTCTGCTTTTCTTTTTTTTTTTTTTTTTTTTTTTTTTTTTTTTGTAAAAAATGTTTATTTTATGATGCCATGACTTACTGGCGAAAAGCTTAGTAAATGTTTGTGTAATATGATTTTAATAAAATTTTTATGATATGTTTTTAAAAAGTGTTTTTAGTATGGTTTTAATTATTATGAGATATGAGTTAAAATTTTACAAGTCAGAACTATAAGTTTTATATATATTAATATGTGTATAATAAGAAAAATGTATGAAATATATGTATACTTTCGAAAATGAAAAAATAAAACAATATGTGTTTTTAAAATTTTAATATTTTTTCAACAAATATTGAAAGATGTTCTCGAATTTCAAAACTAGGATTAAGAATAATTTTTGAACTCTTATTGTAAGATATAGCTTTTGCGCTTTAAGAATAAATACTTCTTTTTGAATCATTACACTTTTGCGCTTTTTATAAAATATTTGTATACACACCACATATTTTACTTAAATTTATAGCAGGAAAAATGTAGTATGAAAACGCAAACACAACTTCAAATGAACTTCCAGCATTTTACAAGTATAGACTTAATGTATTCAAATTCTTTTGTATTTCCATATAAAATAATTTTTGTGATTATGTACACTAAAAAAACTAGTATATTGTTGCCACCACATGACTTTTTTCTATATTTTCCTATACAAATTCACTCAGTAAAAATTATTTATTAAAATTATTATTTAAAAAAAATATATTCAAGATAATGCACACGATTTTCATATTAGAGAAGTAGTATAACACTACATATAAAAAAAAAGTCAATTTTATTGTCAATAATACATTATTATTATTATTATTATTATTATTATTATTATTATTATTGTTGTTGTTGTTAAAAATGAAAAAAATCGATAACTTTATTTTAAATTATCGCAGATCGATGGTTCAACCATTCGTTTTAAATGTATTGGCGAGCTCTTTTGAAAGATACCCATCATGAAAATTTACTTCCCTCGAAGGGGGACTTCCCCCCATGGGGGGGAGGCGAGACTCCTACACATACAAAAAAATTTTCCCAATTGACTATCTCTATTATAAATAATTCTTGTAAATTTCATAATGATTATTAAAAAATAATTCTCTTTATGCGCATTTATACAAAATTTTGTCCTATACCACCATGTTAAAAATTTAGGAAAAGCGGGGTGGCAACGCAACCTATAAGACGGTTTTTACCAAAAGTTGATAGGCACTAATTTAAGTCAAGGTACAACTACATACCAATTTGTATGAAATCATGTGCAGTAGTTCTTGAGATACAGTTACCACAAAATTTTGTCACACACACACAGACAGACAGACATTTTCTAAAAATGGTCAAATCCTCTTCTACAGCTCTCAAAACGTGTAAATCTTAAAAACCCCGAAGTCGAAAATTTTTATGAATCCAATACTTTCTTCTATTAAATATAGAAGAAAGTAAAAATTTCTGTGATCGACATATAGAAACTAAATTGTGTCGCTAGCAAAAATAGTCTTAAGTCATCCTTATAAATTCAAGTTTACTTTGTTAGCGAGTTCTTAAAAACCCTATTAAAATTCTAGATCGTTTTCCTATATTATCGTGGCCAATCTCATTAAAAAACCTCTGAAAATAAATGCGAGTAAAAGAGGGGTTGGGGACAAAATCTCGCGGGACAAAATCTAACCTACATAAATGAATGGAATGCAAAAAGGAGTTGGTAATTATTAGTAATGTTGTATAACATTTCATGACACTGAGAAAAAAATATAGCGCCTTTCTCAAGAATGAATAAGTGGCCATTTTCTAAATCCCTTAACTAGAAATATAGATTTCCGAGCTATGCGCATAATGCACGCCAATAAACTAAATAGACGAAATTATCAAGAATTTCTAGTGTACACTATTCTAGGTGGTGAAACAATATTCTGAATACTCTAAGTATTCTGAATCATTTGCACTGCGAGAAATTCTCGCTTGATTTTCTAGAATTGGGTAACAAACCAAGATTATAGCTGCAGAAACCCGCCTCTTGTAGTCTAATTTATTTGCTGAGATTTTTAAATAACTTGGCCCTCGGGAATAGAGGCAAACCCTTTAGAATTCTAATAGAACTCGCTTTCCAAGGGGACTAGAATTTATAAGGATGACATGGAACTATTTTTTCTAGAGCCACAATTTAGATTCTGGATGTCAGTTACAGAATTTTGTCTCAGTTCAACACATACCTTAGTCAGAGTACTGGCATACACACAAACCCACCTCAAAAATTGTTATAAATTTTGCTTAAAACAATTTAAAGAGTTTATTATTTATTTATTTATTTATTTTTTAAATATTAGTCATAAAGAATTCAGTCGTAATTATCTGTTTTAAAAATTTTAACTAAGGTTTGTGAACAGTGTTTAGCTTCAATGTCAGCAGTGATGTACAATATTTTAAAAATGTATTTTGAATGGTGAAAAGCAAATGATAAAATAACTTAAAATTAAATATAGATAAAATAATACAATTCCATTCTATAATGTATTTGCTTATTTTAAATAATTAATGTTAATTTATAAGGCTCTGTGGCCTTCACCAAAGATCACACGTGACAGAAATACAAATTTTTAAATAGATCATATTATTATTATTATTATTATTAATTTGACGCAATATTTTATCCGGCGATATTTCTGTACTGATAAGTAAGGATGTAAGTCCACAGTCTTGATCTTTCAGGAGACAAAAAATAAAGTTCAAAAAATTCTGTATAAAAACTTCCGTTCAATACAGTTTTAACCAGAATATTATCATAATATACAGTTTTGTGAATAAACTACATATAATTAATTTTGAAGTTTGTTTATTTTAAACAGATTTACGTATATAATATATACAAACATGAATACTAAATTTCTGACTTGAATCTTTTTTCCAATGGATTTTCTCAAAAACTAAATGACATGGATTTAAACCTTTCATAACAATCGATAGAGAATTTTTTTTCTTAGTTTGACTATGGGTTTAACTCAAAATCGACATTTTTGGACTTAAATCCTTTATACTTATCAGTACAGATTTTGTCCCGCGATATTATGTCCGGATCCCGTGAAAGGGGGTAAAAGAGGTGAGTTTTAGTCACTAAAATTTTATTTTATAACACAATTCTAGGAAATCAAGCGATAATTTCTCAGAATACAAAGGAATTATAATATTTTTAATATTCATAATATTTTTTCACCATCTAGAAAAGTATAGACTAGAAATTCTCGATAATTTCGTCTAACAAGGTTATTTGTTTACCTTATACACGCGTAATTCGGATAGCTATATTTCTGGTTTCGGGATTCAGAAATAGACTAATTATTCGTTCTAGATGAAGGAGGTATATATATATATTTTTAGTTTAATAATGTAGTGAATACTTTTTGTACAGTGTTCTGCACAAAACATGTTTAGTCATTCTAAATATGTTAATTTGTACTTACCAGAAATTTCATCCATATATATAATGTATTTGAATTCGCTTGGATGTCCTTGTACAAGAACTATTTGTACGATTTTGAGAAAAAAATTTAAGTAGCATTCTTACGTAGTGCAAATTTAATACCCAGTTTAAAATACTGAGATTTAGAATATCCAGCTTGCTGTTTTTTGTGCTTTAACAATACTTCTTTTGAAACATACCGTATTTTTTTGTTCATATTTTATTTAATATTTACACCTAGACTAAAATTTATATCTTTGTAAAAATTTTCGTCTATAAAATATTGAGCACAAGCCATTTATAATATTTTTAATCTAATTATAAATGTTTTATGACCATGAATTAATTAATCTATACACTGTAAAAAATATGTCCTATTTTCTGCGAGAAATCGTCTGTAATCTGATAAAATACGTTTAATTTTCAAAAAATTACGTTGTGAGAACGTATTTTCTCAAATTACAGAGAATTTCTGGCAGCAATTAGGGCGTATTTTTTACAGTGATATAAAAGTACAATGTAAACATCATTAAAAGTTGAATTTTGACCTGTAAGGCATTTTGAAACGTTTATTACCGTTTATTACGTTTAAACGTTTATTACACCAAAGGCAGCACTAAAAATTATACAAAAAATATATAATCTGATAATTTCACGTTTGGTGGGAATATGGCGAACTAGGATGTCCTTTATTGAGTTATTTTTATCACGTATAATTATTATTTTCATATTTATTTGGTTACCAATTTAATACTGTTTTTGATTTTGTTAAAGATTTAATATGTTTTTCCATTTTTGGGAACATGCTGGTTTCGCCATATTTCCGAAACCTGACAGGCTTTTCTCATTTTCTAAGTTTACTGTAAATACGCCTTTTTGCTGCTCCCATCCATTGAAGGAGGAAGCAGATAGGTGTGTCGCACATTAAGTGTTGTTTTACAAAAGTTTCTTGCTACACTAATTTGTTCTTTTTATATTTATTAACATTTTTTAAATCCATTTTGTTAATCTGACCCATATATATATATATATATATATATATATATATAGAAGGTGACCAGAAATAACGTAACGGGGATAGAAATAAGATCATGGTTGATGACTTTGCTATTACTCGAATCCCAGCATTTTATTTCCACTCTTTTTTTTTTTTTTTTTTTTTCTAACTCTAATGATTTTTTGGATTCTTCGTCAAGTTAAGCATGTGTCTTATCTAATCGTTTACAATGCAATAAAGAGATTAAAGAGCTTGACCATGAATGAGACCGATCCGGAAGACGCAGAATCAGCGTCATTAACATGACAAGGAAACTGACGAGGAAACATTTAAAAGGTATCGTCTTCAAAAAATATTGAAAAAAATATATGTGATTCTACTCTTTATAAAACACCATAAAGTGAAAAATTTTTCGGCTGAAATGAATTACAGCGAGCACAAAATTAAGCATATTTGGCGATTTCACACTGTTAGGCGATTGATTTTGAGTACTTGGCAGAGAAGCAAAATACAGTTCTGTTCGCACACGGCAATATCGGTGCTAGCGAACTTATCGCCTAACAGCATTAAATCGCCAAAAATGCTTAATTTTTATAATTTTTTTGTGGTCGTTGTAATTCATTTCATCCGACAATTTTTCCATTTTCTGGTGTTTTATGAAGACTAGAATCACATATATATTTTTTTCAATATTATTTGAAGATGACACCTTTTGAATGTTTCCTTGTGAGAAATAATCAAGAAATCTTCATTTGTCGATGAAAAATAGTGAAGCAGACAGAGAGTGTTCTGAATCGGCTCAACTTATGACTAAAGTGGACCCGAACCCTTATGCTTACATTTTCAAACATGTGCAACATTTCCTCATTGAAAACAAGCGATTAGGTAATGCTCGAAAAATGCAGGAAGCAGCTGAAGCGAGGCACAACTGAATGTTGTAAAATAATGTGGTTTTCTCACGAAAAGTTATTCATAGTAGAACTATAGATATAGTAATAAGACATAGATTGATCATTGGAGGAAACAAATGATTCCTTTTTACTCAGAGAAAAGTCTACAATATAGCCGTCTTTTTCAGAGTGAATACACACAGATAATTTAGAAAATAAAATTTATGAATAATTTATGTATTAAAGGTGAATGAAAAACTGCAGATACAATTTCAAATTCATTTTTCTTTTTCTTTCTTTTTTTTTTCTTTTATATATTTATTAATTTAGTTAATATTTAAAGTTTAACTCTTTTTATATACTAAAACTAACGTTCTTTACCTAAACCGCTGCTAAATATATTTAAAAGGATTCTGAAAATTCTATATTATTTACTAATACAAAATCTTAAAAAATATCAAACTTTAAAAAACCGTTAAAAATCCATTAAAAATCAAACCAGTTTTTATTTCATAATAATATCAAAGCAAGTGATTATAAAAATTATATTTTTCATAATTTAGTCAAATATAATTTACTTTTATGATAACTTATCCATTTCTTTTCATAAATTTATTAGAAGAATTAAAAGACGCAATATTTCGATATTTTGAAAATTCATCAACATTCTATTCTATTCTGTTACAAATGCCGAGTTTCAATTGGTTCAATACCACTGTATGGTTGATGGCAAAATATTTTTTAGGCATCAAAAATTTTTGCATGATAACAATGGGATGATAGATCTATATAAATTACAATATCTATGAGTAGAACAAGACTACAATCCTCAGAATAATTAGATTTAGTCTATATCTTTTACAGGCAAGTCTTTCATGGTCCAACATCGTCAGAATCTCAAATATGTCATGGAGTAGTCAAGATTGTGTACTTCTCTCATTTTCATTGCATCCACTAAAACTTCTCTAATTTTTATTGATTCTTGAGTCAAAATAAATAAAGATGTGTACCAAAAAGAGATGCCTGAGAATGTGGTCCTTCTTTAGCCATTTTTTTTCTAGACTTAAAAATTTATGAAATGGAGTTTTTACATAACAGCAAGATTCCGCATCCTGTCATCGAGCGAAATACGCATAGAATTGGTACAAGGTCATTTTTTTTTTTTTTTTTACTTCATCAAGACTAACTTCCTAATCGTGTGATCGCAATCTTTCAGATTACACTTTACCCATAAAAATAACGTATAAAATACATAAAAATAAAGTATAAAATAAATAAGTATAAAATACCGTAATTTACGACGAATACACAGTATGTGAGATAAAATATATTTTACATCAGCTGTTTAACTCTTTATATACTACATTGTGAAATAAACAATAAATAATTTATAAATATTTTTTTACTTACTTCAAAATAAATTTTTTAAAGATAAAAGAAAAAAAAAAAAAAAAAATAGGAATAGCTTTGTCACATTATACTAATAAAACATAAAATTTGATATATACCATCTTAAATTTAGGTTTTGCTTATGCAAAGTAAAAATAAGTTTATACTTTTTTTTAAAACCAAGTTCGTTTAATTTAAGAAAGAAGTACCTATAGTGCGACCACGTTTCCTACGACTAGCAGTGAGGCCGAGTGCAAAAGTTTAGAGGGATGAAAAATTGGCCGAGAGATAGTTATTTGGCAAATATCCAGTTATTCGGTGTTCCCTTATCGCTTGTTTTCTCTCAGTCACCCCTATTTTAACACTGGACTCGTACAATCCGCACTTGCGCAGAGACTTCCATGGTCGCAAGAAATGTGGTTAAAGAATACCTGCATTTTAAATTGTAAAATACACCATTGATACAATTTCTCAGGAGTAGAAATATCTCATTTTTCCATTTGTGCATTAACAAATATTCACTAAACTCTTAAAAAAAAAAAAAAAAAAAAAAAGACACCGTGTTTATGCACAGATATTTCATTATCTCACTAATTTTTTAAATTTTACAGATTTAAACATGACATAGCTTTTTTATATTTTAGCCCCTTACTTTTCCAGGAAAACTTACGAAATTCACTTCCCAATGCCACCGATTCTCACACAGGCGCACGTAGTTATGCGAATACTGATTCAGAAACACTAGCTGGAACCCGTCGAATTCGACGATCACTTTATTGACCGTAATGTTTCAAAAATCGTCGCATCATTATTTAAATGTATTTCACGTTGAAACATCTAATATAATTTACGACATTTCACTTAAAAAAAGAAAGTCGGAAAAATGCTTATAAATAGAAATACTATATATGACATCTCTTTCAACAAAGTACTGTCAATGTGACGTCAAACTGACTCCAAATAAACAGATGCTATCTTTTACTTTCTATTTCGATTAGTACTAAGACTATATGTTAGCTGATCCCTCCGGCGTTGCCCGGGCCCATGATACCTTAAATGACCCTTAAATTTCTATTATTTTATACCTTTAACTCGATTTTGTTTGAATTTCTGTTTTTAAATGAAAGCATCACGAAACAAATAATCATCTGTCACAAAACAATTACCTCGAACCGAACGAAACTCTGCCTTGTGACCCCGGTGCTTGCGGCAGTGCATACACATAATAAATTTCCCTAAAATTAACCTGGAACCGAACGAACCCGCTCGGCTATGCCCGGGCCCGTGATAATAACCTTAAATGAACCTTAAATTTGTATGATTTTATTTCTTTAACTCGATTTTGGTTTGAATTTCTATTTTTAAATAAAAGCATTGCGAAAAAAAATAATCATTTGTAACAAAAAAAATTACCTCGAACCGAACGAAACTCTACCTTGTGACCCCGGTGCCTGCGGCATCGCTACGCGGGCCACTAATACCATGAAAAAATTCTAAAAAATTAACCTGGAACGGAACGAACCCGCCCAACATTGCCCGGGCCCATGATAATAGCCTTAAATGCACCTTAAATTTGTATGGTTTTATATCTTTAACTCGATTTTCTTTGAATTTCTATTTTTAAATGAAAACATCACAAAAAAAAAAAAATAATAATAATCATCTTAACAAAAAAAAAAAAAAAAAAAAAAAAAAAAAAACCTCAAACAGAACGGAACTCGGGTTCGTGACCCAGTGCCTGCGGCACGTATATGCAGGCCGCTAATAACATGAAAAAATTCTCAAAAATTAACCTTGAACCGAACGAACCTCTGACTCGTGTTACCGCTGCCTGTGGCTGCAGCACCGTATTGCAGGCATGCTACACACGCGCTGCAAAAATCCAGATCCTTCGATATGCAGATCCTTCGAAAATACTGTCAAGGTCACTTTCATGCTCATATTTCTGCATCCCAAAGCCCCGGGACTAGTTTCCCTGGTAGCAGCGCGACACAAAAGATCATACTTCGGAAAAGCGTATATGTACACCCGGGGCAGTTAACGCATCGGCTTAGCGTAACGAATATATACGTCCGGGGTAGTTAAAGGGTTTATTTTGTTCTCTTATATCGAACTAGTTAGTTGTAGGGCGACTAAGACGCCCGTTGTAAAATGATCATTTCATTTTATTTATTTCTCACTCCAAATAACTCCTTTGCTAGCAAGCCCGTTCGAAATTTTCGCAATTAATTTATCTCTTCGCTACCTTTGAAATTTAAAATTATTATTATTATTTTATAGACGTCATTTTTCCATATGCATAAGCAAATTTAATATTATATATATATATATATATATACATTTTTTTTTTCCTCGCGTAAAAGCATATTTTAATTTATGCTGAAAAAAATTGGTAACAATTAAAAATTTAAATGTCTATTTAAAAGCTATGTCTATTTTCATATTTTAATTACTTTTTTAAAAATCTAATCAAAAATTCATTACAAATAAGGCACCAAATGAAAAGGGACATTTTTCTGAATCCGTCGGATTAAACAGCTTATCGATCAGAGAATTAGACTTTTTTTTTTAATTAACTAAAATATGAAAATTAGATGGCAACTTGCGTTCACACACAGACAGAGTCCAAGGAAATCTCTTAGCCTTTTTAAGCGTGAGAGAGTCAGTCAGTTAGTAGTGAGCGTAACTATATATGATGAGTATAATAATCAAGCATGAGTATATAATGAAAGCATGATAATGAATATAATAAGAAGCATAATGATGAATGCAATATAACATAATAATGAGCATAATAATCAAGTATATCAGTGTTCAAAATTATGAGCATAATAATGAACGTAATGTCGCAGAAAAATAAGATGAAATATTTCATTTCTGCGCTTGGACTTTAATGAATATCAGGTGAACGCTTAAAAATTACCACTCTGTAATTAGCGCAAATATACGCAAACTTCATTATTTCAATAATATGCAAATTTCTGTAGAGATTCTAGCATGACATAACTATTTATTTTTTCTTAGTCGAAGAAATAGTAAATTACAATTTACATTCATTCTAATAGAAACATCCTCATTACCATAAATACCGAATCGAAAAGGCTCCAAAAGTTTTCCATTTCCTACAGAATAAGTTATAGTAGTTGTTTAATCTTTATAAGTAAAAAAAAAAAGTATTGATGTTTCACAACATTGAAATGCTTTTAGGCTACTTAGATTCAGCAAATAAATTAAAGAATATATATAAACATTATGTAAAATTTATATTTATGGATCTTGTATAAAACTCAAGACTGTGGCTTCATTCTCATAGGATTGATATTTATTGTTATAAAATTTTATACATTTTATCTCTGAAGAATTGAAGATGAAATCAAATATCTTCATTAGGTATTATTATGACAAAGGCCTTTTTTTTCTCAGACAAAAAAGACTAAATCGGCTTTTCTTTTTATCTTTTAGCATCAAATTAAAATAAATATGTTACTACAAATGATTACAAACAGAAAAAATTACGCAATGCGTTATATATATATATATATTTTTAATCCAAATTCAAATTGCGTTTAAGACCGAATTTTAGTTATCTTCTAAATATGCAATTTGTCTTTCTTTTATTTTTTTAACTATATTTTGTTTAAAAAATAAACTATTGATAAATAAATTAATATTAAAAGCTTTCAAAAGAGGAATATTCTGACGTCATGAGTAGAAAAATATATTCGAAAACAGAAATTAAAAGGATAAATTCACAGGGCGTATATTGTGATAATCATCACAAAGGAAAATAAAATATTATCTTTGGGGGAAAAAAAAGAATCTTAAAGAATCTGGTGTGTAACAGCCACACGACTTCCATTACCCAGTACTACACACATTAAAAACGCCTATCAATTTTCCTGAACTAACCAACTATATCATTCGAAAGGACATCTAATAGAGTGTTTATATAGCAAATTTGAAGAAAATCGTTAGAGCCGTTTTTGCGATACGGACTTACGGTCCCACTTCCGGTTTCCGATGTCCCTCTTCCGGTTAAACTCAATTATTGACAGGAAAACAATAATTACATACAAAAGCATATTTAAAAGTGAGTTAAAGTGGCGAGTTTGAAAAAAATCCGTACAACCGTTTTCGAAGGAACGCCTTTGCGAGGCCTGAAATTGAGCTATTTATACAGGACGCCTATCAATTTTCCTGAACTAACCAACTATATCATTCAAAAGGACATCTAATAGAGTGTTTATATAGCAAATTTGAAGAAAATCGTTAGAGCCGTTTTTGAGATACGGACTTACGGTCCCACTTCCGGTTTCCGATGTCCCACTTCCGGTTTTTCAATTTTCACCAAAATTTGGAAATTTCATCTGTACACCAGACGTATTTCAATTCTAAAGTTTCGTAGCTCTACCTTTATTAGTTTCTGGGCTATAATAGCCAGCAGGTTCTCCACATACATACACACACACACACATACATACACACTGACCGATTGCCAAAAACCACTTTTTTGGACTCAGGGGACCTTAAAACGTGTAAATCAGGTGAAAACCCGATATCGAATTTTCAGACCGAATACAATACTTCCATTACCTACGGTAGTAGGGTAATGGAAGTAAAAATCGAATGAAATTTTTTAAGAAAATTTTGGCATTCAAGAATAGGATAAGAAATAAGCGGAATAAGAATCTCTAGCACTGGATTACCGAAAATATCTGCTATGCTATAAATTTATGCAAGTTTTAGAGAATAATTTCGAAAAAAAGAAAAGTTTTAAAATATAAACTCATTACAAGATAGAACATTAATAATGTAATTTCCATTTCATTATGATTTGTGAAATACAAAATTATTTAAATATGAATCATAAAAATTTCTCTCATAGAATGCAGTGCATTAGCATATTTTGGGTGTCCCTGTAGACAAACCAAATGTGTTATTTATTTCATTTGAAATAGGTACCATGCCACAGTAAACTTGAATAACATACGTCGTTTTGAAGTAATTCTGAAAACATTTACTGGCGTTATAGTCGGACAGGCGTACAGAAAACGGACGGACTGTTACATAGACAGACAGATAAATTCAAATCATAATCACTCTTAAACACTGTTAGAAAGCGTTAAAAATGTTTAATAGAAACAAAAATAAAATTTCATCAATATCCAATAATAACCATTAATGTATTTGGATATTTTTATGTGGCTCTGTAAATTTTAATGTAAATAGTACTTTATTTTATATAGAAAACATTTTTGTTTCATATGAATAATAAATTTCCCTTTCATTAAGTTTTGTGCAAAATAAAAAATATTAGAAGATAGTTTACAGAAACACCACTCATAGTACACAGTTTTTAGAAATTATTTCATGCGCTGTAATAAATATTTCCTATTTGCTGCCAGAAATTCTCTGTAATTGAAAAAGTACGTTTTGACAATGTAATTGTTTTTGTAAATTACGCATATTTTCTCAAATTACAGAGGGTTTCTGGCAGCAAATAGGACATACAGTGTGCACCCCTGCACATAAACAAGTATAGTGGTATGTACGCCTTTTAAAAAAGGAACATCCCACGGTGTACTTGTATGACATTTATCAGTTTAAAGGAATTCCATCAATATTTATGGGAGTTGGGAGTGCGGACAGACAAATAAATCCAAGTCATAAACACTTTTCAACTTTATGGGAAAATGTAAAAAAAAAAAAAAAAAAGCGATATACTTGGTTCCAAAATTAAAGGTAAAATCGCATAAAATTAGTGATATTTTTTCAAAATAAACCAATCCGTATTATTTAAAATAGGCTGTTAAGTGAAAAGTGCTAAATAGAACTGCAATACGTAAATTATTTGCATGCAATTGATACGTGTCATCATTGAGTAGCACAAAAATACATGCTATAGTTTATGGCAGCATATAACGATTTGTTAATGAGATAAGAAATCAGGTATAGCCAATTCATTACAATGATCTCAAGGCATTATTTGCCTAAAGAACTTCGATGGAGAGTACTTGGTAGATTAAAGGCAGGTTAAAATTAGACAGAGATGATGAGATGGGTAAATGTGAGTACCTCTACTTTTTATAGATGTTAGCAATAGTTAAAAACCGCTGATTTGCATCCAAAATGTTTAATCAATAATAACATCCAAGCGACAAAGATCAATACTTATGGTTGTGGTGCCTAAAGGAACAGAACTGCAAACCCAATTATTCTTAATATCTGCTTTTCTAGAGCAATTTAAATGTTCATGTCAATTTACATTAAGCTGAGATGTTTTTCCGAAGATAGTCTTTGCACGAAAGGACCAGATTTTTTTTTTTTTTTCACTGCTCATGTCACGTCACAGAAGAGAACGTTTAAGGTGAGAATGTTAATATGTGTTCTGAACTGCTGATTAATTGAGGCCTAGTTATCTTCACGGATTTGTCAAGTTTTTGCCTCCAAACCAATACTAGGCGTTCTTTTATTTTAAGGAAACATAGAACATATTATTATTATTAATCAAGTATCTATGAAACAGACAGAGGAAGAGACTGTTTATGTGTCAAGGTGATGTTTCTTTAGGTAGATTCAAAACCCCACATATCTTTTCCTGATAAACTTGATGCTTATGGTCATCTTTATACCGGTGTGTACTGTGTAACAATTAAATGTTACAGGACGATTACGTTGAACTGCAAAAGACTCTCTAGTGAATGATTACATTCACAACCAAACAATCCAGTGCATAGAATGATCAGATAAATCGACAAACTCGAATATCATCGAGCATGTTTGAGTTGCTTAAAGAAGACATGTTGCTGCTCTCTCTCACCAACTCAGACCACATTTACAACTGCTTTCCAAGAGCAATGGCTCTCCCTTCTATACCATCTGCCACATAATTGGCAGTATAACACGTTGCTGTATGTGCTATACTGTTTCTAAGGGTAGTCATACTTCATACTAAAAAATTTTTATTCTATATCAAGCTACACGTTTAATTTATGAATTTTATGCATGTGCCAAAATATAAAACATTATAATTGTCTGACATTTAATTTTAATGTTATTTTATACTTTACTGTGTATTGCATACTTGGCTTAATTTTATTAAATTCTTAACATAAATTTTTGATTAATTGCCAATTCTGAAACATCGACTCATTTACATTTCAGAAAATTGTGCTACGCAAATTTCTTCTTGAATTTTTCAACAGATGTTCTGTTATCTTCTTGCTCTAAAAGTTATTACACAAATGCCTCAATATATCAATATATAATCATGATTGCACACTACATTTTGATTGCGTTGCGTATTGAGATTTTTTTTTTTTTTTTTTTTTTAAGAAACAGGATGAGATAATTTACAAAATCGAAACTACTGATGGTTTTAGATAAGTTGCCAGGTAAGCATTCAATTATTAAAGCAATTTGCGGCAAAATGCAAATTGCTTTTAGTAGCTTAGTAATGACGTAAATAGGATGTAAGTCATAGGTAAGTTTTGTCCCATTGAATACTACCACTTTTAGTACGGTAGGACAGTAATTTTTCATTCCTGTTCATCATAATTTCGACCAGTATCATCTAAATTGCAAATAAAATGTGGTAACACATTCCCTATAAAGAATCGATGGGTCATCACCCAAAGTAATATTCAGACTTGAGGTTACTCAGCCTGTAAATTTATAGGCCTGTTTATAACTAGGTTACGCTGCCTCTTGAAATTTAATTTGCTGTTATCATTCGTGATTTTTCTATTCAATTTTTTTGTTAACAGGTTGATCTTGGTAATCTTTTTATGAAGATTATATTAACTGGTTGTAGAACATTTTTGGATTTCGGAACCAAAAGTGATACGTAAGACAATATGATCGTCTCCCAGAACTTTATAACATTTCAATTTTAGTCTTCGATTATCCGTTTTTGCGATTTAACCCTTTATCTACTGCATTATGAAAGAGACAAAAAATGTATTTGAAACATATACTTTTAGTTACTTAAAGAGTATTTCTTAAAGAGATATGCAATAAAAATTATGCATATCGTCTCATCATAGTAATTAATGAGGATCTTACACAGAGAAAAACAATTTACTGCCTTCCACTAGAATGAATAAGTGGCCATTTTCTAAATCCCTTAACGAGAAATATAGATTTCCGAGCTATGCGCATAAGGCACGCCAATAAACTGAATAGACGAAATGATCGAGAATTTCTAGTCTACACATTTCTAGATGGTGAAACAATATTCTGAATATTTCGAATCTCTTGTATCGCATGAAATTCTCGATTAATTGTCTAGAATTGGGTCATAAACTAAGATTATAGTTGTTGAAACCCGCCTCTTTTACTCTCATTTATTTGTTGAGATTTTTAAATAATTTTGCCCTGGAGAATATAGGCAAACGCTCTAGAATTCTAATAGGAGCTTCTAGAACTCGCTTTTCAAGGGGACTAGACTTTATAAGGAAGACATGGAACTATTTTTACTAGAGCCACAATCTATAGTCTAGATATCAGTTACAGAATTTTTTCTGAGTGTATGAGGTGGTTCTTTTGTGTACCACTGGTACACAGAGGTCGGAAAAAGATATTGGAACCTTAAAAATGTATAAAAAAATGTATTTACTTTTTGTGTCAATTACATTTTTTCTATGATTGATGGGAAATTATTGAAGTAATGTAGGAATTAATTATAACACACATGAAAATCGTGGTTGGTTGGGTTTTTTATGTCGCACTAATGCTGCGCAAATGAGCAATTGGCGACTGTCTGGGACTCCGGAGACATGCCATCACAATTTTGATCCTCCACGGAAGTGATGGCTTTCTTGGTTCGGTGACCGCCAGAGGTATAATTTGAATGGAAACATGGAGGACATTGCCGCCACTACAGATTATACATGCACCAGTCACCATTAGTGTACACGACGGTCTTTGTCCGGCTCGGGTACTGTACGAGGAATATCCAATTACGCTCTACCGACTGGGCTGCCGCAGCACCGTGAAGATCGTGAAAATGTTAAACAAAAACAGCAATAGCACTCTATAATATCGTTTCAGGAACAAAATCTGCTGCATGTAGCATCTAGTGTCTTGTAGTGAAGCTAAAGTGAGGTAACTATAATTTGTTCTTATAAATGCCTTTTCTTTCACAAATTCAATTTTATGCGCTTTTTTAGCTAATGTATTTTAAAATACAGTCGGTAGACAAAGGGTTAACACTTTTATTATTGATGTCCATGACCAAGGACATGCTTTTCAGAATTTTTTTTTAAGACGTTTTAAAATTAATTTCAAAATTTTGTCTACATTTTTAGTTATTTTCTTACCAAAAGCACTGATATTTTAAAGTAACACTAATAGATGGCAGCACCAGACCATTACATAGATGGAATGTTTAATCATGGATGACACCACGTGCTCACGTCCAGGTAGCGAAAGGGTTAAGCTGTCCTAGATAATTTACAACCGGGTTAATCCCCACCTGGTTAGTTGATATTATACTGTTGTTCATAATAATACGGTTAAAATTACAGTTTCATGTACTAATATCAAAAATATTTTTACGCCTTTTTTTTTTTATTGATTTATATTTATTTTTTGACTTCTCTAAGTATTCATATTGTGTTGAAAATGTAATTATTATTTACTTTTAAAGGAGGATGAATATAAATCATGATTAAATTTTTATTGCCTCGACGAAAGTTATTAAATAAAGTTGTACCCCTTCTAAATTTCATTCATTATCTTAAAAGGTTCCTTTATCGTTGATTAAATTATGTTTTATTATTTTCGTAAGTAAGATCACTTGTGATTCCTATAATCTTGAAGAAACGTGATTGAATTTTAAACTTATTTCATGCATAAAATATTAATTTAGTTTCTCTTTGATCTAATGAAGAAATTAAGGGGGGAATCTTTCATTCTGAGATGCTGTAATAGGTTCTCCTTAAAAACTGTAATAACATTTTATCATACATTACTTTAAAATATAATTATTGATAGTTGTATTTAATAACAGTTTTAATCTGTTGATCTACATCGCTCAAATATCTATTACTCCGCCCTAGGTTATGAGTAAAAAACATAAATAAAATAATAATAATAATAATAATAATAAAAATTGCACAATAACCTGTTCTTTCTCTTTTTTGGTTTATGTATAATGTTTTTGTAAATGACCTTATGAGCGTAAAATTTACGTGATGTAACTGCTATAAAATTAATCGAATTACGTATTGCATTAAGTAATTTTAACTTTTACTAATTAAGTTTAAGTTTTTAACTAATATTAACTAAATTTTCTCAAAGTACATATTTAAAGTATGAAAAAATTTAAACGTTTTTTAAAAAGAAAACTAAATGAAAGATGTTGTTACGAAGGCATTATAGATAATGCATACTTTTCCAAAAAATAGATAAATATAAACCATTTTTTTTTTTACATTTAAGATATTTTATATATGAAAAAAAAAAAAAAAGAAAAAAAAATAATATGTTGTGGCCACCACAAGACTTTCTTCTAGATTTTCCTATACAAATTCATTCAATAACAATTAAAAAAAAAAAAAAAAAAAAAAAAAAAAAAAAAGTTTTTTTTTTTTTTTCTTTTTTTTTTTTTTTTTTTTTTTTTTGTTAAAAGTAAAAAAAAAAAAATCGATAACTTTGTTTTAAATTATCACCGATTTAAAGTTCAACCATTCGTTTTAAAGGTATTGACGAGACTTTTCGAAAGATACCAATCTTGAAAATTTACCCCCACCCCCAAGGGGGGAAGCGATGCCCCACACATGCACAGAATTTTTTTCCTAGTTAACTACTACTATTATCAATAATTCATATTAATTTTACAATCACAAGTTAAAAATAACTCTCATTAAGTACATTTATACAAAATTTTATACTATACTGCCATACAGTCAAATCTAACTTTTATTTATTTATATTTCATTCTTGTCTCATCTTTCTAAAGAGACCATTTTCTTGACAATGTGGATGGGAGCCCCCATCCAGATACTTTTTACTATTTTGACTTAGTTGCCTTAATTAATAACGGTTGGCGCAGAATGTCCTAATTTGGACCTTGCGCCACAAAAAACCATTATCCATCCATACTATACTGCCATGTTAAAAATTTAGAAAAAATACGATCACAGCGCCACCTGTCGAGCGATTGATCCCCAAATGTAATCAGCACCAGTTTATGTCAGGGACCAACAAAATACCAAGTTTGGTTAAATTTCATTCATTGACTCGTGAGATACAGCGTCCACAAAAAACGCGATACACACACACAGACAGACAGACATTGTCTAAAAACTATCAATTCGTGTTCAGGACATCCCAAAAGTGTAAAACACTAGATTGGCAAGTAAGAAGGGAATTCTGGAAATTTTCAGCATCATCTTTTTACCATGATTTTATTAACTCACTTTCTTGTTTGTTTGTTTGCTTTTTTGTTTGTTTGTCCAGTAAAAATCTTGCAATCAATTTTTAAGTAACTTTCTGGCTAGCTAAAATTTTGAAAGTTTTAGAATAGTTCAAAACACAATGACAACGCAATACCTCGAAGCCCGATTTTCGAATTTTTGATTAGTTTTCTTTTAATTAATTATAATATGAAAACAGCCTGCTAATATCTTTAAAATTAGCCACTTAAATATTAGTTATATTTTAATTGCTGCCAATTTTGTTTGTTTGCCAAATTGGTTTGTTGGGCTTATGCTTATTTTTGTTTGACTATTTGATGAGAAATCATAGACTAATTATACGAACAGTAAAATCGGAATCTTTGTTTTTATTTATTAAAAGCCAGTGTTTTGTTCACTTTAAAAAATAAATCGTTCGTCTGGAAAGCAATAGAAATTTTACTGAATACGAAGGATATGTAACAAAATTATGCCTTTGCATATAAAAAAAAAGAAAAAGAATTTTCTTCTTTAGGCAATGATTGAAAACTGAAGACTGACATGACATGCAGATTATTTTTATTACACGTTGGCGGGCCTCTAAACTCTCTTCGTCCTTTACATATCTGATGAGGAAACTAGTCAGACGAAGCGTTAGGCTAGTGTACATAACCCCCCCCCCCCAAAAAAAAAAAAAAAAAAAAAAACAGGATACCTTTATCTCAATATGCATGAATCTCAAAAATACATGGAATTACATATTGCAACAATCAGTAATACGCACGTCTGTACCCTTAGCGTACATGAAAGCCGAAGAAAAACATCACAGAATATACTCCTATCTCAACATGCATGAATCTCAAAAGTGCATGAAATTACATATTGCAGCAATCAGTAATACGCAAGAAAAAATTCAACAAATTCGTACAGCAGCACTTTCAACTTGAAAGCCTAAGTCTTTCATTTATTAATAATTTTTAATTTTCACCACTAATTTTATTTATTTACGAAGTATAGGACGTTCACTTAATATATGTTCTTTAGCAGGGTCGCTTAGAACACGATCGCAGAATAGGGAGATCTGTAGTGTCGCTTCAAACAAGGTCGCTTCGATCACGCCATCTACTTGGTAGCCAAAATTATTGAGCTACGTATATAAAAATCCGAAACAAGTATTGCGTAAATTCAGAAAAATGTGAGCGATATAGAATGATCAGAATTTCAGTTTCTCTCAAAAAAGAGGAAAATGATAGGGGATTTTTTCAATATTTATTTATAATCAGCGAATGTTGTATACAATAGAGAATTTGCACGTTTTCTGATTTTATTCTTATATAATAGAATATGAAAAAGTAAGAAAATAAATACAAACATTTTCTCTGTTTGAAGTCTAATTACTGATTTATAACAATTTTAACATCGCACTATTTACTCTATCGAGAAAACGCAGTATAAAATATCGTGACGTCACTCTTTATGACAACAAACGGGAGTAATCGTTGTTTACATTCAATTTTGTGCTTTGCTTTGCTTCTTGAATCAGTGAAATAGGTTTTGTATTTTATAATAATGACGGATATTAAAAAAATCATAGTATAAATATTGTATTGTACCACTTTGCACTAATACAACAGCTAAATGCGTCTCAAAAGCTATTCTTTAGCATTCCACAGGATCCCATTAAACGAAAACATTGGACAACCGGAATGAAAAGAAAACAATTGAAAATAATGATAAGGAAAAATGATGATAATGGTATTAAATGATTATAAAATGAAAATGAAATGCTCAGAAATCACATAAATGATTGATAATTACGAAAGTTAAAAACAAATTGCTGCTTGTTAACTAGGCTAACAAATGTAAACATTGAAGCTTCATAAAGTGTGACGTCAGACAGCGTTTTGAAGTCACATGATTTTTGGTTAATTTTAAAGTTATTTTTGAAATTATTGAGAACTTTTTTTTTGCATTTTTAATAAACTTTTTGAAATTTATGAGCCTAAAACTACCAGAAAAATAAGATTTTGTTCAAATCCCCCATGTGTGCAAATTGTCCATTGATTGAATCAAAATAAAAATGTGAGTAAAACCCCTTATAGTTTCGCTTTTATTTTGAGAGGAATTGAAATACTGTTCATTCTATATCTCATAACTTATTGAATTTACACGATATTTGCTTGCGGTTTCCATATAAGTAGCTCAATCCTTTTAGCTATTAAATAATACGAGTGTAATTTTTATAAAGTTTGCGCATGCGTAATTAAAAATTTAGAAAAAACGCTCAGATTTCGTAAGATAATTCACATTTTTGCAATCTATTTGTAGTATGCTGTGTCTAATATTGTCCGCCAAGTTTTCTAAAAATGGCTTTGCACTGGATCTAATACGCTACACTACATATTATAATTTAAAAAGTGACAATTTTTTTTTTCAATTTTTAAAAGAAACCGTTATATCTCTCTGAATATACATGATAGCCTCATAATTTTTTCACATGTAATTAGAACAATCCGTATAATTACATGCTATAGCCAAATTGCATTTCAAGCAATACTTTATACAGGATGATCCAAAACATTGTGATTTTTGTTTAATTTTTTAGTGGTCATTTTTCCCTCTTCAGGACAATACTTTTGCTGAAACATATGAAGTATAACATGTTCTTTATACTGCCAAAGTTTCAACATAATTCCCAAATAATTTCTCTAGATATTTGACGAGACGTCTAAATTTGAAAATGTCCAAATATTTATTGATAGATAGTGGAGTGTGGTAGACTCCTAACATTTTTTCTGTAAAAACAAACTGATACATATGTCATAAAAACATGTAAAGAGTTATTACATAACTAGTTAAAAAAAGCATATGTATATATTAATCGTTAGAGCCGTTTTTTTTAAACACCCATTTCTAAGATCTATAACTGACCTACCTAATCATGACGTATGACAGTATTCCTGAAATAACCAAGTAATTAATTCTAAGGGATATGCAGAAGAAAATCGTTAGAGCCGTTTTTGAGATTCTGTCATTCGGCACCACTGCTGATTTTCACCATGACATGGCAAACTCGATTATTCACCGGAAACGAACAAAAACGTACGAACAGATATCTAAAAGGGAGTTATTATACCGAGTTTAAAGAAAGTCCTTAGGGACGTTTTTAAAGAATGCACTTGAGAAATTTGAAATTGACCTTTTTACACGACTGTCAATTTTCCTGAATTAACCAACAAATATTTAAGAAAAGGCATCTAAAAATGTGTTTATATAGCAACTTTCAAAAGAAATCGTTAGAACCATTTTTTAGATACGGATCTACGGTCCCACTTCTAGTTTTTCAATCTTCACCAAAAGTTGAAAACATTATCTGCACACTAGACATGTCTTAATTCTGAAGTTTTGACATTCTACATTTATTAGTTTTTGATACATAATAGTCAGAAGGTTTCCCACATATACATATACGCTCATGCACACATACACTTTCATCAATTACCAAAAACCGCTTCTGTTTTTACTATGGAGAACTTATAACATCGAAATCAGGTGAAAATTCGATATCGAATGCAATATTTCCATTACCTACGCATAGGTGCCAAGTCTACTGTTTTTGGCGCGAGATTTCAAACCGGAAAATTTTTATAGATGTTTTCGGTAATATTAATCGTCAAAAATATACATAACATTTTCCATTTAAAAATACTGGTGCCAATTCTGATTTAAAAGTTTAAAAATTTTTCAGATTTACCTACATTATTTGTGTAATGAGAGTAAAAAATATTTCAATGAAGTAAGCATAATAATTATTAGTTATTCTCTTTCCATTTAAAATCCAATTAACGAAAGATGTTTTCAGTTAAACCTATTTGAATTTCATAAATAAATTCAAGGATTTTCATATTAAAAAAAAAAAAAAAAATTAATAACAAATTCTGAAACATGTTTCAAGTATGGATTTTACATTATACTGTTTTTTTTTTTTTTTTTTAAATCCAATTCACTTTATAAAAAAAAAAAATAGTAATACTAAACTTTTATTAATACTCAAAATCACTATATGACTTCATTAATGCAAAATGTCACAGTTTTTTCTAGTTTAAAACCTGAAAAACATTTGAAAAAAGAAATCTGTCCAAACTTTTTTGCATTAAACATTGCATTAAAATCTACTCCTGAAAATGTATGAAAGCTTCAAATCTTCATTTGCAAACTGGAAATTTGTGAATTTTTTTTTTAATAGCAGAGTCATTAACTGCGAACGTAAAAAGTTTCTTTTAAATTTATTTGACATTTTCTCTTGTCGATAGGAATTATTCGTCAGAAAACGACACGTTCCTCAGTATAATTGTGAAAAAAGAGAAATAAAAAAACGATTTTCTTATAAAAGTTTAATTATATAGTAATATAACTTAGTACGTGTTATTATTTAGAGGATTTACTAAATAATAATTTATTTTAATATTTCTTTTATTATTATTATTACTTATGAAACACTTTTAATAAATATTCATTTTATTCATTCATAAAAGTAATTGTGACAAAGCATTAAAATTTCAGATTATATGTGATATCAGAGTATTTACAGGCTTATTAAATAATAGTTTATTTTAATATTAATTTTCTGTAGAATATTTTTATCGTTATTAATTTATTACTTGAGATCAATGTTAAAGTACATATGTCTTAATACTATTCTAAATTTCAAAATTTGTAGAGCATATGCTTTATTTTACAGTTATGAATTAATTTACTTCTAGCTCCTAAAAAATTACTCTATGTATTAAATGAGCGTTAGGGATTTTAAATTAAAAATAATCTGGTGTGTCACTCACACGACTTTCTCTTACCCTGAAATTTAATACTATAAATACAGGTTGGAAATTATAAGGTGAGATAACGAGTACTGTTACGTAAACCTACGTTAAACAATTCAAATTATGCTTCGGAAGAGTTTTGCGTGATAATTAGTTCAACCCCCCGTTTCAATGATGCACCTACATTTATACAGAACTTAATTCGGTTATTAAAAAATAATTCTATTTTAAAAAATAATTTATTAAAATTATTATTTAAACAAATTATCTTTTATAATAATGCAGACAATTTCCATATTAGAGAAGTAGTATAACACTAAATATCCAAAAAAATATTGAATTTATTCTCAATATTACATTTTAAAAAAAATGCTAAAAATGAAAAAAATCGATAACTTTATTTTAAATTATCGCAAATCGATGGTTCAACCATTCGTTTTAAAGGTATAGGCGAGCTCTTTTGAAAGATACCCATCGTGAAAATTTGCTCCCCTCGAGGGGTGACTTCCCCCCTAGAGGGGAGGCGAGGCTCCTGCATACACAAAATTTTTTCCCCAGTTGACTATCTCTATTACACAAAATATATATTCGTTTCATTATGTTTAGTGCAGTCTATAGATGTTAAACTCTACTTAACTGCAATTTTCCCCATAGACGTAATGTATTTGAACATTTTTGAGTGTCCCTGTACAC
The DNA here is from genome assembly GCA_963930645.1 of Salticus scenicus. Lineage (NCBI taxonomy): Eukaryota > Metazoa > Arthropoda > Arachnida > Araneae > Salticidae > Salticus > Salticus scenicus. Next base: position 53,257,019 of record OZ005662.1, on the reverse strand, counting down.
GAACCATTTATTTCATCTCAACGAAAAGCTTACTGTAGCATCCCTATATGATACACATTTAGAATACCGAGTTTGGAATTTCTGCTACTATTTGTTCTTGTGATATTCTGATAACAGACACACAGACCATTCTTTAATAACACGATTTTCCTATTCAGGGGACTCAAGAATATGTAAATATAACAAAAACTCACGTTCGAAAATTTGACCCTAAAACAATACTTTCTCAACCCTATGGGTAAGAGAAAGTAAAAAATGTATATAAGCCATCATAATTTTTCAACATGTTCTGATAATTGTTATTACTTAGTATTTAATATTAGTATGTTAATATTAAAATTTAATGCATTAATAAGTTGAAAATGGTTGATATTATTTGCTATTAAATAGGTCAGAAAAAATTTCTTGGATAACACAAATTTTAATTATAGTAGAGGTTTATTAATTGTCCAAGATTATTATAATGGAGCAAATGGAATACCAACTATTCTATATGATTTTTGATTTTTGTAAAAGGTGAATTTTGATAAATCTTTCAGTACGGATTATTTTCAATAATAATTCCAAAATAAAATGTTTATATAACAATTATTCGTGCTTTTCTGTAAAAATGCTACACTATTCTATATTATTCTTTCAAGAAATAGGTATCGTATATTTCCTATTATAACAATTTAATCTTATCTGAAAAAAGGTTTTTTTTCCCCCCCTTGTTACTAGGTGTTTGAACACGGGCACTTTTATGCGTTATCGATTATCGACTGAAATGACTATGAGGAAGTGCTAAAGTATGATCAGGACAAATCCAACGTGGAAGTGGGATTCAAGCTTGGAATTCATCAGACTACTGCTTTGGATCACATTAAAAGCTTTGGTTTCGTGTCCAAACTCTCTGTTTGGGTGCCACACAACGACAAAACTTTCCCTTACACCTAATAACTAACTTAATATCACGGATAATAGAAAAATTGAGTAAATATGGAAAATGTTTTAGAAGGATTGAAATACTGTGTAATTTTTTACCCATTAGAGTTCAGTAGGCAATGTAATATGAAAAAGAAAAAAAAAAAAAAAAAAAAAAAAAAAAAACACTTTAAGACCATGTTATAAAAATTTCCTTTTCGTTTATAATTTGAAAATTGCAATTAATAAATTTTTATACGACTCATCTAAAAAAATTTAATCAATTAGAAACTTAAAAAAAAAAAAAAAAAACCTGTATCTTTAAAAATATGCAAATTATATTTATTGAAAAGTAAAAGCTGTGCATAGAGGCCATATATCAAAATAAAAAATGCAAATTTGTGATAGATTACAAAACACTAAACCGTACGATAATATATACATTAAAACGCTGAAATTAATTTTTATTATCAAATAACATAGTTAAACAAATAAGCGTAAAAAAAGTTTCAGTACAATGTTGAAATCGATGTTTATTCTAATTTCTAAAATAAAAATCAGCCTAATTATCGATTTAAACTTTAATTTTATCAAATTTGAAAAGTAGTCATTAGTTTTTAAACTATTTATTTTTCTGTATGTATGTTTTTACTTTCTTTTATATTCAATAGCAGAAAGGACTGGATTCGGAAAATTTTTTCAATTTCCAGTTTTTGATGGATTTAGAAATTTTGACAGTTCCAGAACAAGATTTGACCATTTTTAGAAAATGTCTGACTGCCTGGGTTTATGTGTGTGCGTGTGTGTGAAACAAAAATTTTGTGGCGACTGTATTTCTGGAACTATGACACAGAATTGCATATAAATTTATACGTAGTTGAACCTCGATATGAGCTAGTGCCTATAAACTTTGATGCTAATCTCTCAAAAAACATAAATTATTGCCCATCAACTTTTGGTGCTAATCACCCAATAGGTGACGCTGCTATACAACGATTTCCACAATTTAATGGATGGCTCTATCTTTGGTTTTATTGAGTATAATCGAACAAAACTTGATATGTGAGAACGCCATTATAAGACACTATGCTGATTCAATTTAAGCGCATATCGGTTTCTATGTGACACTGCTATGATGAAATTTTCCCTGAGAACGGGAAGGCTATATCTCAAATTCTATTGTATGTATTTCCACAAAACTTGATATATGAGAGAACAATTATGAAACTTTATGCTGATTCGATTTAGGTGTATATCGGCCAACAGGTGGCGCTACTGCATTGCAATTTACCCCGTGAATTGGAAGGCTAAATCTCAACTTCTCTGACATATAACGACACAAAAGTTGATATGTGAGAACTCCATTAGAAGATACTATGCTGATTCAATTTAGGCGCATATCGGTTTCCATGTGACGCTGCTATGATGAAATTTTCCCTGAGAACGGGAAGGCTATATCTCAAATTCTACTATTGTATGTATTTCCACAAAACTTGTTATATGAGAGAACAATTATGAAACATTATGCTGATTCGATTTAGGTGTATATCGGCCAACAAGTGGCGCTACTGCACTGCAAATTTCTCCGTGAATTGGAAGGCTAAATCTCAATTTCTGTGGTATATAAAGACACGAAAGTTGATACGTGAGATAACCATTAAGAAAAATGAACGCTGACTTAATTTAGGTGTATATTGAGAGGTAGGTGGAGCTGCTATTGTGATATTACACATGGCTACATCTCGGCATTTTTTGATTAAAACTTTACCAAACTTCATATGTAAAATTGCTATCGTTGAAATTTTGTATATATGTTGAACAGTATTGGCACTATTATATAGAATGATACAGAAAAAAGTTTTGTGATGGCAACAAAATTATTATTTTTTATCTCATTTTTAGGCTTTAATTTAATTATCACAGATTGGCAATGAGAATGGGAGCACAGCGAAAAAGGTAGGGATACGTTTTCAGTCCTTAATGACGTAAAAAAATAAATAAATTTATCAGTCCAAATAAAATAGTTACATATTTTATCTCAGGCCATGGCAGTTTCCCTACATTTCTACACAAAATTAAAGTATTAACATCAGATAAATGCAAATGTAACGACAGTAAAATAGGTACCCCTTTTCATTATCTCTTTGAAAAATGCAATTTAATCCCAATTCATTTTAGATTCAACAGAAACCACACAATACGTAAAAACATGCAAACTGTTCTCTTAAACCCAAACAACTATAATAAATTGAAAGATATCTATAACATTCTAATTCATAACTTTTCCACCATCAGATATAAGATTTAACATCGTTCACTGGCAGCTGGCTTGCTTCTTTCTTTTTTTTTTTTTTTTTTTTTAATAGACTATCTAATGTTTTGGTTTTAATATGTGTTTGATCCAAAATTTGTAAAAATTTGATTTTTAAATAAATTAGGGAACTCTTCCACTTTGATCCCCGGGCCTATCGCCCGGGAAGCGGAATCGCTAGATAGTGGCAGTCAGGTTCGCCTGCCTGCATAAGATGCATTTTTCCCCTGTGGGTAGATGTGTCTTTGCCTTAGTCGCTATTGAACTCAGTGGTGACGGTAAAGACATGTCTACGGCACTAAATCGTGAGATGTGCCGCTCCATGATGAAAGTTTTCCTTTTCCTTTTTCTTATTCTTTTTTAAATTTATATTGCCCACTTATCTCTAACAGGCAAAGAATTAAACCGAATTTTTATTTTTATTTTTTTGGGACACCTATATATTTTTTTAATTTGACAATTTTGCTTCTAATATTGTCTTTAAAATTCTTATTTCACTTATTAATAGTTAAATATTTGCATTTCTCAGCGCATTTTTTTCTCTAACCTTCTATTAAAAAATATATGCTTAATTACTTTTTTTAATAGAGATGTGATTGTATTCGTTTATCTCTGATCTTTAACATTCTATAATACAGCAGGATAGTAAACACGATTGATTAGTCTTTTAATTGCTTTAAATACCCCAAAAATTTTACTTTCCTTTTACGCCTTTAAAACTAGATACCTTATTTTTCATAATTTACAGGGTTTGTCCGGAAAGTAATAGGACTGATTTTCTTCCGCCGCGACTGTACTTCGGAGCGTGCGCGCACCGACTGGATCCGGTAGAGAATGTTCCTAGCTAACGAACGAGCGGCTGGTCAGTTATCTCCGAGCACCTGGAGAGTCAGGCCAGGCTTTTTCGTGCGACGTGTTTCTGTGAGTGGTGCAAGCCCCTAATTTTTTAATAGTGACCCCCAATTTTTGAGTCTCTTGAGCACTTCCACGTAAAACTTGGCGTTGACGGTTTGTCCAGGAGGAACAAATTCATGGTGGACGATGCCTTTAATGTAAAAAAAGACAATGAGCATCGTTTTCACTTTGGATTTGCTCATTCTTCCCTTTTTTGGGCGAGGAGACGCCGGCGTGTGCCACTCGGAAGATTGCCTCTTTGTCTCAAAGATCCATGACTCGTCACCTGTGATTACGTTATTCAAAAATTGGGGGTCACTATTCAAAAATTGGGGGCTTGCACCACTCACAGAAACATGTCGCGCGAAAAAGCCTGGCCTGACTCTCCAGGTGCTCGGAGATAACTGACCAACCGCTCGTTCGTTAGATAGGAACGCCCTCTACCGGATCCAGTCGGTGCGCGCACGTTCCGAAGTACAGTAGCGGCGGAAGAAAATCAGTCCTATTACTTTCCGGACAAACCCTGTATTTATTTCAATTTTCCTATTTTAAGCTGGATGTTTTTTACATTAGATAATTTTATTCCTTTCTTTAAGTAAATATCAAAGGAAACAACAATTTCCTACAATTCTTTACTGTGGTTATAGCTACTGCAATAGAATAAAGCAAAGAATTTGTCGGTAAATAAACAGTATGCATACCTGGAATAAAACCTACAAAGAGATATTTTACGGGTGTGATCTTCGAAGACCATGGTACAGATGAAATTCAGTGTAAAAAGACCGATAACAAGATTTTATTTGTCTCACAAGGAAACATTCAAAAGGTGTCGTCTTCAAAAAATATTGAAAAAAAAAATATATGTGATTCTACTCTTCATAAAACATCAGGAAGTGAAAAAATTATCGGCTGAAAGGAATTACAGCGACCATAAAAAATTATCAAATTTAAGCATATTTGGCGATTTAGCGCTGTTAGGCGTTCAGTTCGTTAGCACCGAGATTGTCGTGTACGAACAGAACCGTGTTTTGTTTCTCCGCCAAGTACTCAAAATCAATCGCCTAACAATGTGAAATCGCCTAATATGCTTAATTTTGATAATTTTGGTCGCTGTAATTCATTTCAACCGATAATTTTTTCACTTTCTGGTGTTTTAGGAAGAGTAGAATCACATATATTTTTTTCAATATTTCCTTTTCAGATATTGGCCTAAAACCAAGATGTCCATAAATAACGAAATATTTTACCTTCAATTTTTTTATAAATTTGGAAATTCGGCTATCTCTGTGACCTTATTAAAGAAAGTCAAATTTCTAAATTAACAAACGAAAATTTTACAGTTTAAATATTTAATTTCTTAGAATTTTTGCCATTCTAAACGCATTCTACGAATGAACGGAAATAACTATTTTTCATTTTTTTGCAACGCAGGCGATAAATTATTTACTTAACTAGAATAAAAATTGCTCTTTATTGTAACGAGAATTTAGATATATTTCAGCAAAAATTGAAGAATGGCCATTAAATATATATTATCAGTAACCAGTCCAAAAGTTTTCAAAATTTCTTAAAAATTATTATTATTATTTTTTTTTTTTTTACAATTACGTATTTATTTAAATTTAGTTTTCTGGCTGGCTGTTTTTTATACGAAAGCATGAATTTTTTATTCATCTCCCAGATGGTATCTCAGACATATTCACATAAAGGAAATATAATGATTTTTTTTTTTTTTTTTTTTTTTTAGGTATTGGACTAAAATTAAGAAAATCATAAACAATGAAATAATACTCAATTTTAATTAAAAATCTTAGCAATGTGTTTAAATACATAAGACTAACAAATGCACAGAAAATAAACTTTCTGAATTAAACATTACAGATTAAAAATTAATTTTCATGTGCATTATGAATCACATGTATGTCTTCAGACTTTACCGATTTCATTGGAAAGTTTTCATTGTTTTTAAACAAAAACTGATTGATCCGTATCCGACATGTGCGGGTGTAGAAAACGCTACCAAAAGCAGCGATGATCCAAGAAAAGTTTGTGATAGATTTCAATGGAATTTTTACATCAATGATTATATTTTTTAGATTTAGAAAAAAAAAAAAAAATAATAATAATAATTGAATGCATAAAAAATTAGTAGTTATTTAGTGCTTATAGTTTTTTGGTGAGAAACTCAATGTGATTCGCTTAAACATAGTGCCTAGGGAAGATCACTAGTAATCGTTAAATAATTTATATTAACTTTAAATTATAGATGATTAACACGCTTTTATTAGCTTCACCTGTATATATGTATGTAGTAAATGCACTGGGAGCAAACAAAAAATTTATATTGTAAAAAAATACATTCCCTACCTGAACGATGCGGCGTTGAGGTAAGGTGCTGCGCTACAAACCTAAAGGTCCAGCGTTCGATCCCCGTCAGGGGCGATTTTTTAAAATTGTTTTTTGTTTAATTCTAAGTTATTTTAATTAAAGATTTAAATGTATGTAAATATTATGGTGTGTCACTCACACGATTTTCTCTTACCCTGCATTTTAATACTAAGATAGATATTTTGTGCTTTTTTAGTTCACATTTCTATAAAAGCGTGTTCTTTAATTTTTTTAAACTATAATATTATTTTATTTATTCTTTTTATTTTAACTGGAAATGTTTGTTACATAATATAGCTGAAATCTCTGAACAACTGTAATCCGCTTTAATTTTTAAAGATTAAAAGACAGTGTAGTATTAAATATTTTATAATACGATTTTCTCATATAAAGAGGCTTTAATATATTTTGAAAGTATAATCTTATAGCCTATTTAATTTCAAATTAGATTTATAAAAATGATTACCGTTTGAATACATTTTTAATGATAAATCTCTTTAAAATATAGTACTTGTAATGAGAAAAGTTAAAATGGATTATGGAATGAAATAATTTCAAACATTATATTTTTGTATTTTATTAGTGTTAATTTAAAATTTAGGATATTGTTTTCTTTATTCTCATTATAAGAAAAAGCTTGTAGTTTTTCTAAATCTCAGTTTTTTTTTTTTTAAATTTATTTAATGAAATTAATTATTGTAGTTATTTTGAAAGAAATGATCCATGAACAAGATTGATATTCAAGAAAAAAAAATAATAATCTGGTGTGTTATTCACACGACCCCGAAATTTAATATTAGAAATACAGATTTGAGATTAAAAGGTACGATAGCGAGTACTGTTATGTAAACCTGTGTTAAATCAAAGCAAATTAGGCTTCGGAACAGCTTTATTTGACAAATAATTCTATGTGAAGGGGGCTAGCGCTTCTCTCAATCCCCCATTTCATTATTGTACCTGCATTTATAGAGAATTCTAACCTATTGTTAAATTCAAAAGTTCATTTAAAATTATCCAGACAATTTTCACACGCAACATTCCTTGAAGCTTATCATTCTTGAACAAAATTTTCTAGTAACAAATATATTAACTTTACAATACAACATTTGGATCGCCTGTTTTTTTTTTTTTTTTTTTTTTTTTTTAATTTACTCTAACAGATACAGATAGATACCAAACGGTAAAAACTCGACTTCGGTATTCAGGAAGCTTCAAACGTGTAAATATGAAAAAAAAAAAAACTTATTTACCATATGCTATTAGGAATTAATTTTAATTCCTGAGCAGCTTTCCTGGGCATGGTAAAATATTATAGTAAAGCACTTCCACTAACAATAAAAAAGAATATTATGGCTTGAATATTGACAGCTCTGTATGTCTTCTGAAACTTATGTACACATCACATGCTACACATAAATATAATCCTATATTAATAAAACATAGCACAACCTGAAGTACACTTCCAACAATTAAGTATGCCAAACTATAATCTAGTTCTATTGTGCAGCCCTGAAAACGAACAGTGAAGGATTTCTATACCATATTCTGCGTGAATTTTTGTCATTAAATGGCGTAACAATTATTTTCATATTTTATTTTTAATGTAAATATAGATAATGCATAGTTTTTAGACAGTCAGTATCGCTAGTTGTTTGTTTAGGCAGGCGACAAATCCCCCCAGTTGAAATAGAACATGTTTATACAAAGAAAAGATTTTTTACGCTTTTTGCGGGTAAATAGTTAACAATGTCAAAACTTCATTTTTCACCTATCAACCCATCAAATGAAATAAGGCTCTACTTAGATATTTGAATTTATGTTTATCCCAGTTGTAAAGTAAATGCTTCGAATTAAAAGGTGATACCGACCTACTTCGACAGGTTTATGGTACCAATGATCAATGTTTCAAAGTGATACCCTAGGGGATCTGCAGCAAACATTGAATGCAGGAGGTATCTCAACGATAAATGTTAGAATTTTTAGATATAATAGGGGGAATAGGATAGAATAAGACTCCTATAATACGAGCTGACTCACAGCTGATCATTGCTGCCAAGCGGGAATATAGCTTGTCGACGTCTAGTTGCAGACGTATTACTCAGCGACTTTATCGCCTAAAATAGCGAGTTTGCCTAAACAGAAGAGCGAATTATTGTTTGTACTTGATAAGTTTGGCGGTAATATTTGGCGAAATTTTCTTATAAGCCTTGTAAAAAGAAGCCATCCGTTAAAAAGTAGAGTAGGTTGTAAAATACAACATTTAGATAATCAAACAGCAATAAAAACAATTGGTACAAAAAATGCAAGAAAAAATATCATAATTGCACTTCCTATTTGTGATTGAAAGCTAAGCGTACAATTTTCTTTTGGACAATTAATAGCCCATTTCTTTCGGATTCGAAAATCTAAACGTTCTAAAAGCAGTTCTGGTATGATTTGAGCAATTTTCGGCTGCAAAACCTCCATTTTATGTGATTTGATAACACTTGAAATTCGGACCGCGCGGGCAACAATCGCTGAGTGGGAAACAAAATGCCTGATGAGCCAGCCTGTATTGAAACAGCTCTAGGACAGAATCTCGTGAGACTACTAAAGCTATCGACGTTTAGCAGACATTCTACATTCAAATCTAATTCTAATAATTCTTTTAAATTTACAAATCACACATAATTTTTCCCTTTAAGATCATTTTTTGTTATAATATGATTATTAATTTTCCATATCTGCTATCTTTTTTTGAATAAGTTGAATTCAAAATTATTGTTTTCTTTGAAGTGATTTAGTTTTAATTTCTCCCATTCCCCAACTATTCAATTTCTTCGGAAATTTTAATTTTAATTTACCTTTAAAGCAAGATGAATGTAAATCGTGATTAAATTTCTATTGCTTTAAACAAAGCAATTTAAACTTTTATCTCACTAAATTTCTACCATTATCTTAAAAGCTTTCTTCATACTTGAATAAATGATGCTATTTTTCTTGTAGATGAAATCCTTGTGTTTTCTATCATTCTAAAGTAACTTGATTAAATTTTACAGTTATTATTCTTATAAGATAAGAATATAGTTTATCTTTTGTCCTGACAATACGAAAAATTTTCTTTTTGAGATGCTATGATTTTAATTATAATGTATTATTAAATTAAAAATATATATAAATGGTAATAGGTGTTTTAATTAACATTTTTTTAAAATCACTGATTCTAAATCACACTACTTGATGGCCTTTATCCGTATTAAATCATTGAATTTTTCACAAGGGATTACTGCAATAAAAACAGCACCATTATAATGTTTATACAGTAGGTAACAAATGTGTCCGAACACTAGGAAAAATTCCTATGTAAAAAAAGTACACTTTATACGGTTTTGTTAAATAAATCCTTATCGAATCATGTTCTTACACTGACTAAGAACAGGATTCGACAAGGATTTATTTAACAAAACCGTGTGAAGTGTACTTTTTTTACATAGGAATTTTTGCTAGTGTTCGGACACTTTTGTTACCGACTGTACTTATATGATATGGGGAAATGTTTGTATTCTATAGGAATATGTTTGTATCCCATGGGGAAATTTATAGAGATGTGAAATATCATAAATCACGTGTTAAAGGAAACAATACATAATTTAGACACAAATTTTTAAAACAGATATAGTTCATATTATCTAGAAGTCCATCCTAGGATATTATTTTAAAATTAACACTGGAATAAAAGGATTGTACAGTCGGTAACAAAAGTCTCCGAACACTAGCAAAAATTCCTATATAAAAAAATCTGGAGTGACTCCACTCGACTTTCCGAACATTGAGTAATTAACAGTTTTGTAGATAAAGTAAAGAAAGAGGAGTTAAACAAACAAAAGAGAGAAAACCATAATAGAGTGTTTGAGTATTTTTCTCCATCTATTATATGATGTTTTATTTAACGCTACTGAACTTTGAGCCCATAGATCATAATGATAAAGAATTTTTCGTTGCGTCCCTGTAAAAGCCTATAAATGCTAGATTCACCAAAATGCTTATAGTTAGTGCAACAGTGATTTATAATACTCATATAAATTTTCAGCTCAATTCAATAAGGCGTTTAGATGCTATCGTACTTTTAAAAATTTAGTCCCATAGGCCATAATGATAAAGAATTTTTCTTTGTGTCCCTGTAAAAAACCTGTAAGTGCTTGATTCACCAAAATCTATACAGTTAGTTCAACTGTGATCTATAACATGTGTACAAATTTTTTGCTCAGATTAATAAGGCGTTTAGACGCTATCACACTTTTAAAAATTTGGCCCCATAGGCCTAATGATAAAGAATTTTTCTTTGTGTCCCTGTAAAAACACTATTAGTGCTAGATTCTCCAAAATCTACACAGATTGAGTATTTGTGACCTACAATATGTGTATAAATTTTTTGCTCAATTGAATAAGGCGTTTAGATGCTATCGCACTTTTAAGATTTTGCTCCCATAGGCCATAATGATAAAGAATTTTTCTTTGTGTCCCTGTAAAAAAACTATAAGTGCTAGATTCACCAAAATCTATAGGGTTCGTACTATGGTGACTTACAATATGCGTACCAACTTTCAGGTTAATCGAATAAAGCGTTTAGACGCTAGCGTGTTCACTCACAGACATACACACATACATACATCATCGTAAGAATAGTGAAAACGGACTCAGGGGACCTCAAAACGTATAGAAACATCAAAATCTCGAATTCGGATTTTTGACATGATTACAATACTTTCCTCACTATAATGTTCGGAAAGTAAAAAGTACACTTAATATAGTTTTGTTAAATAAATCCTTGTCGAATCCTGCTCTTAGTCAGTCTAAAAACAGGATTCGACAAGGATTTATTTAACAAAACTGTATTGAGTGTACTTTTTCTATATAGGAATTTTTGCTATTGTTCGGAGACTTTCCTTACCGACTGTATAATCTTTTTCCTTTTAGACCGTTAGCACATGACTAATCGCAGGTTTAAGAAATGGAAATGAAATGCAAATATTAAATATTTTACAACTGTGAAATTCAAATTGACTTATAAGCCTTTTTACTGAATAGTACCAAAAGCACCTGGGGTATTGCATTGTAACTCATACACTGTGAAAACTACTAGATCTGCAGATCAGGAACCTCAAAGTCCTATTTGCATCACTCATTACTCAACAAATTATTTTTACTTATTATATACACTTCTGCTCAAAAGTTTAGCAAGATTTGCAAACGATTAGTTTTCTTAAATTTAAATACTTATCTCTCGATGAAATATTTTCAAATATTGGGTGTTTAAGGAACTGGGTCTTCCTCATGTTTTCCAATAAAGATTGGTTTAAGACAGTATTTAGAGGGCCAGTAACAAATTGAGCATCATCAATAATGTTTATGATAAACCTGTATCATTAAGTAAACGAAATGAACTGTTACTTTAGGATATGTTAATATAGACCCAGTTCAGTTTGTGGATAAATTTGTGTAACGATAGCATATTAAATAACGGAGATATAAGCATTCATTTTAAAACTCTAAAAAATATCAACATATTTTTTATTTATAATAGAAACAGTTTTAAATGAAAATTATTTGCATTTCCAGTTGGGAAAAACACTTATAAAATAATATACTGCAATCGGAATACAGAAATCTGAAATATATCATGAAATACGAGAAATTTATAAAAAAAAATTCCACTGCGCATGCGGGAAAGATAAAAAAAAATGAACAGGTTAAAAGCTAGATATATTGGGAAACTTTTGTCAAAAGTGCACTTGAATAAAAATTAAGTAATTTGCTTAATTTTGAGTAAAAATTAAGCAAATTATCCGAAAAAGAACGAGCTAGATTTTGGATATTTTCCAAGAGTTGAAATTTCTTAAGGGGTTTTTCACATTCCACGTAATTAATTTGAAGATCCAATTATTTCAACCACGCTCCAAATGTACTTTTTTGTAAAAAAGCTTGTAACTCTAGTATATTTTTGATTATTTATTAAGATTTATGAGATGATAACGGGTTTTTCACACACACACACACACACACACACAAAAAAAAAAAAAAAAAAAAATTGCTAAATGAACTTTTGCAATAATTTTTATTTCTTTCTCTCGGCTTTACTGTACTATCATTAAACATTACTGCTTCTATATTAATTTTAAAGGTACATAGAAATCTCCTCCCCATATACAGATATATACTCTTTCATATATACTCCCCATATATAGATATATACTCTTTCATATATACTCCCCATATATAGATATATACCCCATATATACTCTTTTTGTAGAGCTGAAAGGAAGAAATGCAGTACAAATTCACTCAATTGTGGATATAAAATACACACACATCTTGCAAGTACGTTCTCATAAACATGTTATACCTAACACGTAATTTATAAATACGTACTCACAGGCATAATACACACACATTATACAAACATATACTATATATATGCATACCGCATACGTAAATTATAGACGTATTACGTCCTTTATGTAGAAATTTAATTGATAGCAATGCTGTTAAAAAAACTGAAAAATATTACTTACGCACCCCGTAGTAAAAACGCTAAAAATTATTCCTCATACAACCAAAATACGAGCACAGCTAATAAGGGAAGATGAAAGTGGTAAGGATTTATTAGAAAGGTATACGCAAAGTTATTGATACATTTTGATTAAGCAAGGCGTGGAAATCCCAGGTTATTAACAGAGGTGGGGAATTCTGATAGCAATTCTTTTTTTGACTGCCTCAGAAACATAAATGTTTTTGTTGGTAGAGTAGCTTTCACAATAGTTTTTTTTTTTTTTTTTTTTTTTTTTTTTTTTTTTTTTTTGTGAGAGATTTATATATGAATATATGTAACAATTTTTTAATGTACTAATACATGTATTTTCAAAAATTACACTTATTTAATGTATATATTAGCTGTATTTATTTATATATATATATATACACATATATATATATATATATATATATATATATATATATATATATACATATATATATATATTACATATAAAATAGTATTTATAAATTTGGTTTTCGAAAACTAATAGCCGTAGCAAAAGATTCTTTTTTAAATATCTACACTAAATACATTTATTTATTTGTTGATTTATTTATTTTTTTTTTCAGTTGAAAAACAAACTAACTTGCAATCTGTTTTTCTCATATAAAGAAAAAAATTAGAGTATAGTCAAGTTTTTATATTAAAATCCAAACTAAATTCTAAAAAGTTTCTTTCAGAAACTTTCAAGTGTTTTGTAAAAATATATCTAGAAAATATATGTATTTTAAAGTATAATAGTTTAAAAATATTTTTACGGATATTTTTATTTTTAACTTATGCCATATTATTAAAAAAATTTAGTAACGAGAAATACTTAACGATACTTAAAATGAACATATGAGATCATTAATGCTTATATTAGAAATTTCTTTTTAGTTCAAATGCTGAAAAACTTTTAAAAGAACATATATAGATTTAAAATCCTGCACACCACATGAAAATTTCCTTTCGGATATGGGAGAAAGAAAAACTTCAAACCTTTAATTCCCAGACGCAGGGGAGTACATTTTTATCTATATTCAAAGCCATCAACATTGGAGGACATAAAAATAAATGTTAATTTTTCAGATATTTTCTCTTGTGGGCAGAATTTATTAGGCGGAAAGTGATGATAAAACGATGCATTCTTGAGTACGATTTTCAAATGAGGTAAGTATGAAAGACATTTCGGATAAAATAATAATGTTGCTTCAGTATGTATGCGTTATGCAGTGTTGCCCAGATCTGGCGGATTTTTTATTCAATAATCATCAATAATTTTTAATTGTAACGTTTGCCTAATCACAACGAATACTGATAGTCGGTTGTGTATATCAAATATCACTTCTCAAAATTATTAGTCACTATTGAATAAAAAATAAGCCAGATCTGGTGTTAAGTAACATTACCTATTTAAAGTATCAGGTATCCTTTAAGTGTATAAAAGGTAGAAGAAAAAAGCAAAAGAAAAAAAGAAAAGTATTATCAATATTTAAAAATATAATTACTGAGGCAAATGAGTGAAATGGAGGCAAAATTTATAATATATCTGTGTTACTGAATAATAAAACTGCTTTCGGCCTTGCTTTTGTTAACCGCATTAACAGTATCGGTACCAGATACTGAAGTGAAAACTTTTATGTTGAAAAAAAAAATTCAACACGACTAAATTAAAAGAAAAGAAAGTAAAAGAAAAGAAAAAAGAGAAACACTCAATCAGTGTTTCCAATCTTAGAGAAATTTTTTATGCAGTACCTACCGCTAAATTTTAATTGTAATGGTAGCCTAATCGCTTCCAAGATTAATTGTCTATTACATATATCGAATATCACTCCTTCAAATTATTGGTGATAATTAAATCAAAATGTCTCTAAATTCGGCAGAGGCTTTTTACGGAATGATTTTTTTTTTTAGCATTCAGAGAGTAGAGGGAGGAAAAATTAGGAAAATTTAGGGGAAACCAAATCCAAAAGAAAAAAAAAAAGGATGTGTAAGGAAAAGACAACTATAGTCATTTACTCAAAAAAAAAAAAAAAATAATAATGATTTTGATAAATTTCTGGCAAAAGCAGAATTTAGTTTAGGACGGAGGACTATTAGTTTTTTTTTCTTCACAATTATAACATCGCTTTCAAATTATTCAATTATATTTTCGATAAATTTTAGATTTCGATAAATGTCCAACTATCGAAAAATGATTTCGACAAATGTCCAACTATCGAAAACGACAACGCAAAAATCCCAGATTGAGACTAATAGGCACTCAGTCCTAAAAAAAAGAAGCGACGGACTAGTACACATTTACAGCCCAGGCCTGATCATGAAAAATCGAGACCCTAGGGGGCCCTCTTCAAACCATCGCAACATCATTCATATATGATAGATGATTAGTCATCTGTACAATTCATAAAGTATATTTTACCATGTTTTTATTAACTTCTATTCTTGTTTGTTTGTGTGTTTGTCCGGTGCAAATCTTGCAATCTATTTTTAACTAACTTCCCTACTAGCTAGACATTTGAAACTTTCACAGAAGCTCAGAACCCGGTGACAACACAATACTTCGAAGACCGATTTTCGAAGTTTCGAATAGTTTTTTTTTTTTATAATTAATTAAAATATAAAAATAAGAAGCTCCTAATAGCAATAAAAATAGTCATCAAAATATTAGCAATAACTTAATTGTTGCCAAAAAAAAAAAAAAAAAATTACGAGTTCATTTTCTTTCGACATAAATATAAATACATTTAATTAAACGTGAGCGTTAAAAAATTGTAAAAAGTTAAATTATGCATGTGGCAAAAATTGACGTCATTATCACTTTAAAGATTTTCTACACATTGATAAAATGCTAATGTAGTTCATGATGCAAATATGTGTTGTTCTGAAAGGATTAATATTTTATTTTTAAAACAAAAGTTTATTTTTATTCAAATTTCCCATAACTCTTTAACCAATCACATTAGAACGTCCATCTTTGGAATTTCGATAATAAGAATTTTCTCGCCTAAAGTCGCCAATAAAGTCGCCAAGTGCAAATGTCGCCAAATTTGGCGACAAATCCATTACCTGCCTATTGGAGCTTTTTAATACGTTTTAAAGGGAAAATTACGCTATTTTAACGCGAAAAAGAGCTGGAAATGCAGAAAATTGACATTTTATCAACTTACTAAGCCTCTTTGAAAGAACTTATACAAAAATAAATACAATTATTTGCAATTTCGTAACAATACGCATTGATAAAGTGCTAATGTAGTTAGTTCTATAGCTATGATTCAACAGAAAATTTAAAAACATGGTTTATAAAAAGTTTTTTATCTTATAATTATTTGATATTAAATGCTTAAATATTTTAATATTTTAATATTCTTTATATTATTAATTACTTTTTATGTTATATAGCTACCCCCAATTGAACATAAGATAGCTTTGTTCTGCTGACCTCCTCATGATATGTATGACAGACGACAACAAAAAAGCAATGTATAACATGTTTAATTTACACTGACATAACATATAGATTTAGTAGTCATATATTTCTCATATTTGGATTGTCGCTCTACTGTGTTTTTTTACACACTAGGATTATTCAGAGCAGGACCTTCTGATTAAAATGAATTTCAAACCACTACGAACATTACTGTCGAAACTGGGACTCGAACCTGGCATTTATTGATTCAATTACAAAACGTTCATTATTTAGCTACTAAATGAACTTGTAGAAAAAGAAAAGGAAAATATATCGAAAACGTAAATTCTGTTTTTGAGAAAATTTAGTATTTTTAAAGGAAAAATTATATATATGTGTATACATTTAAATTTTCATTGAAATAAAACGGAATATTTTGCAGTTTAATATTATGGCTTTGGAGAGCTCCTGGGCAAAGTCCCAGCTCACCCATGCGATAATATGGGCCTGTTATAGCCAATTATAACGCAAGAATATAAAGAAAATCATATGAAAATATAAAAAGTATAAATATAATTTTGGGAAGAGGATTTCTTTCTCTCTCCTTAATTCTACCGTAGCATTCAGTATTTTTAATAAAAATGTCAAATATATGTATATTTTTTTAAATAAATTATTTTTAATAGTCTTACTCAATAAATTACACTCAGACCATATATATTCCTTAAACCATATAGGGGAGACTGGGGCACAGTGGACCACCCCTATTTAAATCTCTTAATATTTAACTCTTTTAGTTTATATTGAAACTCATAGATGGTATCATGGTACTACTTGTATACATCCAAAAAAACCACATGGTAAATGCTAAGGTAGTCATTTTTTACAATTTTCATATTTTGAGGTGCTCAAAGCAATTTTTCAAGTTTGAAGTTCTTTTTTTTTAACTTTATCAGGACTGAACAATTGACTACAAGTATTGGATAGTTGTTAAGAAAAGGTAGGATATTGTTGTTTTTAAATTTATAAAAATTATTAGAATATTTATAGTCTATATATAATTTTTATATTATTATTTTTTTTGTCTAGACATGGGGCACAGTGGACCGCCTTCCAATGCGTCTAAATGTCCAAATTATATTTAATACCTTATTTATTTTAGTTAAATTTACATATACAAATATAATGTGTCTCAAAATAATTAATAAAAAATAATAATCTTAATGTTATAGTAAAATAAATTTCTGAAAGGGGAATATAGTTGAATGGTAGTATAATAATTATGAAAACTAAATTTAATAACTATTTTAATTGTTTAATATTGAAAAAATAAATAAAATGATTATGTGATACAATAAATAGTAGGTTATATAAATTTATTGCTGTTATTTTTAGAAGCAGCATGTAAAAGATAAAAGTAGAATAATTTTAGTTAAACTTATCTCAAAAATTTAATGTAAAGTATTAATATCTCAAAATAATTAATAAAAATGTTTAAATAGTAATATAAGATTTATTTATATATTTCCTAATTTTTATAACAATATAACAGTAATAAACAAATTAAAAATATAGCTTATTGTTTTTAGTGATTTCACTTAAAAGACAAAAGAAATCTGATATAGGATTCTTCCACTAATTTGGTTTCTTATTTATTTTGATTTACTTTAAATTTTGGTAATTTTGTTTCATGAAAATGTTCAAATTATGTTTTGCATAAGAAACTTATTTTAGCAAAACAAAATGAGTAACTTATATTAATTGAACATGAACAACAGAGGCTGGTCCACTGTACCCCGGGTTGTGGACCACTGTGCCCCGGTGATGGGGCACAGTGGTCCGCTTTGTGAGTGCACACAATTAATTTTTATATTTTTAATGTATTAGAAGTATTGTTAAAAGAAATTAGGACATGTCCAGAAAGGTTTAAAAAATGTTTTCTAATTTTTTCAAGTTTCTTGTTTTTTCAGTTTTGGTGAAAAAAAATTAAATGTGTAAAGTGATTCGCTGTGACCCGGTCTCCTCTATATATATAAGAAACTGTTAAAACGAATATTTATGTATATAAAATTAAAATAAAAGTTTAAAAATTAGAAGGAGAATTACAAACCAATGCGCAAAATTGCTGCAAAAGGAAAGGTAAAATTGAATATAGGAATAAATTAACAAATGAAATGAAATAACCCCCCCAAAACACAGAGGTCTTCATCAGGGAGGCCCCACCGTGCAGGGGTTAAAGAGAAGTTTCTAAAAGGATAGTAGCAATTAGCTAATAACTATCCTTAGCCCCCGACTTCTCCCCAAACAGAAAACTACCCTTAACTGAAAAGAAATCTAACAAATCTGAAATCTAACAAACCGAATGAGGAAAACACTGAAACATTCGGTTAAAAGCTAGGACGTATAACAGTTAATTTTCAAGGTTTTCAAGAGCTATTTTTAAATCATAATCATTATTGCATAAAATGCGAATTCTTTTAAACTGTGCGAACATATGAAAGAGAAAAAAGATTAGTAAAGAAATCCTACAGGCAAGGTCGTTAACCAAAAGGTTTTTTCCTGTTTGAAATCTGTAAAAATTTTAAAAGGATATATATATATATATATATAGTATTTTATTTTCGGAACACCACATTAAAATATACCCAAGGAAACATGGAAAATAAAAGCTTAAAATCTTTAATTCCTAGATGTAAGAAAGTTCTTCTCTTTATATATTCAAAGTCATCACCAATTTCTTTGATATCTTCTCTTGTCGGTAGTAATTATTATAGTCAGTAAACGACGATAAACGATAGTTTATTTACAGCAGTTATAAGACCAAAGTTTTATTTCCAATAGCAGAAAAATATGTAAATAAATAAATACTTTTAAAACTTGTAAATTTAAAAAAATGTTAAGAAAGATTTATACATATATTTATTACAGCTTTTTGAATAATTCTACAAATTCTATTTTTTTTTCCTTTTAGTAAAATGTCAAAGCTATTTATTTGTAAATATATATATATATATATACATATTTACATAGATTTGCGTGCAGTATTAAATCCAAACCATGTACATAACAAGAAACAAGAAGAAGAAGAAGAATATATATATATATATATGTATACTTTAGAAGACATCTTTTAATAAAATGGCGAAGAAGAATTTGGCAAAAAATTTCCATTAAAAAAAAAAAAAAGAAAAAAAAAAATTCTAACATTTATTGCTATTTTTTATTTATTTATTTATTTTTTATTATGTTTATACTT
The DNA here is from genome assembly GCA_963930645.1 of Salticus scenicus. Classification (NCBI taxonomy): domain Eukaryota; kingdom Metazoa; phylum Arthropoda; class Arachnida; order Araneae; family Salticidae; genus Salticus; species Salticus scenicus. The sequence continues at coordinate 53,237,302 of OZ005662.1, read as the reverse complement.
CAAATAATTTAAATGTCACAATGCATCGTTTTATGTATTTATATGTTTTGTAAAAGCTATTAAATCGACACCAATTTCGGGCGAACCACCACAGCGTTATTGTGCTCCCAAATGTCTTATTGACGAAAAAAAAAAAAAAAAAAAAAATGATGAGGTTCTTTACACTGGGACATATCTGTTATTACGGATTATAAGGAATTCAGAACCCTTGCCATTTAACCGAGGTTCGAACTTGTCAACTAAAAGACAGAAAATTAAAGATTCGGTTGGCAGATGTTTCACCGTTATTAAAAAATCGAATGTTTCAAATAATTGTATTAAGCAACAAGCTCCTTACATACGAGCATTAGCGTTCAAGTATGGCTAGTTAATGAGTTTTTAAATGGGTTTTACGTAGCACGAATGTTATGCTATGGGTAACTGACGACGGTCTGGAACCCCCTCCCCCATAAAAGTGGTCTAGAGACATGTCATCACAATTTGATCCTCCACGGAGGGATGGCTTCCCCTTTTTGTGACCCCCAGAATATAATTTGGATGGAAATATGGAAGACAATGCGCTCAGGATAGTTTTTACGTAACCATCCACTATTAATATACAAAACGGTTTTTGGTCGGCTCGAGAATCCAACCAAAAGTCTTTCAATTACGAAATCGGTGCTCTATCGAACGAGCCACCGCAGCCCCGCACGAATATGGAAGTTAGATAAAATGTTCTTTAGAAAATCACTAATTAAATTTTAAAAAGATTTGACCTTGGAAATATTTTGTAAACTGATATTAAATTTTTATCTCTAATTTTTCTTCAAAACCTATTTTGAAAAAATGCACAATAAATAAATAAATAGTTTTTTATTTCAAATTACATATAAACATGTAATTTTGAATAAAGAGCTCTAACATTTATCAACTTATAAATTTTATTTTTTTCCCTTATGTTTTATTCAAAATATTTTTAATTAGCTAACTTTTCTTGCTTAAAATACAATTATACAAGGTAAAAAACTTTTTTCTGCGCTACTTTACTGTGATTACAGTTCTCTAATATTTTAAATTCCATTAAATTTTAAAAGATTATATTTATATTTTCTTTTTTCAACCTCAAATGTTAGTAATTTGGTATAACCCTAATCTTCAAACAGATTTAATCCACTTTAATGTTTTAAGATTAAATTGAAATAAAATCAGTCATTGGATTTTTTGTTATGTTATTTTGTAATCTATAGATGCTGTTATTAAGAGTATATATTAAATTTTCTTTGAATTTTTTTTTTTTTTTTTTTTTTTTTTGCTTTAAGAAGATTACAAGTTTCTATACCTTAAATATTTTAACTATAAATCTCTTGTAGACATAATATATCAATAAAAAGAGGGATGAGGAGTAAAAGGACTAAAGAAAAAAGTCACGTGGGCACCACATGACTTCCTTATACACCCATTGGAATATACATATATTGTTATGAAAACATTTAACATTTTTGTGTGATGTGACTGATTCATAAATACACAGGCAGATTCCAGCATACGAAAATTCCTAAAAACAAGCAAGAGAAAAAATAAAATAAATTAAAAAACACTACTCAAACCTCAAAAGTCACGATAATTGGATTATATATACCGCGGAGGCAAATATAGTAGTTTCTTTAGAAATTGTGTTCTACGACTTATTACAGAATCTCTCATTGGAAAAGGAGCAGCTTGTGTTCAATGAAAATCGTACGAGTATAGATGACGTACTTTTGTTCTCCTTGGCGAAAATTAATGGCGAGAAACGATACATTTCACCGAAACAATTAACTCCGTTAATACTGAGAAAAGGTTTACTAATTCTGACTATCGTGAAACAATATTTGCCGCCAAATTTGGTCGCTAATCTCGCCAAGCCGGCAAGTTTGTAGCCAACGCAGATTTTGGCGACCGAATTTGACTTACCGACCAAATTTGACGTACATTTGTAGTTCAAGGTTGCCAACGTTTGGAAGCTCTAACTTCCACAAGAAAAAGAGTTCTGGTATTTTCCGGAAACTTTCATTGATTTAGAGCGCAGAACCAAGTTCTATGAAAATTCTATAAGTGACTAACCAGACTATAAAAAAACTGAGTGATTATTGGTGATTGTAGATTAAAACATGCCTATATATTTACGTGTTATTTTCTATACGGTACTCCAGTAAAAATGGAAACAAATACTAGTTTTTTTTTTATTTCTTCGAGGGTGGACCTTGACTCAGCATCCAAATAGGCATTCAAATGTGGCTAAAAGTGGCAGTTAAGAATTACCAAAACTTGGAAACTCTAACTTCAATAGGAATCGAGTTTTAGAACTTTTCGTAATGATTCGTTAGTTTCTAGCTAAGAAAATAATGAATCATTACCTTGAATGTAGAAACTAAAGAATCATTACCTCGAAAATTCTATAAACTACTGTGACAATACACTCATCGATTTCAAATTTCATTCAAACTTCGAAATTTTCAGTTATTCCTAAATTACAAAAACTTCTGCTCTGTAGTGTAATTAACAGTGTTTATTTTATTTCTGTAGTAAGAATTACTGTTTCATTGGATTGTTTCGAGAATATTAATTGATTATTGATTTTTACAGCACAAAAAGTGTTTTATTCAACTGTTTCCTGAATATTCTTTAAATAAAATGCATTCATCGACTAAAACCTGCTTATATCTTTAAGAATTACATTCTACATGCAAAAATGTAGATAACTTTCATAGCAATATCATTACGGGCTCTATCTACTGGTGTAATATTCATTAAATAAAGTCTGTTCATCTACTAGAACCTGCTTATATGTTAAGAAGTACTTTCTACACTCAAAAATGGAGACAATTTTCTTAACAATATCATTAGGGGCTCTGTCTACAGGCTGAATATTCATTTAGTAAAATCTATTCTTTGATTGCAACCTACATTATTGTGGCAATTAATTGAGAAATGTCATTTTTTTTCGTTTTATCACACGTAAGGGTAGGAAGAGCACTCCAAATTAGCTCAGAGTTCAAATGGCAGTTATTATCAAGGTAGCAGGTGTTCGTATGCACACTTGGTAAGTAACAGGAGTTCAAATTCCTCCGCCAGGTGGCAGGTGTTTCGCAGCATTAATTTCTCGCTTGTTGCGGGGGTCATCAGTGTCATGGATATCAGCGCGGAAAAACGTGCTAAAGTGATTGCGCTTAGAGAACACACTTCTAAGACATTAGAGGAAATAGGCAAAATATGTGGAGTGAGTACAGCAAGTGTCGGGAGGATATGGAATCGGTTTCAGACAGCAGGAAATACTGGAACCAATCGTTCTGGAAGATTCGGCCGAAAAAGATCAACTTCAGCTCGTGACGACAAAACTTTACATCGAATAAGTGTTATAAATCCTCGATTAACCAGTTTTGACGTGTCCAGGTCCATGGCGGCAGCGGTGTTGATATTGCACCTTCAACAGTGCGATACAGGCTGTTGGCTGTTAGAACGTAGCCGGAGAGCACGTCGACCGTACAAGGAACAGCTTCTCACGCCTTGCATGAAGAAAAAAACGTTGGAATGGGCACGGAAATACAAAACATGGACTGAGAAGGACTGGGAGAAGGTTCTCTTTTCTGACGAAACACATTTTGTGGTTCAGGGATTTAGATCTAAGTTCGTGCGAAGGAGAAAAGGAGAACCTCTCAATCAGCACCACATCAATCAAGCACGTAACCATCCGCACATAAAGATGTTTTGGGGTTGTTTCAGCGTTTTCGGGACAGAATATCTTGTTCCCGTCGACCCGAAAAGTGCTTCCAACCATGTCTAAACTGTGGCCGAACGGAGATGGCGTTTTCCAACAAGACGGCGCACGATGTGACACTTCGAAGCGAATCCAAAATTTCTGCTCAAAAAACAAACTTACTTTACTGGAATGGTCCGGGAATTCACCGAACTTGAATCCGATAGAAAATTTGTGGGGTATTGTCAAAAAACGTCTTCACAAGTTTGACTGTACGACGATGGACAAGCTAATTTCAGCCGTTATTGATATATGGTTGAGAGACGTTGAAATCAAAACTATATGCGCCAGTCTAGTACATTCCATGCCGAAACGTGTCTGTGATGTCATAAAGTCTCGGGGAGGTCATATCAATTATTAGTTTTAAATGTATTCATAGAAAATTCGAATAAAACTGAATTTATGAAAAAAAAAATGCATTTCTCAATTAATTGCCACAATACTGTATTTATGTCTTTAAGAATTACTTTCTACACTCAAAAATATCAACAACTTTCATAACAAATACCATTACGCGATAAATATTCATTAAATTAAGTGCATTTGAAGACTACGACGTTCTTAAGAATTATTTTCTGCACGCAAAAATTTCGAATAGAAAAGATCATTACGGGTTATATCTACGTCCTGAATATTCATTAAATGAATCGCATTGGTCAACTAGAAAGAGTATATATTTTTAGGAATTACTTTTCACTTGCAAAAATACTTAGAACTTTAATAACAATATCATTACGGGCTCTATCTATGAGCTGAATAGCCATTAAATATAATACATTCATCGACTAATACCTGCTTATGTATTTTTTACACGTAAAAATGTCGACAATTTTTATAATAATATCATTCTGGGCTGAATATTCACTAAATAAAATGCATTCGTTGACTAGAACTTTCTTATGTTTTGAAAAAATATTTTTTACACACAAAAATGTCGACAAATTTCATAACAATATCATTACGGGCTCTGTCTATGAACTGAATATTCAATAAATAAAATGCATTCTTCAACTAGAACCTGCTTATGTCTTCAAGAATAACTTCCTTCCACGCAAAAATGTCGGAAATTTTCATAACGATATCATTTACACGCTGTATCATTAGCTTGTTTTGAAATCTCTATGATGGTTTGTCATATACAGTCGGCTGCAAAATTATTCGAGCACTAGCAATAATTCTTGCCAAAAAAAAGTACACTTAATACAGCTTTGTTAAATAAATCCTTGTCGAGTTATGTTCTTAATCAGTCTAAGAACATGATTCGACAAGGATTTACTTTGTAAAACAGTCTTAAGTGTACTTTTTAAATATAGGAATTATTGGCTAGTGCTCGAATAATTTTACAGCCGACTGTACACTGTTAAAAATTTCAACAGAAAACTCTGTGTAATCTATTATCTTAAGTCTTACGTAAAATTACAGAGAAAAATAAACGGAGATGTTAAAAAACTTATTTTATACATTCGTTTTAATAACTAATATTAATTTAATTAATTATTGATGAGAATATATTTTAGACTTCGAGCGCTTTTTCTAAAGTAGAAACAATCATTTTTAATTTTAATTAAAAAATTAAATAATAAAATTTCGTAAAAGTACAGAATAAAGATTGAGAACCTAACTAAAAATTACTGTAAATTTACAGAGACTCTGGATAAATATTTACATTAAATTTACAGAAATTTTTAACAGTGTACAATGGAAAAAATCTTTGTATATTTGGTCATTACCAAAAAGGGAGGTGCACAACTAGATGTTATAACAAACCTATATACCAATTAACAACGTTCTACATTTCATCGTTTCTGAGTTATGCGAGATACAGTCGGTAATAAAAGTGTCCGAACACTAGCAAAAATTCCTATGTAAAAAAAGTACACATCATACGGTTTTGTTAAATAAATCCTCATCGAATCGTGTTCTTACACTGACTAAGAACAGGATTCGATGAGGATTTATTTAACAAAACCGTATGAAGTGTACTTTTTTTACATAGGAATTTTTGCTAGTGTTCGGACACTTTTGTTACCGACTGTACACACACACATACACACATAGTTACATACAGATGTCAAGAAAAATCGTATAAAATCGTAGGTACCTCCAAATTGAAAGCTCGTATTGAAACCAAAATTGCAAGTGTACAACTAGACATCATGACAGACACGAATATAAATTTGCAACATTCTACGATTATTTGCGTTTGAGCTATGCGAGATATAAAATTCATTTCACAAATCGGGATTGCTATACTTCCTTACACTTTGTTTAAGGAAGTAAAAAAAAAAAAAACAGTTTTAAACATTTTTCTGTCACGTTTAAATGGTAATCCTTTTGACTCATAAGAAGCATAAATAATATTAGTTCCTCATCATACTATAGGTATGTAGAACTTAGGTAATCGTTTAATTTTCGACCTCGGTTTTTTAACTTTTTTACACGTTTTTAGGTCTGAGGAATCCGAAATTATCAAAATGAGTATGATGTCTGTTAGTTTGTTAGTCCGTTAGTGTGTTAATCCGTTAGTACGGTAGTTTGTTAGTCTGTGTACACGATATCTCACAAACAAATGATCGCAGAGGGGTCGGACCAGTTTTAAAGTATTATTTACGACACAGGCAAGATTGGTTCTGACCCTATTTATTTGCAACATTCTAATTAAATAAATTATAAAACAGTTTCCACAAAATGTGAATGTCCTCCTATATTTTACGAAGTAAGACATTAACTATTCAAAAATTAATTTTTAAGGTAAATTATTAAATATATCTTCAAACACAGCTAATTTGTTTCTGTCACGCGATCGTATTTATATTATAGATAAAATATTTTTCTTTGTTTTAATAATGATTAAAGATACTTTTTTAACATTTCAGCATGAATGGAAAAAAGAAAAAAAAAAGAAAAAAAAAAAAAAAGGCTATCAAACTATTGCGTGATGAAAAGCTCAGTCATTTCCCAGGATATTTAAAGAAGATCGATAGAAAAGGTATAAAAATAGAAGGTATTTTTAAAGGAAAAAAATGATTATATCTTTACTAACGATATTATCTTTATCCCGAATAATTTATTCACAGTGAATATCATAAAAGTAAATATCATTTCTGTAACAGAAAGCTGATTATAAAAATGTATTTCTCTAGAAAGAGAATATATTAAAGGAAAACATTTTTTCCTTTTGATATTTTGACTTTCTTGCTGTCTTTAATGCTACAAATAAGATATAAGGTGCATTATTTAACTTTTATTGCTGTTTCTTCATCATACTTATTAGAATAATGATTAGCATCAGTTTTAACTTAATTTAAATTGTTAAATTTATAACTTTAATATGTAAATTTATACTGTTTATTTATAAAAACAGTTGATTATTATTTTTTTTTCAGTGGCGAAGCAGTGGTCGGAGTGTCACCTAATTGATGGCCATTTGTGAAGGAGAACCAAATGGGGGGCCAAAATTAACCCTACAAGAGACAACACATCCATGCCTTTTCCAGGATTTGAACCCGGGCCCTGTTTTAGAGAGGACTATAATTTTGTGCTCTTATAATTTTCTTGCAAATAAATCTAAATAACAAATAACAATTATAAGTAAATTAGCACGCACTGTTGAAAATGAACTACTGAAAAATGAGAAGATGAAGCTTCTCATATCTTTTTGAGAATGTTTTTCTCAAAAAATGCGGATTAGTAGATATAATTGTAATTACTAATAACACTGGTCTGCATGGACATCGGGCCCAACACCATTTTTGCAAATTCGTATGTAAAATGACCTCCTGATTCCGGATATGATGTCCATTTTGCCCTGTAGCCTCCCCCCCCCGTTTTTTGGGAACGCCCCCTATTTTTATCCCTTTTCAATACTTTTATGGCTATAAATTTTATTTGTAGGGTGGAAAAGGGTTATTTTAACTGTTATATATCTTCTGAGGGGCTACAGAAGGGAAAAATTTTAAAACACGAACATTTGCAGCAAGGGGAAAATTTAGGGAGGGGGGGGGCATTTGGCACTGAAATTGTGATTTACATTTATTATATTTTATTAATCAATTTTATTTCTTATACATTATGTATTTTATGTTTTAAGTGTTAAAATAATTCTTTTCCATTCTCCAAATAAAATTCATGGCCATAGAATTACCGAACAGTGCTTAAAGTTGGGGAAATGAGTGGCATCCCTTGAAAACGGTGGGTGACTGGGCGAAATGGTAGTCATATTTGGATTCAGGAGGTCATAAGAATCAACAGAATGGTATTAGAGTTCGATTTTTTTTTTCAGATTAGTATAATTTAATTTCATGAAAGGCGTTGCTTTTAATTTGTTTTATAAATTGCTTGAATATAGTACACTGTTAAAACACATTCCTAAAAATTAGTGGAATTTTCTCAAAAATAAGCAGGATTTTTCTTAAGAAAAAAAAAAAAAAAAAAAGATCTCGTTTTTGAGAATTTTTACATCTCATAATAGCTCCGAAGAACTTCTCATTTTTAAGATTTTTTTTTTTTTTTTTTTTTTTTTTTCATTTAACTATTCATTTTCAATTCATTCTTGTAATTTTGTAATGACAGTATGAGAACGCTGTGGCTCCGAGGTAAAACATTGGGCTACGAAATCAAAGATTGTGGGTTTGATCCCCGTCAAAGGAACTGTTTCAATCTAAATTGTTCATTTATTCATTATGTTAATTACGTTTCTTTTAATCATTCAGTTACTGTTTTGCAATTTCTAGACTTTTCAAATTCTAGGATATTCAGTTTTAAAAAATTCATCAGTTGCGCATAAAGTGATGTAAAACTTGAAATAACTAGTTAAATGAGAAAAAAAAAATTGTGAAAAATGAGAAGTTTCTACTCGGAACTATTATAAGAAATAAAACTTCTCAAAAAGGAAAAGATTCTGCTTATTTTTAAAAAAGCTTGTTTTAACAATGCAATCGTGTATTTTTTTTTTTTTTTTTTTTTTTTTAAGAAATATTACTAACACCAATTATTATGATTTACCCGCAAAAATGAAAGAATGAATTTCAACTCGATTCTGACTAATTCTAATTATAATCACTCTTAACATACAGTATATAATAAATAAAAATATTCGTTTTTAATTTAGTGGTCATACGTGCGTGATAAACGAATACCAGTGCGAAATTTTAAAATGCATAAAAAGATGCATTAAATTATTAGATTATTATACGTTGATTACATGAAATTTTCTAGAATTTGTTAAAGTGCTGATATCAACTGCCATTAACAAAAACAATATCAAAACATTGAGAAAAAAACATATTCCGCGTTCATTTGGAATCACTAAGCATTCAATTTATGCATCCTCAACCTCGAAATATGGATTTCCGAGTTATGCGTATAAGATAAACAAATAACCTGAATAGACGAAATGATCGAGAATTTCTAGTCTATACTTTTCTAGATGGTGAAACAATAGTATGACTAATTATAAATATTACAAATCCTTTGAAATTCTAGCTTTATTTTCTAGAATTATGTCATAAACCAAGATTATAGTTACTAAAACTCGCTTTTTGAGTTCACCATAATTTGCAGAGGTTTTTACTTTCTTCTATCTTCAATAGAAGAAAGTATTGGATTCGTAAAAATTTTCGATTTCGGGTTTTTGATGGATTTACACGTTTTGAGAGGTGTAGAACACGATTTTACCATTTTTAGAAAATGTCTGTCTGTCTGTCTGTCTGTCTGTGTGTGTGTGACAAAATTTTGTGGCAACAGTATCTCTGGAACTACTGCGCAGAATTTCATACAAATTGGTATGTAGTTGCACCTTGACATAAATTAGTGCCTATCAACTTTTGGCAAAAATCGTCTTACAGGTTGCGTTGCCATCCCGCTTTTTCTAAATTTTCAACAGGGTGATAAAGGCAAAAATTTTCAAGATGGGTATCTTTCGAAAGGTCTCGTCAGTACCTTTAAAACGAATGGTTGAACTATAAATCTGTGATAATTTAAAACAAAGTTATCGATTTTTTTTACTTTTTACGAAAAAAAAACTTAGAAAAAAAATCTTTTTTTTTTTTTTTCTCCCCTTAATTTTATCAAACTCCCACGGTTTCCGTGTTCTGACGAACTTAAACTAATTTTTGCTTTTTTCCCCTAATTTTGTCAAAGTTCCACGGTTTCCGTGTTTTGACAAACTTTGACAAAATTTTGGGTAAAATGTGAAAATTATTCTAAATTTGTCAAAACACGGAAACCGTGGGACTTTGACAAAATTGGGGGGAAAATGCAAAAATTTGTTTAAGTTTGTCAGAACACGGAAACCGTGGGAGTTTGATAGAATTAAGGGGAGAGGGGAAAAAAAAAAAAAAAAAAAAAAGTGGGACTTTGACAAAATTTTGGGTAAAATGTAAAAATTTGTTTAAGTCCAACTTTTTTTTTTTTTTTTTTTTTTTTTTTTTTCCTCTCCCCTTAATTCTATCAAACTCCCACGGTTTCCGTGTTCTGACAAACTTAAACTAATTTTTGCTTTTTTCCCCTAATTTTGTCAATGTTCCACGGTTTCCGTGTTTTGACAAACTTAGAATAATTTTCATATTTTACCCAAAATTTTGTCAAAGTCCCACTTTTTTTTTTTTTTTTTTTTTTTTTTAATTATTGTTGCTGAGTGAATTTGTATAGGAAAAGATAGAAGAAAGTCATGTGGTGGCCACTACATACTAGTTAAATAAGTTTGACTAGATTTTTAAATAAGTAATATAGAAAAATACTCTAGAATTCTAATAGAGGTTTTCAGAACTCGCTACCAAATAGAGTTAGAGTTTATAAGGATGAAATGGATCTGTACTAGAGCTATAATTTAGTTTCTAGATGTCAATCACAGAATTTTATCTCAGTGCAAAATACAAATAACACAGACAGACAAAAATGAAGTTGACAAAATTTGATTTGTAAATTTCAGCTGATCTTTATATTTTTTGATATGCTGAAACCGAAAATTCAGCCCATTTTTCTCTATCCCGTATAGGTTTTTGCCAATACAGGGTGTTTACCGACACGATTTCTTACATATACCATCATAACAATCGGTTGGTAATTTGGTTGGTTGGTATGGTTTTAAGTCGCACTAATGCTTCACAATTACAACAATAGGCATCTATTATTAATTAACCCGTTAGTAGTCGCTATACACAGCGCCACCTATTACAGATTGCGGACTTTTTATTTAACTGTCACCAATAATTTTATGAAGTGATGTGATCGACGTTACTTCGATTTTCTTCGCGTTTTATGTATATCAAATGCCACTTCTAAAAATTTTTGGTGGCTATTGAATAAAGAAATCTGGCAACACTGAAGGATTGGCGGCAAATCGACCAACTAGCGACTACTAACGGGTTAATCATGGAAACATACTATAAAAATTACTATATAATTATATTGGTGGAAGAGTAATGGAAGAAATTGTATAGGCAGGCACCCTGTATTGAGAAAAATCTATACATGATAGAGAAAAACTGGCTTCATTTTCGGTTTCTGCACACCAAAAAACATAAAGATCAGCCAAAATTATAAAATCAAAATTTTACATGTCGACCTGTGTAATTTATAAGCTGTTTTATTATCTAACTATAAATAGGAAGTTAATAAAACGGTTCAATGAAACAATATTTCTCCCTTAAAAAAAAAAAAAAAAAATGTAATATTTAGAAAGCATTTGTTCATAAATGCTAAATAAAACTTTACCACACCTTAAATTGTAAATACTACATTTAACATCAATCTTAAAATTTGAAAACATTTCAGAATATATTCTCGAGAAACGGAAATAAATTATAGGCAGTAAATACTCACGCAATTCTTCTAGTTGTGTTAAATAAATGTATCACGGCATAGATCTTATTTATATGTTACTTTAGCGTACTCTTGTCCATTAATATTCTTAACAACGCTTTAATAAACTAATGCACTGCTGTAAAGTATTAAGGGTTGGTTCAATTTTTAATTATAATATGTAGCAAGCAACTAAAGGGAAATTCTGTAAAACAAACAGTAAAAGTTATTTATAGATATAAATAATTTTAGATATCTGTTTCTACATTAGAATTAATGGACTACGAAGGCGTACGATATATTTAAAATGTGAGAAACAATAACTTAAGCGTAAGTTTTATCGTTAAAAATTATTTATTAGAACATTTATTTTAGAATATTATGTTTGGAAAACGGAAACTAATGTAAATTTTGACATTAATAAATTTAATTAGATAAAAAATTTTCTTGTAATAAAAATCACAGATTTGAACAAGAAATATTTAATCAACACTGAAATGTTGTATAAATAGTCAATAGTTTATTTTACATTGATTACTGGTTATAATTTTATATATTTATTAGTAGATATATGTTGCACACTAAAGAAAAAAAATCATGCATTGTGCATAAAACATTAAACAATTTCCAACAAAACAATAATTTTGTTTTGACTGGTTTCAGCAGACCTGTGAAAGTTAAAAAAAAAAAAAAAAAAAATCATACTTCTTCGAATAAACGACTTGGAAACCATATTTACGGAAATTGCGTAAAGCCAGTATAATCAATATAATATCTATATATAAGTTTGCAAACAATTTTACACAAAAAACACTTATTGCATTAAATTCAGACTTCTTTAGTGTAGTATGCAACCGAACAAGTTCAAAAATGTTAAAATAGGCTCCCATTGCAGAAGGTATCACAGATGACTCATTTAACGGTTTCAGTTGTAGTTTTGTATGTACACGTTCAAGAAATACCTTTCTATTATAATCTATAATAATAAAAGGAAAGGATTGTCTGTCTGTATGTATGTATGTCTGTTCTTCTATACGTTCAGCCCCTATTAGCAATAGAAGTACAGAAACTGACATACAGATGCTCAGGAGTTTTCTCGTGAGGATAGTGGAAACAGAATTTAAAAATTTTAATTAGTTGCAGAGATATTAATTAAAACGTTAGCCTATGTCAGTTAATAAATGAGTCAATTCTGAGCTTAAGCAGCGTTAAATGCCCAAATGAGTTAGAAATATGGATCCAATCTTTAAAAATTTGGTATCAAATCAAATAAGCAATCTTTCTGAATCCAGTGCTGCAAACAGCATTTCGACACGCCAATTAGATTTTTTTTTTTTTTAATTAGCTAAAGTATGGAATTTAGGTGACAACACTTCATTTCAGTGTAGACTTAACCCTAAAAATGTGTCGCGGATGCAAAAGGAAATGCTTTCAGATCATTAAGAAGTCTCGTGTCTTCTTTGATGTAGGATTAAAAATTGCAATTTTTAAACTTTTTTAAATTTTTAGTTACGAACACAGAAATTAATATACGGACAAAATATTGACAAAAATCCCGTTTTTCGCGAAGTTATTAGTTTATTTAATCTCTCCGAAATGAAAAGAGTGAAAGAAAAGCTTATGAAGGCCATAAAACAACATAATATAATTACTCTATTTCCTACTTTGCAATCTAAAATGATTTTTCCTGTTGCACTCAGATCAGTGCTTAATTTACATGAATTAGGACCAGCCTCCAGCACAAATTTCATCAACTTAAGTTGATAAACAAAAAACTTACATTTTTATTGGGAATTTAAAATTTATTCTAACACACGTGGCCGTAAGACGATGTAAAATTAATTTTTCTTTTTTGTTTTGCTGTGTTTGAAATTGGAGTATGCCATTGCGATTGCGTACAGAGACATTTTCATGTTTGGTGACTGGAATGAAAATACTTTCGCAAGTGTTAAATTAATAGGGAGGGAGAAGGGAGGAGCGAAAGGGTAAGAATATAGACATAGAGTGTGGAAAATTGGTATTATTAGGTTTTGGGGTGCGAAAAATTTAGGACTTCTAGACCCCATAGAACCTAATGGTCGCTATGAAATTAAAAATTTAGAGACCTCATAGAACTTAATGGTAGGGGTGTAATGAATATTGCCGGACCCTCCATGACGACCCGCCTAACTTTTACAATTACTGTCAGATTGATATGAAATTAAAACTTTAGGGCCACTAGATCCCATAGAACCTAATGTAGGGTGTGTAACGATTATTTCTGGACCCTCCTCCCATGGTGATCTGGCTAACTTTAAAATTTACGGCCGGATCGCTATGAAAATAAAAATTTAGAACTTCTAGAACCTATAGAGCCAAATTGTGAGGCTCTTATGAATATATTTAGAACCCCAATGGCGATCGGGCTAACTTTTAAATTTGCGGTCGGATCACTATAAAATTAAAAATTTAGGACCTCCAGATCCCATAAAACCTAATGGGGGGGGGGTCTTTCGAATATTGCCGGACTTCCCCACGGTGATCCGCCTAACTTTTAAACTTACCCTCGGATCGCTATAAAAGTGAAAATTTAGGGTCTCTAGACACCATAGAACTTAATGTTAAGCATGTAACAAGCATTGCCGGAACCCCATGGTGATCTAGCTAACTTTTAAATTTACGGTCGGATCTCAATGAAAGAAAACATTTAGGGTCTCTAGACCCCATAGAACCTAATGTTAAGCTTGTGACAAATATTGCCGGACCACCCTTGATGATCCGTCTAAACTTACGGTCGTATCGCTAAGAAATTAAAAGTTTAGGGCCTCTACGTCCCATAGAATTTAATGATGCGGATCTTATGAATATTGTTGGACCCCCCTTCCCCCCGAACGATTTCTAAAATGATTTGTTTTTATTTTTTTGGCATAAGCTGATGAATTATTATTATTTTTTTTTTTAACGTAATTTACATGTATAACAAAAAGCCTTTCGTTTAATATACACACAAATTAAAAAGTGGTGAAGCTATGCACATTCGATTTTAAAATAGAGCTTAAGTGTTGAAGTTGTGTAGATTAGATTTTGAGATGTAGCTTTTTATCCGTAAAATCGAAGTTATTCATTAATTGATGCAACAGCATAACAGTGCCACTTTTCTGCTGATAGACACAGAAATTTAAACCCCAGTAAAGAAAAGGTGGTGCAGTTGTGCGTATTAGATTTTCAGATATAGCTTTTCCAGAAACAAGAAAAATTACAGCACAACAATTCCACCTTTTGGCCAATATACACCCAAATTTAAAGAAGAGTAACAAAAATATGGTGTAGTTGTGTACAAAGATATATTTTTTTTTTACAGAAATAAGGAAAATTACACCATAGCAGAGACACCTTTCAGTCGTTATATGTGCGCACATTTAAATATGATTAAGAAAATTATCGCTTGATACTAAATCTTTAAAATCGAAGTTGCTCATTAATAGATACATCAGCTGTTCGTGATAATTTTTTATGATATTTTGAAATTTTGAAATGATTTTTTTTTTTTTTTTTTTTTTTTTTTTTTTACATATTTTTAATTTTGCCTGTACTGAGGATTTTGCTTTCATTTATTTACGCAAGTTTTCATTCAATATACACACAAATTTAAACCCGAGTACGGAAAATATTGTGTAGTTTTGCATATTAGATTTTGAGATATAGCTTTTACAGAATTAAAGAAAATTACAACACAACAACGCCACCTTTCGGCAAATATACACACAATTTTAATGCTATAGAAAATATGTAAATGCTATAGATAATATAGAAAAACGCTTCAGAATTCTAATAAGGTTTTCTAGAACTCGCTTTCAAATGGAATTAGAATTCGTAACGGTGACATTGAACTATTTCTACTAGAACCAAAATTTATTTTCTATATGTCAATCACAGAATATTTTTTCAGTGTTTAAAACTCAGTACATAAACTTGCAAGAAAATTTCTACGATAAAAGACTATTGAAAAAAAAATAGCGTCGTTTTAACTATTTGCCATATTAAATTTTATATTAACATTCCCAAAATTTCACTACGACAAGAAAAATATCTGGAGTGACTCCACTCGACTTTCCGAACATTGAGTAATTAACAGTTTTGTAGAAAAAGTGAAGAAAGATTAGTTCTTAAACAAACAAAAGAGAGAAAACCATAATAGAGTGTTTGAATATTTTTTCCATATATTATACAATGTTTTATTTAGCGCTACTGAACTTTGAGACCATAGATCATAATGATAAAGAATTTTTCGTTGTGTCCCTGTAAATGATAGATTCACCAAAATGCTTATAGTTAGTGCAACAGTGATTTATAATATTCATATAAATTTTCAGCTCAATTGAATAAGGCGTTTCGATGCTATCGCACTTTTAAAAATTTGGTCCAATAGGCCATAATGATAAAGAATTTTTCTTTGTGCCCCTGTAAAAAAACTGTAAGTGCTAAATTCACCAAAATCTATACAGTTCGTGCAACTGTGACCTATAAATTGTGTACAAATTTTTTGCTCAGATTAATAAAGCATTTAGACGCTATCGCAGTTTTAAAAATTTGGCCCCATAGGCCATAATGATAAAGAATTTTTCCTGGTGTCCCTGTAAAAAACCTATAAGTGCTAGATTCACCAAAATGTACTTACAATATACGTAACAACTTTCAGCTCATTCGAACAAAGCGTTTAGACGATAGCGTGTTCACTCACAGACATACACACACACATACATACATCATCGTAAAAAGAGTGGAAACGGACTCAGGGGACCTCGAAACGTACAGAAACATCAAAATCTCAAATTCGGATTTTTGACATGATTACAATACTTTCCTCACTATAGTGTTTAGAAAGTAACATCAAAATCTCAAATTTGGATTTTTGACATGATTACAATACTTTCCTCACTATAGTGTTTAGAAAGTAACATCAAAATCACAAATTCGGATTTTTGACATGATTACAATATTTTTTTCACTATAGTGTTCGGAAAGTAAATATATAATGCTAATACAGATATTCTGTCCAGATGTATGTAATTTAATACAAATAAATTATGATCCTTAATTTTATTAATAAAGTTCTCTGCATGGTTGGTAATAGTGATATGAAATTTCGTTTTACTGACACTAACTTCTGCCATGGAATTACCCACATGTTTCATTGAAAATATCTATTTTTTCACTACGAACTATTTCGAATTTTATTTTTCGTCCTTTGCAAATTAAACCGATTTAAACGTTTAATACTGTAACGTACATCCTAAATTTTTATAATGAAGTTGCAAAAAATATTTTGCATCTATATATATATATATTTTGTAAAACACCATTCGCGTTTTATTTTCTAAAATATATAAAGCTGTAAATAATAATTTATTACCTTGGTATAATTTGAGGCTGTATGTTTAAAACTTTACGCATAGGTTTTAGCATCAGTTTGCTTTAGACCAACGTTGGTTTAGTGTTGAGGCCGATTAACTATATGAGGGTCCTATGCTTAGGGATGATATCCTCCACGGAAGACATTCTAAGGGTAATAACCCGAATTAACAAGGGTTGTTTTATATAGACAGTTACGGCTTAAAATGGATAGTAAGTCAGTGGGAAATTTTTTGTCTTATTTCATATTTGAACACTGTACCTTCGAACTGAATGTCTTTGTATTATTCAGACGGGCATCTATCTCTCTCTATATAAATAGCTAAGAGATTTTTGAGTCTGTTTGTCTGTGTGTTGACCCAAGTTGCCACCAGCTTTTTATACTTCAGTTAATTTTAAAAAATCTAATTGTTGATCGATAAGTTAATTAAACCGACGGATTCAGAAAAATAATGCTCCTTTCATTTGGTACCTTATTTCTAACGAAATTTTGATTAGATTTTTTAAAATTAATTAAAATGTGAAAATAATAACCTGGTACATTACATTACATATTTACAACTTGAGTATTACAGTTACAAAGACTTTTTTGTCTCTAATGATCCTTGTGACAAAGTCACGCTAAATTTCCATCGGCCTCCGTCTTCGTAAAAAAATGGCGACCAATAACCTGGTAAAAGCTTTAAAAATGGACATTTAAATTTTTAATTGTTGCCAAAAAAAAAAAAAAATACTTTTATCTTTTTTACCAACATAAAATAAAGTATGCTTTCACGCGCAATATATATATATATATTAAATATTAAATTTGCTCCTATATATATATATATATATATATATATATATATATTAAATAATAAATTTGCTCCTATATATATATATTATATATATATATATATATATATACATATATATATTCAATATTAAATTTGCTCCTGCACATAAAAAAATGAAAATAAGAAAATGGAGTAAAAAAAGAAAAAAAAATATTATAATATACCTCAATTTAAAAATTTTGGTAATAACATGGTAAACCATGTTGAAAAGTGAATGGGAAGTGCTAAGTAGGAGCCTAAAAATAATGTGGATCCATGATTAGGAGGCAATGTCATCGTCTACTATATGGTTAGCTGCGGTTCAGCTCCAGGTGTTCAAGCTGCAGAATTTGATTTAATACAAGATTTATTTTTTTTTATGCTAATGGCGACTGGTGCACGTTGAATTCCGTCATGGTCGCAAAGTCTTCCAAGTTCCCATAAAAAATTATACCTCTGGGGGTACCGGAACATGGTTTTAACTCGGTCTAATCCGGATCAAAATTCGAGTTCCTATTGTCTGGCTGGTGCTGCCATCTTTCACCAGCTTCTGGAGCTAAAGTCGTACTTCCTCCCTATGAGGCGCTCCTAATAACGGTGCGGAAGACGCACCCCTCATGCCTTAAAAATCCGGTTAGTACCACTACCGTACCAACAACAACAATATACAGTTAATTTAGCAGTCCATTTATTCAATATAATTTTTAATAGAAAAATCCAAATATCTTATCTATGGTTTTCACTAAAAAATCTCCATGAACGATTACCAAATTTTTTTTATTAGAAAAAATAGTGGTAGTCAAGTAAAGGACTGCTAAATGCCCTGAAGTACAGGACATATTACTCTAGTACTCAGACTTTCTCTAACTGAATCTAAAGGGCTTACAAAATTATTAATTCTTTACATTGAAACTACAGATAAGTTGAAGATTCTGATTGATTAATAAATCAAATGATACGCCCGAAAAAGACTTTAGAAAATTTATATTACCAATTTACGTCACGATGAGAATTAAAATGGACTTTCATTGTGTTTACATTACTTGCACTAGAACGAACATCAACATTTTCTGCGACTATGTTAATATATATATATATATTTACAAATTCCTTTTACAGTGATTGTATACATAAATATTTAACAATCAGATAGCAATATCAGTTTTGTTTACGTAAAAAAAAAGCATTATTTTTTAGAATACAAAAAGTGTTAGACAATTTATATTTTATAAAAATACACAAGTATTTGAATACAGTGTGTTCGAAATAAATCTTTCGCTAAGAATGGAATATTTTATGCAACAGTTCTTCTTTTTTATGGTTTTAGAAATGATAAGATAGTAAATTCTACATATTCAAAAGCAATGCAACGCAAGTTCTGATTCCTACTTTTCAAGTCAGTGCATTGCAGAGTAGTTACTGTTATCGATCTGTCGAAACGTTCATACATATTTTATGTATTTATGGTACGTCGCATAAATTTTAGATACATAGCTGCATTTAGATGTAATACTTTATTTTTCATTATACAAACTCTAAATGTTGAATGCTCAAAGCAGTATTTAAATGTTACCTATAATAATTTTTTAAAACTTTACTGTAATTAGTATTAATATTTCCAGCATTACATTCTAACTCATTGATTAAGGGCCCGCTTCACTCACCGCCACCGGAAGTCGAAACTAATGTTATTCTATGGGAAATTTTTCGTTACAAATAACTTATTAACTAATACATATTTTTAAATTCTGTTTTCACATTCTGAAAATTCTCAGCGGTTAAATGGACGGACCTTTTTTAAAAAATTATTTTTATAATTTTTTTATGTTTTATTTTAAACCTGCAAAATACGAATTTTCAATATGTGAATTTTTTTCATTTTGCAATTTCAAAATAAAATATTAAAAATTTAAAAAAAAAAATACTTTTTTAAAAAAGGTCCGTCAATTTAACAGTTGAGAATTTTCGGAATGTGAAAACAGAATTTAAAAATATGTATTAGTTAATAAGTTATTTGTAAAGAAAATTCCCCCATAGAATAACATTGGCTCGAGATTCCGGCGACGGTAAGTGATGAGGGCCGTTAACGTGTAATATATGCCAAAATTAGGGTAAATAAACATTACAAGTAAAAAATTTCAATCTAATCTGTAATTAGTGATATTGTCTTAATTATGTACAACTAATATTTTGTTATTTCGCAGAAAATATGTAATATATATATATTTTTTTTATTATGCTTTAAAATTATTTGACTTTAATATACATTAAATTCGAAAGCGATACTTTGATAAAATGGTTTGCTTCAAAATCACTTAAATCAGAAAAAATAAATAAATAAATAAATGAATAAATAAATAAATAAAATAAAATAAAATAAAATAAAATAAAATAAAATAAATGAATGTTCTGGTTATGTGTCTGTTATTATTTTGTGTGTTGCTATTTTCCATTTTCTGTAATTTTTCAGATGGCTTTAACTGAGCATCTATCAGTTCAAATACCAGAAAAATGTATGAGCAAATTCTTTATTTGGACTACCAATAAATATTAAAAATTTCTGCGTATTACCCGAGAGGTGTCGTTCTGGTGCAGTTATTTATATGGATAGGGTTAGGTTGTGGAGATTGAGTCCGATTGACTGACTTGGATCCTAGGCCTGTGGAGGAGTGTCCTCCGTGGTGGGTCTTTCTAAGGGGTCTTAGCCCGTACTTACGCAAGTTTCGGAGAAAACCACGCAAAAACTCCGAACGGCTAGGCCGACAAATGCGACCCAGGCAAGAACCCTCACCTCACATCTACCAGCTTTGAGCACAGAACCGCTCGGCAGCTGGTGGGCGTAGTTATTCATGGCAATTTAGAAGAAAATTTTGTGATAGCCACAAAATACTAGCTTTTTCTTTTTATTGTAACGTAAGATAAAACGAACTTACTTTACCTATTTAAATAAATGTTGTATAATAAAACATTAAGAATTATAAAATGAAAGAATAATTATCATGTTTCGGAAATAAGCAGAATAGCGAGAATTGTTATTTTTTTTACAAAAGGAATTATTATCTTGTTTTCGAAAAATCGCCGAATTACGTTAAATCCACGTAGATTTTCCAGTGTCACATATTGAAATATTTATAAACATTTTGTATTAGCCTTCCTAAATGAATAAAAATCACATAACAGACGGTTTTTCCTCTAGTTTCAAAATAGTAACAGCCATCAGACAAATTTGGATTAAATCTTTATTTCATCAGGATAAATATGAAGATTCAGAAGATTAGCATGAGAAAAATCTGCCTTGTCCCATTGGACTCCTCGTTATATATATATATATATATATATATATATATATATATATATATATATACATATATATTTATTGAAGAAAGATAATTCCCCCAGACCTCGTTTGTTTTCATTTGCTATTCTGAAGCATAGGGAATAGAAAGAAAGTGATAGCATTAGCATTATTTCCCAAAATGATTTTAAATTTATCCCTGTCGCTCTATTAAAAGTAAAGTTCGACGTACACAGTTAGAAAAACCCAAGCAAGAATACAGGTAAAGCCCGGAAGCAGAGATTCCAATGAAAGCCAGTAAAAAAAAAAAAAAAAGGAAAAGAAAAACTAAAAATGACGTCACAAATACAACAAAGTGGAATAAAGAAAGTAAAGTTTAAGCCCTGATTTTCATCTGTGCGTTTCAAATGAATAAAACTTACATCAATGCACACCAAGAAAAAAAAAAACTTACCTTAAATCCCGGCTTTCAAGGGGCATACAAATTACACAAGTTTCTGCAAGGCTTTTGTCGTAAATAATAAAAAAAGTTCAGTTAAAACAATAAAAGAATGACAATTTTGAATAAAAATGCAAATTTAGATACTAGTTATGTCGTCAGGTTAAATCAATAAAAAAATACTTGTAGGGCTATAATGGCATCAATTTTACCCTGGAAGTTAAATCTTTCACAAAGTTTTATATCAATTTTATTATTCACTCGTAAATTTCTTATCATAAAAAAAAATAAATAAATAAATAAATAAATAAATAAATAAAAAAAAGAATGAATAAATAAATAAAATCAACTCGTAAACTTTTTTGGCAACAATTAAAAATTAAAATAAATATGTATTTTTGTCTAAAAAAAAGGGCTTCTTCAACTGTTTCGATACCGATTATTATAAATTTTCTTTTCTTTTCTTTTTCTTTCAAAAAAAAAAAAAAAAGAGTTTTGATGAAATTCTGGCAAAAGAAGAATTTAGTTTAGTACGAAGGACTATTAGTTTTTTTTTTTTTTTTTTTTTTTTTTTTTCAAATTATAACATCGCTTTCAAATTTTTCAATTATATTTTCGATAAATTTTCGATTTCGATAAATATCCAACCATCGTAAAACTGGCGACAATGTTTTATCCGTAGATTGAGACTAATAATCCTTCATCCTAAAAAAACATTTGGGCCACAATTGATATATTCCCCGTAATTTTATGTTACGACAAACATACAGCTTTGAAGAATATAAAATTATGTTACTAATTAGGGAGCTATAATAATTATTACCTTATTTAATTTATAATGGGACTCTAAACTGGTCACCATATTTTAATTACAAAAATAAATAAATATATATATATATAAATAAATAAAAAAGTATTTTTACTTATCAAAAACAAATTGCATAGAAATTTGTATATCAAAAAATAATTATAAAAATCTAAATAGGAAAAAAAAACTAAATAATTCATTTACATTAAATTGATTTTATTATTGAATATCAAACAATACAAAGGTGATTCAGGAAGCAATGCCTCCAAGCCACTTCTTTGCCAATAGTACAGCAAATATTTCGAACTGTCTATCATTAATGTACGGTTTTTTAAGCTACATAATGCCACTTGTTTCACCTTTCTATCTCTTCTCGTCCCAGAGTAATTGAACAATCCATATCCATGGCATCAAGTGGTAACGTCCGGTTGAAACAGTGGGCTGTAATTGAATTTCTGACTATGGAGATTGTGCGTCCATCAACATTCATCGCCGTTTAACTGCAGTTTACGGGAAGTGTACCTTGTCTGACCAACAAGATCACGTACTTACTGTGTCTTGTGGATACTTGCGTTGTCCAAAATCAAACACAATTTGTCCGGAGTTTCAAACTTCATTCGCTTCTCCCAATTTGTGAAGTAATCTTCGAAGAAATTCGCAGAAAATATTTGAGTTGACTAGACTGCTGAATAGCTACATGCCATAGAATTCCCCGTATATTAAATTACCCACAGCGCAGTACTAGTGCAACGTTAAACCCAACCAACCAACCCCGTATACTAATTACCGAAATTAATGAAACATTTCGTACTTACTGTTGTACTTACATTTTCGTAATTACTGTTGGCATTTTTCACGCAACACTGTTAAAAAAATGCAATTTTGTTGCCTGAAATTCTCAGTGAAAATTACAGAATTCCGTGAAAGTTACGCAAAAATACGTTTTATCAACGTAATTTTTCCGTAATTTACGACTTTTTTCTCAAATTACAGAGAATTCTGTAATTTTCACAGAGAATTTCTCGCAACAAAATTACATTTTTTTTTAACAAAGTAGCCGATGTGTTAACTCTTGATCGTGCTTTCTTCCACCGAAGATAATTAAACCCCGACTCACCAATAAATACTATTTTTTGTCGCTCTATTGCGAGAAAAATGTATTGCATACATTTTGCGCTCTTCAATTATTCTTTGAGAATCACTATGATCGACTTCTATTTACGCACATTTTATGGTAATCTGCAAGCATTTCAATCCATTCCTAATGGAAATAATGCTTAATTGTTCAGAATCTATATATATATATATATTTTTTTTTTTTTTTTTGACTAATATCTTTTAAAGTTATGGAAGTGTTTTCTTCAATGCTTTGCTTAATTTTGCTTAATATCGCTGGAGTTAATTTAACCCGTTAGTAGTCGATTTGCCGCCTATCCTTCAGTGTTGCCAGATTTTTTTATTCAACAGCCACCAAAAATTTTTAGAAGTGGCATTTGATATACATAAAACGCGAATAAAATCGAAGAAACGTCGATCACATCACTTCTTAAAATTATTGGTGACAGTTAAATAAAAAGTGCGCAATCTGTAATAGAGGGCGCTGTCTATAGCGACTACTAACGGGTTAAGAGGCCTACAATTGACAGTAAAATTATCGAAGCACACAACCACAAGTTTTTTTTCTAGTTTGATTACTAATTTTTATCATCAACTTACTTTTTTATAAACAGTATAAGACTAAGATCATGACTAGACAAATATTTACTTAACAAAATAGTATTACACTGAGAAAAAATTCTGTAACTGACATCTAGAATCTAAATTGTGGCTCTAGAAAAAATAGTTCCATGACATCCTTATAAATTCTAGTCCCCTTGAAAAGCGAGTTCTAGAAGCCAATATTAAAATTCTAGAGCGTTTGCCTATATTATCGAGAGCCAAGTTATTTAAAAATCTCTGCAAATAAATGAGACTACAAGAGGTGGGTTTCAGCAACTATAATCTTGGTGGATGACCCATTTCTAGAAAATCAAGCGAGAATTTCTCGCAATACAAAAGATTTAGAATATTTGAAATATTCAGAATATTGTTTCACCATCTAAAAATGTGTAAACAAGAAGTTATTGACCATTTCGTCTATTTAGTTTATTGGCGTGCCTTATGCGAATAAATCGGAAAATCTAGGTTTTTAGTTAAGGGATTTAGAAAATGGCCACTTATTCATTCTAGAGGAAGGCGGTATATATTTTTTTTCTCAGTGTAGGTGCCCATCTTTTAAATACGGATTATTGCTAGTGCTTCAATAATTTTGGTGCCGATTGTATACGCAAGCGAAGTGATATATATTTCCTATGTTAAACGCCCACTGGATTTTTTGTAAAAAATTATTAATAATCGAAGAAAATTATTTCACGATTTTAATCCCCATATAATAGTGCAATGAATAGTGCAATGAATATAGGTATAGATATGTTTTAGTTATCATGTGCATGCGTTAGATTAAGTTGTTTTTGTTGTAAAATTGACAAAATTTGAATTTTTAATTTCAAAACTCTAGAAGAAAAAAAAAAAGGCAAACTTTCATATTCGATTGAAAACACAAACAATTCATTTCAAAGGATGATATTTACACAGTATATTTTCGTATTACGTTTTTGATTGCCAAATACAAAAACGCCAAGGACAAAATAGTTTTGAAATTTAAAATTAAAATTTTGTCAATATGACTGCAAAATAACTCAATCTAACACATGCACATGATAACTAATACATATATATACCCAAATATGGGGATTAAAATAGGGAAATAATTTTCCGCGATTTTTAATAATTTTTTACAAAAAATGCAATGGGCGATTAACATAGGAAATCATTTTCTTGCACCCACGGAAGGTGAGTGACGTCACACTTCGCTTGCGTATTACCACCCTGCCTTTTTTGTAGCAACCAACAATTTTTGTTGTATTGCTTGATAATGGACTTTGC
This sequence comes from Salticus scenicus, assembly GCA_963930645.1. Classification (NCBI taxonomy): domain Eukaryota; kingdom Metazoa; phylum Arthropoda; class Arachnida; order Araneae; family Salticidae; genus Salticus; species Salticus scenicus. The sequence continues at coordinate 53,211,991 of OZ005662.1, read as the reverse complement.
TGTGTTTTTACCGATGCCAGCGATTTCTGCTGATTCATTGATGGTTTTACCTTCATTGTAGCAATTAAATTTTTTTTCCGATACATTTCCGATGTATAATATTTTTAATATGATAATATATGTAAAACTACTTTATTTGCAAAAGGGTGAATTTCATTTGCAAAAAAGATGAATTCCATTTGTAAAAGGATTACTTTAATTTACAAAAGGGTGAATTTCATTTTAAAAATGTGTACCACTATTTGTTGAATAAAATTCTCTACTTACTAAATCAATGATTGAAAAAGAATAAAACTTTGCTTCATAAATAGTGGTATGAACTCTGGGCCAATTTCCCATCCCTGACCGTTTCACTTATGGGTTGGGTAGTAGGGATTAAGGAATATTGACAGCCCTAGGGTTCAAGGCCTGAAGGGGAATACCCCTCGTGGGGGTCTTTCTAAAGGGCCCTATCCCATATTTAGACAAGTTTCGGAGAAAACCACGGAAAACTTCGAACGGCTATTCCGCCGAACACGATATGGGATCGAACCCGGTACTTCACGTCTACCAGCTTTGAGCGCAGAATTACTCGGCCGTTGGTTGAAATTCACTTATGGGAGAGCGTTTATTCTACCTATGAATGTAGGTTTCTTGTTTGAAACAATAAATTGAATTTGGGAATGGTTAATTGCAGATTTATTCGATAATTTAAATTATTCATTTCATTTGGAACTATTAAACTGTAAGTAATATTCTTCTCTTTTTTTTTTTTAATGTATATTATTTTTAAGAAGAAATAACACTTTTATTAAAATTAATATGAAAAAAACAAAAACAATAACAACATTTCATATTAGAATTATGAAAACGTTTTTATCCTATTTTCCACTAAAAAATTTCACATTGCATTAGTATTCGTGAAGAGACTATTTGAATATAAATACCCTTTGTCAAAATCATAAATACTTTTCACATTTGAATAATTTATGCAACACTATCCTTATTTACGCAATTTGAACTGATGCGATCGGAATTCTTACATATTTTAAATGAAAAAGAACACAAAATATTCGCCATTTTTTATTTCCTTTTACATCCTATTTTATTTTATGCTTTTTTTTTTTTTTTTCAAAAGAGGAATTTGTAGGAATGTAAAACGTAGAATAAACATAATTTTAAATTTAAGGAAACATATAATGTCATGAATTATTTTCTGCAGTAAAAAATTCAAAGTTTATTTTTCGTAATATAACTTATTAATTTATGAAATCGCTAAATGACATTGTGAATTTTTTTGTTTTTCTTTCCATGCTATTCCTATGGGTTTTTTAGCTTCCCCCCCCCCCTCTTTTTCTACATTCTAAAGTAGCGGTGACTTTAGAATGTAGAGAAAGTGGGGAAAAAAAGCTAAAAGCTCCATAGAAATAGCATGGGAAGAAAACCAAAAAAACTCACAATGTCAAGTGTGTTAAAAAAAAAAAAAAAAAAAAAAAAAAAAAAAACAGGCTCACACCGGAAGTAATAAGAGGACAAAATTGACTAGAAAAAGACATCGAAGAGCGGGAACGGGCGGGCTGGGTCGTTAAATATATCGTCCAGGGTTAATACGACTCGCCTATATGTCCTTGAAATTCACGTGTAGGTGTTGCAGACGAAATTCATTATTTTTTAAGCTTTGTGTTATGCATCAGTAGTAAAGAAAGTATTGTTTGCAGTCAAATTTTAGAAACTGAGATTTTGCTATGTTTTGAAATAACTTGAATACAAATTTTAGTTTTTTGTCGTTTGATCTATGTGACTGTCTGTCCTTCTATGCATACCCGTTATTAGCATAACTTAAAAACATATATTATTAGTCCGTCTAAACTCTGTACTTCAAGTCTGCATAATAAAGCGATATTACTTAAAAAAAAAAAAAAAAAAAAAATGAGATAGGAAAAATAGTTCGTGTAAAGGAACAAGCAAGATTTCAAATACTTCACATCTATGGAAGATACGTTTAATTAGCACATTTTTAACACATTAGACTGTAATAAACATAAGTAATTTAACATATATATTTATAAGCACAAATGTATGTTTCTAATAGAATAATAATATTTCATATTCACTGATATAGCTACTCAAAATAATTTAGACATATTAGGGACTATGGTTGTAAATTGCCTGAAGTGCGTATCGGTTTATGGTATGCGTTATTTTTAGTGTGGTAAATTTAAGTAAATAGTGTGATACGTGTAAACTGCAACTATGCATTGTAATAAAATTATACTTTTAAAATATTAAAGAACACGCTTTTATTGAAATGTGAACTAAAAAGCACAAAATATCTATCTTTATAGTATTAAGATGCAGGGTAAGAAAAAATTGTGTGAGTGACACACCATATTACAGGGTGATTATAAAATAATTTAGAATTAAACAAAAAACATTTTTAAAAAATCTCCCCTGACTGGGCACGAACGTTAGACCTTTAGGTTCGTAGTCCGGAGCTTTACCTCACAGCTACAGCGTTCACGTAGGAAAAGTCTTTTTTTACAATATAGATTTTTGTTTGCTCCCAGAGCGGTTACAAACATACATACAAACATACATACAGGTGAAGCTAATAAAAGCGTGTTAAAAACACAAGAAAAATTTAAATATGAAATAAAAAGCCTAAAAAATTGCACAGCGATAAGTTTAAGAAGACCGGTCAGGAAATGCACGAAAAAACATATCGTATAATAAGGGAGGGGGGAGGCAAGGGTAAATTTAGTGGCTCTGAAAACGGTGACATGACTTACTGCTGCTACCCGAGTTTATAGATAAGATACAGAGCTACTCAAAATTTATCGATTACATGTTTCAGTGGATAAAACAGATTTTTTTTTTGTTAATTTATGTCATGTACAGAAAAAGCGTCAATGCAATTGACCTCATCTGTACAAAAAATTTCAAAAAGAAATGTAGGACTGTTAAACAAACTATATTCTGATTAAAATATGATAAATGAAAGTAAAGCAAATACTACAAACACACACGTTTTTTTTCCAACTTTTAGAAGGTATTTATGCTTACATTTGTATATTTTATTACCTTCATCGTTACGAAATTTCCCGTTTTTTCACTGGGTACTATATGCTAAAAGTATTCTTTAGCAATTTTCAATTTACTTTTTTGTAATAAAAAAAAAAAAAATATCAAAGATTTCTATTAATATTTGTATGATAAATTGGATTTAAAATTCGAAATGTTGACAGTTATATACACTGGTGTTCAGAATTAAAGAGATAACCTGTTTTCTCTTTTTCTTCTTTTGCACATAACTTTTAAACAAATAAACATATGAACATAAAATTTGGATGGCACGTTCGTTATCATGCCATTAACCGAATTTTATATATCTTTAACATAAGTAATAAATTTTAAGCTAATAAATATTCATTTTTTCTCAAAAATAAGCTTTGAAAAAAATGAAAAATTTCAATAATTTTAGAAAAGAAACTTAATGAAAAATGGTCATAAGGATGTATTACAGATAGGTGAAGTTGCACATGCATCCATGTGTTAGATAAAAACCGGATCTTTTTACCTGTATTCACTTTTCTGTTTCTTCTTATTTTTTTCTTTTTTTTTTTTTTGCATGTGAGTAACTTTTTTAAATATATACATGCAAACATGGAAAATGAATAAGATGTTCATTATAAAATTTATCGAAATTTTTATTATTCTGGTGATGCTCATTGTTCACAATTTACTTATTTAAAGTATATTATAAAAGTAAAAGAAATGTTAATACAGGAGGGAAAATGAGATTTAGAGTAACATTTCAAGGCATGTGAGTCTTTATCTATCTGTCATGCATCCTTAACACCACTTTTCATTAAATTTTCTTTTCTAAAATTGTTGAAATTTTTCATTTTTTACAAAGCATACTGCTTTGTAAAAAAAAAGAATAATTATTAGTTTAAAGTTATTACTCATTCTAAAATTATATAAAATTCGATTAATGGTATGATAACGAACATTCCATCTAAATTTTATATTTATATGTTTATTTGTTTAAAAATTATGCGCAAAAAAAAAAAAAAAAAAAAAAAAAAAAAAAACGAGAAAATAGGTTGTTGTTTTAATTTTAAACACCAGTGTACATGCATATTTAAATAATTCTTTTAAAATTAATATGTATACGAACAATGACTTAAAGGTGATTTTTACACTTTTTCTGTACACGATATCTTGTAAATGATAAAATAAAAAAGTGACACATTCACCAATTTTTATACTTTTTGACATAATACAAAATAAGGCTAAATGATTGTTACAAAATCTCATAAAACTGTTTCTATTTATTTTTTACAAAAGTTTATTATTATTATTGTTATTGTTATTAAAGTTGCACCAGTTAAAAATATGTAAAAAAAAAAATTGTTTTTAATATAATGATAAACATTTATATGTCAAAGGAAAAAGAAAAGAAAAAAAAAAACGACACGAATCGACTCTGAGACTTTTATTACATGCGCAGTACAAACAAAAAGAAAAATCACAAACTTTATAAAAAAAATTCATTTTGCAACACGTATAAAATGATACATTTAATTAAAATTATCAATTAAAATTACGAGTTGTCAAGGCCTTTCGCCTGGACCACCAGGCCATCATCAGGAAAAAGCCATTTTTTTGTTACTAGTACAGCAACATCTGAATTATATATGCAAAATTATTCATAGTACAGCTATAAATATAATTAAATATATTTCAATTAATTCTAAAGATGGTGCCTTCCTTCCTAAAATATGGTATTTTTTTAATACAACTACATATCTAATATAATTTCCTTTCGATTGTTTGTCGATCTCAATGAATGTTAACAGTGAAAGTTTTTTTAATCTGCCCTGGTTTTCATCTAAACGCTAGTTCTGCCTCTCCGTAATGAAAATGATCTAAAAACTTCTACAGTTGATGGAAGTTTTCCTCTACAATTCTCCATAAAAGTGACTCAATCGTTGCAGTATTTAAAAGTTTTCCCCATATTTCCTATGAAGGTCTGCAAGTCCAAGAAAGACTCAACCGTCTCACAACAAGTATCTCCATGGTAACCAAGGGAAGCTCGACTAAATTCAGTTTTTCAGACTGTTTCATCTATGGTTCATGTGTTTTCAACTGTTTCATCCGTTTCATCTGTCTCAACTGTTTCATCTATAATAACTGTAACTGTACTATGAATCGTTTTGTATACATAATTCAAATATTGCTGTACTCGTCATAAAAAAAATTGCTTTGTCCTGATGATGCTCTGATGGTCAGGGCGAAAGGCCTTGACAAGTTGTAATTTTAATTGATAATTTTAATTAAATGTACCATTTTATACGTGTTGTAAAGTGAATTTTTTTTATAAAGTTTGTGGTTTTCCTACAATGACACGTGTGTTTATGATATCTTTATGTGAGATAAGATTAAAAAAAAAAAAAAAAAAAAAATCTCAACTTTAATTTTCATTTATTGTAAATATTTAAATGATTAAAATAAGAAAACTAACTTTTGTTATTAAAAATGTCAAATGGTGTTGTATTTAAAATAACTATGTTTAAAATGACCATACGTATAAGGGAAAAAAGTAGCTTCTGGATCTAATTGAAAGTGTCTTTTGTGTTTTGGGAAAAGAGAAAGTTTTTGAAATGCTTAATAATATGAGACAATAATGTTCCTGGAATGAAAATTAAAACTTCCATTCAAATAAAAACCTTTAAACAAAATTACATTTAGCTTCAGTTTCATGTTTTTTTTTTTTTTTTTCTTTTTGTACTCATGAAAATAAAGATGTGAGATATTGCTAGAAAATTCTTTTGCTAATGACAATTTTTCTTCCTAATTTTTTTTAACGATTACATATTGTTAAGAAGATGGTAAACGAAATTAAAAGAACAATAATCTATATATGTAATCAAAATCGCTAACAGATTAATATATATATATATATATGTGTGTGTGTGTGTGTTCTCGTATAAGGTGGAAACCGAGGACATGCTCTTGTTTACACACCTTCTAACCGAGGACGTGGTTCAAAACGAGGACGTCCTCGGTTTGAAATCCTGTCGGATTTCGTTTCTAGGACCTAAATTTATACAAAGAAATGGTTTTTTTGCTTTTTTAAAATATGTCCTCAGTTTCCGGTTTTTTCATTTTTAAGTGTGTGTAGTTTACACACTTCTGTCACAGAAGTGTGTAAGAAGTCCTCGGTTTGCGGATGCAAATGCATACGGAGTGTTGTCCTCGGTTACACGATGTGGATACATATGAGTGTGTAAATCCATTCCTCTTCTTTTATTTTCTGAAAAGTATTCTTTATCTTATGTATCTATATTATTTTCTTTTTTATCTTTTTTTTTTTTATCTTTTTCTTTTAATTTTTATTAATGAACTTATATGCATACTTTCTGGTAATAGATAAATGATTTCTTAATAATGACAATTTTTTTTCCTGAAATAATTATTGTGATTTGTGTCCTATAACATTTACTGACTGTGTTCATTTAATGTTTTAAAATTACTTACTATCTCATTATTGATGATATTTATAATAAAAAATACCAATTACTTATTTGTAAATTTTTAAAATTGGAAGAGAAATAATTATTCTTAATCTTTGTCACGTTTGGTTTTAAACTTTTCTTTAAAATTGTTTGTTACGTTAAAATACAATATATTTTTTTTTTTCTTTACGTTTATTTATTTATTTATTTTTTTTTTTTTAATCAGATAAAACTTTATTTCGTAGCTTTATTTTCGTAAAACTTTATTATGTAAACTATTTATTTTTATTTTCTAGAATCAACATATGAATAAAAATATTTATATCACACAATTTCTTTCCTTATTGCTGTTGGGGAAAATTTAGAGTCTCATTTTTGAAAATAGATTTTCATAATGAATTTACTGTAAATGGTAGGTCTTAGTTCTCGTATGCATAAGCATACATTGAATTAATAAACGATGATATTGATTTTTTTATTTATTTTACATTTATAAAGCATTTTTTTTAATTAATAAATATCTACACAAAACGTTGGCTAAATGAAATATGCAAGTTATGAAATATCAAATATTTTGTAAAGTATTTTATGTAATAATTGCATAATTTTTAAAACATTAAAACATATATTTAATTTAACATTCAATTGCACATCTTTATGTTAAAATAGTCAAGATAATTTTTAAAATATGTAATTTAAATTCCGAATTAAGGCAATTATTTCAAAATGTTTCGGAACTAATACGTACAAAAAGTCTTTATTTGCATGTTTGTGACTATGTCCACGATGGCAAGTATGTTAAATTATCTTCGAAGGCGGGTTTATTAAAATGTCCTCGAAAGCAGGTGTACTAAAATGTCCTCGAAGGCGGGTGTGTTAAAAGGTCCTCGAAGGCAGGTGTGTTAAAAGGTCCTCGTTTGCATCTGTGTTAAAACGTCCTCGTTGGCATGTGAGTTAACATGTCCTCGAAGGCAGGTGTGTTCAAATGTCCTCGAAGGCAGGTGTGTTCAAATGTCCTCGAAGGCAGGTGTGTTCAAATGTCCTCGTTTGCATGTGTGTTAAATGTCCTCGAAAGCAGGTGTGTTAAAATGTCCTCGAAGGCAGGTGTGTTAAAATGTCCTCATTTGCATGTGTGTTAAATGTCCTCGAAAGCAGGTGTGTTAAATGTCCTCGAATGCAGGTGTGTTAAATTGTCCTCGATTGCGTGTGTGTTAAATGTCCACGAAAGCAGGTGTGTTGATTACCCTCGAAAGCAAATTTATCAAAATGTTCTTGTTCGCATATGTTTAAAATTTCCTGAAAAGCAGATTTGTCGAAAAAAACTTCATTTACCAGCAGGGGCGCCGACTTAAAAAAATGCTGTGGCTGCTCTGCTCAAGGGTATAGCTTGAGTAGGGGAAGTGGTATTCCCTCCCCCAATATTTTGAAAAATATGGTGGCACGTAAATGTTTTTTCTTTTTCTTTCTTTATGTGCAGTTTTGCGCCTTAAAGTTCATTTTAAAGTGGTTCATAATTTTGTTCATTAGCGTAATGTATCAAAAATGCTAAGATTTGTGTATCGCGAGCCGCTTTTGGCTACCAACTGATTGGTCGACAAGCAAAAAATTTTGCATTAAAAAGCCTGACTTTGCAAATTTCCGCTCGGTGTGATCTTAAACGCCTTCTTCCCTTTTCAGACAAATACAACAGCCTGTTTGTCTGTTTATAAACTATCCTTGAAAATTTTGACCGTATTTACGACCTTTAAAAAATCTGACCATAGCATACATTCTCAATTGGTGGCGTCTATGTAAATTTTTCCCGTTTCAGACAGTTACTATCAATAGTATGTTCGCTTATCCTGTAAACGACACTTTAACATTCTAATCTTAGCGTGTTTCCGCTCCGTGGCGTCTGCGGCGTCCTTCCTTCTTTTCAGATACATGGAATTGTCTCGAAAGTAAAAACGGGGGTCTTTTTAAGTGGTCCTTGCCCATATTTATACGATTTTCGGAGAAAACCACGGAAAACTACATATAAGCGCGAGCTGGGATCGAATTGGCACTTCACTACCGTGGATTTTAAAAAGCTCAGTTGCTTTGCGCCCCTGTTAGCGCTGCATCTTTGCTTACTTGACAAAACACTTTATCTTAATTTCATTGTAAGAAGCCTAAGGAAATGTATTTTCCAAGTGAAATTTCCTTCCAGAGCATCCATTTTTTTTAGAATTGTTTCAGGTTGAATATTCTATTTATTAGGCTTTGAAGCAAAATTGCTTTTATTCAGTGATTTAAAATAATCTTATTTAAACAAAAACAAAAAAAACTTATCCACTTCTCATATATATGCTTTAAAAGCATATATATGAGTAAATTAGCCTGATATTTAGGATGTTACACACAGTTAAATAATCTAGTGATTGTATGACTGATTCTAGGCTATGAAAGAAAAACTCTAAATTAATCCGTTTAGTCTGACATTTCCAACATCCCTAGTCAGCTAGAAAATGTCGATTCAATATCGATAACTACATTGAAAACCCACATATCCTTTGAAGGTTGGCGTCAGGACATGGCTTTCTGCTTTATGGTAAATTTACATGTTTACTATTCATTCAAATGTATAAGACCTGTGATGAGTTGTCATTTCGAAAAGTGAACTGAGGTGGGGTAGAATACAAAGAAAAAGAATTGGGTTGGGAATTAAGGCCGACTTGCTGTTCTTGGATCCCAGGCCTGAGGGGGTGTGCCCTTCGTGGGGGGTCTTTCTAAGGGACCCTATCTCGTATTTACGCAAATTTCGGAGAAAACCACGGAAATCTCAGAACGGCTAGGCGGACGAGCGCGACCTGGGATCGAACCCGGCACCTCACGTCTACCAGCTTTGAGCGCAGTAAAAAGAGAAAGAGTGATTAAAAAATAAATCGCAAGTGTACCTGTCGCTTTAAGCTGGTGTTATGATTTCTTTAACATAATTAAATAAATGATTAGAAGGAGAAAGCTAAAATATTTAATACGTTAAATTAAAATTAATATTATTATTTAAATATTGATTTTAAAATTCGTATAACTTTTAGACAGTTAAAATTGAGATAATTACTCTGAAACTTCTAAGAGCAATTTTTATATCATTACCATAAGATTTTAAAAGATGTTAAAAGATATTACAGAAAACATAAATTAAACATTAGAAAAACTAAATTTTAAATATTATAATTCAAAACATTTTTGTTAAATTTTAATGCACAGAGGAATTTTAACCATATATATATGTATATATTATCCTTTAAAAATATTTGGTAATATTAATAATTTAGTTATCTCCGATTTTTGTATATAAGACCGCATTGAAAAAAAAAAAAAAAAAAGAAAGAAAGAAAGATAGATAGATAGAAGGTGCGCAGTTTAACTCCCAACCGGCTAATTTTATTCCAGGTTTGAAGTCAAAAAATGCCAAAAATTTTAATGCTTATTTTCATATATATTTTTTAAATATAATAACATCATTTGCATAAACATTTCCTAAAAAATAAAATATATATATATTAAATAAAAAAAAAAATAATTAATTAATTAATTAATTAAATCATATAAATAAATAAAATAAAATAAAAATAAATAAGTGTGCAAGTAAAAAGTACCTTTAAAGTTGTCTTTCACTGTCCGGGTTTAAGCGGATTTGTACTAGATTTTTTGTTTGTTTGTTTTTTTCTCTCTCTCCTTTTTAATGCATTTATTTGCGGAATTTTACATTAATTTACCTTTATTAACTTCGATTCTTGTTTGTTTGTTTGTTTGTTTGGTACAAATCTTGGAAGCTATTTTTAACTAACTTCCCTACTAGCTAGACATTTGAAACTTTCACAGTAGCTCAGAACCCGATGACAACACAATACTTCGAAGTCAGATTTTCGAATTTTCGAATAGTTTTCTTTTAATTAATTAAAATATGAAAATAATAATCTACTAATAGCAATAAAAATAGCCATTGAAGTATTAGCTGTAATTTAAATGTTGGCAAAAAAAAAAAAAAAAAAAAAAACAGTTCAATTTGTTTTGACATAAAAATAAATACATTTAATTAAATTTTCACGTTTAATTAAAACGTGAAAGTTGAAAATTTATAAAAAGTTAAATGATGCATTTAAAAACAAATTGACATCATTATCACTTTAAAAATTTCATACACATTGATAAGTGCTTATGTATAATGCTAATATACGTTGTTCTAAAAGGAGTAATATTTTATTTTTAAAACCAACTTTTTTTTTTTTCATTACAATTATTAGTTCACTGAACTGTGTCCATGTGCATAAATATTGCTTATAAATTATTTTTTTTATCCTCGTCTATTACATTAATGATTCACAAAAAATTTAAAAACATGGTATATAATTTTTTTTAACTTATAATTTTTTTATTAAATTAATTATTATCTTTTTTCACGGGGAACCAGTGTAAAAGGACCTTATTTATTAGTTTTTTAATTTACAGCGGATGTATTTTCACTATTACTAATTAAATAAATTATTTTTAGATTCAAGCTAAGTATAACATATCAACAGAAACTAAGTTCCAATAAATAAATAAATAAATAAATAAATAATAATCTGAAAGTAACTATTTTTGATTATTCTCAATCAAATATTTAGTCAAGGTTAAAATCTTTTTTCCTGCCCTCCCCTATCCCCTCCCAGTTGTCCCTTATTATATTTTACTTCCTTTTACCTACATTTCGTAGAGAAATAATTTTGGATCAAATTACCGAAAATTAATTTTTCCTATGATTAGACATTTTAAGGTCTACCGAATCTGAATATCGATTTTTAACAGTTTGTAACGGTATGTATAAATCTATTATCAGTATAATTAAGTAATAACAATAATAACAATAGCAGAAAACCAAAATTTGATACTCAAAATTTGTATAATATGTTGATATTACTTGCAACATTTATTGAGTCCAGGCCGACGTGTTACTTTTTTGCAAATAATTAATAGAAAAAGTGTCAATTGATAAAAGAAAATATTTCGTTGTGTACACAGCATCCTTATAATTTTCAAGAGTTTTTTTTAAACGGCTTTTTATCTAATTACAAAAAGCACAAAATAAAAATGTAAGTGAAAATAAGTAAATAAATAAATTTTTTAGAAGCTATTTATTGAAATTGGAATTTCTCATCGTGTCTTCGTGACACGCCAAAAAACAAGGTGTCTCCCCTTTAAAGTAAATATAAGCAACGCATTGCATTCCTCGTTAGCTCCGTTAGTTAGAGCATCATGTTGATAACGGTTGGCTATGAGTTCAATCCTCGAAAGGCCGATATGGTAATTTTTGGAGATATTTTAGAAAATGTGTCAATTAGTAAAAGAAAGTATTAAAAAAAAAAAAAAAAAAAAAAAACTCAGTCCAGCAGGTGGAAATAGTTTAGACCTGAAAGTGTTAAATCTCCATTTTTCAGGTAAGATATTTTCACCCATTATAACTGATTACATGAAGTTGAATTGTCATCGCGTTTTCTGTCACGCTAAAAATTAAGACACTTCCACTTAAAAAAAAAAAAAAAAAAAGAAAAGAAAAAGTAAGTAAGCATTTCATTGTATCTCTATCTCTTAATGGCTTAGTTGGTTAGAGTGTCACGTTAATTTTTTAACTAATTATTAGAAATGGTGCCAGTTGATAAACGGAAATATTTCGTTGTGTACACAGTATCCTAATAATTTTTGAAGAGTTTTTAAAATAGCTTTTTATCTAGTTACTAAAAATCACAAAATAAAAATTTAAATAAAAATAAATAAATATAATTTTTTAGAAGCATTTTATGGAAATTGGATTTCGCTATCGCGTCTTCATGTCAAGCTAATAAATAAGGCAACTCAACTTAAAAAAAAAAAAAATGTCAGCAGTCCTTATTGACGCTTGTTGGCGCAGTTTGTTAGAGCGTCAAGTTGCTAATGCGATGGTGCTGAGTTCCATCCCCAAAGGATCGATGCGTTAAATTTTCCAGATAATTAATAGAAAATGTGTCAATCGCTAAAAGGAAATTTTTCATTGTCTAAAAGGCACAAAATAAAAAGATATATATATATATATATATATATATATATATATATATATATATTATTCTTTTAGAAACTTTTTATTGAAAGTGGATTTTTGCCATCGTGTTTTTGTGTCATTCTGAAAAAGAAGACGTCTCCGCTCGTTAGCACATTTGGTTAGAGCGTCATGGTGATAATGCGATGCTCGTGGGCTTGATCCTCGTAAGCCGACGTGTTACTTTTTTGCCGATAATTAAAAGAAACGATGTCAATTGAAAAAAGAAAATCTTTCATTGTCTACACAGGTTCCTAAGTAATTTCGATAGTATTTTTAAAGAAGCTTTTTTTTTTTTTCTTTTGAGTTACTAAACGCACAAAACAAAAATGTCAGTAAAAATAAAAATAAAAATAAATAAATAAAAATAACACTGAAAGTTTTTTATTATTGTGGAGCCCTAAAAAGCCTAAAATAAAAATTTATTCTTGAAGAGACATGCTATAAAATCATAAAAGTTTCAACTACAAGAAAATTTTAAGGAAAAATATACACATTTCACTTTTGCAAAACATGAAAAATTTTAAATATTCCAAATATTTTAAAAAGCATTCGAGAACAATATTCATTTTGTATAAGTATTTTTTAGATTTTTCTAGAATGTTTTATGACTTTTTCTTGACAGTTGTTAGACTTTTGGTTAGAACGTCATGCTGATAACGCGATGGTCCCGGATTCGATCCTAGAAAGACGATATAGTACTTTTTTTGCAGATAAATAATCGAAAAAAAAAAAAAAATGTTAATTGATAAAAGAAAATCTTCCGTTGTCTACAAAATATCCTAAGAAATTTTAATTAGTTTTTTAAGTAGCTTTTTTCTTTTTGGTAACTAAAAAATCACAAAATAAAATTTAAGTAAAAAATCATTTTTTAAAGTTAGAAGCTTTTTATTGTGAAGCCCTAAAACGCATAAAATAAAATTTATTCTGGCAAAGACATGCTACAAAGAAATGAAAGTTTCAACACTAAAAAAAATTTAGAGAAAAATATAGGTACTTTCCTTTTGCATGAGATGAATTTTTTTTAATGTTCAAAATATTTTTAAAAGCTTTCGAGACATTTGAAATGTCTGGCTTAACGAATGATTATAGAAAAATTAATAACTAAGAATATTGGTCTTTAAAGCTTTTTAAAATATATTGAACATTAAAAAATTTTCATCTCTTGCAAAAGGAAAGTACCTATATTTTCCTCTAAAATTTTCTTAGTGTTGAAACTTTCATTTCTTTGTAGCATGTCTTTGCCAGAAAATTTTTTATTTTATGCTTTTTAGGGCTTCACAATAAAAAGCTTCTAACTTTAAAACATGATTTTTTGCTTAAATTTTGTTTTATTTGTTTGTTTGTTCTTCCGGATTACAATGTCATTTCTCTCTCTCTCTCTCTTTTTTTTTTTTTTCTACTTTGTTTCCTTTTCTCTCACCCCCCCCCCCTCTCTCTCACACACTCTCTCTCTGCAAAATTTATAAAAATACAGATTTTCTTTCTTTTATCTTTCTTTTTCTTTTCTTTTCTTTTCTTTTCTTTTCTTTTTTTTTTTTTTTTTTTTTTAATTAGTCAAATATGCTTCAATAAGCTATGTGGATAAAAATTCTCTTAATAATATGAAATTTAAATTTTCTATAAGAATTAATGAGACTCGTGAATGTTTAACGGATGTAGCACCAATCTATATATATATAAATGGTTAAGAGATTTTTTAGTCTGTTTGTCTGAGTGTTGACGCAAGTTGCCACCAGATTTTCATACTTAAGTTAATTTAAAAAAATCTAATTGTCCGATCGATAAGTTGACGGATTCAGAAAAAAAGGCCCCTTTCATTTGGTACCTTATTTGTAATGAAATTTTGATTAGATTTTTTTAAAATTAATTAAAATGTGAAAATAATAATAATAATAATAAATAAATAAATAAATAAATAAATGAATAATGATAATAATATTAAATTTGCTCCCGCACATAAAAAAAAATAAAAATATGAAAATCGAGTAAAAAAAAAAAAAAAAAATAATAATAATAAAATAATATACCTCAATTTTAGATTTTTTTTTTCCTCCTTTTGTTTAAATAGTATGTTTTTGGCATGAAAGCTAATTCAGCATTACATTAAAGAGCTTTACTTAAATTTATTATAGAGCTTTACTTGATAATCATTAGCATTAACGAGCTTTACTTGATAATCCTGGGTAATTTTTTTAATTTTAATACTGAAATAGATCGGACATTTTTCGCCAAGGTCTCCACTTTCGTAATAGCCACTTTAAGGCAAGTAACGCATAAAAAACATAAATAAATTATAAAATATTGAAAAACAGAAAAGAAAGAAAACGAAAACGAAAAGAAAAGAAAATAATAATAATAATAATAATAATAATAACATAAATTATGTATTTTTGTCTAAAGTAACGATAAAAATTCAAAAGTCGCGAAGGGGAGCTACATTAAGGCTGTACCAGGATCAGGTTTACATATTTCATTATTTCTTTTTCTATATACCAACTACTATTAACTAACTCAACTACTATTATAACCACAAAAATTAATTATCTCATGCGATAGACGTAGCTGATCATAGCACATTGTAATAATATACGAGTATATGGTGTGAAATTGTTGTCATTTTATGGTTGATCGAATAAATCAAATAAATATACAAAATAACGTGAAAGAGAATATTATGTACACCACATATAGTGTTGTTCATATGTAACTGGGATTCAAACATAAAATGGCTACTTCAATTTTTTCGATACTGTCCGTTTCGAAACTGTCATCTGATAAGCACTCAAACGGAAGCCTACTGGTAAGCTATTGTCACCGGCAATAGGGACAGATAGCCGAGAGACTGCCAATGAGCGGGTCGCTGTCAAAGGCAGCGGGGAACCAAAGCGGGCTTTAAAGCAATTTCATGATTTCTTTAAATTTCATTTTTGTTTGTAAAGCGATATAGAGAAGAATTTCCTTTAAATATAGTGACCAGCGAAGCGAGGAAAACCTTCGTTGATTCACTACCTTCATTGATTTCATGAATTAAAAAATGGTTTCGTTAACAAACTTTGATCTATTGGCACGCAGGCAGCATCAGGCCGAGTTTTGTACATTTCGAGTTTGAGATTTTTCCCGAATTCGGAATTATGTTCGTTCCCGATTTGAGAGGGGGCTAACACGCCTCTCACACAAGAATGTATTTCATACAAATCTGTTTCTAAAACTGCATTAAGATCTTTCTTAAAGTATAGTGGAAATGTTGAAAAAAAAATGTTTTACATACCTTAAATTTTAATATTAAGTTTATATTAATGTAGGTAAAAAAAAGCAAATGATTTGTTTCAAAAATATTTATATAAAATAAAAAAATAATCATAATAATAATTTGCCTATAAAAGAAAACCACCTCATGATTCAAGTTAAAGTATTTTATTAATTTTAAGTAAAATAAGAGTTATTTAAAATGTTTGAACGAAATACAAAATTTTAATTCATATTCATAAAACAATCGGCTTGAGGTATTTAAAAAAAAAAAAAGCATTGTCACCGTGTTCTTAAATATACTGAAAGTTTTAAATGTCTATCTAGTCGGAAAGTTATATGATTGTTGAATCATTTAAACTGGCTAAAAGTATTTTAAAAATGCATTGTCATCATGTTCTGAGCTATTTTAAAAGTTTCAAATGTCTAGCTATTCGGGAAATTAGTTAAAAATCGATTGCAAGATTTGCACTGGACAAACAAACAAACAAAAAAGAAACCAATTAAACATGGTAATAAAAAGTCGATTTTTTTTTTTTCTTAAGAAAGAAAGTTATATTTCTATTAATATATGATAATCTCATAAAAATTTATAAAGATGAGTAAAATCTTCATAATCACATGCTACATTTAAAACGCATTTAAAGCATTGCATTTTATAGGTTGATCCAAAACATTTTGACGTTTCCTTAATTTTTTTTACTAGTCCCCTCTTCCACTTCAGGTCACAATTTTTATACAAATGTATAAGATATAACAATTTCTTTACATTATTAATTTTTTTTATTAAATATTAAAATTTCACACTATTAAATGTGACTCATAAAGAACGTTTCTAGATGTTTGACAACTGTTATACTCAACATCGGTTGTTCAGTCTAGACCCACGTGTGATACGATCACATGTGGGTTTAATATTTTTTTTAATTTTCATATTTATTTTTATCAATCACATTAGCAAGTTCATATTCTTGATAAATCCAATTCAAAACTGTATCCAAATCTTTAATATCTATAACAGGGCTCGAAATTTCAATTCATATTGCACTCGCCAAAAAAAGTTTTACTCGCCACGAAATAGGCTTGTCATATTTTTCCATTTTTCCTAACTATTTGAAATGTTTTTACAAATATGTCTAAAATTAAATATATTAAAAGTGTGTCGTATATCATCATGTTTCATACTCAGCTATAATTAAAAATCATTATAATGAGATTTGAAAAAGATTAAAATATCTAATAACATATATGCATAGAGTCATTAAAGAAAAAAAGAAGAAAAAGAATTATTTGTCAAACAATATTCTGTAAAAATATTTTTATTATGAAAGATTAAGCTTTCTTTTCTTATTTATCTATTTATTTACTTAACGTTTTATATTAGAAATGTCTTTTTCGTCCATTTTATTTTTGTAATTAGACAGAATGTCCATGTTTATAACTTGTTCATTGTTGTTATTTGAAATAAACATTTCGCAATAACTTTTTCGATAAAATCGTTGCTTATAAATCATTACAAGCGCAAATCATTGACGTTTCAGTAAAAAACTAGAAAATATGAACAGTTTTTTATTTTTATTTATTTATTTTTTTAAAATCATTATACAACAAAATAAACATAGGCAGTATTTTTAAAAGGGCTCGGGCTCATTTTCAAGTGACAATATCGCATAGGCAAACTTTCGCGTATCTCTTTTCTCGGATAGTGGGCGACGGACAAAGAGGCTTTCCACTCGTCTATTCTCACTCTGCTTGGAGAAATAACAGAGTAAGAAACAAAACTGCCTATGATATCAAAACTTTTATGTGTGCACTAAGCATTTTTCCTTTTCCAAGCTGGTGCGATCTCGCACAGCGCACACACAGACTCGGGTCTCCGAGAATCTAAAAAGGAGAGGTTAAATATGAGGTTATAAGATGGCAAGATTTTGCCATATTTAAATCTATAAAAAAAATGTTTTCTGTTACCGTATCGTGTAAGAATTGTATCTATAACTAGACCAAATTTTTACTCGCTATAGTAAAAATTTCACTCGGCAATGGCGAGCTGGCGAGCGGAAATTTCGTGCCTTGCCTATACTATTGAATAAATACTGAAAATCATAAGTATATACTGATTAAATTTTAACATTATTATATTTGAGTTTTTTCATAATATCATAGCTACTTTTAATAATGGAGCTATTAGTTAAACTATCAGTTATATTTTGTAAAATTTTACCTGCCTTATTTACATAAGTATTATGACCACTGGTTACTGTTCGAAATTTTAAAGAGTTTTTGTGAAACGTTGGAGTAAGAAAAACACAAGGAAAATTTATATTACAGTACTGATATTAATTTTTCTGTATTTTGCAGTAATTCTATTTTTAATATCACGAATATTACAATTATTCCTATAATAATTATTATTGTCGTATTTTGTCGAGGATATAACTGCGTAAATGACTTTTTAGGAAGATTTTTTTTTTATATACACCCATCGCTTTTTTCCCTTTTCACCAGTATGAATATGAGGGTGATTTCTTAAACTACTCATTTCATTAGTATCACATGTGGGTCTAGGTTCAGTTAACCAACTTAATATTTAAGGGGATTTGGCATCACTAAAGGTTTCTTATAAAAGCTTATATTTTCATTTAATATTTATAAATTGAACTATATTATATATATTCAATAAAATATATATTCAGGCAACATTTCTTATGGTTTTTGATACATTTTCAAAGATTTGAATTCTTTAAATTGAGCTTTCTCAGTTTGCATTTTTTCATGAATTCCTGATCTCCAGCACGTTAAACTTTTTACAGTTAATTAAGAAAATGCTTATTATTTTTCGGATGTTTATTAGAATCTAATTAAAAGCGTTATGGATGCACTCTGAAATTTATGATTTTTTTAAGGGAAAAAAAATTAAAATGTGTGTGTATGTATGTATGTAATAATATTCAAAATAAATATGATTTTTGTTATATTTTATTTTTAAGTTATATATATATATATATATATATATATATTTAAGGTATTACAAAATCCATCCCTAATTATTTTAAGTAGGTCTTATAACACACTGCCAAAAATATTAAGTATTTTCTTAGATATCTGTAGAAGTGTTAGCATTTTGAGGATTATGAATTCATGGAAAAGATGCAAACCGATTAAACGCAATTTTAAGACTTCAAATCCTTAAAAAAAAAAGGACCAAAAATAATATGAATTATTGCCTAATACATATTTTATTGATCAAACCTAATATAGTTCAATTTACAAGTATCAAATGGAAATATAAGTTTTTGTATTAAACCATCGGTGGTGCCAAGTCTCCTTAAGATAGCTAGTCAGATATATATATATATATATATATATATAAATAACCTGATTCAATTTTAACGCATATCCACCTTTAGCAGCGTAATGATGCTGCAACTTTTCCCATGTGCAGATAGCTATATTTGAGCTTCTGGTGTGTATTAGTGCACCAAATTTTTTTATGAGAGAGGGTTGAACAATACTTATTAGGTACGGGTGCATGTTGACACTTAATGCATCATTTTTCATGATTTGTTTAGTTTTTCGACTTCTTGAAGTGATAAAATGATAGTGAAGATATTTTTCGGATGACGAAGCATATTTTTAGATTCTTTAGCTAGTCATACTGTCCTGTTTTTCACAAGCATGCTGTTCTTATTTTTATTGAATAAGTATTATCTATATTCTTTTCATATTCCGTATAAAAGGGCATTTAACTGAACTGTTAATATATTAATTTTGAACTGTTAATATATTATTTTTAATTACTCATTTTGTCAGAGTTAAGTAAATCTGATAAGTGCAATTGAAAACTTTATAAGAATTTTGATTGCAAAAGTAACAAATGATAAATAAAAAAAAAAAAAAAAAAAAAAAAAAAAAAAGAAGAAGAAGAAGAAGAAGAAGAAGAAGTAAGCAAACACCATACAGATTAATTAAATATTTGTTGCAATTGTTTCGAAATAATAGCACAACCTTTCATCAAAAGAAAATGCTATTCACAAGCGCAATATCAAAGCAGCACTTACATCTAATTTCTGCCTGAAGAAGCGATATTGCTGAAAAGCCCAAAAGAATTGTGTGGTAGTTTTTTTTTTTTTTTTTTTTTTTTTCAATTTGTATTTTCTTGCAAACACTCTTTTTACTTTACTTTTCTTCTTTTCTTTTCGTTTATTTCTTTCTTCTTCTTCTTCTTCTTTTTTTTTTTTTTTTTTTTTAAATTAAAATAATCTAGAGGTTCTGCTCGTGGATTCAAACTATGTACTGCGCCTGGATATCCGGAAAATTTCTTCTGAATATTAAAGTCCTTTATGTCGGAAGTCCAGGTAAAGGGAATTAGAATATTACCATTATTTTCGTCTAGATCCAAATCGGAATCAGAAACAGTTTCAGCGTTTGGAAATAACACAGAAGGTTCTATTTAATCTGAATTTTTCATCACTATCACTGCTATCATTCGATTTCTTAATTTCATCATCAGAAGATGCAAATAAAATCGCATTAATTTCGTCTTGTGTTAATATTTTTTTACGTCGAAAAGCCATAAACAAATAGAAAGGAATAAGAGAATACAGGATTATCTCAGCGAACAAACTGGGAATAAAAATTTTGTTTCTCACTTCAAAAGCTTTGGGACAAGAAAACCCCCTTCCTTATACCTTTCTTGTCACCATAAAGTTAACCCGCCCACTTGTCATTTGCCCTGACAACTAACCCCGGGAAAATGACCATCGCTAACATAAAAGATTAAAAATGGGGGATGCGATGAACCATCTCAGGCGTTTTGGGGCCAGAATGGGACCCAGACTTTTCGGGCGGTGCAAAAATTAAGCTATTACATTTTCCTTATTATTATTTCGCATTAGTGTTTACATAATTATTTTATTTTATTTATTTATTTATCAAATTCATATTTTCATATCCTAATTCAGTTTTGTTAAAGCTTATTATTATTCTTATTATTATAGATTATTTTTAATTGGTTTGATGAAATTTGCATTTTGTTGTTTAAAAAAATTACGCAAGATTAATTAATTTATTTTAATTGCGAATTCTTTAGTTTATTCATCCAATTTCGTATTTGTATTATTTTTATTAGACTAATAATTTCATATTTATTTACGTTGCAGTATCTAAATTTAGTTTACTCATGTATTTCTCCTAGTACGTTTTGTGTGATCATTCTATTTGCTGAAATTTCAGTGTTTTTTGGAATAAGACATTATAAATTTTAATTTGAGAATTGGAGAAGAAAGTATGGATAAAAAGTCAATTTTGTTGTATTCATTACCAGCAAGATACACCCGCTGCGCTGACCGCTATACCTAAATGAATCTCAAAAACATTGAATCATCATGATTACTATTATTGTTATAATTTTAATACCACTCGGTAAATAAAATAACTAAAAAAAAAAAAAAAAAAAAAAAAAAGAAAATTGAAAGATTTCTGAATTATGTTTAATGTACAGGTACACGCTGCCAGCGTCCCGCGCTGCATAGGTTTTCATGGTTCTTTCTCAGCACTTAAATTAAGCTCAATTTCAACTCGCTTTTTTTCTATACTATTATCATATGGTTTCGAACATTACAATAAATAAATAAATATTTTCAAACACACTACGCAAAAATGTAAAAAAAAAAAAAAAAAAAAAAAATCTAAAAAAAAAAAAAAAAAAAAAAAAAAAAAAAAAAAAAAAAAAAACATAAAAAATATTATTTAAATTTTAATCTTTTCTACAATATCACCATTTTATTTTCTGATAAATACAGAAAAAATAAAGAAATAATATAAAAGATTTCCCTTCCAACGGAATTAACCAAATAAATTTATAAAAAAAATCGTGTAAGAGCCGTTGCTAAGCGGCTCAGGTGATCGAAATGAATGCAAAAATTTAAGAAAAAATCAATGGATAAAATAGAACAAAAGAATATATTCAAATTCGAAAATTTTTTTGATAAGGTGCACTCCAGCACCGTTTTATACGTTGCATGAAAATTATTATTAAATCGTTTTCTGCTCTGGCAAAAAAAAAAATGGTAATTAAAAGGAGTACTAAAAACTGAGAGTAAATGGGAGAACAAAAGTTTTATAAATAAATGTAACAATTTTCTAGGTGACAAAATTTGATAATTAGAAATTAATATACATATTTGATTGTTCATTTATACATTCAACTAATTAACAACTAATACTAATATATATATATATATATATATATATATATATATTATCTGTGTGAGAGTGTGTGTTTACTTTCTTTTTAACACTGTCCAACAAGGTTGAAAAGTGATAATAGCTTCGATTTGTTTGTCTGTCTGTCCGTCTGTCTGTCTCTAACTCTCGTAAATATTCTTGAAATTTCTTGAAACTAATATAGTCATACAAGTTCACTATCTGATGTTCCCTATTGAAAATGAAGTGAATTACATTTTACTTTCCTTTACTGATTTATGTACAGGGACACCCGAAAGTATTCCAAAGCAATTGTATCCTATGGGAGGTATTTTTAAGAACCATATTTTAATACCGTTACTTTACACAAACCTTAATGAAATTGAAATATATTATTCAAGTCCACTATCGGATGTTTCCCATTGGAAAGGGAGTAAATATCATCAAAAGTTTATATACAGGGACACCCAAAAGTATTCTTAAGCATTCGTTCTATGAGAGGTATTTTTATAATCAAATTTGAAGAACTTTACCTTGCACAAATCTTATTAAAATTAAAATATATTATTCATATGCACAAAAGAATGCTTTCTACAGAATGTAGCATCATTAGCATTAGATTTACAGAGCCATGCAAACATATTCATTTACATTGAAGACTTTTATTGGAATTTACTGAAATTGCATTTTCGTTTGCATTAAGCGATTTAGCACTTTCTATCATTTTTTAAATGCGGTTATGATTTCAATTTGTGTATTTATCTGGTCCGACTGTTTATCTCTCTATCTTTACGTCTGCTCGACGCCAGCGTTCGCAAATAATATCAGAATTTTTACAAAATTATACATGTTATTCAAATTTACTGTAGAATGTTTCCTAATTTTAATGGCATTAACAGGTCCTGTACAAATGCTTTGTGTATAAGGATACAAAAAAAAAAAAAAAAAAAAAAAAAAAAAATCAATGCATTGCATTGCATTTTAGGATAGATATTTTTATAAATTACAGTTAAAGAACTTTTTATTGTAAAAATCATAAAAAAATTGAAAATTGTTATTAATATGCTAAAATAACATTTTGTATAGAAAATGATTTTGTTAACTTTCAGATTTACAGGGCTGTACTAAAATATTCGTATGTATAAAGTGCTGCAATTAGAATATAAGGGCCACGTTTCCTTTTGTGTTAAGCACTTTTAACACTTTCTAACAATGTTTAAGAATGATTAGGAATTCAATTAGTCTATATGTAAGCCTTTCAGAGCCTCTGTTTGTCCTTTTTGTGATTACGTAGGCAAAGAGGTTTGAAAATTATACGAAACTATAATTACGTGCATTTGGAAAGTGTTATTAATCAATGCGTACCGCATGATTTTTCGTTCTTGTTTAATATGTAAATCAAAAGATAATAAAAATATTAAATTTTAGAGAATAACTACATCAAATGAACAAAAATTGTTTTTTATCACAAATACAGAAAAGCTGAATCATTCGATAAAGGCCAATTTCTTTGCAAATTGAATTAATTCAGATCCTGATAACGTAAGCTTTAGAGTTTGTTGTCTAGCTTTTAATAATTTTAAAGCATTTTCTATGAAGATTTCAGCCTTTTTCAGTTAAATTAAAATCATTAAAGGACAAAATTATTAGAACGAGAAGATTATAACTTTCAGATAGCTGAAAAGCACTGTCAATATTTTATGACAGAAAACCTTGAATAAAGTAGAATTATTTTAAAATACATTGAAAACAAATAATTGGTCGACAGTGAAAAAAATAAGTTTTTTTTTTTTTTTTTTTTCAATAGATGTCCGATAAAATGTAGATAGTAGTGTTTTAACAATTATGGCCAACTGTGTGCAACAGGTATTATAGCATGGACTGCCTTTCTTGAACTATTTCAAAGGTGTCCTGTCCTAGCTCATATTAAAACGAGTTTCAGAGAAAAGCAAGGGGAAATCAGTCGGCTAGGACGACGAGTATGATTTTTGAAAAAAAAACAGGCACTAACTTTCTAATTAATTTATAGAATATTATCAATATTTTAAAAGTTATTTTTAGATTATTTCATGTTATTTATAGCAACACAATTAGTTCAGCAATTCGAATGAATTTTTAAACTATATCAATTATTGTTATAAAGAAAAAAAAAAGTTAATTTTAAGATTATTTCATTTTGTTTACAACAACGAATAAAAAATAATTGAGCAAATTGAAGTTTTTAAAGCATATTCATACATATTTCTAAAAGTGATTTGACTTATGACTTTTTACTTTGATTAATTATTTGTATAGTAATGAATATTCATAGCAAGGTTGCTGAAACATATTTAGGAAAAAAAAAAAAATGTGATATTTGTGTCGATTAACAGCTAACGAATCTAAAAAAATGAAGTGTGATATTTTTAGTTTGTCCAACTACTACGTTTTTTGGCAGGAAATTTCATTTTATTTGACTGTTGTGAAAATATTTATTTACTAGCTCGCTACGCCCGCTTCACTGGTCACTATTTTGAAATGAATTTTCAAAAGAATAAAAATACTATTTTTTGTATCACTTTATAAATAAAATCAGGAATATATTACATAAAAATCATTCTAAATCCAGCTTCGGGTACCGATGCCTACGGCAGCAGTTTTCATGTACGCACTGCTTCAGGACTAGGTGCCGACTGCCTGCAGGATGTCTTTCTGCAGACACATTTACTGTGGGCACTTACTTTAATTTGGGTATTTATCAATAATAGATGGGTCTACTATTATTCAAGAACTACGATTTTAAAGATAACTGTGTCTCACCCTTTATTATATATATATATATATGATAAATCTTAAAAATTAGATGAAATAAAATTTGAATTTTTAAATATAGAACTAGAACAGAGAATTTATAAACCCAACTGCAAATACAGCTAAAGGAAAAATAAAAATTATAATAAATAAGCAAAATAACCAAGTATAAATGAAAACTAATCCCAAACGCATCAGGGTCTTCTTCATGGGAGCTCCCCCATGTATGGAATGAAATATGAGAAGTTTCTGACGGAACGTTGGTTATTTAGCCGAAAAACACGTTTCTAGCCCCCAACTTCTCACAGATGGAAGCAAGACCGTACAGCAAACGAATTTAATTAATACAAAGCATAAAAAAACAAATAAAAAATAAATAAAGAATAAAAGTAAATACATTAATATAAAGTACAAAAATATAAATAATACAAGAATATAAATAAATACAAGAACAAACTTAAATAGTCAGTAGAATGAGGAAAATTGACCCCCCCCCCTCCCCTACATAAAAAAAAAATAGAGCCCGCTTCGGCTGGTAGGACCACTTACCAGTTCTTAAATATCGCCAGAAATGGATAAGACAGAAATGTTTATTGAGTAGTTGAAATTTTCCAGAGCCAAATTCAGGTCTAAATGGTTATTGCAAATCATTTTAATTCTGTTAATTTGTGTAAACATAACATTTTTTTTTAAACTCTATGACTGATACAGGAGAACCAATTCATTAAATTACAAATTTTAAAGTTAAAATCTTACTTTTTATCATAGATTCCAATAAACAAGTTTTTACCTATTTTTTTTTTTTTTTTTCAAATCCAAGAAAGGAATTTTGTCTTCAGAGTCAGTACGGTTTAAGATAAGGTCAGAGAGATAGATTTCAGCTGCAATTTTCGCAAAATTTTCACAGTTTATTGCCATTATTTTTATTGCTATTGCGTCATCAATATATCTATAAAACTTAATATCCTTAAATTTTCTCTCAAACATGAACCAAAAAAAAAAAAAAAAAAAAGTTAGCGACGGCCCTTGAGTAACTGGTTCCCATCGGGATACCGCGAATTTGTAAAAAAAATAATCTACACCGTTAAATAAAACATTTTCGAAGATACAAAATTTAATAAAGTTAATCCAGTAAACTTTTTCGCAGGCTTTTACATGACAAAATTCCTCGTAGATTTTTTCAAAAATTTCCAGAAGTAAGTAATATAGGATACTACCAAAAAGGTTTTCAAAACCATATGTATTAATTGTAAATATATCTTCTGAGTTTTCTTTAAAATATTTTAATATTGGGTAATTATTTTTAATGACATGGCAATTATCGTCTGACTCTAAAGTATTCAAAATGTTATTGAGCAAATAAAAAAGTTTTTTACTTGCCTTGTAATTATAACTAAAATTGCCGCAAGAAACGTAACGAAATTTATTGGAATTTTTATGAAATTTAACGTTAAAAAAAGGTATGAAAAATTAAAACTGTTCCTATTTATATTAAATTTTTATCAAAGCCAAGATTCCTTTTCTTATAATTGAGGGGGAATCATTTAATTTTTTGTAAGAGCAATTACCAGAATATTCTATTGTAACTAATATTTTATATATATATATATATATATATATATATATATATATATATATATATATATAAACTTTACAAAAAATGGAAAAATTATTTCCAGCTTTTTGAACGGTGGCAATAATATTTTTTTTCTTTAAATTTTCAATATTTTCTTTTAAGTCTGTATTGTGATCTTCATGAATTTCCCTTCCAAAGTAACTCCTATAAAATATTAAATCGTTTTCAAAATATTCCAAAATTTTCTTTTTTTTATAATTTAGAAACTTCTATGGGCCAACTATACTTGCAAGAGAGTTTTAGAATAAAAATATTTAAACCTTTTAAATAAAATCCATGATTTTTCTAATGGTATAATTGAAATGTAACCTGAAATTAGCACCTGAATTCATAAGATTTCTTATCTTAGTATTTTCTATTATATCTAGATTACCTGCAATGATATGTTCATGATAGGAATCCTTAAATTCTTTATAGAAATCTTGATTGCAATAACAATCTTTATCTTAAATAAGGTCCATATTTTTACTATATTTATTATAATTGCAAATTGTCTTTTTTAAATTTATATTATAACTATAAGCAATTGTGATATTACAAGAATTTTTAAGTGGAAAAATATTATTTACCTATATATTTTTTTAAATTGTTTTATATATTTAAATATTTTATCTTTATAATTCAAGACCAAGTTTTCAATAGGTATTTCTTTTGATAACTTTATTTCCGTTAAATCTGAAACTTTAATTTTATATTTAAATAAATAAATAACTATATATCTAAAAAGATCACATTTGAAGGAATAGATTTCTATATAGATATCCATTTTGCACTTAAACCATTTTATTGCTTTATTTTTTAGAGCTGAAATTATGTTTTTAATTAAAATAATATCTTTATTCTCAATCATATCTTTGTTTAATACATCCAGAGTTTTAAAAATGTCAGTTTTCTTATTGCTCCCATCCGCCGTTAAATTTTCTCTGTGTTTTAGATTTGCTTTCGCCTCCAAAGTGGCATGCGTATAGCATATGAAGATAAAGAACGCTCTTTTGAAACCTGTTGTGCTTCCCTTTATTTTGTGGAGTGTGAAGAAGTTTTTATGTTTAAATATGTACAGTACACCAGTCACCAGTTCCTTATAAGTACATTAAGATTTCCAAGTCAAATTTGATTATGACTCAATAATTTCCTTACAATTTATACAATTGGAAAGTAAAAATCATGTTTTAATAAAATACAATATAAATCATATTTAAAAGAAATCAAAGAAACAAAATTGGTATTTTTCTTTCATTCTATTTTTTTAGGACTGAGGGCCCATTAGTCTCAATCTGGGATTTTTGCGTTGTCGTTTTCGATAGTTGGACATTTGTCGAAATCATTTTTTGATAGTTGGACATTTATCGAAATCTAAAATTTATCGAAAATATAATTGAATAATTTGAAAGCGATGTTATAGTTGGGGAAAAAAAAAACTAATAGTCCTCCGTCCTAAACTAAATTCTGCTTTTGCCAGAATTTCATCAAAATCTTTTATTATTATTATTATTATTGAAGGAAAAAGAAAAGAAAATTAATAATAATCAATATCGTTACAAGCAATATCGAAAAAGTTTTTTTTTTTAATAATTTTGAATTAGGAAATAAAAAGTGCGCGAGAAATATAATGAAATAAAAATAAGTAAAAAAATGAATTTAATTATTTATTGCTTTTGTTTTTGTTGTAAAATTGACAAAATTTGATTTTTTTTTTTTCTGATGAAGAGTTGTGAGGTTACGTAACCTTGAACCTCCTAATTCGACATGCTGCTAGCCGAACTCTGTAGTGGGGGAAATAAGAATTACGTGAAATGTAATTTATTTATTTTTTCTTTCGATTCATTTAATGATTGCAGTTTCTTAACTGTATACAGTAAGATACCAAGTATTTCTATTCTGTTGCGAAATTCTCTATTAATAGACCCCAACATTCGATTTTAGGAAAAGCAAACAAGAGGACGACACCACAAGAAGGCTATAACCGATTGCTGAGGCAAATTATAAAAATTAATTACATTTTGAAAATAAAGAAAATAAAAGTGAGGTACATCTTCATTCAAGTTTATTTAAATAATTTTGATCTGGATTCAAAAAACTAATAAATCTTTTATTTTCGTTCTCTTTTTCTTACTTCATTTCAACTTCAGGTGGTTGCAGATGGTATGGTTCAAAGCTGTTTCTTCATGGGCCTTTTACCGAATGACAAACACGTTACAAGATCTAACCTCTTTGATCGAACGATTTGTATAGCCGTTCTTATCGTGTGAATACAAGTGGACAATACCTATTTTCTACTCAATTATTTCTGGACAGCTTGTCTCCCCAGTCGCTTCGTTTTAGATTTCTTTCTTTCTTTCTTTCTTTCTTTCTTTTTTTTTTTTTTTTTTTTGTTGTATATGTTAAAATTTTTATTGTCTGTTCCTCATATTTTTCCATATCTTAAAAAGACACTAGTGGGAGGATAAAACTACATTTCTACAATTATTAAATTTTTCAGTGTTTTTTGCGTTGTATCATGCCTTACTTGTATAAGTAATTATTTTTTAATGCTCACAGAAGTTATTGTTATAAAATTTTGCTTTCATCATGTTTGATCATTATGATGGATGGATTATTATTAATATATATAGAGAGATAGATAGATAGATTTCAGTAGCTAATTGCATTATGATCTTTAAAGTAATTTTGTATTATTTTATAATATTCATAACAAACTTTTTGAATTAATTATTTCATCCGCTTGAATGTGCTTAGAAAATATACCTTTCATTTCATTATGCAATTAGAACTTCGAAACGTAATTTATTCGTTTATAATTTATTTATTTTCTGGCTTAGATTTTAAAGATATTCCCTTAGATTTACGTTTAGTCGAAAATTATTTATTTATTTATTTTTTGCTTCAGCTTTTGATTTTAGTTATATATATATATATATATATATATATATATATAGATAGATAGATAGATATAAATATATTTGTTGTAATTTTAATGTAGCTGAAAAACAACACATTCTTAATCAAACGAATAAAAATGTTGATTGACAATGCATTTATAAGAAAATAAAATTATATTTTTCATTAATTATAACAATACACTCTAATTCATTATGAAACTATTATTTTCCTAAAAAGAAAGAAAATAAAAAATAACCTAAGCTGGTAGTCGGCAGGTGTCGGGCTCGAACACAGGTCGCACCCATCGTCCTAGCCGCTGAGCGTTCTCTTAAACTGGCATAGATGCGAGCTAGGTTGCCTTCGAAAAACGCTTACGGCGGGCATCCCACCCAGGCCTATTCTCAAGCGTTCAAAGATCCCAAACACCAAAACCCAAAGAATTGTTTTTAACTAAAACTGATTTTTCAATGCAAACTTATATTGATTCTTATCCTTTCGTTTTAAAGCACAAATTGTTTTAGTGTTTTTTTTTTTTTTCTTTTTTAAATAATTATTTTTTTACATAACATATATTTACATAACACATTTACAGGCGGGGAGAGAGCTGACAGAAAATATAAAGAAAAAAGCTATATAATTTTTTCACCAGTTTCAATTAAACTTTTCAATTGTTACTTACTAATTAGATAGGAAATATAGCAATGATTAGATATCCTGGAGGAAAGTAGAGGAAGAGAAAGAGATGTTTATATATATATATATCCGATTTCGCAAAAGGTAATAAAATTCTCAATTAGTAATAAAATAACTAGTATAGTAAAAACTAAATGTATCTGTTGAGCGAGGAGTTTGCAACGAAAAGGGTGGTTTTTATATCATTTTCTTTTCCCGTTTTCTCCCTCAGTTATATATAATAATCATGTTTTGTCACAGTTAGTAAATAATAATTATATCAAATTTTATTGCGATCAATACAAAGTGATATAAAACTATCCTCTCATGAGAAATTTTGCTGTCGGTGCTTCGCACCCACGAATAACAAATAAATCTCAGACAAATAACAAACAAAATCTCTTGATGCTTCAGCACACTAATCGCCCACGTAAGGTGCGAAGCATGGGTGCTTTATATCTGTGCTTTTAATATTTTATAGGCGTATCAGAACCATTTGAAAGTTTAAGTTTGATTTAACCCGTCCAAAAATTTTAATTAAATTATTTATATATATATATATATATATATATATATATATATATATATATATATATATATATATATATATATATATCGCTTTCTTTTAGAGGATTTTTTTTACTTCAGTTTTAGCATATTGAGAATTAAAAATGATATCGAATTAGAAGGATCTTGATACATTTCTTTGTTTTAAAGTACTTGCCTGCAATAGTCGAATTTATAAATATGCACATTAAATTATTTTACAAGTTTTAAATATTATAAAACCACTTTCAATACAGTGACACAATTAAGAGTAGATATAGTTGAAAAACATAGCTTAAAACGGTTTTTGCTATTTTTTTCTAATAAATAAATAAATAAATAAACAATATTAATAATAATATAATTTTTTTTTCTCCTTTTTGAAAAAGTAAAAAAATTCCTAATAAATTAGTAAAATATAAACATATATTAGAAAATTTTTATGATAAATAAATGTAAAGTTTTAACTTCTGAAATATTTAATTATAATATATATATATATATATATTTATTTATTTATTTAACACGTCAATTTACCTGTATGGAAAACATACGCTTCTAAAGTCTTTCCTGAAAATCGATTGAAAAAGCAATAATTTAACAGTAAATATTAACATGAATTATTTTTCTCTTTCATTCAAAAGTCCATTTATGTTGTATCACATATCATGATTAATTTAAACATTAAGTAAGTTTGAAACACGCCAAAAGTTTCATTATTATAGTATTCGCTTACCATATTTTTCCTTCACCAATTTTTTTCCGTTTATCAATTTTCCGTTATCATTTTCTTCTTTACCATTTTTTCCAGTTAGTGAATTTTTTTCTTATTTACCCATGTTATGAAAATCATTACTTTTAAATACCTTACGAAATTTTCAAATCAGAATGAGGAAATGAAATAGAAATATTGCCAGTGTTATAAGAGATATTTTAAAACTGGTGCGAAGTCTTTACGAACATCCCCCACCCCCACAACTTCACGCATACCTGCCTTCCCCATACTTATAGAAAAAAAGGAACTAAAAATATTCATATTGATTGATACATATTTTATAAAACGTGTTTTATTTTAAAAATACGATTTATTATAAAGTCTTGTGGAGTAAAAAATTACAAACATTAAAATTAATTTATTTACTTACACAATAAAATTTATTTTTCTCTATATATTAAAAAAAAAGTTTCTGTCGCTGGCGTCAATTCTTTTTCTTTGTGCCAGGAACTTCTCGCGGAAGGCAGGGTTCTCCGCGTCATGAGATATATCAGTGTATTCCGACTACTTCGAGGAAGGCATTTCAGCTACTTAAAAATTTCAATCATTTTAATTAACGAAGTTACTAATTAAAAACATCGGTTTTATAAAGGTAATCTATTTGCCATTAAAGAAAAAGGTTCTCTTATGAAGTTATTTTTCTGTCATGGCATCATTTTTCACGGGAAAATTAAAATGTTATCACTGGTGTAAAAAAAAAGAAATAAATAAATAAACGCTTTTTTTTTTCCTCCTACTTTTACAAAATTAATTTTATTACTGGCAACTTATGTTTATTTTATTTTATTTTTTATTTACTTATTTATTTAATGTGTTCTTTTTTTTTTTTTTTTTTTTTTGTGAATAAGGAAATGATGTTGTGTCTGTACAACTGACCGAGTTTCTTTTTGCCATTAAAGTATTTTTATCTTTTCTATTTAAAAACATATTTTAAAATACCTCGGATATATTTTTGCATGTAAAAATATTTAGATTTAAATTCAAACTCAATTATAAATGAAAAAAATCTTCTTATTTATCATTGATAAATTTTTTAACATTACGGAATTAGACATTTCCTTGATACTTTTTATATTTCTAATTATGGCAAGAAAAAAGTTCATCACCTGCATTTCTTATAATGAATCAAGTAGATTTTATTCTTTGTTAATTTAAGAAGTAGATAAGAGAGAAGGTACTTTTCATTTCGCCGGCGCAAATCTTGCCAAGCAAAATTTACTGGCGACAACAATACATTTTTGGATTAAAAATAAATTTGTAACTTAGATTTTATCTTTCTTTTTTTCTTTCTTTCTCTCTCTCTCTCTCTCTCTCTCTCTCTCTCTCTCTCTCTCCCCCCCCCCCTTTTTTTTTTTTTTTTTTTTTTTTCAAATTTAAAGTTTATTTAAATACGTTAATATGGATCTGACAAAAAAAATTATATATTTTTTGTGGGACAACACTTTTAAAAGCAAGCTTTAAGCAAAACTTCAGAAAAATAATTCTTAAAAATATAAAATAATTAAAATAAAATAAGTAAACGTTCGTGTCTCTAATCTTTTTCTTATTATTCTTCGATGTGTTTTGGAACAATTACTCTTCTTGCATCGGTTATATCATTCTGGGCAATTTTAAAGCCTCGCCGGCAAAATGGTTGGTTGGTTGGTTGGGTTTTTTACGGCGCACTATACTCGGGGAATAGCTAACCTGATAGCGTTATAGATGCTATGAAGACCTTTTTACTCACTTGGCGTTAATTAGGTTACTAAAACCGGCGATTTAGCCATGATTTGGGGACTTTTTTTCCGATTGAAGTTATATATTTTTTCTTTTTTTTGGAAATGAATTCACTCTAAAAATTGGTTACTTACAATCGTTTGTAGATCTATATTACTACACATTGAAATCTATATTACTACACATACTTAATTTTACCTTAAGAAAAAAAGAAAAAAGAAGAAAAGAGAGAAAGGAAATAAAGAAAAATAAATAAAGAAAAGTAATAATAATACATAAATATTTTGAAAAAGAAAAAAAAAAATCTGATTTAAATATTGTCTTCAGATTTTTTTTTTTTTTTTTTTTCTTCTTCTTTGCTCTCTATTCACAAATGGCTAAAGTATTCGGACCATAAATTATTAACTGAAACAAATAATTTAATTCACAATGATATAATTACTACTATCCATTTATTTATAAAATATTTTTATTGAAAAATAGGTTTTTATTTTCCCTATAAATGTAAGAAGAATTTTTATTAAAAATAGTTATCTAGTATTTTTAATGTTACATAATGATTGTTAAAGTCTAAATTGATTCATTTTTCACAAAAATACATAATTCTTTGTTTTGACTGTGGAAAAAAATATTTGAATTATTCGTGTAAGCATGAAAGAAAATTCTAACGTATAGTATAATTTTGCAGAATAGAAATGTATTTCACTGAATGTGTTGCTATGGAAAACTGGTTTAGTATAAAAAATAATAATAATAATAATAACATACAGATGTTGAACCTGGAGATTTTTCCATATTTTCAAAATATCATTTTTTTTTTTTTTTTTTTTTTTCCGAAATATATATATATATATATATAAACAAAGAATAAATTCGCTCGTTTTCGAAGTAAATCAGAAGGAAACAGATACAATTTCTGCACTCGACTCACAAAAGACAAGTATTCGGCTGAAAGTATTGTTAGAAAAACTGGTTTAGGAGTGCAAAGCATAGGAACACTCACATGTTAAGCATGTGCTAAACAACAAAAAGGGTAAATAGGTTTCTAACTTGCATACTTACAGACAAACCGGTAAATGTTTGAAGTTTTAGGAAAATGAGACAGAAAAAATTGTATAATGCTTTCATAAGAAATTTAAAATAAAAATTATGGAGGAAAAAAAAGTGACTTTATGTATGCAGAGACAAATTTCGCTTACAATTTGTTGGTATATTACAAAGCAATGAAGAGAGGTCTCATATATATATAATTGTTAAATGACAATTTTTATATCATTTTCTCCATAAGTTAAGAAACTTACGTACAGAGTAAACGAATTTAAATTTCCTAGTAAATGTGACTCTTGATGTGTATATTTAATGCTGAGAGATAAAACATACATTAACTATTGCTATTTTCCAGAAAATGAGTTGAAACATTCATATTGATAGCATTTTTAACAGGATGGATTGAGATTTTTATAGATGCAAGAAATGAATAAATAAGTAAATAAATAAATAAAATAAAAATTATTTGACTTTTTGATATTTGAATAAAATTTTGAAATTTCACGCATTTTCATTTTACTTTGATACATGTTTCAATGTTTCGGTTAAGAATGCTGCAATTTTAAATTTAAAAAATATCTTAAAATTTAACGCAAATAATATTCTTATTCTTATTGTTATTTTATTTTATTTTTTTTAAGATCCTGAGGACGATTTAGTTCAGATAAAATAGGTCAAGTTAAAACACTTATTCTTTTAGCGCTAATTTATTTATTTAGTTTATAAAATTGAGAGATGGTTGGTTGGTTGTGGGGTTTAAGCCCGGTTGACTACTTTACGGTCCTAGGCCTAAAGGGGGAATGCCTAGGCCTTTTTAAGGGATTTTTAAGGGCTTCTAGCCCGTATTTACGCGAATTTCGGAGAAAACCACGGAAACCTCCTAATGGCTAAGTGAATGAGCACAACCTCGGGTCGAAGCCATCACTTCTCGATCTGTGGTAGGCCATACAACTGAGAGAAAATACTCTAAATTTTTTAAAAGAGATTATTGTAGTAACTATTGTTAAGCGAAGGAATTTCATATTATAAGATGAAGAATCAATTTTTCTTGATTATTATAAATTTAAATTATAAAATAACTATTGTATTAAATTATATGTAATAATCAGAAAAAATGAATTAAAATAAGATAATTTGACGCAATCTTACAGAATTTTAACGAAAGAATATCAATTTTATAGCCATGTAGGGTTAATTTAGATATCTGCCAATAAAAGTTTTTCAGTTTTTTGTTTCAATTTTGAATATATATATATATATAAGAATTTTTATGAATATAGAGAGCATCTGACACATTAAAACATAGTCACCATTTTACAGTAGACCTCCGTGAAAAAAGCAGAATATGTGAACATTCAAGGGAAAAAAATAATATAATGTATCACTCATACGACTTTCTTTTATCCTTCATTTCAATAGTATAAAGACAGATTGCAGTTTAAGACGTAAGACCAATGAGGTAAAATAATAATAATAATAATAATAATAGTCCTCCTTCCCAAACTAAATTCTGCCTTTGCCAGAATTTCATTAAAACTTTTTTTTTTGAAAGAAAAAAAAAAAACATTAAATCATTAAATTCATTTTTTACTTATTTTTATTTCATATTATTTCACGCGCACTTTTTATTTCCTAATTCAAAATTATTAAAAAAAAAACTTTTTCGATATCGCTTGTAACGATACAGATTATTATTAATTTTCTTTTCTTTTTCTTTCAATAATAATAATAATAAAAAAAGAAAAAGATTTTGATGAAATTCTGGCAAAAGCAGAATTTAGTTTAGGACGGAAGACTATTAGTTTTTTTTTTTTTTTTTTTTTTTTTTTTTTTCTTTTTTCAAATTATAACATCGTTTCAAGTTATTCAATTATATTTTCGATAAATTTTAGATTTCGGCAAATGTCCAACTATCAAAATCGACAACGCAAAAATCCCAGATTGAGACTAATAGACCCTCAGTCCTAATATGTTCAATTTACTATGAAAAATAATCTAAAATAGGTTTAAGGGCGGTTTTATTTGATATATATTTCTGTGTGAAGGGGCTACCGCACTCCTCAGTATCCATTGAGTTATGGTGCTTACACTTAATCAATAAATAAATAAAGTTCAAGGTTGTTATCAATTTGCACTTGAAACTTAAGTTCAAAGTTGTTATTAGTTTACCTAATGACTTGCCAATCTTAATGAAACTTTTCAAGCAGCAACCTCATACGGACTTCAAAATACCAAATTTGAATTTTTTTAATATGAACATAGACATCAACCGCTAAAAAAATTTACTTTCATATTCAAGTGACTTTAAAGCGTGATATTATTAAGGAAAGAAAAAAAAAGTTGAAAATCGAACTACAAACATTATTTTGTTTACAGTGCGGATATGAGATAAGCTGATAATGGACAAACAAACAGTCCTTCCGCTAAAAATATTATTTTCGGATTAAGGTGGTCTCAAAACGTAAAAATATTTCAAAAACGCAATCTTGAAATTTTTACACAAAAACAATACTTTCTCTACCACATTGCTAATAAAACTTATTTTTATTTCACTTTAATTTACTGACAGAATCTCTTTAAAAATTATTGAAATATAATATTTTTTCATACATTCTTTGAGAAAAAAGTTATTATTATTATTTACATTTTCTTCCCTGCGTGAAAGAAATAGCGATTGTTCCGGTAAAAGAAAAAATTAAAATTAAAATTAATTAAAATTAAAGTATAAATAATATAACAGTCATAAAAACACCTGATTAGTCGTTTCAAGCGAGAATAAAAAATATTTATAAATTTTATTTACAGGTAAATGAAAATTATATCATGGGTTAAAAGTATAAATTCAAAAATAAAACGTATTTGCTTAAAAATAATTTCTCTTATTTCTGTTATTTAAAAATATTTCGTTTACTTTCTTGGTATGTATCTGAAGTGAAATTTCCTGAAAAATTCAAATTCATCAAAACTGTTAGTTTATTTTTGATAGATTTGAAAGTAAAAAACAGATAGTGCTTTAAACATCTTTAATTATCGTAAGTAAAGGAGGCAATTATTCCCATCAAACTGTTTTCGAACCCTCAGCGGGGATTCCAAGATTGCTTCTGGATTTCAGTCTTTCGCCAATATTTCGCCATGAAACATTACTCGTGAAACAATACATTTATATTAAATTTATGCCACATTGTTACAAAAAATATGACAGTTGGTCATAAATAATACTACTTTAAAAAATCAGACTGTGTTAAGTTTAATAGGAGGGAAAATAAATACTCGAATTCATAAAGGAACTATTTCTTTCGCGGATGTACAATTTTTCCAGGCTTAACAACACTGTCAAATTAGGCTTTGCCCGTGTAGGGGATACGGACAAAATCCCCACCGGACATAATCCCCGCGGACAAGAGACCCACTAAGCCCGGACAAAGGCCCTATGTATGATATTTTGGATAAAATTAACATTTCAAAATTAATTAAAATCGCGATAAAATAAATTATTCAATAAATCTGTTTCTTTTCTCACTAGAAACTTGGTGGGATACTTCATATTTTATTAAAGTTATTAACTGTTAATTGTTTTCTTATCTGTA
Source organism: Salticus scenicus (assembly GCA_963930645.1). Taxonomy (NCBI): domain Eukaryota; kingdom Metazoa; phylum Arthropoda; class Arachnida; order Araneae; family Salticidae; genus Salticus; species Salticus scenicus. Next base: position 53,174,313 of record OZ005662.1, on the reverse strand, counting down.
CTAAATTCTTCACGGGTTATTATTAATTTACTTATAAATTAATTATTTTTGGTTAATGTGGATTTCGGTGACATATAATCTTCTGTTATTCTTAATTTTACTATGTTTTTGGGGTCTACAAATCAAATGAGGTTATTTTCGAAAGTGCAAAATTATTAGTTGACTCGGAAAGAGGGGGAGGGCGAAAGGACAAAAAAAATTAAATTACCGTTAGATCGTTTAAAATTGACAATTGAGGGTTTGGGGGGCCTACAAATAGAATGAGGATATTTTCGAAAGTCTAAAATTATTAGGAAGATCGGAAAATAGGGAGGGGAGGGGGGTGGCGAAGGGGGTAAAAAATAGAAATTGAGTTAGATCGTTCAAAATAGGTATATAAGGGTTTTGGGATTCTATAAATCAAATGAGGATACTTTTGAAAGTGTAAAATGATTAAAAGCAGCGCAAAGAGGCAAAAAAGTAAAAATACCGTTAGACTGTTTAAAATTAGTGCATATAGGCTTTCGGAACCTACAAACAGAATGACAATATCTTCGAAAGTCTAAAATTATGAGGAAGACCGAAAAGGGGGGAGTCGAAGGGGCAAAAAAATAGAAATTGAGTTAGACCGTTCAAAATGGGTATTTAAGGGTTTTGGGGGTCTACAAATCGAATGTTTTTTATTAAAAATATTTTACAATAAGCTTCACAGTTAAAAATCCCTAGCATTAATATTCCAGCAATCTCTCTCTCTCTCTCTCCCCCCCCCCCTTTTTTTTTTATTGAAATGTATATTTTTAATATTAGTAGTTAAATTAGTTTTTCAATTAGACCTTTTAAATTAAATAATTTTAATTAGATCCTTATTTCTATGATCGTCGATAGTAAAAAAATCTTTTTATATTTAAGAACATTTTGAAATACTATAGTATTTTTATTTAAACCACCAAACAATAGTATTAAGCAATCCCAACTAATTGAATTATTAAAAAAATATATTTTTAATAATTAAATTAATTTTTAATTAATATATATTGCTATAAATTATATATATATATGTGTGTGTGTATGTAATCATTTATTAAAAAAAAAAAAAAAAAACACGTGTGGCACTCGGGGACTGCCGCGGTAAAGCTATTGCATAGCATTCTTTATCAACTTATGCAATTATAATTATTTATTTATTTTATTTTTTACCCTTCCGCTTTCTCCCCCCTTTCCCGCCCCTCCCAATAATTTTAATATTTCAAAAATATCCGCAATCGATTTGTATGTATCGAAAACCTCGATGTACCAAATTTGAATGATCTAACTCTATTTCCTCTGCCCCCCCCTCACCGGCCCTTCTAATAACTTTACACTTTCAAAAATATCCCCTTTCGATTTGCAGGCCTCTAAAACCTATCTGTACCAATTTTCAATGGCCTAACTGTATTTCTATTTTTTTTTTTTGCCCATAGCCCCCCCTTACCACCCCTCCTAATAATTTTACAAATTCGAAAATATCCGCAATCGATTTGTAAGTATCGAAAACCTCTATATACCAATTTTGAACGATCTAACTGTATTTTTATTTTTTGCCCCCCCCCCGTCTCCCCTCCCCCCTTCTTGCCGCTCCTAATAACTTTACACAATCGAAAATATCCCCATTCGACTTGCAGGCCTCTTAAACCTATCTGTACCAATTTTGAATGGCCTAACTGTATTTCTATTTGTTTTTGCCCCATAGCCCCCCCTTACCGCCCAACCCCTACACGCCCCTCCTAATAATTTTACAAATTCAAAATCATCCGTAATCGATTTGTAAGTATCGAAAACCTTTATGTACCAATTTTGAACGATCTGACACTATTTTTATTTTTCCCCCCCTCCCCTACCCCCTTCTTGCCCCTCCTAATAACTTTACACAATCGAAAATATCCCCATTCGATTTGCAAGCCTCTTAAACCTATCTGTACTAATTTTGAACGGCCTAACTGAATTTCTATTTGTTTTTGCCCCATAGCCCCCCTTACCGCCCCACCCCACTACCCGCCCCTCCAAATAATTTTACAAATTCAAAATCATCCGCAATCGATTTGTAAGTATCGAAAACCTCTATGTACCAATTTTGAACGATCTGACACTATTTTTATTTTTTTGCCCCCCCCCCTCCCCTCCCCCTCTTCTTGCCCCTCTTAATCACTTTACACTTTCGAAAATATCCCCATTCGACTTGCAAGCCTCTTAAACCTATCTGTACCAATTTTGAACGGCCTAACTGTATTTCTATTTGTTTTTGCCCCATAGCCCCCTTACCGCCCCACCCCCCTACCCACTCCTCCTAATAATTTTACAAATTCAAAATCATCCGCAATCGATTTGTAAGTATCGAAAACCTCTATGTACCAATTTTGAACGATCTGACACTATTTTTATTTTTCTGCCCCCCCCCTCCCCTCCCCTCTTCTCGCCCCTCGTAATAACTTTACACAATCGAAAATATCCCCATTCGACTTGCAGGCCTCTTAAACCTATCTGTACCCATTTTGAACGGCCTAACTGTATTTCTATTTGTTTTTGAACCATAGCCCTCCTTACCGCCCCACCCCCCTACCCGCCCCTCCTAATAATTTCACAAATTCAAAAATATCCGCAATCGATTTGTAAGTATCGAAAACCTCTATGTACCAATTTTGAACGATCTGACACTATTTTTATTTTTTTACCCCCTCCTCCCCTCCCCCCTTCTTTCCCCTCCTAATAACTTTACGCAATCGAAAATATCCCCATTCGACTTGCAGGCCTTTAAAACCTATCTGTACCAATTTTGAACAGCCTAACTGTATTTCTATTTGTTTTTGCTCCATAGCCCCCCCCCACTTGCTGCCCCACCTGGGGGCTGAATTTCTAAAATTCAAGAAACTGGTTTTTAGATAGTTGTATTAGCTATATTTTAGAGCAAAAATTTCACGTTTATCTATTTTTTTTGTTTGAGATATATAGGATTATGCGAAATCACGTTTTGCCCCCCCCCCTCGCCCCCCTTGGGGACCGAATTTCAAAAATTCCAGAAACCGATTTTTAGACATTTCTATTAGCTATATTTTAAAGCAAAAATTTTACGGATATCTGTTTTTTTTTTTTTTTTAGATATGAAGGATTTTGTGAAATTACGTTTTGAAGTGCCGAAGTCTGCCGAAGTCTGCCGAAGTCTGCCGAACTGTGTTAGGTTTTTTTTTCGTTACGGAATTTCTGGATTTGGTCGCCGCGCTCAAAGCCCGCAATAGAAGCTATGCAATAGCTTAAAAAATCATTTTATATTAAAAAAAATATCTTCGTGGTGATTCTGGAAGTGCTAAAGCCCGTTGATAACGTGAGTGTCCTACATCTGCGTGAAAAGCTCTCCTGGTGGGAATGGGGGGGGGGGTGAAGCCCTAAACAGCCTTAGCCTATACTTGCGAAAGTTTCGAAGAAAACTATGGGAAACTCTCAACAACTTGGTCGACGGAAGCTACTTGGGATCGAACTCGACATTTCCATTCTACTAGCATCGAGAACCGCTCGGCAACTTAAATACACTTTTTAACTAGAAGTCCAAACAATAGTATTAAGCAATCTCACTTAATTTAAATCTTAAAAAATTTATTTTAATTAGTAAATTAGTTTTTTTACTTAGAATACTTCATTAAATATTTTTATAACTAGGTTTTCTTTATAATCATTCATATATATATATAATCTTTTATTATTAAAAGTATTTTAAAACAGTTTTTTTTTTTTTTTTTTTTTTATTAGTATTAAAACCCGAAACAATACTACCAAATAATCTCGACTAATTTATTATAAATATATACTATATAGATATAGATATATATTAGTTAAATTAATTTTCTAAAGTTTTTAGTTAATTTTTCTATTTTTTTATTTATTTTATTTTTAATCATTCATAGAAACAAAGAAAATAGAATAATTCTTTAAAAAATAGATTTTCCAATTGAAAGCTCAAATAGTTCTATTAAACAAACTAATCTAAACATTTAAATTTTTCACTTTTAATAAATAAAGATGTTTTTAATAATAATCATTATTATTTGTGTTTTTAATTTTTTGTCTATAATCTTTCATATAATATTATATGTTGTATATATATATACACACAAACTATCTTGACAGAAATTAAAAGCATCCATATACATTAATCCACACATATAACGAGTTGTAATGATGTCTAAATTTTAGCTTTTTTTCAACCTTCACTATCTTTCTTTAAAGTGTAAGTGTTATCTATACAAAGTTACATGGTAATCTGTAGAAGTTTTCTATAAAAACACTTTTCTTTTCAGTCTGCCCTCTAGCCTCCCTACATAAATATGCATGTAACTCTGAAAATAATAATAATAATAATAATAATAATAATAATATATATCTGAATAAAAAGTAAGGAAAACTATGTGAAACAAGGGCAAAATCCAAACAAATAAAGCAAAAATAACAAGAAAGAGCAGAGGCCGCCATGGCTTAAGATGGGTGGAGTAGATCAAACCACTTTGTTGGGCGCCAACCTTTCCGAAATCCTTTTCAAGACCAGCAAAGAAAAAAGTAGAAATGAACATAACTACACTTATATTTAATATAAATGCATATTAGAGTGAATGATAATTAAAGAAAATTTCACTAAAATTAAAAAAAAAAAAAAAAAAAAAAAAAACTTTTCAATTTTTTATAATCCGTAGAAATTATATATAAAAACTGCATTTTTCCCCCTTTGTCCCTACACACCCCTCCCCCCACCAAAAAAAATCCCAGGTTTCATTCAGATATATGTAATTCTCATTATATTTTTTAAAATTCTAAAGAATAATTAAACAAAGCTTAAAAAATTTTGTAAAAAACTTTCGTCTGAAAAATTGAATTAGTGTTTTGCTTGGGTCTATAATACCGTGTCTGGTAGATCATTTGAATCGACGAAACTTTTGAAATCAATGTGTTTAGCGAAACTATTTTCCTTTCAATGTATTTTGATATATCCAGACTTTTGAAACACCCTGTATAAATGAAACTGAAATAATAATAAGAAGCAACAGAGGCCACCACGGCTTATGACGAGTAGAGAGATTTAAACAAGTTTTACCAAATCCTTGAGCCCAAATTTTTCCAAATCCTTTGCAAGGCCATAAAAGAAAATATAAGAAAAAATCTTGAAAAGTGAAATTTTTATACTATTATTAGGTGAAAAAAATTATTATTTTATAATTATTGATAATTTTTGAAACCACATTTATATGAACTAAATGAATCATATATACTATATTTTAAAATATTACCTACTTTGTACAGCTATACTTAACATAATATACAAACTGCAGTGAGTGATAATTAAAAAAAACATTTCATTGAAATTTGTAAAAAAAAAAAAAAAAAAAAAACTCGTATGTCCCTCAAGCCCTCCGTAATTTGTTGAAATTTGCTTTAAAAACTACATTGTTTAATCGTAAACCCCTCCCTTTCAGATATATGTAACTATCAGTATAGATTTCTTAAAACTCTAATCATAATTAAACAAAGTTTCATTAAAATCTTTAAAAAATATTTTTCTTTCCTATACTCACTGTGCCCCCCCCCCTTAGCCCCCCAGGTATATTGGAGCGTTAGTGGGGATTTTGTTCCGTGGGGCTTTTGTCCGTTGGAGCTTTTGTCCGGCGGGGATTTTGTCCGGGACCCGCTGCGCAGATAGGCAATTGGCAACGGTCTCGGACACACCCCTAGAGGTGGTTCGGAGACATTCCATCACAATTTTGATCCTCCACGGAAGGGATGGCACTCCCGCTTCGGGGACCCCCAGAGGTATAATTTTTGATGGGAACATGGAGGACATTGCGGCCACGACAGATTTTACGTGCACCAGACACCGTTAGTGTACACGACGGTCTTTGGCCGGCTCAAGTACCGAACGCGAAATCTTCCAATTACGAGGCCGGCGCTCTACCGACTGGGCTACAGCGGCCCCGCCGGCAAAATGGAAAAGCACGGAAGAGAATTAATAATTGAAGCTGCAGGAGGTTTTCCCAAATTAAAATAGTAATAATAATAAACTTTTCGATATTTTCGAATGTTTAAAATTATTATCTAGCAATACAATAAAAATATACAGAGAGTATTATGTACTGCCACAAATTTATTTTAAAAAAATCAATAGTAAGAATAGTAGTAATCAATAGTACGGGCATTAGAAAAAATAAGTTGAAATTTTTTTAAAGGTTATTCTAATTTCCTTAAAAGTTTTTTTTTTTTTTTTTTTGTAAATAATAAGGAATTCTACCAAAAAAAATTCATCTCCAAATAGTGGTAAAAACTTAAACGTTGCCAAAGTGTTCATATATTATATCTGTAATACAAAATGGTCTAGATATTATGAATTTCTTTCTCTTCTGAAAAAAAAATACTGATTTTTAGCATATCATTTCATCAAAAAAAAAAAAAAGTGGTATTAAATATTAAGTATTTTAATTTGACATTCAATACGGTTATTTCCATATATATATTGCTTTTTCTTGTTTTATGCAGTATTCATTTTCCTATTCAGTGAAAAGTAAGAAGCGAATAGACGGGAGCTCTACAGAGGTTAAGTGAAGCTAGTCGGGTGGAGGCGAAGCCTTCCTGGGGGGTTGGTAAGCGGAGAGAGCAGGGGGCAGAGCCCCTAGTGTAATAATAATAATAATAATATTAATATTAATATTTACAAATAAAATAGCTCTTTCTTGCCTTTCATCTATTAAGAAATTAAAGATTTAATAATAATATTAATAATACATAAAAATTAATTAATTATAAAAAGTCGATTTTTTTTTTTTTTTTTTTTTTTTTTTTTTACTTTGTATTATAACTTGATTTTACAAATGATATGTTACATGATATAAATTTGATTGAGAATGTAATTTATTAGAATTCTGCAAGGAAACTTGAAACCTTTGATGCACGACTGAAATATGTTTCATTTAAAAATGTTTCTTTCTAATGTTTCTTTTAAAAATTACAAACTAAACTAGATTAGATTTGTTCAATAAAATATTAATTCAGCCAACAATTCTTATGGTTTTTAATGTATTCTATACAGATTTGTAATTTTTAAATTGCGTTTTCTCATTTTGAATTTTTTCATGAATTGGTGACCTACAAATTGCTAAACATTCTACTGGTATTTAAGAAATGACTTAATTTTTTTTCGGATGTTTAATTGAAAGTACTTAAAAGAATTAGGAATGGAATTTGCAATACCTCTAAAAGAATAAATATTTAAAAAAAAGTTTAACAAAAAGCAATTTTTTTTTTCAAAATTTTAATCTAAACATGCAACTTTTTTATTTTTTCTTTAAAACAAATTAATAAATTTCAAAATCCTCTAATATATCTGATTCTTTTTAAGTAGTTTTCATTAAAGACACTAAAAGAGTATTAAGCCTTTTCTTAAGTCTTTTCTTAAATATCAGAAGAAGTTTAAGCATTTTAAAGTTCTCGAATTTATGAAAAAATGCAAAGTGATAAAATTCAATTTAAAGATTAAAAATCGATAGAAAGTCTGGCAAAAACCATAAGAGTTGTCGCCTGTAATTTTGTAGAACAAACCTAACTTAATTCAGTTTATAAATATGAAATGGAAATGTATGATTTTATAGAAAACCTATTTCGGTAGTGACGTGAAATATGCCAAGTCCCTTAAAAACACTTTCTATATAGCTGTTATGAATTAAGAATCTCAAAGTACTAAAGCAATTGTATTTTCATTTGTTCATATTTCTCCTTTTGTAAGGTCGTAGGTGACAAAGGATAATCAATTGGGGAAAAAAGAAAAAAAAAAAATAATAATAAAGAATAGGAGAGTGTTTAACTGCCTAATTTTAAATAGAACTTGCTATTTGTATTACGTATTAAGAATTTGAAAGTAATTTAAAATATCCTCTAATATTAAATCCTAATACAAGCTCATATATATATATATATAAAGCCTGGGTGACCGAAGTCACAGCTAATTTTCCTGGATGTAAGTAAAAATAAGTTACAGTTACATTACATTTTACTATAATTTCTTATCAAAATCGTTTGTGCAGTCCTTAGAAGACTAGATTTCTGCTATATATTGTTCAAAACAAAGGCAAGTGAAGGCAAGTGACGGCTATTAATTCGGCTAATAGCATCGATTCAAACTAATAATAACAACAACGACAACGATAAAAATAAAGGAATAAATTATTATTATTATTATTTATTTATTTATTTTTTATGTAAATAAATGAATAAAAATTCTGGAAATATTATACTTAAAATTAAACGAAGAATCATATATTATCACTTTAACATTTAAATTTCTTTTCTTTCTTATTTGAGAAGTAGGTTTTTAGAAGATGCGTTTTACGAAATTCAAAAAATTTAGACCAGTGCTCTTTTTTTCTGGATCTAGAACGGCGGGAAAACGTCTTGGATGGCAAAATAAAATAAGTAGTTTTATACTTTAACGTCTCTTGCTTGTCGCTATCTTTGTATGTAAAATAGTACCGCTAACTTTTTTGACACTTAAACGGAATGTTGCTTACCGTCCCGAACATAAAAGAAAAATGTATAAACAGAAATTGCACCTTTTTTGTAAAACCTGACAAGACTATTTTCGTTAAGCCTATAATCCAAGCAGTCGTTTTTTTTATTTTTAGATGTTACTATGATGTTATTTCTTACTCCGTGATGATCAGTGAAATTTGCGAAGGAATTCGCTCTCTACAAAGTAAAGAGATAATATACTCAAATACACTCTGCTGAATAAGAAAAGATGTGATACAAAAAACATCTAAAGGTTTAACTATGGCAAACCGCATATGTTTGTTCATTTCCGCAATTTTTAACATCTTTAAACTTGCAAAGAAACAAAAGAATTTCTGCTCTGCGGGAAACAGATATCCTTTCTATAAGTACCTGGAAAACTTTTAAGACATTTCTTGAAGAAAAAGGGGAAGGGTGAGGGTGAGGTGACAGCTATTCAATAAAGGAAGTACGCCGTACATTCTTGCTTTTTCCAGGTTGACGGGATTTCTTACAGGGAGATCTTTCAATACCATAAGCTGCATTTTTCTAAGTCCCGACTTCTATATCGGTAAAAGTCTGGCGGTCATGAGCTATGATACCAAATTTTACTACCAATAGGTTTTTTTTTTTTTTTTTTCTTTAAGAAAATAATAATAATTGGTTTATAAAATGACAATATTTCAAAAATGACAAATAACTTCAAAATGACATTATTTCGTATTGTCAAAAAAACTTCAAAGAATTTACACAGATTTTAAGAAGTGAAGTATTAAATGAATCTGAATCTGCAAATAATTAACAAATAAATAAATAAAGGCTTTTTCTTTGAACTGAATTGGGAAAAAAAAAATAATGACAACATTTTTCGTATCATGACATCCAAATCTTGTTTTGAAAGTCTAAAAGGCACCAAGAAGAAGAAGAAGAAAATAAATAAAGCTTATTTAAATGTTGTCCAGAAAACTTTTCCGTGGTCAATTTTGTCAAATTCAAAAAGCAACACCATTCTTCGGCACACCTAATATTTTTCTTTATTTATTTTTTAAATATAATATTAAAAAATTGCCAACTCAAACTCAGATTCATTTATCTTGTTTTATTTTTTATATCATTTTCCACGCGAGCTTTTTATTTCTTAATTCAAAATTATTAAAGAAAACTTTTTTCGATACTTTCAGTTTCAAAACTGATTATTATTAATTTTCTTTTCTTTTCTTTTTCTTAAAAAAAAAAAAAAAAAGAAAAAGAAAAAAAGAAAAAAAAAGATGAAATTCTGGCAAAAGCTGAATTTAGTTTAGTACGGAGGACTATTAGTTTTTTTTTTTTTTTTTTTTCTTCTTTTCAAATGATAACATCGCTTTCAAATTATTCAATCATATTTTCGATAAATTTTCGATTTCGATAAATGTTCAACAAGCGTAAATCTGGTATTGTAAAAATCCGTAGATTGAAACTAATAGTTCTCATTCCTGAAAGAAAAAAAACAAAATCTGGTGTGACTCCATTCGACTTTTCGAACATTAAATAACCAACAGCGGCCGAGTGGTTCTACGCTCAAAGCTGGTAGACAGACATGAGTTGCAGGGTTCGATCCCAGGTCGCGTTCGTCGGCCTAGCCGTTCCGAGTTTTCCGTGGCTTTCTCCGAAACTTGCGTAAATACGGGTTAGGAACCCTTAGAAAGAACCCCACGGAGGGCACTACCCTTTAGGCCTAGGACCTACAGCAGTCAATCGGCCTTATTCCCATATCCAAACCAATCCAATCCGAACATTAAGTAATTAACGGTTGTATAAAGTAAGAAAAATCGTTAAATAAGTCAAATAGAAAATCATAATAGCCCTTCGAATAATTTGAGCCCATAGATCATAATGATAAAATTTGTTGTGTCCCTGTAAAAATCTGTAAATACTAGACTCACCAAAATCAATAAAGTTCGTGCAATGGTTACCTATGGCATGCACATAAACTTTCAGATTGCTCGGATAAGGTATTTAGACGCTATCGCATTTTAAATAATTTGATCTCATGAGCCATAATAATAGTATATTTTTCTTTGCGAGCCTGAAAAAAAAAAAAAAAAAAAAAAAAAAAAATTATAAATGGTTCTAAAAACTATAAATTGGATTCACAAAAAATCTTTATGGTTTATGTAACAGCGACCTGTAACGTATGTATGAATGTTAAGTTTATTCAAAAAATGCGTTTAGACACCATCGCGCTTTAAATAATTTATACCCATAGGCATAATGATAAAAATATTTCATTGTGTACCTGTAAAAGAAAAAAAAATCTATAAATGATATATTCACCAGAATCTTTATGGTTCAAGCGATGGTTCAAGCGCGACCTACAGTACGTAAATAAATTTTTAGCTCAATCGAAAAACGCATTTAGATGCAAATGATTTCAGCTCATAGGCCATAATGATAAAGAATTTTTTGCTGTATCCCTGTTTAAAAAAAAAAAAAAAAAAAAAAAAAAAAAATCTATAAGCAAACTCGAACCCCCTTTTTAGCGCTAAATTCGTCCAGGAAAATCTGTACTAGCTGAGGTCACAAATTTTAGTGTGTGGCTATTTTATGTGTGTCCAACACTCATTGTAACGGGATTTTGCGAAAGTCCCCACCTTGAGGGGGACAATAAACCCGTTTATAAGCATAACTTTGCTTCAAATTATCTCGGCAAGATTAATTTTTATGTGTGGGTTGTTTATGCGTTTCCAACACGCAGTATAAAGTGATTTTACGAAATTACCACCTCCCCTTTCGAGGGCGGGGGAGGGCGAAATAAACGCTTTTAAGTGTATCTCTGGTCCAAATTATCTCAGAATAGCGATTTTTTCATATGTGGATTGCTTGTGTGTACTCAAGACACGCACTACAAAGGCATTTTTTAAAATTCTACATTATACCCCTTGAGGGTGTGTGTGTGTGGAGGGAATTATGTTTTCATGCCCAACTCTGCTTCGAACTATCATAGACGATTTTTTATATGCGGGCTGGTTATGCATTCCGAACACGCACTATAAAGGGAATTTTGTGAAATTTCTCCTTTCCCCACTTTAAGGGTGAGGGTAGGGGCAAAAACGCGTTTTAAAGAGTAACTTTGTTCCAAATTATCTCAGGAAAACGATTTTTTATATGTTGATAGGTTATGCATACTCAACACACACAAACTACAAAGGAATTATTTGAAATTCCGTACTGTCGCCCCCGTTGAGGGTTGGAGGGTTAAAAAACAAGTTTACATGCGTAACTGTGTTCCAAATTATCTTAGAATGTCAATTTTTGATGTGTGGAGTGCTTATGCGTATTTAACACACACTACAATGTGATTTTGGGAATTCCACCATACCGCCCCTAGGAAGTTGGGAGGGGGGGGGGGTATATATATTCAGGCGTAACTCAGCAGTAAATTATCTTAGGAAGAAGATTTTTTATGTGTTGGTAAGTTATATTTATCTCATAATATAAAGAGATTTTGCAAAATTTTCTCCTCCTTCTTTTCTTTAAAGACGGGAGAGGATGGCTGAAAAACACTTTTTAAAACATAAATCTACTTCAAATAATCTCAGAATCTCGATTTTTTAATGCGTCGGTTAAGTATGTGTATGCGACATGCACGATAAAAGGATTTTGTGAAGTGTGGCGAGTGGGAAAACCGCTACGAAAGGTAGCGAGAACTTTAACTTAGATTTTGACTGATTTCAGTGATTATTATTATTATTATTATTGTGTTTTTAGAATCCGTTTCAATATAATGACCATAGAAGCGGGCAAAGCCACCTAGTTATTAATAAAAACATTTTATTTAACGATTGGCTTAGTTGAATTTATATAAGATTTTCTTTTACTTTTTTTTAATTAATGACTTTTTAAATCTTACGATTCTAAGGGGGAAAAAAATAGAACAGAATTTATTTTGACGGTTATCATCCTATCATTAATAATATTATTAGATTGTAAAAATAAATAATAATAATAATAATAATAATAAAATAAAAAAATAAAAAAATAAAAAAAATTCTGACTTTCGAAGTTATTACTTTATTTAGGTTTTTTATACAGTGCGTCTGTTTGGCAAAACATTTTTTCTTTTTATAGAAAAAAACACTGTTTATAAATTTAAAACGTATAATTTCTTTTTCTTTTCTTTTCTTTTTTTTTCTTCTTTTCTTTTTGATTAAATTTACATCGTATTCAATATGCTAAACATTTTTAAAATATAAGTCTTTTAATTCCTCGTTAGCAAAAAATTTTTTAAGGCATAATTTATGCTTAATCAGTTTATATATTTATTTTCTTTCTGAATATCAGAAGTAAAAATATCTTTTCTCAATTACTTAAACTTTTTTTTATATAATTGCCTACTAAAAAGGCTTAATTTATGAAATCATCAAAAGAAAAAAAAAAGAAAAAGTTGTTGAGAAAACAGAAATTGTGTTTTTGGCGGAAAAAATAGAAATGAAGGAAAGAAAAGAAAAGAGAATCCAGTTTAATGAAGTGTTTTAATAGTAATGCCTCAAAAATGAATATTTCTTAAAACCCCTTCCTCCCAACCAAAAGAAAATGAAACCTTTTAATGACTATAATATCGGAATCATAAAAAGAATTTTACTTCGTTGAACTTCATCACAGTTTCAATGTATATATGTATTAAGTAAGAGTAAAAGTTTTTAAAAATAAATAAATAATTAATTAATTAAAATAAAATAAAATAAATAAATAAATAACTGATTGCTATAAAACGCACCTAAAACCTAGTGTTAAGCGTAGGGGTCATACTCTCCGCATTATTTTTATTTGTTTCAGGATACATTCCTAATTTGAGAAATTACCTCCTTTATTGTTACCACTTTTTTTTTTTACAATACTTTCTATCCTTGTTAATCACGACAAATTACTGTAAAAATAAAGTATAGATTTCTGCCTGAAATGTGCGGTGGCCGAAAAAGCGAAAAATATCTCACTTATGAAATTATCCTGAAAAAGAGGCTAGGAGTTCAACCCCTGTAAATGGTGATGAATATAATAATTCAGTGTTTGATTGCAAATTTTTTAATCAATTAATAAGCGACTGGCTTAAATGAAAACAGTTTTGAAAGAATTAAAGAAAAAAGAATGAAAAGAGAAAAAACAGTACTAGGTGCCTTACTACACTTCTAACAACACTACTTACTACGTTACTTACTCAATTCGTAAAGAAAAAGTACTGCTTATTAAGAATAAAAGTAGTCATTATTTTTACCGACTGCTTATTATATTGCATATCATATTATACCGATTGCTTATCATATACATTGCTTTATTTATTTATTTATTTATTTTCTTAAATAAATATATTTTTTTTCCCTACAAACATGCTAATCTTGATTATTGATATATATATAAATATTGATATATATATATATATTGATATATATATATATATCAATAACTGATAAATTTTGATATATATATATTGATATATCTATATTGATGTATATATATATATATATATATATATATATATCAATAACTGGTAAATTTTTTTGGCAACAATCATAAATTTAAATGTCCAATTTTGAAATTATTTTCATATTTTAATTAATTCTAAAATATGTAATCAAAACTTCGTTACAAATAAGATACCAAATGAAAGGTAGCACATTTGTAACGAAGTAACCTTAGGTACCTTATTTGAAACCTTACTTACTTTAACTGATTTGATAAATATGACGTCACAATCAACTGTTTGTTTATATCAGATAAGTACATTATCATGATTGCAAGAAAATGATGTAATAACTATTAGCCCATAATTTTTATGATTGAATTTTATATTACATTTTAATTTTATCCTCCATGGGTATTTTAGAATTGCAATGGTAGTTATAAACTTTCGTTGAAATTTTTTTACATATTGAGATTAAGGGGAAAGTGCAAGCACAAAAAATGTTCTGTTTTGAAAGATCTTTCTAATGATGCAACATTTATGCAGATTAATAAAAAAATAAATAAAAATAAAAATACAAAGCATTTCTAAGGGGAAAAAATGGCTACCAAAAGTCTCTGTTTTGAAGCGGTCTAAGCCGGAATCGTTCCTGACAGAAGATGGTCATTATTAATATTAATATTTTGCTTACAGTGTGGATAATAAAAATGGATTTTACTTCCTAAAACGTGTCAGTCGACATAATTAAAATGTATCAAAGAACTTCCCTCAATTACATTCAATCGAAAAGAAAATTTAGCTTTAAAAAATATAATATTAATTACATAAAAAATAATATAAAGGATAATAAATTCAAACTGAAAAAAAAAAAAAAAATGTCTATATATAACTTTGTATGGATGTTGCATCTCATGAATCAATAAACCGAAATTTAATCAAGTCTTATATTTACTGGTCTATGGTATAAACTTGAGCTGTTTGGGGACCAAACACTTAAAGGGTGAAATTAAGATGCTAATAACAGTATCAGAGTAAAACAATATACATACATTTTATTTGATTAAAATGAAAGGAATAAGAACGAAGTATAGACTGACAAATAGATCACCACACATACACACATATGCCAACAAAGTAACTGGTTAACTATTGCATGTATTCTTTGCTTAATTTATTTTTAATGGATCCATGATTTTAACAATTCATATTTCAATAGGAATCTATAAAAAGTATTTTATAGGCAATTGTATGAGACGATGGCAAAACACTAACAATCCACCACACATTACACATTTTTATTATGGTGTTATTTTTGTATGAGGATAAGTGAATAAGAATAAGAATAACACACACACACACACGTGCGTGTATATGTATATGCCTAAGGCTATGGAGTGGAGAGCAAATGATACGAACATGAAAAATTATTTTGAAAAATAATAATTTTTCTAACTGACATATACTGGGTAAATATATATTAAAAAATATATATATATAGAAGAATTCTTTTAGTACCCACAGCATGCTAGTTTTTTTTTAATAAGAAAATTCTATAAATTTATTTCACATAATCATAGATATGTGATTTAGTTATTCACATCAAAGTTACTGACGAGTTTTTTTTTTATAGGTATCCATATCAAAATATTTCACCCCGAAGGTTTATATGTTCCCAGGTATGAAGAAAATGATAAAGATATTTCAGAAATATATATATAAAACGAAAAACAAAAAGCGTATAACTTTTCAATGAATCAAAATAAAAATGTAAGTAAACCTTTTTATTGTTTAGAGCTCCAAAGCGCACACATTTCTATAGAAAGGGTTACAAAGACATAACATACGAATTAAAAAATAAATAGTATAAATATAATTTTAAAAAAGTGAACAAAAAATACTTGAGTAAGCCACATAAATTTATGACTAATAGTTTACTTAGAACTAATATTTTAAATTAGGAAGAGCTGGTATATTTTAATAAACAATTATTTTATAAGAGCTAAAATTTAGAAAATATTATATTTTCAGTTGTATAACCTAATAAAATAATAGAACGAATATTTTCAATTAGGAAGTTTTCACGTGTTTCTTATCACATAGAAATATATCAATACACAATAAAATAAATTTCATTGCATGAATAGCCTTCAACAAATCGGACAACGGAATATTTTTTCACGCAACTATATCTGACGGTTACGTCGCACTTGCGACCGGGACAGATGCGACCGGGGTTAAAATCGTAGCACTTGCGACCGAATTCTTAAATCTATGCACACCTGTTCATCGGAGGGTAGCTTTTCCGACCGCTATAATTAAAGGCATGGCAATCGCTGCGTCAATGGATATATCCCGCAAAAGATCATCATAATTCCCTTAGCAATGCACATTCGATTTAATGATCATTATTTCAAAACAATATATTTGTTGTTGAAGTTTTCTCGCCAAAAAGATTAAATATTTTACTATGCAAAAATCATTTAAAATATGTTATAGTATATTAACATAACCAAAATTCTATTAAAAATTACATAAATACAATGATGGTGCACAATCCTTTTTGCAATCATTATTATAAACTATTAAAATCATCGAATCTGGAGCCTATTCAGATTTATTTATTAGATATACTTATTAATAAAATTATAACTTTTACAAAAGTACATATATTGAGTTAATGTAAGATTAAGTTTTCTTTTATGTTTTGTAGTATTTTAAATTGTGATATGCCGTTGAAATTTTGTAATATTTGGTTTTAACGCCCGATAATTCGATTGTGAATATTTTTGGAATAGTAGAATTATCAGGAAGGGCTTAAAGGGGAGGGGGGGGGGGTTTACAGCGTTTGAAATTGGTATTATTAGATTTTAAGGCAAGATAAATCGATTGCGGATATTTTCATGTGTAAATTTATTAGAAGGGACGGAAAGGTGGGGGACAAAGGGATAAAAATGTAGAAAAGGAACGGGAGTTTCGGAGAAAACGATGGAAAACCCAGAACACTTTTATTCTTTTATATATTGCTGAATTCCAAATTCGAATTTCCGCTCACATTTCGTACTAAGGATTTTTAACATTATATAGCCCGGAGTTACGCAAGTTTCTGAGAAAACAACGGATAAGTCAGACACAAATTTTTTTATAAAAATGTTTATATTACCTTTGTATCTCAGCTTGTAATTAACATAATTTCATAAGTAATATATCATTTTAAAATTTATTTGAATTGGAATTGAAGAGTATATGTTGCAAATCTCTGTCGCCAGAGGGCGCTTCGATATTTTAATAATTCAATATCCCCAATTCTGATTATGAGTAAATTACTTAAAGGGAGAAGATTGGGTGACCACACCGGGTTGCGAATTTGCCACCATCAGAATTTTCAAAGGTATACTTGAATATTATTATGAAATGAATAATTAGTGAATGAATAATTATTGAATGAATATTATTGAAATGAATAATAATTATTATTATTCATTTCAATATAATGACCAGCGAAGCTGTCAAAGCCTGCTAGTTTAGAATATAAGCCGTTGAAAACAGACTACTTCTCCCGCAGTACCATATGTATGATTCATCTGTTTCGATTAGTAACATCCTTCTAAAATAGATTGTGAATTTAAACTGATAATTAATATTTTTACTTTCTTCTATATGTATATATAGAGAAAGTATTGGATTCGTGAAAATTTTTGAACTCCAGTTTTAGATGGATTTACACCTTTTGGGATGTCCTGAACCTGATTTGATAGTTTTTAGAAAATGTCTGTCTGTCAATCTGTCTGTGTGTCTGTGTGTATCACGAATTTTGTGCACGCTGTATCTCACGAGCCAATGAACGAAATTTAACCGAACTTGGTATTTAGTTGGACCCTGACATAAACTGGTGCTGATTAGATTTGGGGATCAATCTCTCAACAGGTGGCGCTGTGATCGCATATTTTCTAAATTTTTAACATGACAGTATAGGACAAAATTTCGTATAAATGTGCATAATGAGAGTTATTTTTAACTTGTGATTGTAAAATTAATATGAATTATTGATAATAGTAGTAGTTAACTAGGAAAAACTTTACAATAATAGTATATTGTAAAAAAAAAAAAAAAAAAAAACTCTTTTCTAAATTTATTGACTTTTGTACGCGTTTGTTTTTTTATTTAGTAATTAAATTCAGTTTTTTTTAAACTCTTTTTAACGAATTTAATCAGTGAAGCCCCTCCCCCCCTCCTTACACATGAACACATCACCTGTGTTGCCTGAATTACATTACAATAATAGTGAATTGTAAAAAAAAAAAAAAAAAAAACTCTTATTTAAATTTATTGACTTTTGTACGCGTTTGGGTTTTTTTTTAGTAATTAAATTCATTTTTAACTCTTTTTAACGAATTTAATCAGTGAAGCCCCCGTCCCCCCCTGTCCTCCTTACACATGAACACATCTCCTGTGTTGCCTGAATTACATTACAATAATTGTATATTTAAAAAAAAAAAAAAAAAAAAAAAAAAAAAAAAAAAACCTCTTTTTTAAATTTATTGACTTTTATACGCGTTTGGGTTTTTTATTTAGTAATTAAATTCAGTTTTGTTAACTCTTTTTAACGAATTTAATCAGTGAAGCAACCCCCCTCCTTACACATGAACACATCTCCTGTGTTGTACCTGCTTTCGGATACATCCGGTCGCAACTGTTACCCTCAAACCAAAGCGGTCGCAAGTGCTACGATTTAAACCCCGGTCGCATCTGTCCCGGTCGCAAGTGCTACACCACCATATCTGACAATAATGTAACGGCCCTGTAAATAAGGAATTTTTATCACACCTGAATTTAAGAACATTTTAAACACATGGGAACAAGTACTTTTTAACACACCTGCTTTCGTGGACATTTTAACACACCTGCCTTCAAGGACCTTATAAAACACCTGCGTTCGAGGACCTTATAACACACCTGCTTTTGAGGACGTTTAACACACATGCAAACGAGGACATTTTAACACACCTGCCTTCGAGGACTTTGTAACACACCTGCCTTCGAGGACTTTGAAACACACCTGCCTTCGAGGACTTTAAACACACAGGCCTCCGAGGACATTTTTACACACCTGCTTTCGAGGACATGTTAACCCACATGCAAACGAGGACTTTTAACACACATGCATTCGAGGACATTTTAAACACATGCGAACGAGGACATTTTTACACACCTGCTTTCGAGGACATGTTAACCTGCATGCAAACGAGGACATGTTTACCTACATGCAAACGAGGGCATGTGAACACACCTGCCTTCGAGGACATGTTAACGTACATGCAAACGAGGACATTTTAATATACTGTCTTCGAGGACTTTTTAACATGCCTGATTTTGAGTGTATTTTTACACAAATATGAAAAGAATTTTTATTTGCCATAATTCAGTAATCAAACTACATATTTAAAATTTATCTTTGATATTTTAATTTAAAGGTGTGTTATAAAATACTAATTTATATATTAAATTTTCTATAGAAATTTAATAATTAAAGAAAAAAAACCCCACAGAAATTAAGACAATAATAAATGTGTTTATTATCAATTATTATTATGTTTTAATTATCTATTTTATTATATCTTAATTATCAATTATTCTTAAAATAATAAAAAATAGTTTATTGAATATAGCTTTTAAATTATATGAACGCAATAAAATATTACCTTATTAATTAACAAAATTAATTAAAAGTAAAGAAAGACTTGTATGCTGCACTGTTAAAAATTATACAAACCTGGAAAATCTTTTTAAAAATGTGCTCTTTTTCATCCAAGATTCATTAAAATATTTTATTTCCTATTTTGGAAAATTACAATAAATTTTTATTCTGTAAAAACTTTACATTTATTGAGATAAATATATTCAAATGCCTTTAAAACAGCATAATTTAAAATATTTACTTATTAAAGAAATTTATTTTTTGTACTATCAACAATGAATTGTTTTGTTAATCACTGTACGATCATAATTTAAGGATGAATATTACGAAATATTTTGCATACTAAATTAATTGATAATTATTTAAAATACATATAAAATATTTGAAATAAATAACCGAAGAATATTCCACTTGTAGATTTAATTTTTCAATAAAACACAGTAAAATTATTTCAATAAGCTTATAACTGCAACTATTTTTTGCAAAATTAAAAACTTTATTTGCAGGTCCTCGGTTTGACGTACAGTTTTCTAGGTCCTCGGTTACCGGTAAAAATACATACGCTAAATAATCAAACTTTCTCAATATGGACGTTCCCATTGCAATATAAATTCAATTTCTATACATAATTTCGAAAAAATATTAAATTTGTTAAATTATTTCGACAGTCAAAATAGGTCCTCGGTTTGACGGTTTGCGCACCGAGTCCTCGGTTTCCACCTTACGCGAGACTGTGTGTGTGTGTGTGTGTTTGTGTGCGAGAGATAGAAACAATACAAAAATAGTTTTAATTTTTCCAAAAATTGTAATTAGGTATTTCGTTTTTCTTTATATTGATGCAAGCATGTGTCACTTTCTTTAGAAAAAAAAAATGATTATTTCTAGAAGTATCTTGAAGAATAACAAATAAGTTCTAAAGAGAACAACCATTTAACTTATTTTAAATATTCTTGTAAGTTTTAAATTTTATATTTCATATATAACTAAATTTAAATATTTTTGGTAAATAAGTCATAAAATTTCAAAAAATCAATATTACATTTGAATAGCTAGTTAATAATGATTTTTATACAACTAAAATTCTTGTAAGCTGCCTATCATCTATTTTAATTTTATTTATTATTATTATTATTTTTTTTTTTTTATGTCAAACAGCAAAATGTACCTTGTGTTGTTTGTATGCAAAATTTGGTCAAAATTAAAGGTGGGACATTGCAAGAAATTATCAGTTAAATTTATTCAATTTATATATATATATAAAAAAAAGAAATAAAAAACCTTTAGAGCTATAATGACGCCAACTTTACCCTGAAAATTTAATTTTTCACAATGATTTATATCAAATTTAATATTTACTCGTGAATTTCTTTTTATTAAAAAAAAAAATAAATAAATAAAAACTCGTAACCTTTTTTGACAACAATTAAAAATTAAAATAAATCATTCACTTTTGTCTAAATAAGGGCATCTTCAAATTTTTTTATACTGTCCGTTTCGATACTGTTTTTATTTTTTTATTTTTTTTATTATTATAACATCGTTTTCAAATTATTCAATTGTATTTTCGATAAATTTTCGATTTCGATAAATGTCCAACCATCGTAAAACTGCCGATAACGTTTCATCCGTAGATTGAGACTGATAGTCCTCCGTACTAAAAATATATAAAAAGAGTGCGATTTCGTAGACTTGTGTTATCTATTTTATTTTTATCTAATGGTACAATATGTTCAGAAGATTGTTCCCAAAATTTCAAGTCAATCGTGGTAAAAGTTTAAGAGCGAGAGGCTTTGGAAATTTATCTTTTTAGGGAAGCTCGGCCGGGAGCGATGCATATATGTTGTGGCAGCTTCTTAACTTTCGTTGTCTGTCTTTTTTACTCGCTTCTCTATCTTTCTAAGGACCCAGGTTGCACTCGTTGGCTTAGCCGCACGGCGTTTTCCGTAGTTTTCCCCAAAACTTACTCAAATATGGGCTAGGACACTTCGAAAGACCCCCCCCCCCCACACACCTCTTCCACGGAGGGGACTACCATTCAGTCCTGGAATCTTAGCGCAGTCAATCGACCTTACTCCCAAAGACGTACTCACTTTCTAAGTGTCCTCTATTCTAAATAATTTAGTTTAAAGTTGCGTATTGAGCCTCGAGTTTTCTTTGAGTCAGAACATAGCCTGACAAAGGCAGGGGCATACGGAGCAGTTGCCCTGGGCCCCCACATCAGAGGGGGCTACCAAATCGAATAGAAAGTTTATTTTACGTTCCCTTCTTTAATGAACTTTTTCAAAACAAAATATAAGTATAGTGTCAAATCCGTCAGTGTAAAATCTGGCTTAATTGAGCCATCGTAAATGCTAAATTTTAGCTGAATTCCGCCCTAATGACAACAAGGATATGAATTTTTCGCAGCTAGATCACAAAGTTAACAATCAGAAATAAAATGGATCTACAATGAGGTGAAAAATTTAAATACCTCCATAAAGTTTGGTTCTTCATTACTGAAGTAGTGAAGAAGATGGGGGCCCCCCATAGAAGTTTTTGCCCAAGTAGTGAAGAGGAGGGGACCTCCCAAAGAAGTGTTTTGCCCCGGGCCCCAATTAGGCTATGTCAGACCCTGAGTCAGAACCAGTTAATGCAGAAAAACGCTTTAAAAGGTCTGCTTGCTGTTTGCATAATAATTAAAATTGCTGCGTTACGATTATAATAAATTACGATTGCAATAAATTGAAAATATTGACAACTCTGGAGTTCAGCGTAAGAAAATATTATGTAATTGTTTTTATGGCATAAAAGCCATATGTGCGAGAAATTTAAACAACTCAACTGAAAAAAACAAGTTCAAGCGTGAGCGTTAACAATATTGTCATACAGTCGTCAGCAAAAGTGTCCGAGCACTAGCAAAACTCCTTATATAAAAAAAAAGTACACTTATTACTGTTTTGTTAAATAAGTCCTTGTCGAATCCTGTATTTAGTCAGTGTAAGAACAGGATTCGACAAGGATTTATTTAACAAAACTGTATTAAGTGCACTTTTTCCATATAGACATTTTTTCTAGTGCTCGGATACTTTTGCTGCCGACTGTATAGCTGCTCAATACTGATCATTTTATACAGCACATATTCCTAAATGTTTTTTTTCATCCGGTGGCAGGACGTTTAGCAAACTGACTTTTTCTTGTCAGCTAAACGGTTCGTTTTCATGATGGATAGTGGAGTAGACGTAAAATATCTACTTTGTGCCGTAGGTGCCGAAATAATTAAAACGAATGTGCAAAAAATAACCATATCCAAGCAATCCTTAAGTATATGGCAAACTTCAATTTAAAAAATAAAATAAACTTTATTAATTTTAAGTTTAGGTTTTTGTATATTCATATACCTATAAACATTTTAAAAAATAAATATAATAAACGCAAATTCTTTCGGAAGCTACATCCAATAAGGTTTATTAAATATTTTAGAAATTGCTGTATTTTGAATATTCTGCTTCATTCAGCGGAAGATATAATATTTATACCTGTTTACTTATTTTATTTTATTTTATTTTTTTGCTTTAAGAAAGCAGCTTCGGTTCTTAAATTTTCCCTATGTTGAATTTTTATTTTATGAAGCAAAAATGATGCACAAGTAAATTTTCTTTGCTTCTTTTTTTTTTTCCTTTCGTGAATGCGTATCAAATATTTTATGCATTTATTATTATTATTTTTTAATTTGAAAAGAGCAAATTCTTTGGACTAGGAATATTTTTCGAAAACAGATGTTTTAGAAACTCTTTATTTTTCATACATTTATTAATTCATAAAAAAACCATATAAATCCCTTATTTAAAATATTTATATTATCAATCTATAAACTGTAAAATAATTAAGATATTTTTATTCGAAAACTGTAAAATTTAACAAAAAAAAAAAAAAAAAAGTGTCCTTTTTAAAAACAGATATATTTCTTTTTCGAAAAAATAATTTTTGGTAAAAATAATCAAATTTATTAAACTAAAATAGTGGAATAAACTTAATAATAAAAGCCTAAAACTAACGCTGAAAAAAGATATCACAACTAAAACAATGTACTGGAATAAAGAAAATAAATTTTTATCCATGGTTTTCGAAAGATTAAAATAATGAAAAAAAGATAATTAAACGAAAAACCTTTGATCACAATCGCAACAGTGTACTTAGATAAAGAAAATAATCTGGTGTGTCACTCACACCACTTTCTCTTACCCTGAAATTTAATACTATAAATACAGATTTGAGATTAAGGAGTAAGGAGAAAGATAACGACTACTGTTATGCAAACCAATGTTAAAAAAATTTAAATTAGGCTTCGGAGAAGCTTTATTTGACAAGTAATTCTGTGTGAAGTGGGCTACTGCTCCCGTCAACCCCCTGTTTTACTACTGTACCTACATTTATATAAAATTCGAATCTGTTATTAAATTCAAAAGTTCATTTAAAATTATTGAGACAACTTTCACAAAAACAGTCCTTGAAACTTCTGAAAGTTTTTGTTTTTAAATTATTCTAACAGACACAGACAAAGGTCAAACGTTAAAACCTTGACTTCGGTATTCAGAAAATCTCAAAACGTCTAAATATACAAAAAAAAAAAAAAAAAAAAAAAAAAAAACCAGCTATGAATATTTAGCTTAAAACAATACATTATTTACACTATGGCTAAGAGGAATCAATTTAAATTACTGAACAGCTTTCCTGGACATGGTAAAACATTACAGTAAAGCACTTCCACTAACAATAAAAAAGAATGTTATGGCTTAAATATTGGCAGCCCTGTACATCTTCTCAAAGTTATGCACATATCACGTGTAGGACATAAACATAATCCTATATTAATAACACATGGCCCAACCTGAACTACACTTCTATCAATTTTCAAGTATTGCCGTACTATAATCTAATTCTTTTGTGTAGCCCTGTAAATGAACAGGGAATGATCTCTATACTATATTCCACATGAAACATATTTTTACGTATATTATATATGCATATATATATTCGTTTCAATTGGATTACTGCAGTCTATAGATATTAAACTCTACTTACCTGCAATTTTCTCCATAGACGTAATATATTTGAATTCTCTTGGGTGTCCCTGTTCACGAACCATTGATCTCAACGAAAAGTTAGATGTTTTTAATATAGTTTCCTAAATATGAAATGTGTAAATTATTGCTCGCCTTTTGTTTCAGAAAGCAATATTCCATAAAATTCTCTTCAGTAATTAATTATTTTTCATAAATACTACAATATACAATAATAATAATAATAAATAAAATAAATAAATAAAATAAATAAATAAAATAAATAAATAAAATAAATAAATAAAATAAATAATAAAATAAATCAATAAAAATTAATTAATTAATTTAATTTAATTTAACACACTGTGCCTCAAGAAAGAAAAAAAAGAAATGGTAAAATCAGACATACTTACGACAACTTATATTTATTAATATACTCATTCATTAACTTTTCATAAAACACTTTTAAATAGAATACATTTTCATAAATAAAAATATTGTGATTAATTGAATATAATAAAAAAAAAGTAAAACTGCTTCGAGAAGGACGAAAACAGTCCTCTGTGATTAAATTAATTACATACTTGAAATTAATGATCAGTTGTCTCTGAATAAAGTTGGAGAATTCTATCATCGACATATTCATAATGAATACATTTACTGAGGAAAAATATGTTACTAAATAGTTAAATGTACTAATATATCGAAAAAATATACTAACAATGCTTTAATTAAAGGATATTATATTAATGAGACAAAATTGTTATATTTTTTTTTTCCCTTGCTAATAAACCTGAAATATTTTCGATATTCGTGATAAATTAAGGACTTATTCCCTTTTGTTTCATCAAATAGTTTATTCCACTAGTACTGATAATTGTATGTGCCAAAAACAATGCAAAGTACAGAGCTGCCAACCTAATCCGGCAAATTGTTAACGCCTATTGAAAAACGCCCCTTTTTCTACACCACTTAATTTTTAGAGTAATTCTTTTCAAATATATCTATGATGAATTAAGTAGAAAAATACTCTAAAAATTAAGTGGTGTAGAAAAAAGGGCGGTACTAACAATTTGCCGGATTAGGTTGGCAGCTCTGAAAGTACAAGGTGATTATAATTAAAGTTACGATTTCAAAGCGCTATAATTTTAAAATTACCCATCAAAGCAATCGTGAGACAATAACATTTTGTTTGGCAAAAGAAAAAAAAAAGTTCCGAAATGTGCCGTTAATTATCCGTAAAGTATTTATTTCATGAAGTTCCTCTTTTTCTCTTTTCACTATGACTGTTTCCGCTTTACACACGTAGTCTTAACTTTTTGCTAAAAAGAATGTAGTAAACCCTTGAAGTCTATTCTAAGATTCTAAGATTCCAAGACGGAAAGAAGCCGCTCACCACTCGGCAGCGGTTTTGAGCGGTTTTAACCTTTAGAGAGGGGCTCCAAAGCCACTGTGGAGATTCAGAAGAGCCCGTCTCCAAAGGTTAAGCCTCCCCCGTTGTTTATTGCATAGCAAATAACAAGGAAAAAAAAAAGAAAAAAAAAAGAAAAAAAAATTACAAAGGTCGCCAGAGCAGAGCTCTCCCGCGACAAAAGGCGACAAAGTTGCATGAAAGTGAAGAGGACCAGAGCCAAGTGAAAGACTATTTACAAAGTTCATTGAGGTAATGTACAAATTTCACAGTCTTTATACAATGTACTCACAGTCTTTATATCAAACCCAAACACCCTATGAACAAAGTTGGTTAATAGCAACATCATGCGCAGGATGATTGCTTTCCGAGAGCACTTCTGTGGAGTACTTTAACATCAGACATGACCAGTATTCGCCATGTGAGAGAGGAGCAAAAATTAAGGAAAGATAGAGAAGGAATTTAGTTTGTTGAATTTGATAAATCTTGAAGGAAGGCATAGATGCGCTTTAATTTGAGCCGTAGGAGCTTTCTAGTTATGTTCAGCCAAGTTGCTGGCCTTGAAGTCTATTGTTTCCTGCTATTCCATTGTGTTCCTAACAACATTCCAGTGTTTAATGAGTCCGTTTAGGCGTTTCCCCTGACATTACCCTGACAGCGCCATCTACAGGAACATGTTGGAACTACTTTTTTCCTCTTCTAAAGAAAATTTCATTGCTTCAAGGTTGCTCTGGTAAAATATCAAGTCGCTCTGATGGGTAGTTTTTAAAATGATAGCTGTTTGAAACTGTAACTTTAACTATAATTACCCTGCATATATAAAATTGAACCAATATTTATTAATACTTATAAAGATTATTTATCAAGGAAGTTGCGCGAAAAGTTACTTTTTACAATAAGATGGTACGTAAAAATTATTGTGGGGTTATATTTTTAAACTTTTCAGTTGGCAAAATGCTGTCTCACAAATTATAAAATATCAGTGCAAGGCTCGTCTTAAATTAATTTATATATTAATAATAATAAGAAGAAGAAATGAAGGTCTAATATGCAACCGAATTTTGCGATTCTTAAACTGTAAACTCATGTAAATTAGTTTTACATAATTTTTAATTTTTGAAAAAATCAATTAAATATTTGTGACTTTCATTTTTAACACTCAAAAGAAAAAAAAAAATCATGAGTTATCATCCAATATGAGTTTGAAACTAGGGAGACTGCTAGGAATTTTTAAAATATCAATGTAAAGTGGCTTAAAAAAAAAAAATAATAATAATAATTGAATCTCTAGTTAAGAGTAATTTCGATTAAATACACTTTCTGATAAAATAAATCGCATTGAAGTCAATTTATTCTTTCGGAAGCTACCACAGACAGACAATCTTTGCAATTATAATAGCCATTTATTGGTCAGGGGTTAAAATTGGGTCTGTTCATTTTTATCACTCACCGGGCCTTGAGTTTTAAGCCGTAGTTTCCGGTTAAATGAGAAAATATAAATCTCAATCCAATCCCACTAGACTCAGGACACATTAGTTTTTAAGACTCAAAAATTACACTGAAAACAAATTCTGTAACTGACATCTAAAATCTGCATTGTGGCTCTAGAAAAAAATAGTTCCAAGTCATCCTTATAAATTCTAGTCCTCTTTAGTATCGAGTTCTAGAAACCCTACAAGAATTTTAGAGCGTTTACCTATGTTATCAAGGGCAAAGTTATTTAAAAATCTCTGCAAATAAAAGAGAATACAAGAGGCGGGTTTCAGCAACTATAATCTTGGTTTATTACCCTATTCTAGAAAGTCAAGCGAGAATTCCTCGCAACACAAAAGATTCAAAGTATTCATAATAATCAGAATCTTGTTTCACCATCTAGAAATGTGTAGACTAGAAATTCTCGATCATTTCGTCTATTCAGTTTATTGGTGTGCCTTATGCGCATAGCTTGGAAATCTATATTTCAAGTTTAGAGATTTAGCAACTGACCATTTATACATTCTAGATGAAGGCGGTATATTTTTTTTCTCAGTGTATTTTATAAATATATGATAAATTCATTTAAAACTAATTTTGTAATTTTTTATATGAAAGTAACAAGTCCATATTGCTGCTTGCCTGAACCACAGATTGAATGGTTTTAGAGGCCTAGAAAGTTTTACATAATTCTATGTTAAATCCTTATAAAATAAATTTTTTATGTACTAATATAAAATGAGAATTTTTATATAAAAAGTAGTGGGGGTTAAATATTATAGTATCAGTATTTTTTTTCTTTCGCAAAATTTCTCATATTTAATTATAGAAAAGTAAGAGATTTTAGAATTCTTTTATTGGGTACTTACAATCAAAAGGATACAGTATTTGGCCTAGTTGGCGAAAATTAATGAGTGTGGTAAATTTTCTCTAATATTACGACATGAAAGTAAATTTTAAAATCTTTTGAATTTCATTCTATAACAAACTTGAAGCACCTAAAACTAAAAGCCCTAAAATCTGTATTACCTTCTCATACAGGTAAATTCTACTTCAAACAGAGAGTACTTATATCAGTTAATACTTATATCAGTTAGATTGTATTAATATAACTAGATTATTCTGTAAAAATAAGTGGTAAACTATTAAAAGTGCTAACAGATTTTTTACTGTAAAATCTACATTTCCTGAGGATATACCCTAGTTCCCAATATTTTAATTTATTCCGGAGTTTTAATTTATTCTCACCAGTTTATTTCTAAATTAATTTTCTCCATTGTAAAACTACAATAAAAATAAGAAAAAAATTACTCTTAAAAAGTAAGTTGTGTGGAAAAATACACGGGGATAAAAATGCTCCAGAAAAAATTAAAATGTTAGCTACTCTAGAATATATCCATCAGTCATAGAACTGTCATAAAAAAGATTATAAAAAAGAAATCACTTGTCCGACGCGCGAGATGTTATTTCGAAGCCTGAAAATTGTAACCTTTCTGTCTAGAAATTATCCGTTTAATTGACAATGGTTATCAATCTGAATCAGACTTAAATTTGATAGTATCGTTGTCATCCGACAATGCCGACGCAGAACCGATATAAAACTGACGGTTAATGAATTTTACTGTATTCTTATAACTCTCATTGTAGATATAATTTTCGATAAATAAGTTCTAAATTGCGGGTTCCCCTTCAATTGAAGGGGACGCCTTTATATTTCTTGTTAATAGATGGTTGTGCATAAATTAGCTTCATTGTTTGTAATGTAGATTGATAGTTTAAAGCATAAAGGTTCATGAACTAGGATGAGTAACTACCGTTATATAAACTAAAATATATATAAAAAAAAAAAAAAAATATATATATATATATATATATATATATATACAGACACGACATTATTTCATTATTTAAAACATGAAAATCTGACATTGACAGATTTTAATTTAGTGCCAGAGGCCTACTGCTAAACTTGTTAATATCGACAAATTCTTCTTTAGTTAATTCGTGACGATCTAAATTCCATGATAAAGTTTTCATTAAATCAAACCAATGTGTTTCAGCTGCAGATATTGTAACAAATAACGTTGGAAATCCAAACTGCCTTATAGCCGCAAAACAACGTTTTTTCTCTTTTTCCCAATGAGGGGGAGGTGTGCCTTGGAGGGGACTCATGTCAAAGGTGTGCCTTGGGGGGGGGACTCATGTCAAAGTTGTACCTTGGGGGGGACTCATGTCAAAGTTGTACCTTGGGGGTGACTCATGTCAAAGTTGGGCCTGGGGGGGACTCATGTCAAAGTTGGGCCTGGGGGGACTCATGTCAAAGTTGGGCCTTGGGGGGACTTCATTCAATAAATCCCCATTTAATAAACTGACTGAAATAGGCCCTTAACACTAATTAAGAGTGTATTATAAAAATTCGACAACGCTGTACCGACTGAAATAGGGGTACCTTGGGGGGGGACTCATGTCAAAGTTGTGCCATGGGGGGACTCATGTCAAAGTTGTGCCTTGGGGGGACTTCATTCAATAAATCCCCATTCAATAAACCGACTGAAATAGGCCCTTAGCACTAATTAAGAGTGACGTATAAAAATTCGACAACGCTGTACCGACTGAAATAAGGGTACCTTGGGGGGGACTCATGTCAAAGTTGAGCCTGGAGGGCGACTCATGTCAAAGTTGTGCCTTGGGGGGACTTCATTCAATAAATCCCCATTCAATAAACCGACTGAAATAGGCCCTTAGCACTAATTAAGAGTGTATTATAAAAATTCGACAACTGTACCGACTGAAATAGGCCTCTAGCACTAAAAAGGTAAGTGTACAAGGAATTTGTGTATTGAAGGCTATTTAGTTCACCTAAATAAGTACAACTTTTCATTTAATACCAGATTTCGATCTCATTTTTCCCAATGACATTATTCCAATATTATTAACACTTTCCAATAAGGTTGATTGAAAAATGTTAATGACTTCGATTTGTCTGTCTGTCTGTCCATATGCCTGTCCACGCTCTAACTCCCGTAAACATTCATGTAAATTCTTGGAACTGATATATTATGTAATTGAAGTTCCACTATTGGATGTTCTCTATTGAAAATGGAGTA
The DNA here is from genome assembly GCA_963930645.1 of Salticus scenicus. Lineage (NCBI taxonomy): Eukaryota > Metazoa > Arthropoda > Arachnida > Araneae > Salticidae > Salticus > Salticus scenicus. The sequence goes on along the minus strand of OZ005662.1, from coordinate 53,143,622 downwards.
AATACCACTATTGTTTTTTGTACAGAGACACCTAAAAGTATTCCAAAGCATTGCGCTGTATGAGAAGCATATTTATAAATCATATTTTAATGACTTTACTTTACACAAATTTTAATGAAATTAAAATATTCAAGTTTATTATCGGGTGTTTTCTATTGAAAATGGATTAAATACCACTATTGGTTTTTGTACAAAAACACCTGAAAGTATTGCAAAGCATTGCGTTGTATGAGAGGTATTTTTATAAACCATGTTTTAATGACTTTACACAAATCTTAATGAAATCAAAATATTCAAGTTCATTTTCGGATGTTTTCTATTCAAAATGGAGTAAATACTACCAAAATGGTTTGTGTACAGGGACACCCTAAAGTATTAAAAGCATTGCGTTTCTAAGAAAGGTATTTCTATAAGTCATATTTGAATAACTTTGTCTTGCAGAAATATTAATAAAATTCAAAAATGTTATTTATGTGTAGAAAAGAATGTTTTCTATAAAATATAGTATGATTCGCATTAATTTTACAGGGCTATACAGAAATATTCAGATACATTATGGGCTATTATTGGAAAATTGTTGAATTGAATTTTCATTTACATTAAGCGAATTTGACGCTTTCTAACAATTTTTTAGCGTGTATATGATTTGAATTAGTGTATCTATCAGTCCGCGACTGTTCATCTGTCTCTCTGTCCTGCCTCCAGCGTTCGTAATTTTTTTCCGAATTTCATAAAAATGATACATGCTATTTAAATTCACTGCGGAATGTTCTCTATTTAAATGGGCATTAATATGGTCCAAATAACTGGTTTGTGTACAGGGACACTCCCCTTTAAAGAAAAAAAAAAAAAAAAAAAAGAAGGACAATGCTGAAGAAAAAAGATACATAAAGACAAATAACTTTCTACTGTAAAAATCTTAAAGATATTGACATTCGTTTTCAATAAGCTAGAATATTTTTTGTATTGAATATTATATGCTTAACTTGAAGATCTACAAGACTACATTAAAATTTTCATATACATTAAGGGCTGAATTTCCTTTTGTGTTAAGCATTTTTAACATTTTCCAGCAATGTTTCAGAGTTATTATGAATTAAATTATTCTATATGTCTGTCTTTCTGTTCTTCTGTCTGTCCATTGTGTGTCCAAAGAACATTAAAGATTATACGATTCAGTGATTACGCTCAGTTGGAAAGTGTTAATAATCAATGCGTAAAGCATGATTTTTCGTTACTGTTATTAATAAATTTTGTTAAATTGATAATCTTATTTTATTATAAAAACTACCTTCCAAAATTACTAATATGAGAAATTCCACAACCGTACGAACTCGAAGTATTATATTAAAAAGGCTTAAATGCGTTCTAAAATTTACATTTTTCCAATTTTATTTACAACATTACAAATACTTGATGTTCTTAATCAAGATTATAGAACAATATTTGAAATGAATTTTATTTTTTGTATTTTTCAAATGTGTAATAAAAAAAAGTAAAGTAAAAATCATGAGTGAAAACATAATTAATTTTCTCTATGCTGTTATTAAAAGCATTTGCGCTGAAACTTAAAATATTTCTGATTGCTTACATGAAAAGAGAAAGCGTTTCTGATTACTTGCGAGAAAAAGAAAACGGTGTGCATGCTCTTCAAACACTTAATTTGACTTATACATCGTCCCATAAACTCCCAAGAATTTCATATCACTATATTAATAACTTATCACCACCTAAAATCGTTAGTTTGAGAGGAAATTGCATTACGCGAATCCAGTAATTTCCAGTTTCAGTTAATGATTGAGTTTTCTTAATAACAAATTCCCTTAAGCTATTTGATATGTATATTGATCAAAATAATTTCGCACTGAAACGTTATAATTGTATCGATTATAAGGTCCAGTGTTTATTGTTTTGTGTATTTACACACACATACACGCATTATATTAGCATATATCAACTGTTCGTAATTTTTATTAAACATAGTTTTATAAAACATCTGTTTATGGCATCTTAATATACAAATTACTCTTACTTTATTTTTAGAATAGCGTTAATTTAACTAATAATTGGATTTTTTTGTTAGTACCCCTGTACCCGTACAGAGTATCCCGCTGAGTATACTGTTAAAAATTCCTGTAAATTTAATGTAAGTATTTATCCAGAATCTCTGTAAATTTACAGCAATTCTTAGTTAAAAGTGAATAATCGAGATTTTTAATCTTTATCCTGTATTTTTACCAAATTATCTTATTTAATTTTTTAATTAAAATTAAAATTGACTGTTTCTACTTCAGAAAAAGCATTTTAAGTCGAAAAGATATGTTCTCACCAGTAATTAAGTAAATTAATGTTATTTATTTAAACGGATGTATAAAATAAGTGTTTTAACATCTCCGTTTATTTTTCTCTGTAATTTTACGTAAGACTTAAGATAATAGATTACACAGAGTTTTCTGTTGAAATTTTTAACAGTGATACCCAGCGTAAGACATCAACAAATCGCAATGAAAATTTGGAACTTACGTATTAACCGCATTTTAGCGGTTAATCGTTGGCATACGGTTTATTCGAAATGTATATTTTATGTGTATTTTATAATTTATAATTATGTATATATTAATTTATAAATATTTTAGAAGTGGCCCCATAAAATATATTGTATTATCTTATACGAGTATGTTTATAGATATAGATATCTCGCCAATGGCATGCGATTAATACAAAAGTATCAAAGAATTCAATGCCGCACATAGTAGGTCTTTAAATAAACCACTTTTAATCCCCAATAACCCAGTTACGTATAATTATTTTAACAACAGAATTTTTTATAAGCTTTTTACGTATTTAAATACTGAACGTTTATTAAAGACAAATTAAAAATAAAAAAGTACACTTTATACAGTTTTGTTAAATAAATTCTTGTCGAATCATGTTCTTAGACTGATTAAGAACAGGATTCGACAAGGATTTATTTAACAAAACAGTATTAAGTGTACTTTTTTTATATAGGAATTTTTGCTAGTGCTCGGATACTTCTGCTACCGTCTGTACACATGCGCACTTACTCGCATACACATGTATTCTGGGGATATACTAATTTCCAAGTTGGATCCGTTATTATGCTCTCTACTAGTAAAGGAATTTGTTTATAAGATTCAACACCTATGATGAAGAATCCGCTTTATTTTGACATACGTTTTAATTTGACATACCGTAGACTACTGATTATCCGCTATATTGAATTGCGTATTATCCGCAACTTAGATTTATATATTTTCCGAGATATTTTGAATTTAATTTTCATTTTCTGTAAAACATAATTATATACCTAATTTTATAAATTATTATTTGCTAGTTCTATCGTAATTTACAGTAGCAAAAAAAGTAAGGAAATGAAAACTGCAGAAAATCCAATCGCGAATAATCAAGAGTGTACAGTATTTTATTTTTTAACGCATGAAAAGCCAAAACATAAAATATGAATTTTCTTACTACAATATCACTGCACGCTGGTATATATAACTTTATATACGACATAATGTCCTATTATATATATATATGTATATATATATATATATATATATATATATATAATCATATTATTTCAGCATATTGCACCGTACAATAAAAAAATAAATAAATAAACAATACACCATATTTGGCAATATATTGAAATTTCAAATCGGATTTATCATTAGTATTTTTTAATGGAAGTATGGCCTATTATATTTCTAATTAATAATGAAGTTAAAATTGTTGAAGAAAATTTCTGGTACGAAGTCACCAACAGAAATCGAGAGATAAATAATGAAGACATTATTATAATCCTGTCATTGATTCGTGCTTAGTATTACATAGTGAATTATTATCCATGAAAAAACAATTTTGGTAATTATTATTTTATTAATAGCTTAATTATTATTATTTTTTTTTTCATATTGTTTACATGTTTACAACGAGAATTCACTGCCTAAGCTTTTCCTAAACAAAAATTTAATGCAAAGTCTAAATAAATAAAAATGTTTTAAACCACCCAATTTTCTCCAGAAAACACCTTGAAAGATAACAAAAAAAAAAAAAAAAAAAAAAAAAAAGAACTATATGCAATCTCTATAGAAATTACGTTAAGCGTTCTTCTTTTGTTAAATTATTCGCCTTAACCTACTTTTCCTTTAACACAGTCAAAGAACATGCCTAATATTAAACTTCCAGCGCAATAAATGTTCATGTTTTTGTCATTTGAAAGGATAATAAACGCGATGAAAATGTACATAAAGCTAAAAGAACTACATAGCGTTATGTCATGTGTTGTTGTGTAAGTTTAAGATACTTGATATTATAGGATATAATTTAAAAAGAAATACGGATATTTACACTGAGAAAAAATTCTGTAACTGACATCTAGGATCTAAATTGTGGTTCTAGAAAAAAGAGTTCCATGTCATCCTTATAAATTCTAGAACCCTTGGAAAGAGAGTTCTAGAGACCCCTATTAGAATTCTAGAGCATTTGCCTATATTCTCGAGGTCAAAGTTATTTAAAAATCTCTGCAAATAAAGGCGAATACAAGAGGCGGGTTTCAGCAACTAGAGTCTTGGTTTATGACCCAATTCTAGAAAATCAAGCGAGAATTTCTCGCAATACAAAAGATTCAGAATATTGTTTAAACATCTAGAAATGTGTTGACCAGAAATTCTCGATCATTTCGTCTATTCAGTTTATTGGCGTGTCTTATGCTCATAGCTCGGAAATCTATATTTCTAGTTAAGGTATTTAGAAAATGACTTCTTATTCATTCTAGATGAAGGCAGTATATATTTTTTCTCAGTGTATATGTGATAAAGTTTTTATTTTAAATCAATTATAATAATACATATACAGTGGCACATTGAAATTATAATTCAATTACGATATACATAATATCCCTCAGATAAAATGTGAGCAGATGGGCAAGCGGATTTTCACCAAATTTAGTAGCTGGGTGATTCATTGCATGCGCTGAAGGAATATCGAAAAAAAAAAAAAAAAAAAAAAAACTCAAAATGCATGCCAAGTGTACCAATAGTGTATGAGTTGCTGTCGAGTACTGATGGAACACTGGCATCAGTATTTTTATCAATGATTTCTTTTATATTCAATCACAATAAATTACTGCACAAATATCACATAAATTATTGACAAAAAATACTGGTTTAAGAGTCCTGTCTTGAGACGTAAATTGTTACACCCTTGGGTGCACCATAATACGGAAAAATGGAAAATAAAATAAAGGAAATGATTCTTACGGGATCCATAAAAAATTTAAACATTTATTGATTTATTTGTACGATAAGACTATTTCTTTCAGTCTAGAATTTTGCGTCGTTACCAATTTATAGTGTTCCACTTCGAAAATGCCTGCCATTATCCAATTTTACCATTTAATTTCTTACTCTATCTTAAAATATTTTTGTGAAATCCGTAAAACTTTTCATTTACACATTTTTTTTTTCCACTTCCCACCGGTGAGGATTGAACTTATAACCTTCAGGTTCGTAGTTGTGTACTCTGACTACAGAACCATTGGATCTTTACTGAATATTTTTCCTGATTATTTAGACTAGTGTTTTCAGATTTTTTTTTTTCACTTCCCATCGGAGAGGATCGAACTTATAACCTTCAGGTTCGTAGTTGTGTACTCTGAACACAGAACCATTGGATCTTTACTGAATATTTTTCCTGATTATTTAGACTAGTGTTTTCAGATTTTTTTTTTCACTTCGCATCGGAGAGGATCGAACTTATAACCTTCAGGTTTGTAGTTGTGTACTCTGACCACAGAACCAATGGATCGTTACTGAATATTTTTCCTGATTATTTAGACTAGTGTTTTCAGATTTTTTTTTTTTTTCTTTTCCCATCGGAGAGGATCGAACTTATAACCTTCAGGTTCGTAGTTGTGTACTCTGACTACAGAACCAATGGATCTTTACTGAATATTTTTCCTGATTATTTAGACTAGTGTTTTCAGATTTTTTTTTTTTTTTATTTCCCATCGGAGAGGATCGAACTTATAACCTTCAGGTTCGTAGTTGTGTACTCTGACCACAGAACCAGCGGGACTCGGCTGATTATTTCCTGATTATTTAGAATAGTGTTTACAGATTTTTTTTTTTTTTTGAAAGTGTGTTAAAATACAAATACAAGTAGTCCTGTCGTACTAAAATAAATCCTGTCATTGACAGAATTTTGTCCATAGTTTTTTATTTTATTGAGTTATCTATTTTATTTCCCGAAGGTCACCCTAGTTATTTATTTTGTCTTTTTCCATGTAAATCACTCAAATTCTTTTTTCTTTTTTTTTTTCATTATGCTACTTACTTACCCATCATATTATAATATATAGACAACTTATATATTTGTCAAAATTTTTGATAGTCTGTTTTTGACGTTTTTACGCGTTTTGAAATATGAGGAATGATAAAATCATAATTTCTCTATGGTATTCGTCTGTAGGTAAGTCATTTTATAAGCGTGTTAGTGAATTAGTTATTATATTAATTTGTCTGTTAATCTAAATTAAAATTATCTTATAAACGAATGAAAGCAAAGAGGCCAGGTCAGTTTTGAAATATCACATACACTGAGAAAAAAATATTCCGTCTCCATATAACCCAAAATTAGAAATATAGATTTATGAGGTATGCATATAAGTTAAACATATAACCTGTATAGACGAAATGATCGAGAATTTCTAGTCTATATTTTTATAGATCTCCACAATATTATGAATATTACGGAGATTACGAATCCTTTATACTGAGTGACGTTCTCCCTTGATTTCCTAGAGTTAAGGTCATAAACCAAGATTAAAACCCTATCAGCGTTAGCTGTTTTTTGGTATATCTGTTTAATGATTCATAAAATTAATACTTATGCACAGTACAGATATGAGTATTTATACTGTATACTACACATATCTAATGATCTTGTTTTCTCGAAAAAACAACATTTCTTTCAAAATTTAGCCATACCAGCCTTTTATTTTGACTATTCATGACAGAAAAGACGAGCTTAACGCTTAAAGGGTTAATAGTTACTAATACACGCCTCTTGATTTCGCATTCATTTGCAGAGAATTTGAATAAGTTTGACCACAATTACACAGGAAAACGATATAGAATTCAATTAGGGGATTTTAGAATTCACTAGCAAAGGATACTAGAATTTAAAAGAATGACATGGAACTATACTTACTAGACACAATTTAGTTTCTATATGTCAGTCATAGAATGTTTTTTCAGTGTATGATACAGGCAGGAAACCTATAATATTTTATAAAGTTCTTATTTAAAATCTTAGTAAGTTATTCAAAATTTTACAATGGAAGTTTTCCCTAAAGAGAGAAGTAAATATTCAAACCGTGTTTTCTCCAAAAACAAAAAAAAAAAACTGAGTTGGTGATTTTTCTTTAAACTTAACATAAAAACTAATACGTTATGGCCACCACATGACTTTCATCTATATTTTCCTATACAAATTCACTCAGCAAAAATAATTTATTAAAATTATAATTTTAAAAAAATATCTTCCATGATAATGCAGATGATTTCCATATTAAAAAAAAAAAAAAAAACTTTATTTTAAATTATCGCAGATCCATGGTTCAACCATTCGTTTTAAAGGTATTGTTGAGCTCTTTTGAAAGATACTCATCATGAAAAGTTTCTCCCCTCGAGGGGGGACTTCCTCCCCAGGGGGCAGTCGAGGCTCCTACGTGCACAATTTTTTTTTTTCCAAGTTGATTATCTCTATTACAAATAATTCTTTTAAATTTCATAATGGTTATTAAAAAATAATTCTCTTTATGCACATTTGTACAATAGTTCGTCCTATACCACATATTAAAAATTTAGAAAAAGCGGGATGACAACGCAAGCTGTTGGACAATTTTTACCAAAAGTTGATAGGCACTAATTTATGTCAATGTGTAACTACATATACTGAGAAAAAAATCTGTAACTGGCATCTAGAATCTAAATTGTGGCTCTAGAAAAAATAGTTCCATGTCATCCTTACAAATTTTAGTCCCTTTGGAAAGCGAGTTCTAGAAGCCCCAATTAGAATTCTAGAGAGTTTGCCTATATTATCGAGGGCAACGTTATTTTAAAATTTCTGCAAATAAATGAGCCGGGTTTCAGCAACTATAATCTTGGTTTGTTACCAGATTCTAGAAAATCAAGCGAGAATTTCTCGCAATACAAAAGATTCAGAATATTCGGATTATTTAGAATACTGTTTTACCATTTAGAAATGTGTAAACTAGAAATTCTCGATCACTTAGTCTATTCCGTTTATTGACACGTTTTATATGCATAGCACTAAAATCTATATTTCTAGTTAAAGGATTTAGAAAATGGCCACTTGTTCATTCTAGAGGAAGACGGTATATATTTTTTTTCTCAGTGTACCAATTTGTATGAAATTCTGTGCAGTAGTACCAGAGATACAGTCGCCACAAAATTTTGTCACACACACACACAGAGAGACAGACAGACGGACAGGCATTTTCAAAAAATGATCAAATCGTGTTCTACAGCTCTCAAAACGTGTAAATCCATCAAAAACCCGAGATCGAAAATTTTTACGAATCTAGTACTTTTTCTATTGAATAATAAAAGAAAGTTATAACATGTCTACATATCTTCTTAGATATGTCTACATGTTTTCCTAGTATCTAATAATACATACAAACAAACGATAATTGGGTTTTAAGTTTAGTTAATTTTTAATTTATTAGTTTTTTTTTTTTTTTTTGTCTGAAAAATTGTATTCAAAGGAGAAAACACGATTTGAATGTTTGCTTCTCATAAATATATATAAATATGACATAGTAATTATTGCAGCTGTATTGCTTCCATTTATTTGACGAAAAGTGTATGATTTATGCTATAATATTCATCTAGATAAAACAATGCGTGAATAATTTAGCTAATTTGCATATTTGTAATATTCATATTAAGCAGTAAGTTTATAACGAAATATTTTAGGCATACAAAATCTAAAATTTACTCAAGATTCACCCTACACCTTATGATTTAAAATGCTACGATATAAACGAACAATAACATTAAATTGAAACTAAGCTAAGAAAATAAGAAGTTATTTTCAAGTTAGTCGGAAACTCACCGACTGCATATTGATGGATGTTTCTTCAGATAAAGACCCATTGAATGAGCTAACGAAATGCAGAATTTTCAATCAATAGAATCAACAAATATTTAAGCTATTTGAATTGCTATTTCTAGTGAATTCTTTGGAGAATCGATATCGAAGAAAGTTATATTTCAAAGAATTCCTAATGAATTTGGCCAGTGATTTCGCAAACAAGCGAATATTTCGCAATTTTGAATCACTCCTGAAAGATTATCATATTTTAAGAAACTTCATTTTAAATATCTTACTTTAGGGTTTATTTTGGAACTGACAAACTTACAGCCTGTGACATTGATATGCCACAGTCCTCTAAAAATTAAGTCAAAACAAAAGTTATTTTAAAAAATTAATCTCAATCCAGTAATTTCAAAAGCCGTGAATATTTTATTGAGATATTAAAACATATAAACAGATGACAAACGAGGACAAACCCAGATCGTATCCATGAATTATGAATTCGTTAAAAATGATGGTAGAGGAGAGAGAGATTTTAATTCACGAAAATTTTACATTTTGACAGCACGGTGATCTTAGTCGAAGTCCCAGCAATCATGACCGACAACCCACTTGTAACATCACCACATCCAGAAGGCAACGGCGCCAATTAAGTTTTCTTAATGTTATTCTAATAGGAATTTTAAATTTAGAAAAGACGGTTAGAAATAAAGCAACCCTAACTTGGCATACTTCACTGCGCCAAAATAACGGTTACGAACAGGTGCAGAACATTATGAAATTATAGCGACTTGATGTCTGAAAGATCAGTCATTTAGATTATCTCAAACCGCAAATTAATTACATTATATGTATATGGAGTTAAACAAAAATATATATATATATCTATATCTATATATCTATATCTATCTATCTCTCTCTCTCTATATATATATGTATATATAGACATGTATATATATATATATATACATGTCTATATATACATCTATATATATAGAGAGAGAGATAGATAGATATAGATATATAGATATGCCAATTTCCTTTTATCTTTCTTTCTTTTTTTTTTTTTTATGCAAGATTGAAACTAGTGTTGTATATTGCTGAAAAGCTATACAATATTCGAAATCTTGCATTCATTGTTGACAGTACTGCTAGTTTCCTGATGAGATCGGTACTGGATTTCAGCATTTTTAACTCTATTTTTCCTTCATGCATTCCTTTTTATTTCAATAGTCATTTTGGTTAATTTCTTTCAATTCTTATCTTGTGTTGCATGAATTTACTGGACTAATGGATTAAGACAACTAACTCATTGTTTAGGTTTAAGTGATATACGTCATTTCTCTTCTGCGTAAGTACTTTAACATATTTTTACTATTCAGTGAAATTTACTTAAATGGTAATTGTGACAATAAATTTATACGTAATACATCTAATTATTAAATTCATTGTTGGTATTTTCATCTTTCTCTCATTTGCTGAGTATTGTAAAGGAATTAAATAATTTAATATATATATATATATATATATATATAAATATATGTAACGGAAATTGCTTAATGGAATTTTTACAGCTATAAATATAAATAGATTGATTGAGAAACGCAGTGAAATAGAAATAAAAAAAAATAATTATTTTCAGGGAGAATAAAATTAAATTGTGTTTAAGATCCCCAATATATATATATTGCATTATGCTAAACGGAGATCAATGGATTTATTACTGAATTCTTTCTTAAAACTACTAAATATTATTTATTTTAATTTCCAACAAATAGTTTAATAAATTTGAAATAAATCTGACATATATAAAGAGTATTATTAAAAGTTAATAATTTTAATCGTAAATAAATAGATATTTAATAAATGTGAAATAAATTTTGTGAAATAAAAGCATATGGAAGCAACTCGCTCACACAGCCAATAAAGTTCTCACCCAACAGTTATTTTAAAAAATTAAAATATTTAATTTTGAGACTGTAAGATAAGTTGGGAGCAAGATGTCGCGTGGTAAAAAGGGAGTATCACGTGGTTCTATTATATGCAGGTACCATACAGTGTTACCAATTATTCACGGCAGAGGTACATTCGTAACGCGTAATTGTTGTAAATTGGCGAATTTTTAGGAATTTCTTAAATTATTTTCAATCGATAATTTTTCTCTCTTCATCTGGTCAGTCTTAAAAATTTTTAATTATCCCTTCTTTAGATAGTTGTGTAAAAAAAGATAATTCAGATTTTTTTTTTTTTTTTTTTTTTTTATGTACAGCGTTTGTCCTTGCCGCCAAACCTATTATAACCCTGGCTTTCTATTTTATAAGTAAAACAACGGACTTGGTCAACGTTTTGGGGTAAGATGCTGGTAATTTTACATTCACGAAACATACCTGGTTTTCTATTTTATTCTAATAATTTGAGATTTAATGTTAACTAAATAACAAAAAATTTAATAGATATCATTTTAAAATATCTAATGTAAAAAAAAAAAAAAAGTTTAAAAAATTTTATTTCGTGTCAACTAAATTGCGTATTTAACATTGTAATCCTAAAAGCCATTTTACCCCTAATCTGGTTTAAGTTGCCCAAACGAAAGTGTTAAAAAAAAAACTTTTACTTCAGAGTTTTTGTAATATTTTTTAAGTTAAGTATATTTTTAACATGTACTTAAAAAAGTGATAAATATAATACGAGATCAATAAATAAGAAAAACAAGTAACTGGGGACATTACAGACATTTTTAACAGAAACTATAGCTTCTTTCTCCAATCCACCCTATTTAAAAAAGAGATAAATGTAGAATATTTTATATTGTATGAACAACACAATTCTTAAAATTTTTAGACATGGATGAAAGTGTCCTACATTTAGAATACAACTATTTTTCAATAATAAAATGTTCCTTATTCATTTCTCGAATTTCTACGATTGATGCTGTACGGGTACAGAATTTAATTATATATTGAAAAGTGTATATTTTATACTATAATCTCCATTATACATTATAGTGTCATAAATAAGTAGATTACTAATCTTTAATGTTCCAGGTATTTTCAATATTACTAGAAAAAAATATATATACCGCCTTCATCTAGAACGAATTAGTGATCATTTTCTAAATCCCTAAACTAGAAATATAGATTTCCGAGCTATGCGTATAAGGCGCGCCAATAAGCTGAATAGACGAAATGATCGAGAATTTCTAGTCTATACGTATCTAGATGGTGCAACAATATTCTGAACATCATGAGTTTTTGTATTGCGAGAAATTCTCGCTTGATTTTCTAGAACAGGGTCATAAACCGAGATTTTAGTTGCTGAAACCCGCCTCTTGTGTTCGCATTTATTTGCAGAGATTTTTAAATAAGTTTGACTTCGATAATATAGGCAAATGCTCTAGTTTTCTAACAGGAGTTTCTAGAACTTGCTTTCAAAGGGGAATAGAATTTATAAGGATGACATGGAACTATTGTTACTAAAGCCACAATTAAGGTTCTAGATGTCAGTTACAGATATTTTTCTCAGTGAAGCTGCAGTTGATAATGAAAATTTTCAATCACTCCAAAAAGAAAATTTATACAAAATTCATCCTACAACTAATAACTTTCATAGCTACTATGTAACTAAACAATAATATTAAGTTGAAGGTAAGTTAAAAAACAAGTTATTTTCCAGTGAGTCCAAAACTTATTAAATGAATATTGATGAATGTTTCGTCAGATGAAAACGCTTTGAAAGAGACAACTAAATGTAGAAATTTCAATCAATTTAGAATCAACAATTATTTAAGATATTTGAATAGCTATTTGTTTTATTGCTGAAATATACTAGAGAATTCATGTCAAAGAAAGCTAGATTTCAAAGAGTTTTTAATGAAATACCTTTTCTCGGATTCATACTAAAATAGTTCTACAATTTAGACAGTGATTTAGTAAACAAGTAATTAGTTCGTAATTTCGAATCAGTTCTAAAAGTGTATCATATATTACAAAAATCCATTTTAAATCTTTCACTTTGGAGTATATTTTGGAGTAGGAAGTTATACAATAAGTAGGTGTTTTCACACAATAGTTTCTTTTAAATATATTGTTGCGTACTTGGGGGTTCGTGAGTTGTCCGAGAATGAAAGGCCAGGCGTACAAAAATTCGGTAATTTATTCACAGAAAGTTCCAGAAAAATACAGGTCTATAAACCAAGTATCAGTTTAATTCAAACAGTAAACACAGCTTAAACAACAGCTGTCAATAGCAAATCCACAGTACAAACTGTATAGCAATAACACATAAAGCAAGTCTCTTCCAAAGAATCCATAGAAAAATAAACACAATTATTTACAATTTTGTAACAATATAAACAATGTATTTTAAGAATGTATTTACGTAACAATTATATGTAAAATATTTTAGTATTGTATGAACAACGCATTTCTTGAAATTTGTAGAAACACAAGTCAAAGTGTTTTATATTTAGCATAAAACTGTTTTTTGATAATATAAATTCCTTCATTTAATTACCTAATTTCTGCGATTTAAACTGCAAATTTTCTTGTACTGTGTGTATTTATTTGAAGAAAGGTGTGTGTTTTACACCTTAATCTCCATTGTACATTATTGTGCCATAAAAAAGAGCAATTACTAATTATGAATGTTCCAAGTATTTTATTAAGCAGCAGTTAGTAATGAAAAATTTCCAGTTATTCAAGACATACAGTCGCCAGAAGTATTCTTCGAGCAACTCCACCCCGTCAGAATTTTTCGATTCAGTTGTCGATTTGAATAATAAATATTTAGAATTTAAATATATTATTTAAATATTTTATTTTAATAATAAAATATTTATTATTTAAATATTTTATTTTAATAATAAAATATTTATTATTTGTTTATCGAATCGTTAAAAATATATTATTTGTTTATCGAATCGTTAAAAAAATATATTCAATATTGGTATAGCATTCATTTAAAAAATGCCCTTATACAATATTGTAAATTTCTATCTCAGATTCAAGCCGATTGACATTAGCCTATTCTATCTCAGATTCAAAGGCGTTAGTATTTTGTATCGTTTCAATATTGAAAACCAACCAACCAACCAACCTTGGAATTTTTTTTTTTTTTTTTTTTTTTTTTTTTTTTTTTTTTTAAGGTTGGTTGATTGGTTGATTGACTCTAGCTAACCTATTTATATCATGCTAAAGTCTGTCCAGCAATGCGTTTCAGCGTCTATAAATATCTTTACCGCATCCGTGTTCAGCATCCGTAGCAAATGCAGCTCATTCTATAAAAAGCCTTATCTCATTCGTAGAAAATGAGTTATGCAATATCCTGCCTTCAGATTGACTATATAAATATTTTATTTTATTATTTTATTTGTTTATCGAAATTGTTAAAAATATATATTCAATATTGGTACTGCATTCATTTAAAAAATAATCCTTATTCAATATTGTAAATTTCTATCTCAGAGTCAAAGACATTATCTATCTCAGATTCAAAGGCATTAGTATCGTTTCAATATTGAAATATTAATATTATCTATCTCAGAGACTCCCCAATTCAAAGTCTCAATTTATAAACATCCAATATTGGCACTCTATCTATCGCAAAAAAATGGGCCGAACGAAGCGCAAAGACAGAAATCTGCCATGAGACGCTTCGTTCGGCCCATTTTTTTGCCCCCTCCAGATTTAAGGCATCAGTTTGTACCATCTAGATCGATCCCCCACAAAGACTTTGATTTTGGACGGAGGGGTGTCTGTCCAAGAAATAGTCTCAAATCTATCTTCGTGGAGGCGAGGGTCGTCATCGTGGTCCCCATCGAAGAACAGCATGGTTCTGTCTATGAAATCTTTTAAGAATTCATCTATGAATTTGTCAGAGTCCCTCACGATCCGAATTCGGATGGCTTTATGGAAGCATGAGGTGGGTACTATGGGGTCTAGAATCTGGATTTTAGAGGATGTCAGCATGGCCTCGAATCCCAACGACGAGAGGGCATCTCCAAAATGTATCTCGTCGACTGGATACACCCAGGTATTGGCTAGAGAGATAGGTAGCCTGACCCTCCTGTAAACGAGATCGCTTACCTTCAGCCTGGTCGTTTTTTTCACGTAAGCATTCGATCGGCCCATCAGCTTGGCCACATCAGAGGCCCTGACGAACAAAAGTCCATCCGCAGAGACTACGAATAGGATTTTAGCGTCGAGCTGAGGATGTTCAATAGTGAATAGCATGACTTATGGCAATAAAAGTCAAAATGATGCAGGCTCTTAGAGGCAGCTCGTATATATACCCGATTCGTGACCTCGTTTTATCAAGCTTTACTAAGAAAACAGGATGTATGACGGGATCAGCTGTTTTTTGAGGATGACCTTCTAGAACAGGACGCGATAAAATTATTTATATAATTAGTTTAAACGGGATGCTACCGATAACATGAGGACGTGCGTCACAGGACGTGCGTCATCAATAAGAAATTTACTTGGAATTTAGATAGAACTAAAGATTGCTGCTAGTATATATACAGGCTGCTGGACGAGACATTTCATTCTGACTATTTGCTAGTCTTACTGCTCTCTTCCAAAATGATTTTCCAAATATTGTCTGACGAACTCAATGTTAAATAGACATGTTTTTTGTCATTCGATAACCAAATTTTCATCAAAGGCCGAGACGTGGCCTATTACATGGGGCATGAAAACCCCAATAGAGTGGTGCACCTGTGCCATATAACCGTAACGGACATTGCTCCTGAAGGGGTAAAGCTACCACCTTCTTTAGCCAAGACATGCGTCTTTGGACTGGAGGATGCAAAAATCCTGATGGATATGCATCCAGGGGAATTTGATTCGTTATTTCAGGGGCCGATCGAAATTCTATCGCCCATCGAATGCAGCTTAAACCTGAGGCGGCCTGTCCAGGTTAAGCTCGCAGCCTTAACCTCCTCCAATGCCACCATGGAGAGTTTCTTGGCCGATCTAAAGATTGTCATGGACGAGTACCTGGAAACCGTCCCTATGGATACCTATGTCTTTGGCGAAAGATATGGGGACTTGGAGCTAGGGTATTTCCCCCGAAAAATCAAAGTTTTGGTGGGAAACAAGCCCTACTTCTATAAATCCTCGTCTTAAGATCAGGACGAGGTGCAAAAAAATGGGTCGAGCGAAGCCTCTCATGATCATTGAGCCTTCGCTCGGCCCATTTTTTTGCGATAGATAGAGTGCCAACATTGGATGCGTACCGATTTGAACTTGTAATTTTCAAGGGATATGGCTTAACTATAAGATAATTTTGTATCTTGATAAAATATCTATAGACAAATTTAAGAGATCTGAGTTTAAAATTTTAATTTTTTTCGTTTAAAATTTATATTTTTTTGTGTAAAATTTTTAAAGACTAAGTGTGGCAGTCATTATAATCTGATCTCTAATTTTCAAGGGATATGGCTTAGCTATAAGATAAATATGAAACTTGGTAAAATATACAGACTCGATAGCTAAATTTAAGGGATCTGAATTTAAAAATTTAATTTTTTCGTTTAAAATTTGCATTTTTTATGTAAAATTTAAAATTTTTAAAGGTTAAGTGTAGCCAAGCCAGTTATTACAATCAGATCTCTATAAAAAGATTTTCGAGAAGTATTGACAGGATGCTTGATAAGCCTTTCCTCAGGATGCAGGAAGCCCGGTTAACATTACAATCAGATCTCTATAAAAAGATTTTTCCAGAACTATTGACAGGATATTATGTAAGCCTTTCCTCAGGAAGCAGGAAGCCCGGTTATAATCAGATCGCTAAAAATTGTTCGAGAGACAGGATATTATGCAAGCCTTTCCTCAGGATGCTTGATAAGCGGTTCGTAGAAAATTACAATCAGATCTGTTGATAGGATCGGGTATATATACGAGTGTCCAGCGAGAGCTCTTCAATTGCTAGTCGATCTCTCTACTAGCTGCTTAGATACATTAGCTCTCTGTCAGTCATGTTCTTCCACATTAAGAATTATTCTTATGGCGTTGCTTTCAAATGCCTCATGGCCACTGATGGCACCCTGTTTGTCCGGGCTGAGGACCTGGCTATTTATTCGAGGCACCCTCTAGATCTCCATTTTGCCGAGAAATATGCAGGCCTCACCGTCCGTGACGTGATGGACCCTAAGATCAATTTACCTAAATGGCTCGCTAAGACGAGAATCTTCTCGATTAGCGAGGCCAAGCATCATTTGAAAGGGTACCTGGGCGAACAGGAATTTGATGAAATGTTCGACGGTTCGGCCATGGTCAAATACCAGGCTAACATGAAGCTTAGCTTCGAGAAAGCCATAGCCGTTCGATTTGTTGAATAGTCCCGTACCAAGTTCGAAGACTTCCTTGCCGATTACCAACTGCAGGTGAGGAAATTTTTTGATCTTGAGTATGAGGACTATGAATTATACAAATCTCAAATGACCGGACTGTTGAAGATGACCATCAGTAGGCTATCTAATGAGCAACCCATAGAGAGCTTATGCTAATCTTTCAAATGAGAGTAAAAAAATGGGTCGAACGAGGTGTCTCATGGCAGATTTTCTGTCTTTGACACCTCGTTCGGCCCATTTTTTTGCGATAGATATAGTGCCAATATTGGACGGGTTTAATTTGAGACTTTGATATTAAATGCTAAGGGGGTTTAATTTAAGTATTTATAAAAAATCTATTAAGCTAGTATTGAAGAGATTATCAGCATAAAAAAAAATAACTAAGACGTTTAAGTTGAGACTTTACAATTACATGTATGAAAATATTATTAAGACTCGACTCTGAAAAATATATGGATTGTGCAGATGGGTCTGAAAAATATATGGATTGTGCAGATGGGTCCAAAAAGATACAATGACGGTTTGGGTACGCTAGCCTTAGTTGATATATATTTATAATGTTAATTGAATTAAGTATATTTTCAAAAATGCAGATTTAGACTTTGGGTTGACTATTGAAAATTCGACCAACTTTAGAAACATAATGTTAAAATAAAAATATTTTTGAAAACTAATCGTGGAATCGTGATTCTTATTACATATACATAGTAAAATAAGCAATTTAATTACTTTTCGGTCGTTTTTTTTTCAAATTTAAAAAAAATGAAAATTTTGACAGAGGTGGTGGCACATCAGCAAATTTAGATAAACTGTTACTTTAGCATGATATATATAGGTTAGCTAGAGTCAATCAACCAATCAACCAACCTTGAAAAAAAAAATATATATATTTTTTTTTTCACAGTTGGTTGGTTGGTTGATATATATTTATAATGTTAATTGAATTAAGTATATTTTCAAAAATGAAGATTTAGACTTTGGGTTGACTATTGCAAATTCGACCAACTTTAAAAACATAATGTTAAAATAAAAATATTTTTGAAAACTAATCGTGGAATCGTGATTCTTATTACATATACATAGTAAAATAAGCAATTTAATTACTTTTCGGTCGTTTTTTTTTCAAATTAAAAAAAAATTGAAAATTTTGACAGAGGTGGTGGCACATCAGCAAATTTAGATAAACTGTTACTTTAGCATGATATATATATAGGTTAGCTAGAGTCAATCAACCAATCAACCAACCTTGAAAAAAAAAAAAAAAGAAAAAAGAAAAAAAAAATATTTTTTTTTTTTTTTCACAGTTGGTTGGTTGGTTGATATATATTTATAATGTTAATTGAATTAAGTGTATTTTCAAAAATGAAGATTTAGACTTTGGGTTGACTATTGCAAATTCGACCAACTTTAGAAACATAATGTTAAAATAAAAATATTTTTGAAAATTAATCGTGGAATCGTGATTCTTATTACATATACATAGTAAAATAAGCAATTTAATTACTTTTCGGTCGTTTTTTTTTCAAATTAAAAAAAAATTGAAAATTTTGACAGAGGTGGTGGCACATCAGCAAATTTAGATAAACTGTTACTTTAGCATGATATATATATAGGTTAGCTAGAGTCAATCAACCAATCAACCAACCTTGGGAAAAATTTTTTTTTTTTTTTTTTTTTTTTTTTTTTTTTTTACGGTTTTTTTTAACAAACATTTTTTTTTTACAAACATTTATTTTACAAACATTTTTTTCACAGTTGGTAGTTTAACATAATTAAACTTTCTCTCTACGAGCCAGCTTGACGGTCAACTCATACGCTCTGTCTTTTTCGTCAACTTCATAATCCTTCTCTATTTCCTCAAACTTTCTCTTAACCGTAGCAGTCAATTCTTGAAGCATGTCGCCCGATTTGACAGACCATATACCTTCAGCTCTCACACGCATGGAAAAGTTGCTAGGTTTCTCTTCTTCAGTATCCCCATACCTAGATTCTACCGACGGGGGTGCGTAGATATTCGTATGTTGTTCGCAGACTGCCCTCGAGTATTCGTAATACCCTTTAAGCCAATCTTGTACATTCATCTCACCTTCGTTTCGAATTGTGATTTCAAAGGCCATCCTTCTGCTGAACGGTATAATCTTGGGATACGTAGAGGTTACCCGGCCATCGATCCACAGTTTCTGGATACGACAGATCTCCTCGATAGGCATTCGGTGCGTCTTCACAAGTACGTGAAGCATATCATTGAAATCAAACACGCGCCTGGAACTCATGTTCAAGCGTTCTGCATTGGGATATAGATTAGCCAGATCATTGCTGGCATATCGATGTGCAAAGTTGTAAGGTGACGCGTAGCCTAGATATTTGCCAACTTCGACGGCTATGAAATAAACCGATGCATCTCTACCAACAGCTGCGGCGATGAGTTTAGGCTGGGTATCGAAACAAATTTTCAGATACATGATTGCGCTATGATCTTTCAATAAACAGAGGCAACTAGATTAGACAGAATGATGGTAGCTTGAGTACGGAACCACTATTTATATAGAATTGCCATGAGTGGGCGTGGCATTAAAAAAAAAAATTTTTTTTTTTTTTTCAAAGTTGGTAATATTTTTTTTTTTTTTCTTCAAGTTAGTTGTTTATTTAGTTATCATCTTTGATAACCTGCTTTTCCTTAACTGATCCAGAAAACTTCTTTATAAGCTTATCCGCCTCGTTTTCAATCTCTGTACGAATCGAGTCCAAGTCATAGCTACAACCCTCGTCCTTTTCATAGACTGACATTATATCTTTTAGCGAATCGCTCACCATTTCTTGTTTGATTTTCTTAGAGTCTTCGCCGATTTTGGAGTACGCAGAAATGTATCTATTATAAGTTACATAATTTTTAATCTTGTACTTGTTGAGAGCTTGTTCGTTAAACTGCTTACGCTTAACCTTAAAAATTTTACTAGACCTTGGAGATTCTTCAGCGTCTGCCTTCATTACGAATCCTTCCAGCGGACACTCAGCATAAGCGCTGGGATACGTTTCAACTTTTTCGTACAGATCCCCTATCGTTTGGTAATCTAAATCTAAGATGGGTACGTGGGGTAGCTTCACTCGCTGGAAAATGTTCACGGCATCGCTATACTTCATAAACGTATCTGAATCCAGTTGGTAGATATCGAAGGCCCGAAAAAAGACAGTATTGCTACCGAATACGGCTTCGGATTCAAAGTCTCGATAGGTTATTCTCTTGATGTGGCTTCCGAATACTTCTCCATAAATGATAAAATTGTCATGTAAAATGTCTTTGATAAGCCGTACCTTTTCCGACAGCGGTTCCAAGATTTCGTTCAAGTTAAAAAGGCGTGTCTTTTCATCTAACACTACGTTTCTAGATTGTATCCTGAACGTATTCTTCACGTAGCCAATACCGATATTAGAGCCATCCAATTTTTCGGTAGCGATTAAAGGTATGCCCGAATAAATTTGGCTTGTGATCTCGTGATACTTGATAAGGGACATCATGAATAGATTAGAAACAGGACTAAATAACGTATTGTCTGGTCAGACATAAACTAGAAAATATCTAATAAGCTTTTTCAATGAACTGGCTAGGCAAGAGATGAAGACAGAATGAATGTAGCTTGAGTGCGGAGCCGCTATTTATACTAAATATAAATCAACCAATCAACCAACCAACTGTGAAAAAAAAAAAAAAAAAAGAAATTTCATTTGGTTGGTTGGTTGGTTTCTAAAGTTATATTTCTCAGTTGGCTGCTACAGTTATATTTCTAAGTTCACCGCTAAAGTTATATTTCTAAGTTGGCTGCTAAAGCTATATTTCTCAGTTGGCCGCTAAAGCTATATTTCTTTAGCCAATCATTGTAGATGGCGCTGCAGTCTATATATATATATAGTATATATATAGTATATCTATTAGGGTGGGTGGGAGTGGAATTTATTTCTTCTACTGTACGGTCATGCATAAATTGGCTCCTGATGTCTAAACCCATTTCCTTTAAAATAGGATGAAATAGCGTTATTTATACAATATTGGCTTTGAAACCAAGACTTTTGTCTGACAAATTACAAAATACTGCAGGTTTTCATGAAATCAGAATAGATCATAGGCTTTTATAGAAAAATCTAACTCTCTAGTGTCCATCAATGTACATCTTGCTGAAAACACATTACGAGACATAGTGACTAGACGACCGTTGCTGGCAAATGTCGAGACACAATGAGAGTGTAGTCATGTTAGCCACAGTAGATATAGACAAGCTTCAAGGGTGGGCGTGGCACCTGAAAAAAAAAATTTTTTTTTTTTTTTCAAGGTTGGTTGGTTGGTTGATTACATTCTCTATATATAGTATCGCTGACGTGCCACTTCATCAGTCTATCTCAATCTTTGCCAGCAACGGTCATATCTCTAATCTGTTTCAAATTTTCGATAAAATTCTTCTAGAACAAATTTATTTCTGTTGGCAGGATATTATGTAACCCATTTCTTCATAAACAGGATGCGATAAAGTTTTTTATAGCATTAATTTGTCCTCGCCGATAGCACCAAGCGATAATCTATAAAAGGTCATCCGGTCGAGCCTTTTATAGTATTACTTTAGCCGTTTCTCAGAACCGCTTATCAGATGTCATGCATCCGCTCGCCAGAGTATAAATACCGGCCTCTCGCATCAGCTTATTCATTCTAACCCTCTGCTTTTTGAAATGGCTACTCTTTCCTTTGACTCTCTGACGGATGAACGAGTTGATTGCGACTATGTCATAATACCACAATGGAAAGTATTGAACACCCCTCGTGTCTCTTGTGAGCTGATATGTAATTACGATCGTTCTATGAATATGCCAGCTCCAGCTATCATTCCCAAGCCAACACCTAAGCCAGCTCCAGCTCTCATTCCCAAACCAGCTCCAGTACTTAAGCCAGCTCCAGCTCTCATTCCCGCTCCAGCTTTCATTCCCACACCTAAACCGGCTCCAGTTCTCATTCCCAAACCAACACCTAAACCGGCTCCAGTTCTCATTCAAAAACCAGCACCAGCACTTAAACCAACCCCAGTTCTCATTTCCACACCTAAGCCTGCTCCAGTTCTCATTCCCAAACCAGCTCCAGCACCAACTCCAATTTCCATAGCCAATTCAGAAAAGATTTATTTGAAAGTGCCAAACCTATTAAGCCCGCTACCAAAATCTCCAGAGTCTAATGTAACAACTTATCGTGCCTGGAAGCCTCCACCGAAGATAGATTTCGTGGTACGTCCTAAGTTAAAAACTGCTGGCTTTGAAGATCCAAGAATTCGAAGACGGCAGGGCATAGTCGTTCTCAAGTCGGACGTCGATCTGAGAGATGGCAAATGTTACAGCTTCATACAAACAGAGGTCAGGAAAAATTACTGTTGGGTTTAAACCCAAACGATTTATAAAAAAATCGGGTCGAACGAAGTGTCTCATGGCAGATTACTGTCTTTGACACTTCGTTCGACCCGGTTTTTTTGTAACAATTATATTGCCAATATTGGATACGTTTAAGATTTTGACTTAAGATTTTTAAATGGATACTTAAGAATTTTAATGGATATTTTTATAACTGAAGTCTTGGAGATATAAATTTATAAGATTGGCAAAAAAATATTATTTTGAAATCAAAAACTATAAAATCGAAATGATAAACTTTGAAAAATTTTCGAGATTGGTGAAAAATGACAAAGTCTAAAAAAAAATATTATCTTGAAAAAATTATAGAAATATGAAATCAACCAAAGACACTTTAACATGATATATATAGGTTATCTAGATTCAATCAACCAATCAACCAACCTTGAAAAAAAAAAAAATATATATAT
Source organism: Salticus scenicus (assembly GCA_963930645.1). Taxonomy (NCBI): domain Eukaryota; kingdom Metazoa; phylum Arthropoda; class Arachnida; order Araneae; family Salticidae; genus Salticus; species Salticus scenicus. The sequence goes on along the minus strand of OZ005662.1, from coordinate 53,120,267 downwards.
ATATTTTTTTTTTCCAAGGTTGGTTGATTGGTTGATTGACTCTAGCTAACCTATATATATCATGCTAAAGTATATACACTATCATTGTCCAGCAATGCTTATCTGTTTCAGCGTCTATAAAAATCTTTACTGCATCCGTGTTCAGCATCCTGTTTTCATAGCAAATGAGTTATACAATATCCTGTTTCCGCGTTTAGCGACAAATAATTCTATAAAAAGCCTTATCTCATCCTGTTTTCGTAGAAACTGACTTATGCAATATCCTGCATCCTGTCTTCAGATTGACTATATCCTGTTTCCGCGATCAGCGACAAATAATTCTCTCATCCTGTTTTCGTAGAAACTGACTTATGCAAAATCCTGTCTTCACATTGACTATATAAGCTCTGACATTTGATCGAATAGCCATTCTCTCTTCAGAACTGCCAAGATGTATAAGAATCAATGCTCTCTGAAGAAGCTTAAAGCGGTTAACCCGCTGCGAAACCGTTTTGGAGTCATCGAGCTGTTTCCCAAAAACCTTTCGCCTACTGTTAAAAAATTGGAAGAGTATCCACACTTTCAAACCATGATCGGTGAAGGCAAGATTTGTGTATTCTGTCTCTACATGACGTCCAATTTGAAGATTGAATTCAAAAAACGTACTCTGACGGACAAGATCACGAATACGATTCCAACAATAGGCAGAGAGGCCAAGACAAACTATCCGCTGAGACCTCAGGAGATTAAATGGAGCACTCTGATGAACCGATATAAAAGACCCCCCAGCGAAGCCAACAGAACCAACGCTGACGTGCGAATTGGTTTTAAGTGCCCCAACAATCAGTTTCTTGTAAAGTCATATTTTACGTTTGGCCAGCGAATCGTCGGACAAGGATGCGCCCATATCATACAGACATTGAACGTGCCATTCCTGTTCTTTGTGAGGCCTCCTGGCGAGACACGAGTGAGAGCGGACAGCAGATACTTTGCTGGCGACAAGCTTCATTACTACGACCGTTTCATACTGATAGCCGACTCCAGTTACAAGGTGCCTGCTGGGACTACCTATATTCTGTTTACGACTCAAAAAAACTTTTTCAGTTTGGACATTGTGCCAGAGAGTTTAGAGTTGGGTTTCAAAACCAAAAATCCTTTGGAAGAACGAATAACGAAAATAGATGGAATGTACGACGAACCCGTACCAACGCCCATGATACAGCATATAGATGATGAAGAAGACTCCCCCGTAGAAATGAATACGGAAGCTACAGTCGCCAGAATCACTTCTAAATATTTTGATATCTCAAAGCCAACATCTCCAATCTCAGAGCCATCCCAAGAGCCAGAGATCTATTTTCCTGAATCATCCCAAGAGTCATCCCAAGAGCCAGAGATTTATCTGCCAACGAACCCTCCTGTCGTGTTGGACAGAAGAACAATAGTCGTAACAACAAACTTTGCAGACCAATACAAGTCTCTGACTTTTAAAAACTGGAAAAACTTGACAGATCGCCCCGACAATAACTTCGTACGCCCCTACGGACCTGATCTACCTGGACTTGACCTGAGAATTAAATCGGTAAAACGGAAGGCTGAAACGAATCCCAAGAGTGCCAAGAAACATAAGCCATCTTTCAAGGACACGGCCACAAATACAGAACCAGTGTTTAAATGCCCACTACCCGTTGGACCTGAGCCAGTTTTTAAACGTCCAGCGCCCATTGAAAGTCCTGAGATATGTCCAGAGCCCATTGAAAGTCCTGAGATATGTCCAGAGCTCATTTCAGATCCTGAACCCATTGAAAATCCTGAGATATGTCCAGCCGTGCAGCCCATTGAAAATCCTGAGATATGTCCAGAGCCCATTGAAAATCCAGAGTCCATTGAAAAGCCTGTTCCCATTGAAAATTCAGAGTATTATTATGGATGGAACCCAACAGTCGATAGTGGAGGGCCTACTATTGAAAGCTCAGAGGTACAAACTGAACTGGATGAGCTTGATAGTATTCTATGTACGCCTTTATCCATGCCAGCGGATACACTAGACTCGTTAATGGACGATCTTATGACGCCATCAACTCTGCAGTATACGATGGATGACGGACCGCTGGAGACTCAGCCAGAATTTGAACTGCCAGATTTCATATAAAAACAAAAATATGTAAAATTTAAAAAATTTGGGTCAAACGAGGCTTCCTCATGTTTAGATTTGTCATTATGACTTATCTTTACGATGGAAGCCTCGTTTGACCCATTTTTTTTAAATCAAAATGCTACCAATATTGGTACTGTAAAAAAAAATAACTTGTAAAATTTATTAGAACAATAAAAAATTTGGGTCAAACGAATCATGTCTAGATTTATCAGTATGACTTATCTTGACGATGGGAGCTTCAAAAATGAAGATTTAGACTTTGGGTTGACTATTGCAAATTCGACCAACTTTAGAAACATAATGTTAAAATAAAAATATTTTTGAAAACTAATCGTGGAATCGTGATTCTTATTACATATACATAGTAAAATAAGCAATTTAATTACTTTTCGGTCGTTTCTTTTCAAATTTAAAAAAAAATTGAAAAGTTTGACAGAGGTATGATGAGGTCAGCAAATATAGATAAACTGTTACTTTAACATGATATATATATAGGTTAGCTAGAGTCAATCAACCAATCAACCAATCTTGGAATTTTTTTTTTTTTTTTTTTTTTTTTTTTTTTTTTTTAAGGTTGGTTGGTTGGTTGATATATATTTGTTTCCTAGTTCATCACTTTTCATTTATCAAGATTAGCTTTTCAATTTCATCCTGGCCTGGTTCATGTTTTTATCCAAAGGCTAAGTTTCAAAAGTCTCAGCCTCGATAAAATTGAAACAGGTTCTCATTTTAAATGAAACATGTCTATCTTAAACGTGGATCGCTTGGCCATCCAAGAAGCCTTCATGAAAATTAAAACCAGCTCCATGACAAAACGTAGCAATTAGATGTTTGAAATCTGACTGAGTCCATAACCCTTTACCGTTTCCCTTTAAAATTTATCTAAGCCATAGTAGTCTTTCAATTTTGAAGGTATCGTTTAAACGTGGATCAGCTATGCAAGAGGTCGTGATAAATTTGAGTCAGGTTGCCCGTATCTGAAACAGGTCAAAACGAAGACCTTTGACATGGCAATGGGGTATCGCTTAGCAGGCGTCCATAAAAATTCAAAATTTAAACGGGCTGGGCTAGTCATGATAAACGTAACCATTGAATTGTAAATGCTGGGCCAGCTTAGCAGTAGCAGCCCATATTGTAAAAATAATATTTACGAGATACAATGACAAAGCGTAGAAAGACAAATGAAAAGCTTAAAAGTAGCGGCCCTGTGTCCAAATACTAGTCTATGGCATCATTTTAAATGAAACCTGTTAATATTGAGCCATCCAAGAGGCCTTGATAGAATCGGCTGAGTGCTTACTGAACAAATCTATAGGTGAAATCTGAAAGACGTAGAGAGTAGCAGCCCATATTGTAAAAATTTAAAATTATAAAATTCAAAAGTGGATATATGTAGGAAGGGTTAAGTTTCAAAGTCACATGACCAACAAACTAACTAACAAACAAACTTGAAATGAACCAACCAACCAACCTTGAAAAAAAAAATTTTTTTTTTTTCAAGGTTGGTTGGTTGGTTTATTTCAAGAGTGGGTGTGGTCATGTGACTAATAAATTCAATCGGATCTATTCGGATCAAAAATTAGTATAACAGAGATTAATTTCGGTGCTAAAAAGAAGAACCCAAATTGTCTCCCCAACTGGCTGAATCCCGATTAGGTATTTTTTAGCTTGAAATCTTAGCTGATCTGAGTTTGGTCATTGGTAAAAAATATCAGCGGATTTTTCTAAGGCCCAAATGAAATTCTTTCAAACTATATCTGACAGATGATATTTTTTTAAGAAATACATACGGATAACCATCATCCCTTCCCATCGTCCCCGAGATCCTTTAAAAAGAGACCGTACAACGTAAAGTCAGATCCGTCTCGGTACCACGTCTAAGCTCGTCCGACGTTCAGATCAAATGAATATCGTTAGCCCGCTTAGAGAGAGATTTGGCATAGTGCCAAGTTTTTACTGAGTCGATACACGGGAATGAGTCGATACTGTGTCGCATGAGAGAGCATTTAAATTGGGACAATACTGTTTAGACATCTTCATAATTGGACAATCTATGTTTTAAACTATCATTTTCAGCTTTCAAGCTAGCCATTCCCTCTTTCAGGCTAGCCATTCCCTCTTTTAAACTATCATTTTCCGCTTTCAAGATAGTCATTTCTGCTTTCAGGCTGACCATTCCATCTTTCAGGCTAGCAATCGCGTTCACTTGTAAATTATAAATAATTTCCCACAAGCGTATTCTATCAGCCTGTAGCGTTTTGATTTCGTCTTGCAGAGTTTCTCTCGTTTCTCTGATATTATTTTCGTAAATCTCTTTCATATTTTTCATTTCGGCTTCTATCCCCTTGAAACTTTTCAATATGGGCATCATGGCAAGTATGGACTGGCAAGTATGGTAGTAGAAGATGAATGGCAAAATTAAATCTTGGCCAGTATATACAGATAATATATAATTGACGAGAAACCAACCAGCCAACCAAATTTAATTTTTTTTTTTTTTTTTTTTTTTTTTTTTAGTGGGCGTGGCTTATTTACTTTACGTATATATACCGACCCAACCACTTGTAAATTATAAAATTATATCCAGCCATCTTCAAGCCACTCTTCTACGATGCCTGCTGGTCCCAATTTGAGAAGGTATATGAACGCTCTCGCAGGCGACAGAACTCAGTTTTCATGTCCGCGCTGCAACGTTCTCGTCTTGCCCAAAGATTATGAAAGGCATTGTAGGAATGAAACCGCCATGGACCCTTTAACATGCTGCGTTTGGTGCGAGGGCCAATTTACATTCCAAAGAGGGGAAAAGAACGGTGCCGCTGATCATTTGATAGAATGCTTTAGAAATTTTAGATTTAGGATGCCTGAACCTGAGCCTGAACCTGAGCCTGATCCTACCGATGAAGAAGATCCTGCTGACGACCCGTACGAATTTTTCGATTTCAGCCCAATGTGCGCAAAAGAAGATTTTTTCGAACATACGCGTTTCTTCATGGACGCTGGGCCTACGAACCCGTCTGGCCGATCGAGTTAGAGCCTCCCCCTGTACCGTTTGAAGACGAAACGCTGAACTTGGCCGCCTCTTGCGTGCTGAAATATCTTCAAGGTAACCTAGCGTTCATCCACGTTATGGTGCGAGCCATAGCCTATAGAGATTTTATAAGATTCATGGATAGGGACGACGGCTTGACCCAAACCCTACCCTTTTCTTGCTGGTGCGACGGCGGCAGGGAACCCAATCCTAAATTCAGGCAGCATAGGCACATGGTCGTGGTAACTCCTTCAGAAGATCATTTTCATAAGAACGTGTGGGGTAGGATCAGGCCCGACGAGCGGCCGTATGTCGGTTACAGATGCCTGAAAAGCAAATCCATAGAGACCGTCTGGCATTTAGTCAATACGCTGGGATATCTCAGCAACCGAAAATCCAGCTGTAATTTTTCATTCGAAAGCCAACTAGGGGTTGGTAACAGGAAACATTTTTACATCCAAGAGACGCTTCCCAAAGATTACAGGCTGGTCTTGGCTACGCTCTGGAACGGAGGCATCATGAGGCTCATAACCCAAAATTATGCCTGCAGGCATCCCGATAAATTGCTCAGAGTTCCAATGGCGTTCATCGACGGAAAATATCAAATCAAAATCAAACATTTTCCAGACATAAAATTGAAACTGGTACTACCCGTATCGAGAAATTTCAAGTCGTCTAGTACACGTACCCAATACTTCTTGCATCTGAACAAGGACAAAAAGATGTGTTTTACGAGAGGCACGCAGACCGAAGAAGATTACAAACTGTTTTACGAAGTCGTTAAAGAAGATTATTGGGAACCCAGCAGGCGTCAACAGATGTGCTTTCAGTGCGTGATGCCCATATTGAGACGCTGCAAAGGGATAGAGGCCGAAATGAAAAATATGAAAGAGATTTACGAAAATAATATAGAGACTCTCCAAAATGAAATCAAAACGCTGCAAATCCAAAAAATGGAATACTTGGAACATATTTTTGATTTACACATGCACGAAATTGCTAACCTGAAAGCTGAAGTTGCTAGCCTGAAAGAGGGAATGGCTAGCTTGAAAGCTGAAAATGATAGTTTAAAACATAGATTGTCCAATTATGAAGATGTCTAAACAGTATTGTCCCAATTTAAATGCTTTCTCATGCGACACAGTATCGACTCATTCCCGTGTATCGACTCAGTAAAAACTTGGCACTATGCCAAATCTCTCTCTAAGCGGGCTAACGATATTCATTTGATCTGAACGTCGGACGAGCTTAGACGTGGTACCGAGACGGATCTGACTTTACGTTGTACGGTCTCTTTTTAAAGGATCTCGGGGACGATGGGAAGGGATGATGGTTATCCGTATGTATTTCTTAATAAAATATCATCTGTCAGATATAGTTTGAAAGAATTTCATTTGGACCTTAGAAAAATCCGCTGATATTTTTTACCAATGACCAAATTCAGATCAGCTAAGATTTCAAGCTAAAAAATACCTAATCGGGGTTCAGCCAGTTGGGGAGACAATTTGGGTTCTTCTTTTTAGCACCGAAATTAATCTCTGTTATACTAATTTTTGATCCGAATAGATCCGATTGAATTTATTAGTCACATGACCACACCCACTCTTGAAATAAACCAACCAACCAACCTTGAAAAAAAAAAAAAATTTTTTTTTTTTTCAAGGTTGGTTGGTTGGTTCATTTCAAGTTTGTTTGTTAGTTAGTTTGTTGGTCATGTGACTTTGAAACTTAACCCTTCCTACATATATCCACTTTTGAATTTTATAATTTTAAATTTTTACAATATGGGCTGCTACTCTCTACGTCTTTCAGATTTCACCTATAGATTTGTTCAGTAAGCACTCAGCCGATTCTATCAAGGCCTCTTGGATGGCTCAATATTAACAGGTTTCATTTAAAATGATGCCATAGACTAGTATTTGGACACAGGGCCGCTACTTTTAAGCTTTTCATTTGTCTTTCTACGCTTTGTCATTGTATCTCGTAAATATTATTTTTACAATATGGGCTGCTACTGCTAAGCTGGCCCAGCATTTACAATTCAATGGTTACGTTTATCATGACTAGCCCAGCCCGTTTAAATTTTAAATTTTTATGGACGCCTGCTAAGCGATACCCCATTGCCATGTCAAAGGTCTTCGTTTTGACCTGTTTCAGATACGGGCAACCTGACTCAAATTTATCACGACCTCTTGCATAGCTGATCCACGTTTAAACGATACCTTCAAAATTGAAAGACTACTATGGCTTAGACAAATTTTAAAGGGAAACGGTAAAGGGTTATGGACTCAGTCAGATTTCAAACATCTAATTGCTACGTTTTGTCATGGAGCTGGTTTTAATTTTCATGAAGGCTTCTTGGATGGCCAAGCGATCCACGTTTAAGATAGACATGTTTCATTTAAAATGAGAACCTGTTTCAATTTTATCGAGGCTGAGACTTTTGGTGAATGGGTTTTACGTCGCACTAATGCTGCGCAGATGGGCAATTGCTGAGACTTTTGAAACTTAGCCTTTGGATAAAAACATGAACCAGGCCAGGATGAAATTGAAAAGCTAATCTTGATAAATGAAAAGTGATGAACTAGGAAACAAATATATATCAACCAACCAACCAACCTTAAAAAAAAAAAAAAAAAAAAAAAAAAAAAAAAAAAAAATTTTCAAGGTTGGTTGATTGGTTGATTGACTCTAGCTAACCTATATATATATCATGTTAAAGTAACAGTTTATCTATATTTGCTGACCTCATCATACCTCTGTCAAAATTTTCAATTTTTTTTAAATTTGAAAAGAAACGACCGAAAAGTAATTAAATTGCTTATTTTACTATGTATATGTAATAAGAATCACGATTCCACGATTAGTTTTCAAAAATATTTTTATTTTAACATTATGTTTCTAAAGTTGGTCGAATTTGCAATAGTCAACCCAAAGTATAAATCTTCATTTTTGAAGCTCCCATCGTCAAGATAAGTCATACTGATAAATCTAGACATGATTCGTTTGACCCAAATTTTTTATTGTTCTAATAAATTTTACAAGTTATTTTTTTTACAGTACCAATATTGGTAGCATTTTGATTTAAAAAAAATGGGAAAACGAGGCTTCCATCGTAAAGATAAGTCATAATGACAAATCTAAACATGAGGAAGCCTCGTTTGACCCAAATTTTTTAAATTTTACATATTTTTGTTTTTATATGAAATGTGGCAGTTCAAATCCTGGCTGAGTCTCCAGCGGTCCGTCATCCATCGTATACTGCATAGTTGATGGCGTCATAAGATCGTCCATTAACGAGTCTAGTGTATCCGCTGGCATGGATAAAGGCGTACATAGAATACTATCAAGCTCATCTAGTTCAGTTTGTACCTCTGAGCTTTCAATAGTAGGACATCCAATATCGACTGTTGGGTTCCATCCATAATAATATTCTGAATTTTCAATGGGAACAGGCTTTTCAATGGACTCTGGATTTTCAATGGGCTCTGGACATATCTCAGGATTTTCAATGGGCTGCACGGCTGGACATATCTCAGGATTTTCAATGGGTTCAGGATCTTCAATGGGCTCTGGACATATCTCAGGACTTTCAATGGGCTCTGGACATATCTCAGGACTTTCAATGGGCTCTGGACATATCTCAGGACTTTCAATGGGCGCTGGACGTTTAAAAACTGGCTCAGGTCCAACGGGTAGTGGGCATTTAAACACTGGTTCTGTATTTGTGGCCGTGTCCTTGAAAGATGGCTTATGTTTCTTGGCACTCTTGGGATTCGTTTCAGCCTTCCGTTTTACCGATTTAATTCTCAGGTCAAGTCCAGGTAGATCAGGTCCGTAGGGGCGTACGAAGTTATTGTCGGGGCGATCTGTCAAGTTTTTCCAGTTTTTAAAAGTCAGAGACTTGTATTGGTCTGCAAAGTTTGTTGTTACGACTATTGTTCTTCTGTCCAACACGACAGGAGGGTTCGTTGGCAGATAAATCTCTGGCTCTTGGGATGACTCTTGGGATGATTCAGGAAAATAGATCTCTGGCTCTTGGGATGGCTCTGAGATTGGAGATGTTGGCTTTGAGATATCAAAATATTTAGAAGTGATTCTGGCGACTGTAGCTTCCGTATTCATTTCTACGGGGGAGTCTTCTTCATCATCTATATGCTGTATCATGGGCGTTGGTACGGGTTCGTCGTACATTCCATCTATTTTCGTTATTCGTTCTTCCAAAGAATTTTTGGTTTTGAAACCCAACTCTAAACTCTCTGGCACAATGTCCAAACTGAAAAAGTTTTTTTGAGTCGTAAACAGAATATAGGTAGTCCCAGCAGGCACCTTGTAACTGGAGTCGGCTATCAGTATGAAACGGTCGTAGTAATGAAGCTTGTCGCCAGCAAAGTATCTGCTGTCCGCTCTCACTCGTGTCTCGCCAGGAGGCCTCACAAAGAACAGGAATGGCACGTTCAACGTCTGTATGATATGGGCGCATCCTTGTCCGACGATTCGCTGGCCAAACGTAAAATATGACTTTACAAGAAACTGATTGTTGGGGCACTTAAAACCAATTCGCACGTCAGCGTTGGTTCTGTTGGCTTCGCTGGGGGGTCTTTTATATCGGTTCATCAGAGTGCTCCATTTAATCTCCTGAGGTCTCAGCGGATAGTTTGTCTTGGCCTCTCTGCCTATTGTTGGAATCGTATTCGTGATCTTGTCCGTCAGAGTACGTTTTTTGAATTCAATCTTCAAATTGGACGTCATGTAGAGACAGAATACACAAATCTTGCCTTCACCGATCATGGTTTGAAAGTGTGGATACTCTTCCAATTTTTTAACAGTAGGCGAAAGGTTTTTGGGAAACAGCTCGATGACTCCAAAACGGTTTCGCAAAGGATCTTCAAAGCCAGCAGTTTTTAACTTAGGACGTACCACGAAATCTATCTTCGGTGGAGGCTTCCAGGCACGATAAGTTGTTACATTAGACTCTGGAGATTTTGGTAGCGGGCTTAATAGGTTTGGCACTTTCGAATAAATCTTTTCTGAATTGGCTATGGAAATTGGAGTTGGTGCTGGAGCTGGTTTGGGAATGAGAACTGGAGCAGGCTTAGGTGTGGAAATGAGAACTGTGGTTGGTTTAAGTGCTGGTGCTGGTTTTTGAATGAGAACTGGAGCCGGTTTAGGTGTTGGTTTGGGAATGAGAACTGGAGCCGGTTTAGGTGTGGGAATGAAAGCTGGAGCGGGAATGAGAGCTGGAGCTGGCTTAGGTACTGGAGCTGGTTTGGGAATGAGAGCTGGAGCTGGCTTAGGTGTTGGCTTGGGAATGATAGCTGGAGCTGGCATATTCATAGAACGATCGTAATTACATATCAGCTCACAAGAGACACGAGGGGTGTTCAATACTTTCCATTGTGGTATTATGACATAGTCGCAATCAACTCGTTCATCCGTCAGAGAGTCAAAGGAAAGAGTAGCCATTTCAAAAAGCAGAGGGTCAGAATGAATAAGCTGAGGCGAGAGGCCGGTATTTATACTCTGGCGAGCGGATGCATGACATCTGATAAGCGGTTCTGAGAAACGGCTAAAGTAATACTATAAAAGGCTCGACCGGATGACCTTTTATAGATTATCGCTTGGTGCTATCGGCGAGGACAAATTAATGCTATAAAAAACTTTATCGCATCCTGTTTATGAAGAAATGGGTTACATAATATCCTGCCAACAGAAATAAATTTGTTCTAGAAGAATTTTATCGAAAATTTGAAACAGATTAGAGATATGACCGTTGCTGGCAAAGATTGAGATAGACTGATGAAGTGGCACGTCAGCGATACTATATATATAGAATGTAATCAACCAACCAACCAACCTTGAAAAAAAAAAAAAATTTTTTTTTTTTCAGGTGCCACGCCCACCCTTGAAGCTTGTCTATATCTACTGTGGCTAACATGACTACACTCTCATTGTGTCTCGACATTTGCCAGCAACGGTCGTCTAGTCACTATGTCTCGTAATGTGTTTTCAGCAAGATGTACATTGATGGACACTAGAGAGTTAGATTTTTCTATAAAAGCCTATGATCTATTCTGATTTCATGAAAACCTGCAGTATTTTGTAATTTGTCAGACAAAAGTCTTGGTTTCAAAGCCAATATTGTATAAATAACGCTATTTCATCCTATTTTAAAGGAAATGGGTTTAGACATCAGGAGCCAATTTATGCATGACCGTACAGTAGAAGAAATAAATTCCACTCCCACCCACCCTAATAGATATACTATATATATACTATATATATATATAGACTGCAGCGCCATCTACAATGATTGGCTAAAGAAATATAGCTTTAGCGGCCAACTGAGAAATATAGCTTTAGCAGCCAACTTAGAAATATAACTTTAGCGGTGAACTTAGAAATATAATTGTAGCAGCCAACTGAGAAATATAACTTTAGAAACCAACCAACCAACCAACTGAAAAAAAAAAAAAAAAAAAAAAAAAAAGATTTTTTTTTCCACAGTTGGTTGGTTGATTGGTTGATTTATATTTAGTATAAATAGCGGCTCCGCACTCAAGCTACATTCATTCTGTCTTCATCTCTTGCCTAGCCAGTTCATTGAAAAAGCTTATTAGATATTTTCTAGTTTATGTCTGACCAGACAATACGTTATTTAGTCCTGTTTCTAATCTATTCACGATGTCCCTTATCAAGTATCACGAGATCACAAGCCAAATTTATTCGGGCATACCTTTAATCGCTACCGAAAAATTGGATGGCTCTAATATCGGTATTGTCTACGTGAAGAATACGTTCAGGATACAATCTAGAAACGTAGTGTTAGATGAAAAGACACGCCTTTTTAACTTGAACGAAATCTTGGAACCGCTGTCGGAAAAGGTACGGCTTATCAAAGACATTTTACATGACAATTTTATCATTTATGGAGAAGTATTCGGAAGCCACATCAAGAGAATAACCTATCGCGACTTTGAATCCGAAGCCGTATTCGGTAGCAATACTGTCTTTTTTCGGGCCTTCGAGATCTACCAACAGGATTCAGATACGTTTATGAAGTATAGCGATGCCGTGAACATTTTCCAGCGAGTGAAGCTACCCCACGTACCCATCTTAGATTTAGATTACCAAACGATAGGGGATCTGTACGAAAAAGTTGAAACGTATCCCAGCGCTTATGCAGAGTGTCCGCTGGAAGGATTCGTAATGAAGGCAGACGCTGAAGAATCTCCAAGGTCTAGAAAAATTTTTAAGGTTAAGCGTAAGCAGTTTAACGAACAAGCTCTCTACAAGTACAAGATTAAAAATTATGTAACTTATAATAGATACATTTCTGCGTACTCCAAAATCGGCGAAGACTCCGAGAAAATCAAACAAGAAATGGTGAGCGATTCGCTAAAAGATATAATGTCAGTCTATGAAAAGGACGAGGGTTGTAGCTATGACTTGGACTCGATTCGTACAGAGATTGAAAACGAGGCGGATAAGCTTATAAAGAAGTTTTCTGGACTAGTTAAGGAAAAGCAGGTTATCAAAGATGATAACTAAATAAACAACTAACTTGAAGAAAAAAAAAAAAAAAAAATATTACCAACTTTGAAAAAAAAAAAAAAAAAAAAAAAAAAAAATTTTTTTTTTTTTAATGCCACGCCCACTCATGGCAATTCTATATAAATAGTGGTTCCGTACTCAAGCTACCATCATTCTGTCTAATCTAGTTGCCTCTGTTTATTGAAAGATCATAGCGCAATCATGTATCTGAAAATTTGTTTCGATACCCAGCCTAAACTCATCGCCGCAGCTGTTGGTAGAGATGCATCGGTTTATTTCATAGCCGTCCAAGTTGGCAAATATCTAGGCTACGCGTCACCTTACAACTTTGCACATCGATATGCCAGCAATGATCTGGCTAATCTATATCCCAATGCAGAACGCTTGAACATGAGTTCCAGGCGCGTGTTTGATTTCAATGATATGCTTCACGTACTTGTGAAGACGCACCGAATGCCTATCGAGATCTGTCGTATCCAGAAACTGTGGATCGATGGCCGGGTAACCTCTACGTATCCCAAGATTATACCGTTCAGCAGAAGGATGGCCTTTGAAATCACAATTCGAAACGAAGGTGAGATGAATGTACAAGATTGGCTTAAAGGGTATTACGAATACTCGAGGGCAGTCTGCGAACAACATACGAATATCTACGCACCCCCGTCGGTAGAATCTAGGTATGGGGATACTGAAGAAGAGAAACCTAGCAACTTTTCCATGCGTGTGAGAGCTGAAGTTATATGGTCTGTCAAATCGGGCGACATGCTTCAAGAATTGACTGCTACGGTTAAGAGAAAGTTTGAGGAAATAGAGAAGGATTATGAAGTTGACGAAAAAGACAGATCGTATGAGTTGACCGTCAAGCTGGCTCGTAGAGAGAAAGTTTAATTATGTTAAACTACCAACTGTGAAAAAAATGTTTGTAAAAAAAATGTTTGTAAAATAAATGTTTGTAAAAAAAAAATGTTTGTTAAAAAAAAACCTTAAAAAAAAAATATTTTTTTTTTCAAGGTTGGTTGATTGGTTGATTGACTCTATCTAACCTATATATATCATGCTAAAGTAACAGTTTATCTAAATTTGCTGATGTGCCACCACCTCTGTCAAAATTTTCAATTTTTTTTTAATTTGAAAAAAAAACGACCGAAAAGTAATTAAATTGCTTATTTTACTATGTATATGTAATAAGAATCACGATTCCACGATTAATTTTCAAAAATATTTTTATTTTAACATTATGTTTCTAAAGTTGGTCGAATTTGCAATAGTCAACCCAAAGTCTAAATCTTCATTTTTGAAAATATACTTAATTCAATTAACATTATAAATATATATCAACCAACCAACCAACTGTGAAAAAAAAAAAAAAATATTTTTTTTTTCTTTTTTCTTTTTTTTTTTTTTCAAGGTTGGTTGATTGGTTGATTGACTCTAGCTAACCTATATATATATCATGCTAAAGTAACAGTTTATCTAAATTTGCTGATGTGCCACCACCTCTGTCAAAATTTTCAATTTTTTTTAAATTTGAAAAAAAACCGACCGAAAAGTAATTAAATTGGTTATTTTACTATGTATATGTAATAAGAATCACGATTCCACGATTAGTTTTCAAAAATATTTTTATTTTAACATTATGTTTCTAAAGTTTGTCGAATTTGCAATAGTCAACCCAAAGTCTAAATCCGCATTTTTGAAAATATACTTAATTCAATTAACATTATAAATATATATCAACTAAGGCTAGCGTACCCAAACCGTCATTGTATCTTTTTGGACCCATCTGCACAATCCATATATTTTTCAGACCCATCTGCACAATCCATATATTTTTCAGAGTCGAGTCTTAATAATATTTTCATACATGTAATTGTAAAGTCTCAACTTAAACGTTTTAGTTATTTTTTTTATGCTGATAATCTCTTCAATACTAGCTTAATAGATTTTTTATAAATACTTAAATTAAACCCCCTTAGCATTTAATATCAAAGTCTCAAATTAAACCCGTCCAATATTGGCACTATATCTATCGCAAAAAAATGGGCCGAACGAGGTGTCAAAGACAGAAAATCTGCCATGAGACACCTCGTTCGACCCATTTTTTTACTCTCATTTGAAAGATTAGCATAAGCTCTCTATGGGTTGCTCATTAGATAGCCTACTGATGGTCATCTTCAACAGTCCGGTCATTTGAGATTTGTATAATTCATAGTCCTCATACTCAAGATCAAAAAATTTCCTCACCTGCAGTTGGTAATCGGCAAGGAAGTCTTCGAACTTGGTACGGGACCTTTCAACAAATCGAACGGCTATGGCTTTCTCGAAGCTAAGCTTCATGTTAGCCTGGTATTTGACCATGGCCGAACCGTCGAACATTTCATCAAATTCCTGTTCGACCAGGTACCCTTTCAAATGATGCTTGGCCTCGCTAATCGAGAAGATTCTCGTCTTAGCGAGCCATTTAGTAAATTGATCTTAGGGTCCATCACGTCACGGACGGTGAGGCCTGCATATTTCTCGGCAAAATGGAGATCTAGAGGGTGCCTCGAATAAATAGCCAGGTCCTCAGCCCGGACAAATAGGGTGCCATCAGTGGCCATGAGGCATTTGAAAGCAACGCCATAAGAATAATTCTTAATGTGGAAGAACATGACTGACAGAGAGCTAATGTATCTAAGCAGCTAGTGGAGAGATCGACTAGCAATTGAAGAGCTCTCGCTGGACACTCGTATATATACCCGATCCTATCAACAGATCTGATTGTAATTTTCTACGAACCGCTTATCAAGCATCCTGAGGAAAGGCTTGCATAATATCCTGTCTCTCGAACAATTTTTAGCGATCTGATTATAACCGGGCTTCCTGCTTCCTGAGGAAAGGCTTACATAATATCCTGTCAATAGTTCTGGAAAAATCTTTTTATAGAGATCTGATTGTAATGTTAACCGGGCTTCCTGCATCCTGAGGAAAGGCTTATCAAGCATCCTGTCAATACTTCTCGAAAATCTTTTTATAGAGATCTGATTGTAATAACTGGCTTGGCTACACTTAACCTTTAAAAATTTTAAATTTTACATAAAAAATGCAAATTTTAAACGAAAAAATTAAATTTTTAAATTCAGATCCCTTAAATTTAGCTATCGAGTCTGTATATTTTACCAAGTTTCATATTTATTTTATAGCTAAGCCATATCCCTTGAAAATTAGAGATCAGATTGTAATGACTGCCACACTTAGTCTTTAAAAATTTTACACAAAAAAATGTAAATTTTAAACGAAAAAAATTAAAATTTTAAACTCAGATCTCTTAAATTTGTCTATAGATATTTTATCAAGATACAAAATTATCTTATAGTTAAGCCATATCCCTTGAAAATTACAAGTTCAAATCGGTACGCATCCAATGTTGGCACTCTATCTATCGCAAAAAAATGGGCCGAGCGAAGCCTAAATGATTATGAGAGGCTTCTCTCGACCCATTTTTTTGCACCTCGTCCTGATCTTAAGACGAGGATTTATAGAAGTAGGGCTTGTTTCCCACCAAAACTTTGATTTTTCGGGGGAAATACCCTAGCTCCAAGTCCCCATATCTTTCGCCAAAGACATAGGTATCCATAGGGACGGTTTCCAGGTACTCGTCCATGACAATCTTTAGATCGGCCAAGAAACTCTCCATGGTGGCATTGGAGGAGGTTATGGCTGCGAGCTTAACCTGGACAGGCCGCCTCAGGTTTAAGCTGCATTCGATGGGCGATAGAATTTCGATCGGCCCCTGAAATAACGAATCAAATTCCCCTGGATGCATATCCATCAGGATTTTTGCATCCTCCAGTCCAAAGACGCATGTCTTGGCTAAAGAAGGTGGTAGCTTTAACCCTTCAGGAGCAATGTCCGTTACGGTTATATGGCACAGGTGCACCACTCTATTGGGGTTTTCATGCCCCATGTAATAGGCCACGTCTCGGCCTTTGATGAAAATTTGGTTATCGAATGACAAAAAACATGTCAATTTAACATTGAGTTCGTCAGACAATATTTGGAAAATCATTTTGGAAGAGAGCAGTAAGACTAGCAAATAGTCAGAATGAAATGTCTCGTCCAGCAGCCTGTATATATACTAGCAGCAATCTTTAGTTCTATCTAAATTCCAAGTAAATTTCTTATTGATGACGCACGTCCTGTGACGCACGTCCTCATGTTATCGGTAGCATCCCGTTTAAACTAATTATATAAATAATTTTATCGCGTCCTGTTCTAGAAGGTCATCCTCAAAAAACAGCTGATCCCGTCATACATCCTGTTTTCTTAGTAAAGCTTGATAAAACGAGGTCACGAATCGGGTATATATACGAGCTGCCTCTAAGAGCCTGCATCATTTTGACTTTTATTGCCATAAGTCATGCTATTCACTATTGAACATCCTCAGCTCGACGCTAAAATCCTATTCGTAGTCTCTGCGGATGGACTTTTGTTCGTCAGGGCCTCTGATGTGGCCAAGCTGATGGGCCGATCGAATGCTTACGTGAAAAAAACGACCAGGCTGAAGGTAAGCGATCTCGTTTACAGGAGGGTCAGGCTACCTATCTCTCTAGCCAATACCTGGGTGTATCCAGTCGACGAGATACATTTTGGAGATGCCCTCTCGTCGTTGGGATTCGAGGCCATGCTGACATCCTCTAAAATCCAGATTCTAGACCCCATAGTACCCACCTCATGCTTCCATAAAGCCATCCGAATTCGGATCGTGAGGGACTCTGACAAATTCATAGATGAATTCTTAAAAGATTTCATAGACAGAACCATGCTGTTCTTCGATGGGGACCACGATGACGACCCTCGCCTCCACGAAGATAGATTTGAGACTATTTCTTGGACAGACACCCCTCCGTCCAAAATCAAAGTCTTTGTGGGGGATCGATCTAGATGGTACAAACTGATGCCTTAAATCTGGAGGGGGCAAAAAAATGGGCCGAACGAAGCGTCTCATGGCAGATTTCTGTCTTTGACGCTTCGTTCGGCCCATTTTTTTGCGATAGATAGAGTGCCAATATTGGATGTTTATAAATTGAGACTTTGAATTGGGGAGTCTCTGAGATAGATAATATTAATATTTCAATATTGAAACGATACTAATGCCTTTGAATCTGAGATAGATAATGTCTTTGACTCTGAGATAGAAATTTACAATATTGAATAAGGATTATTTTTTAAATGAATGCAGTACCAATATTGAATATATTTTTTTAACAATTTCGATAAACAAATAAAATAATAAAATAAAATATTTATATAGTCAATCTGAAGGCAGGATATTGCATAACTCATTTTCTACGAATGAGATAAGGCTTTTTATAGAATGAGCTGCATTTGCTACGGATGCTGAACACGGATGCGGTAAAGATATTTATAGACGCTGAAACGCATTGCTGGACAGACTTTAGCATGATATAAATAGGTTAGCTACAGTCAATCAACCAATCAACCAACCTTAAAAAAAAAAAAAAAAAAAAAAAAAAAAAAAATTCATGGTTGGTTGGTTGGTTGGTTTTCAATATTGAAACGATACAAAATACTAACGCCTTTGAATCTGAGATAGAATAGGCTAATGTCAATCGGCTTGAATCTGAGATAGAAATTTACAATATTGTATAAGGGCATTTTTTAAATGAATGCTATACCAATATTGAATATATTTTTTTAACGATTCGATAAACAAATAATATATTTTTAACGATTCGATAAACAAATAATAAATATTTTATTATTAAAATAAAATATTTAAATAATAAATATTTTATTATTAAAATAAAATATTTAAATAATAAATATTTTATTATTAAAATAAAATATTTAAATAATATATTTAAATTCTAAATATTTATTATTCAAACCGACAACTGAATCGAAAAATTCTGACGGGGTGGAGTTGCTCGAAGAATACTTCTGGCGACTGTAACCCCTCCAGCCCTTGACATCCATTAGACATCTAAATTACGTCCAATGATCCATAAAAGGTACAAAATATCTAAAGAATGTCCGTTAAAAGTTCTGGATATCCTGTACTAAATGTAGATATCTATTAGATGTTTAAATGTAGACGAAAAGGCCGCGGTAGCCTGGTAGGTAGGAGCAGTGAGTTCGTGATCGAAAGATTGCGGATTCGGTCCTCGAGCCGGCCGAAGACCGTCGTGTACGCTAATGGCGACTGGTGCACGTTAAATTCCGTCGTGGTCGCAAAGTCCTCCAAGTTCCCATCAAAAATTATACATGTGGGATTACCGGAACATGGGTTTAACTCGCTCTGATCCGGATCAAAATTCGAGTTCCTGTTGTTTGGCTGGTGCTGCCCTCTTTCACCAGCTTCTGGAGCTAAAGTCTTACTTCCTCCCTACGAGGCGCTCCTAAATAACGGAAGACGCACCCCTCATGCCTTAAAAAAATTCCGGATAGTTCCACTACCGGGGCTCGGAATTTCCGAGTGGCATACGACAACAACAACCACAACATAAACGAAATTTAGATGTGCCTTTTTCGATGTCTAATAGATGTAACATGTTAGATCAAAACAAGATTTAGGTATTTTCAATATCTATTAGATCTAACAAGTACAATTATTGGATATTTAGAGATTTATTGGATACGTACCAGACATCTAAGGGATGTAAAATAGAGTGACATTTATCCTGCTAATAAATAACTGTAGGATATTTATAGAAGTTTAATGGTTCATTTTTTTAAATTTTGTACGTGTTTATAGATGTCATATGGATGTAATTGGCTGTGTGGGAAAAATTATATAGAATTCGTTCTACAAGTAATAACTTTCATAGCTACTATATAACAAAATAATAACATTAATTTGAAAGTAAACTAACAAAATAAGTTATTTTCCTGTAAGCATTAAACTCATTAAATGCATATTGACGAAACTTTCTTTAAATGAAAATGCTTTGAATGATCTTAATAAACGTAGAAAATTCATTCAATAGTATCAAAAAAACATTTAGGATATTTGAATAGCTGCTTAGACTGAATAGATAGTAGTTACAATGTTGAAATAATCCAAAGAATCGATATCGAAGAAAGCTAAATTTCAAAGAATTTCTTAATGAAAAACCTCTTGTCGAATTTATTTTGAAAAATTTCTTTAACTGACAATGAGTCTGCGATTTCGTAAACAAGTGAATAGTTCGTAATTTCGTGTCATTCCTGAAAGTATATTACAAATTCAGATAGTATAATTTATTCATTTTACTTCAGAGTATTTCCTGGAGCAGGCAGATATATATACAATAATTACGGGGTCTCTCATAATATATATAAATATATATATATATATTAATAAAACATTTGATTTTGAGAAAATATTTAAGTAATAAATAAATGTAAGATCTTTGAAATTCATAGAAACAGGCGTCAAAATGTAATATATTTATATAAAAAAAAAATTTCACCCAATACTGATTGTAAATGTCAACTAAAATTTGTTAAATCCATCTAAAGCTACGTGTACTTATTAAAAAAAAAAAAAAAGGAGAAGAAGAAGAAGAAGTTAAAATTTGAATAAGGAAGGTGCATCTTGAAATATAATGGTTAATTCATAATTTAAACTAATATTTATAATAATTGTAAAATGAATAGTAGTTTAAATATGATATTCAGCAATTAACAATAATAATAATAATAAATAAATTCAATTACTGCAAATTTATAATTTACGTAAAATTTTTCTTACAAATATTAATTTCTAGTACTACTATATAACAAAACAATAACATAAAACTGAAAGTAAACTAACAAAATAAGTTATTTTCCTGTGAGCCAGAAACTCATTAACTGTATATTCATGAATGTTTCTTCAGAAGACGACACCTTGAATAAGCCAACTAAACGTAGAGATTTCAATCAATAGAATCAACAAACATTTAAGCTATTTGAATTGCTGCTTCCACTGAATAGATAGTTAGTTACAGTGTTGAAATTATCTGGAGTATCGCTATCGAAGAAATCTAAATTTCAAAGAATTTCTTAATGAAATACCTCTTGTCGAATTTGTACTGAAAAATTTCTTTAACTGAGTCTGCGATTTCGTAAAAAAGTGAATAGTTCGTATTTTCGAGTTAGCCCTGAATTTATGTTGTACATTCAGAAACTATACTTTAAATATTTTACTTTAATGAATATTCTTGAACAGGCAGATATACCATAATTAGGAGGGGGGGGGTCACACAATAGTTTCTTTTAAAAATTAAAACATTTGGTTTCGAGAATCTTTTTAAGTTACAAATAAATCTAAAATGTTTAAATATACTATGAGCAAAATAATTTTTGAAATTCGTTGAAACAAGTGACAACGTGTAGTATTTTCAGAATACATGTATTTTATAATAATACACTCAGAAAAAAAAAATATATATACCACTTTCATCTAGAACGAACAAGTGGTCATTTTCTAAATGCCTAAATTAGAAATATAGATTTCTCAGCTATACGTATAAGGTATGCCAATAAGTTGAACAGACGAAATGATCGAGAATTTCTAGTGTATAGATTTATAGATTGTGAAACAATATTCTGAATCCTTTGTATTGCGAGAAATTCTCGCTTGATTTTCTAGAATTGGCTCACAAACCAAGATTATAGTCGCTAAAATTCGCATCTTATATGCGCATTTATTTGCAGAGATTTTTAATTAAGTTTGACCTCGATAATATAGGCAAACGCTCTATAATTCTAACAGGGGTTTCTAGAACTCGCTTTCGAAGAGGACTAGAATTTATATGGATGACATGGTACTAGTTTTATTAGAACCACAGTTTAGATTCTAGATGTCAGTTGCAGAATTTTTTCTCAGTGTATAATTTGCTCCATTTAATTGTCCCGTTTCTTCTATTAGGTCGTTCTATAATTATTGGCAAAAAATGAAACAAGAAAGAAACCATGAGTCACAAAGAAAGAAATGGATTTTTTTCAGCAAAGTAGCTGCCATCGGCAGAAACACACTTCGCCCAACGAGTTTTGAGCGAAAAAATCCCCGGCGGCAGAAGTCGGCGTCACATTGGTGAAAGAAATCACGAACCCCCTGAAGGAAAGCATCCTGGTTTGGGAATTGTTTGTCCCTCACAAACCTGTCCAAATGGCGAAACATGTGATAATCAGTCGGGGCCAGGTCTGAAGAATAAGGTGGGTGCGGCAAAAGCTCATAGCCCAAATCCTGGATATTTTGCCGGCTACCAATTGAGACATGGGGTCGAGCTCCATCCTGCAAGAGTATGGGACCTGACCTATTGACCAGTGCTGGTTGTTTGATTCGAAGTTTCCTGTGGCATTCATCCAACTGATGACAGTGCACGTTCATATTAATGGTCTGGCCTCTTGGGAGAAATCAGTAATGGACTACGGTCTTGGCGGTCCACCAAATGGAGACGAGAATTTTCTGTGGATGGAGGTTTGGTTTGGGGATCTGTTTCGCAGGTTCACTTTTATGCAGCCACTGTGCTTTGTGCTTATCGTACAACACCCATTTTTCACCCACAGTCAGGATACGATGTAAGAATGGCTCTCTAACCTCGCGTTCCTAAAGAGATTTACAGGTCTCCAGGTGCCGTAGACGTTGCTCCTCCGTTAGGTCATGTGGTATCCATGTTTGGAGCTTTTTCACCATGCCCATTGCCTCCACATGTCGTGAGATTGTCTGTGGTGCTACAGATAGTTCGGCGCCTAGCTGTCGTACCATTGATGTTGCTCGGGCGTCAACTTTCTGCCGTAAATGGTCCACATCACACCGCACTGGATGACCGACTCCAGGTTTATGGCCAATCTCCATATCACCGCTACGAAACTTGGCAAACAATCTATAGACTGTCCGCTCACTTGTCATGCGCACACCCCTATGCTTTGTTGACGATGGCCACTGTTGTACCCACCGAATGTCCAAGCCGGAATGCGTGTTGAATCACGATTCGCACGTCGCGTTGCTCCATCACGTTCTTAAAATGTTTCCAGTGCCCCGACTGGCATTTATATAGTGTGTGGACTCTTTCACTTCACATTGCAGGGGTGGCTGGTGTTACATCACTACTGTACTGGTCGGGACGATCTATAGAAGTAGCCTATATCGGTTGCTGCCAATAATTATGGAACAACCTAATATTAAGTTGTGATTCATGCTATGCTGTATGTAGTTATTCGATGAAAAGCGTACATTATATACTTTAATGTCCATTGTGCGCTACTGTGTTATAAAGAGGTGCAGTTACTAATCTCAAGTCGATAGTGGATTTTCCAAATGGCAAAATTGCAATAAATATTCAATATTTCAATTTTACGAAATTATAAAACTACGTAACATTAGTAACGTTTGGCAAAAAGAATTCCCACCATTTTGTGCTGAGTTGTAGAAGTTTATAATTGTAAACAAATATTAAATTTATTTTAAAATGAAAACTTCAAACTTTATTTTCTCAAAACTAATTTTTAGATAGTTGCGTCAAATTTATAATATTCCCCACGTCTTTTTTTTTTTTTTTTTTTTTTTTTTTTTTTTGTATATTCATAAAATTTAATTTAATAGTTTTTTATATACCATGGGGTTACATACAAACGGAACGCTTGCAATTTCGATGACGTAAATTTTGCAAGTTTTTCCGCAAATACAGTCGGCAGTAAAAGTATCAGAGCACTAGCAAAAATGCCTGTGTAAAAAAAGTACACTTAATGCAGTTTTGTTAAATAAATCCTTGTCGAATCCTGTTCTTAGTCATTCTAAGAACATGATTCGACAAGGATTTATTTAACAAAACAGTGTTAAGTGTGCTTTTTTCACATAGAAATTTTTGCTAGTGCTCGGATACTTTTGCTGCCGACTGCAGTCATACATTTGGAACGCTTGAAAACGGCTTTGCAACTGGATGTGTTTCATTTGTATGTACCCCTTAGTGCAAAACCTAGTTACAATTTTTCACTTTTTTTCTTTTTAAGAATTTAAAATTTTGATATTAAATAAATTCTTAACGATTTTCTTTTTTAAGAACACCACCAAAAACACGCACACACACACACACACACATATATATATATATATATATATATTTTTTTTTTTTTTCCCCTATAACAATGATTGAAAATATAAAATGTCAACTAAGTTTTGTCAAAATCACCTAAAGCTACAAGTAAAAGGAAATATGGAAGTCTAAGTCAAAAATGAATTAGCAAAAAACATTTTGAAATTTAATGATTAATTAATTACTTTAACTAATATCTTTTATTATTATAAAAGAATTGTTAGTTTAAACATGGAATTTCTTATCTAAAAATAACAGTATATGAAAATGAAACTTTTTGCAGCAAGAGATACACTGTTAAAAATAATCTGAAATTCACGGATATTTTTATCCTGAATTTCACAGAAAAAATCCATTTTCACGACAAACCGGCATTTTCCGTTAAAAAACACAAAATTTCGTCATATTTCCTGGAAACATTGGAACTATAGGAGCCTTATTTGGGACATCGGAAATATTCCGTTATCATTTTGTTTTTATCAACTGCCGCCCTCTGCCGGCATGGAAGGGAAGGACCGCCTCGTCGTGAGCCGTGACGTGAAGCCTGGGGTGATTCGTTTGTTTACTCAAAACAATGGCGTTTCATTCTACTAGATTAGAAGTAAGTGCCTGATATTTATTATTTGATTTGAATATAAGCGATATTTTAAAAATAATTTTGATTGTAGTGTCTTTAATTCTTGCTTTTGACCTTTTATCATGCAAAATATGTTTTTGTTTTACCCAATTATAACGGTTCTGGCTTCCCGCACTTGTAGAGAGCGCGAATTCCTAAACCAAATGGAATAGAAACATTTTTGCTCTTAGTATGTTATCACTGAAATATCATGATCAAGTAACATGAATCAACTTAGAAAATGCAATGAATCATAATTTGAATACATGCTTTTTTAACAAAAATGAGTGCTGATAAAAACTTTGTTTGTAAACTGTGTAAAGTAGAATTCCTTAATTTAAAATCATATGCTAGCCATCTACAACTACATAAACATGTAAAGAACTTTAATTTTAGTTGTAGTGTCTCAGGTTGTCCGAGAACATACACTAAATATTCATCCTTCAAAGCTCATATTTCTCGAGATCATAAAAGGCAGAAAACTGAAAATTACTCCAATAGTATATCTTTAAAATGTGGGATTGAAACTTGCCAGCAAGATTGTTGTGATGAATCAACTATGATTGCGCATCTCCAAAAGCATATCAAAAATAATGAAAAAATAAAATGTCCATTATTTAATTGTAATATAGAATTTCACAAAAGATCTTCATTTTCTGCCCATTTATCTAGGAAACACCCATCTTTAAAATTGAAACCTTACAAAGAATCAAATTTTGTTGCTGGAAGTCCATTTGAGAACTTTGAAGATAGTGAAGTTTCTAATAATTTGCTCGAAAATTCTAAAATCTCTCCACAATCTGTAAATAACTCATTAGCATTATTTTGCCTGAGATTGCTATCAAAATTTCAGCTGTCATCTTCTGTTATAGACTTAATAATTACTGAAATAGTAAGTCTCCATGAACTAAACATGCAAAGTGTAAAAGAGTGTATAAGTAAAGAACTGATTAAAATTGACATAAATGAACTTGCAAGAAATAATATATTAAAGTCTATAGAGAGTAATAATTTGTTATCTGTTATTAATTCAGACAAAAGCTGTTTAAAATCTAATTATTTAAGAAATGCTTACTTCAAAAAAAATTTCAATTATGTTGAACCAGTTGGCATTTTTTTAGGTCGAGACAGATTAAATAAGAAATGTTTTTATCATTATGTTCCTATACTAAAAAGTTTAAAAGCTCTAATACAGAATAATTCAGTCAAGTTCCAAGTTGAAAATCCCATTAAAAATTACGACAACAGTCTATTAACTGATTATTCTGATGGAACTGTCTTTAAATTACATGATATTTTTAGCGAATCAAATTTCTTAAAAATTTTTCTTTATCAAGATTCCTTTGAAACAGTAAATCCTCTTGGATCTGCTAAAAAAAAACATAAAATTCTTGCAGTGTATTACACTTTAGGAAACCTGTACCCTTGGAATCGATCAAAAATAGATAATATGCAACTAGTGATACTGTGCAAACAAAAGCATTTTGATTACTTTGGGCAATCAGTTTTTAAGCGATTAGTTGATGATTTAAAATTGCTGGAAAAAGGGGTAGTTATTGAAGGAAGTAAAATTCAGCGAGGCGCAGTATTTTCAATTATTGGAGACAATCTTGGTAGTCATGGAGTTGGAGGATTTGTCGAGAATTTCTCCACATCGGTATACCATTGCAGGAACTGCCTAGTTACAAAAGAAAGAATGTTCCAAGAAACTTTTTTTTATGTGTTTGATGAGATGCGAACTATTGAAAACTACAAAGACTGTCTTAACCATATTGAACACACAGATTTAAATGATTATAAAGGGGTTAAATTTAATTCAGTTTTTAATGAACTGACATATTTTCATGTGTGCCAGCCGGGTCTCCCTCCTTGCATCGGTCATGATATTTTAGAAGGTGTTGTTGCATATGATGTTTTTCTTTATATGAAAGATCTTATAAAAGACAATGTCTTTACAATTGACATTGTTAATGATAGAATCAATAAATTTTCTTATGGTGTTTGTGAAAACAGAGATAAACCTATTAGTATAAACATAAAAGGAAACAGATTGTCAGGCCATGCCATACAAAACTGGAATTTTTTGCGGTTTTTCCCTGTCATTTTTTATGACTTTAAAAACTGTGATAAAGTAACTTATAAATTAATTGTTCTTTTACATGAAGTGGTTGAGCTTATATGCACTCCAAAAATAACCATAGAACAAGTGTCTTATCTTCAAAATCTTATACAGGAATATTTGGAATTAAGGCAAGATGCCTTCTCACATGTCCCTTTAAGAGCAAAGCATCATTTTATGTTGCATTACCCAAATTTAATTTTAAAGTTTGGACCATTAATTAAATTATGGACAATGCGCTTTGAGTCTAAACACTCATATTTCAAAAAATGTATCCATTCTTGCCAGAATTTTATAAATGTGACAAAAACATTATCGGAACGCCATCAGTTACTTCAGGCTTATCTTGGAGTAGGTGATAGATTTAATGATTTTTTTTGTGAATCAGCTGTTCCTTTTTGCATATTTTTGTACAACAAACAAATACAAGATTCAGTTTTATTCACTTTGCAAGAAAATCACTCAAAAGCATATGTATCGGACAGAATTACATTTCGTGGTATAACATATAAAAAGGGCTTGCATGTGACGGTATCCAGGAAAGAAAAGTATCTTTATTTTGGAGAAATATTGTTAATATTGAATCTTGAGAGTAAAATTTTTCTTGTCATGAATGTGTTTAATTCAAGCTATTGTAATAAAACAAATTTGTACATAAAAGAAAAAGAACTGTTTTTTAAATGTTCAGAAATTACAGACCTGTTAGATTATTATCCATTAACTGTATATAAACATGAAATGGAATATTTAATTGTACTCAAGCATAGTATTATAGATCATTTCCAGTGAATTATCTCATATAAATGATTTTCATATTAGCAAATTGTCAGATTTTCTTGCAATTGTAAATTTTTTTTTTTCTTACAAGTTATTAATTGACAGAATAATATAAAATTAAAAACTGTCTGCGAACACAAATAATTACTTGAAAATTTACTGCAAAGTTCTCGCAATACTCTCTTGCAAGATTTATGAATGATAAATTTAAAAAAAATAATAATAATCTTTTGCTTGCCAGATTTAAAAACTAAAAGAAACATTGCTTTTGTTATATGTATAGTAACATAGAAGACACCAGTGGAAGTTGGTGTTATGCAACATAATTAAATATTGTGTAATTTGAAATTAAATGTTTTTGTTGCATATAAATGTCCAATTTCTGTTGTTCTATATTTCCTCTTTTTGTCAAAATATTAGATTTTTTGCTTTTGTTTTACCCAATGATAGGTTACTGCAAACAAACAAAATAAATAAACTAACATAACACATTTTTTCACTCGTGTCTTCGACTACAAAAAAAAAGGATTATTTTATCTAGTAACTAAAAAATTTCTGTAAACTTGGCAAACTTTCTGCGAACGATGTTCGTGTGTTCGTCTATGCTATCTGACTCTGTTAATTGAAATGTTATTATCTGCCTCTAAAAGCTCAATTTTTTAAATAAAAATAAATTTATTAATGACTACTCTGTCTATATCTCAAATAGTTATGAGAATTTTATTTGAAATGCAAATCTGTGCTTAAAGACAAGCTTATTTTACTACATTATATTATGAAAGCCATGAAGAAGTGATTTAGTCTAACTACGCTTTGGTACACTCTGATTGGCTAGGATTGAAATCGTCTGCTGTATTGTATATATGTCATATGCAAGCAAGAGATATTTGTTGAATAAAAAATAAGATAAAATTAAAACTATAAAGCATTTATTTTAACAATCAACATTCCATATTTTCAAGATATATATTAATTTAATTCAGTAGTCATGCTTTCTACTATAAATTTATGCATTTGAAAAATGAAGAGATACTATTTCCAATATGCACAGACAAGAAACTTTTCTTGAGTATAGTGTCTCTGTGTTAATACATATTAAGTACTTTTAATAATGGATATTTTATTTTTATTCTTTCTATAGGAAATCGAAGATTTATTAAGATCAGCTCTACCACGAGTTGATGACCAAACCATATCAAGTCTAGTTTCAAAATTAGATGAAATTGGAGTTATTTCATTAGAAGATCTCCAATATTTTGAAGAGCAGCAAATCAATAACATTTTGAAACCCATTCTGTTAAAAAAAATTTTTCAGTTCTGCCATCAAACAATACCAGCTTCTTGAGTTGAAACAATCGACCATAACAATTCTTCAGGAACAAGCCTATCTATATCCGTTGAAAATTCTGATGTTGACGAAATTTCAAGTGATAGAAGTTCTGCTTCTCCATTAACAGAATTGTCAATGTCATCATGGGCGCATAATTTCCAGATTGATTGGAATATGTTTCCAAAAGAAATTAAGGAAGCTCATGATAAGAATACTCTTCCGTTAAAGAAGCACATAAATGAAATGATTCGAATTTTGCTGATTCAACTTACAAACGTAAAAAAAAAATCTTGGAAGAAAAGATTTCAGAATAATTGCAGCTAAAATAGTCGGCAAATACCTTAACCTTTTCCTAGATATGTGCGGAGAAAAAGTTATTGGTAATGGCTGTGAAACATTGGTAAAGAAGTTGGAAAATTGTATGGATAACAGAAAACGAAAAAACATATCATTTGAAACTAATTTTGGATCTGTAATTAAAAGAAAAACCACAAGAGACAGTTATGGCTGTTTATTTTGGCAGCCTTCAGAATTACCAGATGGCGAAACTAAAGAATCACAGATGCAACATAAAGAGTGGCTTATTTCTGAATTTACAAAATCAAAAAGAGAAGAAGAAGAAGTAGAAAACAAAATGAAAATTACATATGCGTCCCAACGCTATTTCATCAACAACTTGAAGACATCAATAATGTCAGTTAAAGAGAACTGGCCATTTTTATTTGAAGAAAACCATTTGTTATATCACTCGAACACATTGTTGGAAATGGATATAAAAGAACTTTTTTTTGCAGCAGTTCCTGAAAAAGGGAAGAAAATCTTTGA
Source organism: Salticus scenicus (assembly GCA_963930645.1). Lineage (NCBI taxonomy): Eukaryota > Metazoa > Arthropoda > Arachnida > Araneae > Salticidae > Salticus > Salticus scenicus. Next base: position 53,090,818 of record OZ005662.1, on the reverse strand, counting down.
TTTTATGCAGACAAAAAGCATGAAATCGGTTAGGAATTGTTTGGACTGCATTTCAAAAGCTAAGATTATAGTTAAAAACCAAACCCCAGAAGTTATTGGAGCTATTCCCTTGGTGATGGCCTATTTTAATGAAGAGCAAGCTTTGCTTTTTGCAGAGAATTCGGTAAGATTTTATTTCTAATATTATCCTCACAAAACATTTTAAGCTTTTAAAGCATACTTTTATTTTATATGGTAATACAAGATACTTTTGAAGGCAAGGATAAGTTAAGTTGATAATTTTAAATGATATTTTAAGGCTTAAGTTATGCTCATATGATACACTAGGATAAAATACAGCCATCTATCTCTAAAAAGGGCTTTTTAAAATATTGCTTAAAATGAGTTTAAAAAAAAAAAGTTTTCACTGTGATTTTAATGCTTTTTAATGTATTTATTTTTAAAGATTTTTCTTGTGATGAACATTTCAATTAAAATTTAATGATTTTTTTTTCTCAATGTAATTTACCTTATGTGTTACCTTATAAAAGATACCATTGAAATCATTATATAGTATATATCCTATTATCTGAGCATATTATGGCCTATTCCTGTAATCTGTAATATTTTGAAAAATCGAGGAATGGCCTTTTTTAATTAACATTTTAAAATTCAGAATAAAATTTAAAATGAAAAAAATTAACTGCAACCATATCTATATATGAATGTCCACATGCATATGATGTGATATTCTATATTAACAACTTATATTTTAAAAATTAGTAAGTAAATATTTTATTTTCTGTAGGATTCAGCTGAGGAGAGTATTCTTACACCATATATAAAAACGTTTGGTAAGTAGGCGTTCAAATTATCCAACATTATGATCTTGTTTCAATAATAAATCATTAATCGTATTTAACTTTATTGATAAATATTAAAACTTAGTGTTCAATGCATTATCTGCCAGTATTTAAACAAATTATATAATATACAAACAGCATATTCTGTCGAATCTGCAGTTGACTGTGAAATGTAAGCAATGGAATTTATGCTTAAAATAAAACTCATTGAAGACATTAAATATAATAATTTAAAAAAAAAATTGACATGTTTTGCATAATTGTGTACAATAAACTAATTTTAAGTATGCAAAAGAAAAAAGCAAACACAAATATAAATAGAGGATTTTGTATTTTAAAAGCTTTTATCAGCATGGTTTATGTCTAGGCTCTAGATTTTCCTTAGAAGCAGACTTTTAAACTGGAATTTATGACTGCATAAATTCCTTCCAAGAAATAACTTAAAACCAAAATTCAAGAGTTCTGAAATTACAATTAATTCTATGTTGTAAACAAGGTGTAACAATAAGATGCCTTGTTTTTCAACTTTTTTTCGAAACGAAATGCAATAAACTTTAGCCATGTTTGTATCCTGCGCATAATAAAAAATGAAAACATTCAAATATCTGTATTTTAATTTATAACTATAATTGACTAATGTAATATTTGTAAAAGATTTCTGATAACATTTTATTAAATTTAATTTCTAGGTACAACAATTTATGAAGCTGTTGAATTCGCGATAATAATTGATGGAATTCCGACTGTCTTTACTCAGAATTTTATGTCAGCACTCACTTGCCTTTTCGTGTCCTATTATGTTTACAACATTGAATACCATGAGGGGACAAGGCACACTATGGAATTTATTCAAAGGTTAGAAATTTTTAGCATTTTTATTTAAACAGTTATAGATTATTCAGTACTAGTTGATAATTTTCCCATTTGGATTCGAAATATCTCAGTTCATTTTTAATTTAATTCTTTTTCTTGTATTCAACCCACCTCCACTCCCCTTCCCCTTAAGTAATAAAACTACTGAACAGTTATAACTATTTTAATCTTGAATTTAGAAAAGAAAATATATGTAACAGTATTTTTTTCTTTTGTTTCTTTATCAACATTAATTTCTTGTGAAAATGGACCCGATTTAATACCCAAATTTGGCTAACATTTCCATGGTGAAAAAAATCACATTAATTTACTTTTTAACCTACAAATAGTTTTTCTGTGAGTATATACAGGGAAGAAATTTGAAAAAAAAAATGGAATAGTTAGGAAATTACATGCACATATTTTAGGGTAAACCTGGGATAGATGGCCAACGCTTATAGTTTTTCCCACGACACGCTGTACGGCGCTGCCAGTCAGTTGGTAGTTAGTTAGGAACATGAGTGAGTGTTGCTATTTCTGGATGTCTTTGAATTTTAACTAAAAATAAGTAATTTTCATGATTTTAGTTTCCGATATCCCTTGAAATTATATAGCATGTCATACCCTTTTGATTTAAATATAAGTTTCACTGTGAGTTGTGTGATAAACTTTAGTTTCGTAGTTGTTTAGGCCTAACTGCATGCCAGTAGGTAGGTTTTCTTTGAGTTGGCGTCCACCATGTTTAATGACGCGCTATGGTCGTCTATCATGGTCAATCGGGAGAGACGTCCACCAAATCATCGGGATAGATGGCCATCCCATAAACATGTTCTATATGACATTTTGACTAGTGGTTGTACTCTAGAATTCTGTCACGGGAATTCCCGGGATTCATAAGAAAATCCTGATTCCCTATTTCTGAGGAAAAAAATATCTGGTTCAATGCAATGGGAATCTACCCCTTAAGAACCTCGTTTCCCTTGCTGAAATCCACTACCAGATTCATCGACTTTACTTCAGCAAACAAATGTGGCCAAAAATCCTCTTAAAGAAGAGCATTGTCACCTGTAATAAGACCTTCTACAAGACCAGATGATATTTGGCCTATGATTTAAAATGAAATGACCCAATTGACACCTTCCAAAATTTTCAGCAATATTTCACCTATCCTAGCTAGATCCAAAATCAAACAAACAAACGTAGAAAACTTAAAGCTAGAAACTTGCCATCAAAAGAAAATATTAACATGTTAAAATTGAAATTTGATGAAAAAGAAAAAAAAAAAAAAACTCCTGAAAAATGTTCGGATCAAGAAGCGTAAAGAAAATGCAGACAGTTCAGACTCGTTAAATGAAGTTCCGTACAAGGATGCCTCAAGTAACGGACTTCTTGAAGAAGTGGAAAAGTGCATTGGATGCGAAGAAGATTACTCAAAAACCGATAAAAAAAACCTGTGATTGGATTAAGTGTGTCAGATGTCAGCGTTATTTACACGAATCCAGCACATCATTTGTTAATGGGTGCCATTGATGTGGTTATGCTATATATAAAAAATAAATCTATGCCTATAAACATTCCTTTTTATAAGTTAATCTTAGTTTTCAATTCAATAATTGAGGTGTAAAATGCTTTTTACAAATAAGATTCTGTTTAAGTTATAATTTAACAACAACTAATATCTTTATAGATATTTTTTACATCAAGAGATTCAATAAAACATGCTCTTTTATAATATTCTCTTTTATTTTAAAGTGTTTTGTACAGGAACAGTAAACAAGAATTGTATTAGTAATAGGATTTCAAATTTCTAGGACGGATAGGGCACACCTAGATGACTCAAAGTCACACTGCAGTAGTGGTTTGGTGAAGGTGATTTGTTTATGCGGTAGTGTATGCAAAAAATACAAGAAAGGAAAGTGCTCCACATATGAGAATATATGCAATTTATTATTCAATCAAAATCCACAAAAGTAATTTATCAACTGTATAAGGTCAAAGGTGCTGTTTCAAATTAGAAGCATGGAGTCGCAAACTGCTACGTTCGAAGCCACTGGGGTGTTTAAGATAATAAGTGATACAAAAACGACAAACAAGAATGATTATACAAGATTTAATTTATGATTTTTTCATCACATTTTACACATATGCCAACAATAGCTCTACAGAATAAGCATAAAAGTTTTGCCAGATGAAGAGAGAGAGACTCGAAACATGCGGTGCTGCATCACCGCATCCACTGATGGATGTGAATGCCATGTTACATGTGTCTCAGTGTATTTCCTAACTAATTTGAACATATTCTGTAGAGATATTGTTCGAATGTGTATAAAAAAGTATAAATTAGATATTTGGAAAAAGTGTAAATTAGATGTTTAGAAAATTATTTTTGTTTGCTTCATTAGTTTTGCATATTATGTTAAATGTCTCTAGCGGATTTAGATGACATTTTGAGACCCCAAGTACCTATGTAATTTCAAATTGTTTAGGTCTACCCTACCCCTCCCAGAAGTTTGTAACTGCATTAAAAAATCACACTATATACAAAATAATAAAAGAGGTAAATATCATTGCATGACAGGTATGATTATCATCATATGAGTAAGCAGGGCTGCCGATAGAGGGGGTAACTGAGGCACTTTGCTCTGGGTCCCCAATTCTTGGGGGACCCCAGAGGCCAAAAAAGGTGTGGTTGTGAAGTTCTAAAAAGGCCCCATTTTAAATGTTTGTCCCTGGCCCTCTGACACCTCTTGGCAGCCCTGTGAGTATGATTTATACTTGTAAATCAACATTTTAATGTTACATTTTTCTTTGTCCTTAAAATTACAAGTTTCTTAGGGCAAAAAAATTCTCCCCAAGGTGAAAATATGTGTCTGCCCGGGGAGCAAATCTGACTACCCTTATTAAAAAGTGTTTTTTTTTCTTTCTTTATATAGGTGCTATGCCAATATAAATCCGGAGCGCGGGTCAAAAGCTCCTAAGAAAAAAAATAGTAAACAGTATTCTGTATCTCCCAAAGTTCTGAAACTTGTCAATGAGCTGAAATCATTTAAAAGTTTGTTTAACATATAAAAAAATTGTATTATTGCAATATTGTAAATGATTATATGTATACTATGTAATAAAATTGATTTTATATGCTATTATATGCTTGTGTATAGTTTTAATTCTGTTCAAAGTTTTGTGAGATAAGTGTTTTAAAAATAGTCTGTAAGCTATAAATTAGATTTAAAGTTTTTAATTATTCATATTAATGTACATTTTGTGTACATGCCAAAAATTTCAGTCCCCACTCCTTCCCCCTGCTAAGAAATAGTATAACATGTTGTATCGTATGGTTATGAGATGGGTTTTATGACATGAACAGATTTCAGTAATTAGAAACAAAAAATACTTATAGAAAATTTTACTTTTTTTACTCCCATGTGATAACAGTAACTTTGTTATACAATTTTAGGGTTGTAATACAAAATTTTTAGTTTTTTAATGTCTTCAGCCAAATTTTTGACTGCAATTTGCAGAAATTAAGTTTTATAATAAGTTTTATATAACAAACATAAATGAGAGTTATTCTTATAGGGTTGCTACATGCAATTTCCTTTGTGTGCACATTAATTTAAAGAAATAAAAATTTCATGTGGAAAATTTCATGTGGGGGGGGGGGGGAATTCCTCTCAACTGGTCTGTGAAGAGACTGAAGATATAACAGTGTGTCGTCCTCAACTGTGCCACCGTTAAGAGCTCGGCAGCCTACTTTGCTACGTTGGGATTCCAAAGTTTTTCTGTTGAAAATCCAAATTGTAATAGCATCCGTATCAGGGTTGTAAAAATCCCGGATTTTGTACAAAAACCTAGCCCAGGTGGGCTTTATTTAAAAACTTCTGTTATTTGGGTAGAAAGATGGGTTTTTTGGGGAAAATGGAATTTTTTTCTCATTAAGTTGATAATTTATGGTATATACAGGGCTGGCCTTAGGAGGTGATGAGCCTGATTTGAAAAAAAAAAAAAAACTTTGAGGGTCCCCAAGTTCAAGAAAATCTGGGGCCCCACAAGGTTTTCAAGGTCAACTTGCTCTAAGGTTTGTAAAATTTTAAAACAGTTAAATACTGACATAATATATTTGTATAATTAGTGTAATGGAGAGTAATTGAAATATGTGTTTAAGAAATGTTAAGAAGTTTTAGCCATACCAATGTCTTTTTAAAGTAAGTAAATGCTGAGTTTTTCCACCTCTTGGTAACTGGCAAAAAACACGGGAACTTTAATATTTTAATTCTGTGAGATTCTTATGGATTAAATAAGAAAGTTACTTCAAAATGTGCTGTGTTGCTATGATAATCTAGAGTATTTTGATCGATCAAGTAGGAAATGAACATTTTTTTTAATTTTTCAATTTGTGTAAAGTTAAAATATATGTTTGTATGTCAAAAAAGCTTTGAAATTTTTCATATGTATTGTACATATGGATCTTTATTTTCAACCTCAGTTCTGATAGTGGGTCAAAAATATTTTATTTTATATCTTGATATATCACAAAAATTTTAATAATTTCAAAATTGTACGTAATTTTAATTTTAAAATAGTTTAAATTTTGAAGTTTACAGAATAAAGGCAGTGTTTAGCTTTAAGTTGATACAAGAGTATAGGTTTTGTTGTATATTTTTAAAAAGTTATCTTGCAAGAAACAAGAGGTAAGACAGTTTATTTTTTTTTTAATTATGTGCATATATTTTATGTTATTAAAAAAATTATATTTATTTTATTCCAAAAACAGGTTAGAATTTTAAACCTAGTACAATGTTGCAATAATAGTAAAAATTTCATCTGTAAATGAGCAAAAGTTTTCTGTTTATGCTGAATTTAAAAAAAAAAAAAAAAAAAAAAAAAAAAAACTATGCCAAAATGTATAATGTTTGGTTTCGAAAGGTCTTTTCTTTCCTTAATGAAATTCAATAAAACATGGTACAATAATCATGCACATAAAGTTTACATCTAAAAAAGTATTTTACTGAATATTATTGCTTTTAAAAATTACTTAACAAAATTTTGTCTTATTAAAAAAAAAAAAAAAAAAAAACTATTTTCTCAAAAAAACCCCAGTGGGGAAAATGGGTATCTATCCGGGCAGCAAATCTGACAACCCTGATCTGTATGGAACAACCTTAGGGTGGATCCCAGATCCTCTCCAATAGCCCATTCCGTAGCTCATTGTGACATTAATCACAGCTACTTCTACTTTATCACTACTACTTCTACTCAAATACCAAGGTGTTTGTAAACTCTTTGCCAATGTAAATTGCACTTGTAAATTAAAATGATATTTTTATGAAAGTGTAGTAATCCAAATTTTTAACATGAATTTTATGGTTACAAAATTTATCACAAGTGCATTTTTACACAATGATAGCCTGTTTAAAGTATCATTTCTTTATAGATGCACAAAAATTCTAAAAACACCCTAAACTGATGAAACTTTTTTGCAAAATATCAATAAATAGGACATACCTTAGCCATTTTGTCAGTTATATGCACAGAAATCTGATTGGTTTCAAAAACCAAAGAAGGCGCCAATGTTCCCAAAATGGGAAAAGGCTGTTTATTCTTCTATTGAGAACGAGTTGATGTAGATTTTCAGTTTTAATCAACGTTGTTTGTTACAATAGGTTCTAAGAAAATTTAAACCAATAAAAAAGTTTTCATTATTATATTTTCTAAAAATACAAGCATAGATATTGAATTTAATGAAAAGGTAAAAATTAACATATTTTAAATTTCTGTAAAAAATGCAAATTTTAACAGAAGTTTTATTGAAAAATTACACAATATGTTGCATTTATTCTAAATTCAAATATAATTGACCTTGTAATTATGATTTGAATAGTTAGTTTGAAAAAAAATAATTAAAAGTTAATGTTCCCAAAATGGAAGTATTGGCGCCTAATGGGTTGAAACTGAAGAAAGTGTAGTCTTTTTATACATTAAAAACTTTGACTTATAGGAATCTTTAGTAGTGGTAGTGGTATTTTTTCTAAAAAAGGTAGTTTTATTTTCAGAAAAAATGCAATTATCTATAGTTGTCATTTATTATATTTTTATTGTTTTGATGAGAGCGTATACTCTTATTAAAATGATGGAATCAATTTAGAAATGATTACTTTTCAAATGTGTTTGAAAAATTATCATTTCTAAATAAAAAATGTTAATAACGGATTGTGACTAGAGAAAAGCTGATCAAAAACGGAAATATACCCTTCTTATTGTATTAAATTAACGGATAGTGACCTGACAAAAATTGATAAAAATCGGAAATATACCCTTTTTGCCATATTAACGAATGGAAAATGGCCGTTAATTAACGGAAAATAACGGTAGGAATTAACGGAGAAATACCAGTTTCATAACGGAAAGTTGCCGCTTACTCAAACGGAATTTTTCCTTTTTTATCTTACAAAACGGAAAATGTACTAACGGAACGGAAAAAGTCAGGCAACTTTGCTGCCAGTCGTTTCACCGTTAATTCACGGATTTATTTTTAACAGTGTATATAATTGTAGTTTTATTTATTTATTTACTAGCAGATTACGCCCGTTTCGCTTGTCTCTATATATAAATGAATTTTTAAAAGAATTGAATTTCTATTTATTTTTTATATGACATTATTATTAAAAAAAAAAAAAAAAAAAAATCGCTTACATTGAAAACGGTCTAAGCCTCGCTTCGGGAACCCGTTGTCTGCGGTAGCTCTTTCTCCGTCCTCACTGCATCCGGTGCAGGTTCCCACTGCGTGTCCTATATCTACATGAATAAAAGCGTGTCTGTGTCTATGTGTGTGTGTGTATCTGTGTGTCTGGGCTCTGGTGCTCAAACTACTGATTGCAGACCTAAAAAACTTAAAAGATGAGTACCTAGAGCACTACAAATGTGCACCTAAATAAGATTAAAAAAAAAAAAAAAAAAAAAATTCGATTGTATCCATTGAAATTTATTTTTTTAGTTTAATGTATTTATTGGGAAAAGTGGTAATACAGTACAAAGGGGTAAATTTATTAAAATTTAATTTTAATTAAAATTTATTTATTTTTGTTTATTTAATTCCTTTTAAAGGAATTTTTCTTTTTTTTATTATACTGATCGGAATCAAAAGGTAATATAGTGGTAAGAGTGAGGGTTATAGAATGCATAGATCAAAAACTAAGATATTTAACAGGTGCTGAGATACAGTCAGTTTTAAAATCGTAGTTCAATAATAGCAGCTAAACCTGTCGTCAATAAATAACCAAATTCAAGTAACCGGGAAAGACGTTTCCACAGGCAGTGGGAACCTGCACCTGATGCAGTGCGGGCGGAAAGAACTGCTGCAGGTAGCAGGTACCCGAAGCAAGATTTAGAAACATTTGAATGTTTTTTTTTTTTTTTTTTTTTTTTAGTTTTTTTATAAAGTGATTCAATTCTTTTAAAAAATCATTTAAATACAGTGACCAGCGAAACGAGTGTAGTCTGCTAATTTAGAATAAAACAGGTTTTTAATAATTTAAATTTCTTCATTAAATTGTCGACTTTCTACGATTTAACTGGGAATTTCGTTATTCGGTATGTATTTAAATTTGATGATAAGCATATATTTTATACTTTAATCTTCACTTTACATTAACGTGTCATAAAAAAGTTCAATTACTAATCCTTAATGTTTCAAGTAGTTTCATCAGCCTGCAGATAACAACGAAAAATTTCAGTGACCCGAAAAATAAAATTTATATAAAATTCATCCTTTAAGCTAATTACTTTTATAGCTACTATATAACAAAACAATAACATTAGATTAAAACTTGCTAACAATATATATATATATATATATATATATTTACCAATAACGCGAAATACTCCAAAAAGTTAACGTAATAATAAGCCTATGAATAAAAGTTAATATGATTTATACGTTTGTTTCGCCATTAATTTAAAACAAATGTGCATTATTTGTATAGTTTACCAGTGATTAATAGAAGTTGTTTGCTTGATTTCGTAATATAAATCTAGATTTCACAGGGAATTAAGTAAAATAGGCTTTCAGTATTCAGCAACAGCTCTTTTTTCTCCTCTAAAAGGAAGTGAAAATAAAAAAATTAGAAATTCTAACTTCTAAATATTAATTAAATTATTTATTTTAATTTATAATTGTTGCCAAAAAAGTTAAACTTTAAATTTTACATCTACTTTTTAAGATAGCACGCGATCATGATTTATATAAAAATTAAGTCATTAAATTCATTTTTTTACTTATTTTTATTTCATATTGCTCGCGCACTTTTTATTTCCTAATTCAAAATTATTTAAAAAAAAAAAAAAAAAAAAAACTTTTTCGATATCGTTTGTAACGATACTGATTATTATTAATTTTCTTTTCTTTTTCTAAATAATAATAATAATAATATTAATAATAAAATAATTTTGATAAAATTCTGGTAAAAGCAGAATTTAGTTTAGGACGTAGGACTATTAGTCTTTTTTTAGGACTGAGGGCCTATTAGTCTCAATCTGGGATTTTTGCGTTGTCGATTTCGTTAGTTGGACATTTGTCGAAATCTAAAATTTATCGAAAATATAATTGAATAATTTAAAAACGATGTTATAATCTGAAAAAAGAAAAAAAAAAAAAAAAAAAAAAACGAATAGTCCTCCGTCCTAAACTAAATTTTGCTTTTGCCAGAATTTCATTAAAATCTTTTATTATTATTATTATTATTATTATTATTGAAAGAAAAAGAAAAGAAAATTAATAATAATTAGTATCGTTACAAGCGATATCGAAAAAGATTTTTTTTAAAATAATTTTGAATTAGGAAATAAAAAGTGCGAATGAAATAATATGAAATAAAAATAAGTAAAAAAATGAATTTAATGATTTAATGATTTAATGTTTTTTTTTTTTTTTCGGGGGCTGTTCATGCATAGAAAAAATGCGTATTAAAACGAGTCGAAGAAGGAAGCGGAATAAGTATTGAGTTATATTACGAAACGATAAATACGATATATAATATGATACGATATATTAGACCTATCGTCTAGGGTTAGTAGGCATTTTCGTTAAAAGAAATAGTTTGTTCGTTCGGTGCAACTTTCACATTAGTCCCGTGATGTACAACTTTCACGTTAGTCCTTTTATGTACAACTTTCACTTTAGTCCAGTCAGGTACAACTTGCACATTAGTCCCCCTTTTTTTTTTTCTTTTAATTAATTAAAATATGAAAATATTAACTTCATAATAGCTGTAAATATAGCCATTAAAATTTATCTTTATTATTATTATTATTATATTTATTGAAAATCAAATGGTAATGCAATAGAAATAAATTGTTACGTTTATGTATAAATTTTATAGTATAGCAAATTTTTATTTTTATTTTTTCAAATTATAACATCGCTTTCAAATTATTCAATTATATTTTCGATAAATTTTAGATTTCGATAAATGTCCAACTATCGAAAAATGACACCGCACAAATCCCAGATTGAGACTAATAGTCTCAGTTCTTAAAAAAAAAAAAAAAAAAAAAAAAAAAAAAAAGTTATTTTCCTGTAAGCTTAAAACTCATTAACTGCATACCAATGAATGATTTTTCTAGATGAAAACACCTTGAATAAGCTAACTACTCGTAGAAATTTCAATCAATAGAATCAACAAACATTTAGGATATTTGAATAGCTGTTTCGACTGAATAGATAATTGCTACATTGCTAAAATACGCCAGAGAATCGATATCGAAGAAAGCTAGATTCGAAAGAATCTCCAATTCAAAGTATAAATCCTCTTGTCGGATTTATACAGAAAAATTTCTTCAATTTAGTCGGTGATTTCGTAAACAAGTAAATAGGTCTTTACTTCGAAAGAGTTCTGAATTCATTTACGCATTAGAAAATTTATTTCAAATATCTCATACTAGAATATATTAATGAACGAGAATCAACAAACAGAAAAATTCCGCTCCAAGATTTCCGCCTGTAAGACTAAATAACTCACTTATAACTGCACTTTTCACTTTATACGTTAACTCATTATTATTATTAATACGACAGGACTATTTCTTTCAATCTGGCATTTTGCGTCGTTACGAATTTATAGTGTTCCACTTCGAAAATGCCTACCAATATCCAATTTTACCAATTAATTTACTCTATCATGAAATATTTTATGAAATCCGTAAAAACATTTTTTTTTTCACTGCACGTATGTGAGGATCGAACTCACAATCTTCGGGTTCGTAATTGCGTACTCTGACCACAGAGCCAACGTGTCCACAGAGCCAACCTGACTAAATATTTCATGATTATTTAGACTAGGACTAGAGTGTTTTTAGATGTTTTATTTTTTCACTTCCCATCGGTGAGGATCGAACTTACAACCTTCGGGTTTGTAGTTGTGTACTTTGAGCCAACAGGTCTCGGCTGAATGTTTCCTGATTATTTAGACTAGCGTTTTGATATATATATATTTATATCGTTAATGAAAATGCTCAGATGTTAATTATTTAATCGATTAATCGATGTTTGTATAGCATTTAATTTTAATTTCATTAATGTGATAGGAACTTCCTATTCTCCATGTTCTTTGAAAGTTTTACATGTGGTTACTCTGATATTTTTCTTTTTTTCTTTCGGGTTCCCTTGATGATTTGATTTAATATTTTATTTCATTTCTCATTCAAAATGATTTTGCTGCTCGATCGAGGCATGAACGATATATATTTGCTATTGTAAGCTATATTGTTTTACGATGCAGCTTTCACAGCTTTATGAAGTACATGCTTCCTGATGGATAATACTTCTATTTTTAAGCATTTTTTTCCCAATTATTTATCCATTTTTTATTACAATTATTATTTCTGTTGTCCTTTAATTACTTTCTCCGCCATTATGTTTAATGGTCCTTTTTTACTAAAGTGGGAGTAAGTAATTTATATTGTTTTTGTCTCTTATTGGATCTTAACATGTATCGCAGCATTTTTGAACTAGTGTTAGCAATGTCTTACAATCAGTTTTATTTTTGTTGTGTTGGTTTTGACATGTATCTATTAAATGCTAAATAATTAAGGTTAAAATATCTATCATATATATATATATATTATTTATTTATTTATTTATTTATTTGAAAAGGTGTTAAAATACAAATATAAATAGTCCTGTCGTACTAAATTAAATTCTGTCATAGACAGAATTTCATCCATAGTTTTATTATAACTATTTTTTACTGTAAACACTCCTTTAACCATAGCACGTATTCATTAACAAAACCGACTGAAAACTAAATATTCCTTTCTAGAAGAATATTTGAAAAATTTAATTATGTGTAACATTTTAAATAATGCATAATTTAAAATATTTTAATGTTTTACAAATGATATATTAATTAATCTAAGTAAAACGAAAATTTCATATACATTAATCTGTTCTTTAAGTACTGAAATTTAATAAAACCAGTACTATGAAAAATATTTTATCATAAAATATTTATCTAGAAGGTAAATACATTGATATCTTTTTAGAAATAGTATAAAGTATCAGATATTTAAAAAACATGGAAATAAAAAATGAAACTAAATTTCATTTAAAAAGAAAATTTTATTATCCAACTGGATTATTATTATTTAACTGGAATACGCTATAATTCTATCGTTATAGAAGTTAAGAGGAAGTTTAATAGAGATTAAAAAAAAAAAAAAAAAACTATGCGTAAGCACTTTCTACGAAATAAATAGAAACTCTAAATAATAATAAACAAAATTATACGAGTCTATATTCTGCAGAAAATACTTTGAAACATAAAATCGAGCAAAGCTTTATGCAAGTAACGCAGAGATTACGTTAAAGCTTCTTCTTTTGTTAAATTATTTTGCTTAACTTACTTTTCCTTAACACAGTCAACGGAACTCTCTCATATTAAACTTTCTTCGTAATAAATTTTTCGGTGATTTGAAGTTCTAGTAAACGAGAGTAGAATATTAAATCGTAAAATAAACTGCAAAGCGAAAGGCAAATATTGTTATACAATATTTAAAACAATATAATAATAATAATAATTATGATGATAATGATGATAGTTAGAAAAAATAAATATATTTGCGATATCAAGACAAACTAGTCATTGTTCATGTTCTTTTTTTCGGAACTTTTGCCAACATCTACATTAATCCGTAAAAAATCTACGTCAAACCGTAAATCAGTAAAATTAAAAGAAAATCCGTAAATTTTACTAACAAACCATAAAAGTTGGCGTATACTTTTCCAAGGTCATCTGCGATTAACACGTTGAGTACTACGATTTATGGGCCGAGAAAGAAAAAGAAGGGGGAAAGATAATCAGTGCCTGATTGTAAATGCTGCCAGATTATACGTTGCCGGATTATCGATGATTCACTGTAAACATTTTCCAATTTATGTTACTGGTTTATAAAATTTTCCCTCTTAACTTATCTTTTTCTTATCTTTTTCTTCGCTTTTATTTATTTATTACCATGTTTTTATTAACTTCGTTCTTGTTTGTGGGTTTGTTTGTGGGTTTGTCAGGGACAAATCTTGCAATCGATTTTTAACTAACTTCCCGACTAGCTAGATATTTGAAATTTTCAGGACAGCTCACAACATGGTGACAATAAATTTTTCTAATAATTTTAGTCAACTATTTCAAGTCCCGCTGCCTTCGGCAGCGCTTATATGATTCGACAGAAAATTTATTTAACTAACTTCCCGACTAGCTAGACATTTGAAACTTTCAGAATAGTTCAGAACAGGGTGAAAATGCATTTTCTTAAAACCTTTAGCAAACTGTTTCGGGTTCCTGCTGCCTTCGGCAGCGTTATCAGTACAAAGCTTGCAATCGATTTTTCACTAACTTTCCGACTAGCTAGACATTTGAAATTTTCAGGACAGCTCACAACACGGTGACAATACATTTTTCTAATAATTTTAATCAACTATTTCAAGTCCCGCTGCCTTCGGCAGCGCTTATATGATTCGACAGAAAATTTATTTAACCAACTTCCCGACTAGCTATACATTTGAAACTTTCAGAATAGTTCAGAACACGGTGAAAATTCATATTCTTAAAACCTTTAGCCAACTTTTTCGAGTTCCTGCTGCCTTCGGCAGCGTTATCAGTAAAAAGCTTGCAATCGATTTTTCACTAACTTTACGACTAGCTAGACATTTGAAACTTTTAGGACAGCTCACAACACGGTGACAATACATTTTTCTAATAATTTTAGTCAACTATTTCAGGTCCCGCTGCCTTCGGCAGCGTTTATATAATTCGACAGAACATTTATTTAACTTATTTCCCGACTAGCTAGACATTTAAAATTTTCAGAATAGTTCAGAACACGGTGAAAATGAATTTTTTTAATACCTTTAGCCAACTGTTTCGGGTTCCTGCTGCCTTCGGCAGCGTTATCAGTACTAAGCTTGCAATCAATTTTTCACTAACTTTCCGACTATCTGGACATTTGAAACTTTCAGGACAGTTCATAACACGGTGACAATACATTTTTCTAATAATTTTAGTCAACTACTTCAGGTTCCACTGGCTTCGGCAGCGCTTATATTATTCGACAGAAAATTTATTTAACTAACTTCCCGATTAGCTAGACATTTGAAACTTTCAGAAAAGTTCAGAACACGGTGAAAATGCATTTTTTTAAATACCTTTAGCCAACTGTTTCGGGTTCCTACTGCCTTTGGCAGCGTTACCTGTACAAAGCTTGCAATCGATTTTTCACTAACTTCCCGACTAGCTAGATATTTAAAACTTTCAGGATAGCTCAGAACACGGTGGCAATACATTTTTTAAATACTTTTAGTCAACTGTTTCAGGTCCCTACTGCCTTCGGCACCGTTCATATGATTCAATAGAAAATTTATTTAATTAACTTCCCGAGTAGCCAGACATTTGAAACTTTCGGAACAGTTCAGAATACGGTGAAAATGCTTTTTAAAATTTTTTTTATCCAATTGCTTCGGGATCCTGCTGCCTTCGGCAGCGTTTCCAGTGCAAAGCTTGTAATCAACTTTTAACTAACTTCCCGGCTAGATAGCCATTAAAAAATTTTATAATAGCTCAAAAGTTGATAGCAAGGAATTTTTTTATTACTTTTATCCAATTGCTGGGGTTCCGGCTGCCTTCAGTAGCGTTTATATGATTCAACAGAAAATTAAAAAACATGGTTTATAAAAAAAATTTTATCTTATAATTATTTTACTTTTTTGATAACTTGAAGAAGAAAGTAGATATTTCATTAAGTTAAATGTAATCATAATCGCGGATTTAATTAATGGACTTAATAATGAAGTGTAATATTTTAAAAACTACGTTTTATTATGATTTTGTGCTTTTAAACAATTTGTTTTCGTACATATTCAGAGTTTTGTTTTATTCGCCGAAAAGCTCGCTCGGTTACGCAACAAATGGAATAATGTAACTGCTAAACAATACAAAAAGCACCATGTTAGCGATTTTTGTAAAACGCGCCAAGTGACGCCTTAAAGCAAATTTTTTCCAGTAACGTCTTGATCTTAGGACTGCGTGGGTTAATCTTATTGAGAAATCAAGCCTCTCGTACTCAAAACACTAACGTGTTAAAACAATTATTATTTAGAAAAAAAATTATCAGTCTCTTTCAGTCATATTTAGAAAAAAAAAAAAAAAAAAAAAAAAAAAAACAGTGTTGCATTTGGTTTAAAGGATAATTTTTTTTTTTTTTTTTTTTTTTTTTTTTTTGGGGGGGGGGGAGATAGAAAAGATGATAAAGAAATAATACTTGAGTTAGTTATTGAGATTACATTTAAGTATATTACGAAAAGCTTTTTCCGTAAAATATTGCAAAATGGCGACACTGCAGCAGTTCTACCAAGGCATATTTAAGTATGTTACAAAATGGCAATACTGCAGCAATTCTCTCGAGACATGTAGAATTTGAGGCGAATTGCGGCACGCACTGTAACTGGTGCCAATACGAATATGGAAAAAAGAAATAAAAATCTATGTAATTTACATAAGTGTATAGCTAGCGAGCTACGTATTGAATTTCAGAAATATTGGTTTTTGTGTAATTAGCAAGTGTTTGAATAAAGTCGTTCAATTTAACAACCCCCCCCCCCCCCAAAAAAAAAAAAAAAAAACCAGTCATTTGTTAATAAATATTGTTTAAAAATTTTTTTTTTTAGTTTTTTTTTTTTTTTTTTTTTCAATTTTTACACAGACATGCACTTTTCAAATGTTTCCCTCTAAAACTTAGTAATAAATTTCAAAATCAAATCATAAACCTTTTAAGTAAGTTCTATTAAACACACACACACACACACACACAAAAAATGTATTAAGTCTTAATATCTGCAGAAGTTTTAGCATTTGGAAAATCACGAATTCATAAAAAATGCAATTTGAGAAAACACGATTTAAAGATTTCAAATCTGTAACAAGTGTATAAAAATCATAATAATTGTTGCTTAAATATATATTTTATTGAACTAAACAAATATAAATCAATTTATAAATATTAAATGGAATCAAAAGCTTTTATACGGGACCTTCAGGGGCGCCAAGTCAAAGGCGCCACGTCCCCTTATCACTATCACAGTTTTATACTTGATTTAGTTTCTTAAGGGTAAGTATAACTAATGTAGGTTCAAACAAAATATGATCATTATTAGATCAAATTCAGTTTATAATTTGAATGGTGATGTAAAGTTGCACTTACCCCACCTCGCCCGATATAAATATGTGATATTAAAATACCACAGTCCTCTAAAAATAAAGTCAGAAAAGTAGACGATAAATAATAAATTTCCATTCAGCAATTTTAAGTACATGAAGATTTTTGTTGACAAATAAGCATCAAGAGGACTACCCATATCTCGAATCCTTCCTAATAAAAATTCTCTATACAAAAGGTGATGGAGGAGAGAGGACGATTTTTTTGTTCATAAAGTTCAGTGATGCCAGATTGGGGATTTTCCCCCATTTTGGGGATTTTTTAGGCTTCTGATGACAATTTTGGGAACCAAATGTTTGTGCGGACTTTTTTGCGGAATTCTAAAATTTTTGGGGACAAATCTGGGGAGTTCTTCAACTTTCTGTCAATGTTGGTAACGTAATGATTTATCAATACGACGAGGGATTTTCTATAGCTTTATTGTTATTTGGGGATTTTTTTTCAAAAATTGCCCTCATTTGGGGAAAAATCTGAGCTTAAATCTACTTAAATTTGCTTGATATATATACATACATATATATATATATATATATATATATATATATGTATTTTTTTTTTTTTTTTCCTTTTGAAAAATTTTTTCTTTTCCCTTTTAGTAGAAATCAAGTTGGGGATTTTTTCCAAAAATAACCCTGATTTTAGGAAATTTGAAGACCTGTTTGGGGAAATAATTTTCGACCATTTGTCATCACTGATGAAGTTACATCTTTCCAGGCCGTTGATTTTAGTCGAAGTGTAACGGAATGTGTGGGGCGACTTCGGAGCGCGCAAGTCTTCCGCAGCCAAAAATGGTAGTCCGGCGGAACTCTCGCCAAAGAATTGCCAAACTTAATCCTTTGTTCACGGACTTAATCTGATGTGAATTTTAAATTTTGAGGAACGGTTAAATTAATGTAAACCCAGTGTTTGGCGATTTCGTTTTGCCAAGAGACAAACAAGCCCTAACAGGAAATGGAATAATTACATGTATATTGCGCAATTTAAAGAACTATTTCATTAGAAAAATTCTGCAATCTGATATGAATTCTTTTTAAAAATATTTGAGAACAATTTTTTTATTAGCTTTATTTAACGTACGAATTTTAAGTTTATATTTTATTTTAAAGGATAATTTATTAATAAAGGGCAACATTTGCATTTTAAACAAAATGAAATTTTAATTTATGGGTTACATTTAAAACTCCAAAATGAATGAAATTATGATTTATGAAAGATGCATTTAAAAACAGAATTCCATAATTAATCTATATTAAATTAATCATTTTTAATGAACCAAAATGCAAATTATTTCAATAAACCTTTATCTAATTTCAAATAAAGTTAATTTGAAATTAATTTCTTTTAAAATTTGTTTCTTATGGAAAATAATGTACAAATTTATTATTCAGATTTTTTTTTAAATTAAATTTAAAATTAACAATATGTGTGAAACTCCTTCACAATATATTTATATATATATATATATGTTTACGTGTTTTTATCCAAAACTCATTATAACTATATTTTTACTATAAAAACAATTCATCAAATATTGTTCAGAAAGGATTTCAGAAATTAACTCTTCTTCTTTATTTACGAATTTTTAACATTAGACCCTAATATCATTATAAAATTAATGATATTCACTGTGTTCCCAGATCATTGTTCGACTGCTTGCATACACATTACAAATGGTTATTGATTTTATTAATCAATATGTTAATCGATATCAAAAACATTTGGTTCGTCACTCATTTGTTTGATGAAGTATTCTGATCTGGAGTTGCATTGATTTATATGCACATAATTTTCAGAAAAGACGAAAATATTCTTTATTCTACTTTTCTCTGTTAAAGTATAGGTGCATAGTAATCTTGAAGAATATTAAGTAGTCTTTTAGAAATTCTTAAAATAAATTTCCAGCAAACGGAATATGAAGGGATATTCTAATTTGTTTTGCTAGGTGGAAAACTTTGCAAATTTTAAAATATAACAAATAAAATGATATTATTTTTGTCATTCATTAACCAGTATTAAAAAAAAAAAAAAAAAAAAAAAAAAATGAAAGAAAAATGCAATAACCACAACAAAAATTCTCACTTTAATAACCAATCCATATATTTCAATAGCATTACTTATAAAAAAGAATAGCTAATAATCTTTGCATTTCTTCAAAAAGATACATTACTAAAATTTGGTATAATAATATTAGAGTTTTTTAATGACTAGTTGTCTTTATAGACAAGTAGGGTATCCATCCTTGGTGCATTTATCTCTGTTTGGTTTTTCTTTCTCTACTTTACACAATGTGTTTTATTTTACTTATTAATTATATTATCATTTTGTCAGTACGGGGTGACAATACATAGATATATAATTAGTCTGTGTAATATATGCTTAAGCATTAAACTGATCATGTGAGGAATTTGTGGTCTCCATTCCTCAAAGATTAACTTAATTAACTTAAGTATTAAGTATAAGAAGCACAAAGACTTAGATATATAAAATAAAACTCAGAGTTCATTCAACTAGAAATAACGGGAGGATTTGTCTGAATTATGTAGCTCAGTCAGCAGAATTAAATATTTTAGCAAATAAAGATAATAACTAATTTAGGTAATTTGGAATACCTCAAACAGAAAATAGTAGAAGTTGTAGAGAGGGATGCACTCCTTTACTCAACTGCCGTGACTCCAATTAGGTCAGCGGATTCCTGGCTGATTCAATTTTCCATTCACTAATACTAGCACCAAAACACAACAACACTCATCAAAATACTTAACATTAGCACAACTTGATCTCCTCTATCGAAATATAACTTTCTCCAGGCTCTAAGCCTTAAACTTCGTCGTAGACAGACGTCGGACAAGACTCCACTACACCACATCTTTTACAAAAATCATCTCCATCTTATACCACTTTCCACGAACTTCCCTTCTCTTCCTTTCAACCAAACTTTTAGAATCGCTTCCTATTCATCTACCATTCGCAACTTAATTCCTTCGTTGCAGCACCATGTCGACACAAAACTAATTCGACCCAAAATTTCGCCGAATCACTGGCGCTGAAGCTATTTAACTATCCCAACTGAATACTTTGCTGGATCCAGCTTAACTTTAAACAAACTATGGTGACTTAACGTCACGACCTCACAGGCTCCAGGAACCAAAACATACTACGATTATCTCTTGTCGACTATGATTGGAGATGTTGACGATTTAAAAATGTTGCCTATTTATCGCCAACCAATCACGTTGCAGCATTGCTATAACTCTGTACCCAACATTCCTTGATTTTTTAAACCGAAACCAAAACATGTATGTTCCATCTTATTTATTATCCATCTAAGTTCCCGACCTCTGAAATTTCTCACCGTAGTAACTACTCACTTGATGGCGCCTGCAATACACTCACTGCAATATATTACTTTTAAAAAAATCTGACCTTGAAAAGTTTACCAGGGTATTCATGTGCTGCAAAATTCCTGATTGCGGCAAACTTTTGCTCGCAGGCACTTATTGTGCAGTCTCGCTTTGGGAGACACAGGCGTCCAGTTCGCAACCTTTGAAAAACCTGTCTAAATGAACATGCTTCTTGCTTGCGTGATGTGATCCAGTAAACATCGGGTTAACTTAATAACTTACTTAAACCTATTCTAATTTTATTTGTAACCATAAACTTTTCATTACTGATAATGTTTCAGTTTTATATAATGTTTTAAAATAAGCAAATGTAAAAAAAGTGTTTTGTTTTTTCTTTTATTATAACAAGAATTTCATAAATATTTTTTCACTAACATTTTGGACATGTAAATATATGGTCTGTTAACTTGGATGACATTTTCCACAGATTTGACAAGACCCTGAAGTCAAATAGGACACTAATTTCAAACAGTTTCCTTTACATTTATTTCGTACATGTAATTATAGATTGTCTCTAAATGGACGCCATATTCCACAGATTTCGTCCTGTTTCCAATCTGTGAAAAACCTGTCTAAATGAACATGCTTCTTGCTTGCGTGATGTGATCCAGTAAACATCGGGTTAACTTAATAACTTACTTAAACCTATTCTAATTTTATTTGTAACCATAAACTTTTCATTACTGATAATGTTTCAGTTTTATATAATGTTTTAAAATAAGCAAATGTAAAAAAAGTGTTTTGTTTTTTCTTTTATTATAACAAGAATTTCATAAATATTTTTTCACTAACATTTTGGACATGTAAATATATGGTCTGTTAACTTGGATGACATTTTCCACAGATTTGACAAGACCCTGAAGTCAAATAGGACACTAATTTCAAACAGTTTCCTTTACATTTATTTCGTACATGTAATTATAGATTGTCTCTAAATGGACGCCATATTCCACAGATTTCGTCCTGTTTCCAATCTGTGAAAAACCTGTCTAAATGAACATGCTTCTTGCTTGCGTGATGTGATCCAGTAAACATCGGGTTAACTTAATAACTTACTTAAACCTATTCTAATTTTATTTGTAACCATAAACTTTTCATTACTGATAATGTTTCAGTTTTATATAATGTTTTAAAATAAGCAAATGTAAAAAAAGTGTTTTGTTTTTTCTTTTATTATAACAAGAATTTCATAAATATTTTTTCACTAACATTTTGGACATGTAAATATATGGTCTGTTAACTTGGATGACATTTTCCACAGATTTGACAAGACCCTGAAATCAAATAGGACACTAATTTCAAACAGTTTCCTTTACTGTTATTTCGTACATGTAATTATAGATTGTCTCTAAATGGACGCCATATTCCACAGATTTCGTCCTGTTCGCAACCTGTGAAAAACCTGTCTAAATGAACATGCTTCTTGCTTGCGTGATGTGATCCAGTAAACATCGGGTTAACTTAATAACTTACTTAAACCTATTCTAATTTTATTTGTAACCATAAACTTTTCATTACTGATAATGTTTCAGTTTTATATAATGTTTTAAAATAAGCAAATGTAAAAAAAGTGTTTTGTTTTTCCTTTTATTATAACAAGAATTTCATAAATATTATTTCACTAACATTTTGGACATGTAAATATATGGTCTGTTAACTTGGATGACATTTTCCACAGATTTGACAAGACCCTGAAATCAAATAGGACACTAATTTCAAACAGTTTCCTTTACATTTATTTCGTACATGTAATTATAGATTGTCTCTAAATGGACGCCATATTCCACAGATTTCGTCCTGTTCGCAACCTGTGAAAAACCTGTCTAAATGAACATGCTTCTTGCTTGCGTGATGTGATCCAGTAAACATCGGGTTAACTTAATAACTTACTTAAACCTATTCTAATTTTATTTGTAACCATAAACTTTTCATTACTGATAAAGTTTCACTTTTATATAATGTTTTAAAATAAGCAAATGTAAAAAAAGTGTTTTGTTTTTTCTTTTATTATAACAAGAATTTCATAAATATTTTTTCACTAACATGTTGGACATGTAAATATATGGTCTGTTAACTTGGATGACATTTTCCACAGATTTGACAAGACCCTGAAATCAAATAGGACACTAATTTCAAACAGTTTCCTTTACATTTATTTCGTACATGTAATTATAGATTGTCTCTAAATGGACGCCATATTCCACAGATTTCGTCCTGTTCGCAACCTGTGAAAAACCTGTCTAAATGAACATGCTTCTTGCTTGCGTGATGTGATCCAGTAAACATCGGGTTAACTTAATAACTTACTTAAACCTATTCTAATTTTATTTGTAACCATAAACTTTTCATTACTGATAATGTTTCAGTTTTATATAATGTTTTAAAATAAGCAAATGTAAAAAAAGTGTTTTGTTTTTTCTTTTATTATAACAAGAATTTCATAAATATTTTTTCACTAACATTTTGGACATGTAGATATATGGTCTGTTAACTTGGATAACATTTTCCACAGATTTGACAAGACCCTGAAATCAAATAGGACACTAATTTCAAACAGTTTCCTTTACATTTATTTCGTACATGTAATTATAGATTGTCTCTAAATGGACGCCATATTCCACAGATTTCGTCCTCTTCGCAACCTGTGAAAAACCTGTCTAAATGAACATGCTTCTTGCTTGCGTGATGTGATCCAGTAAACATCGGGTTAACTTAATAACTTACTTAAACCTATTCTAATTTTATTTGTAACCATAAACTTTTCATTACTGATAATGTTTCAGTTTTATATAATGTTTTAAAATAAGCAAATGTAAAAAAAGTGTTTTGTTTTTTCTTTTATTATAACAAGAATTTCATAAATATTTTTTCACTAACATTTTGGACATGTAAATATATGGTCTGTTAACTTGGATGACATTTTCCACAGATTTGACAAGACCCTGAAATCAAATAGGACACTAATTTCAAACAGTTTCCTTTACATTTATTTCGTACATGTAATTATAGATTGTCTCTAAATGGACGCCATATTCCACAGATTTCGTCCTGTTTGCAACCTGTGGAAAACCTGTCTAAATGAACATGCTTCTTGCTTGCGTGATGTGATCCAGTAAACATCGGGTTAACTTAATAACTTACTTAAACCTATTCTAATTTTATTTGTAACCATAAACTTTTCATTACTGATAATGTTTCAGTTTTATATAATGTTTTAAAATAAGCAAATGTAAAAAAAGTGTTTTGTTTTTTCTTTTATTATAACAAGAATTTCATAAATATTTTTTCACTAACATTTTGGACATGTAAATATATGGTCTGTTAACTTGGATGACATATTCCATAGATTTGACAAGACCCTGAAATCAAATATGACACTAATTTCAAGCAGTTTCCTTTACATTTATTTCGTACATGTAATTATAGATTGTCTCTAAATGGACGCCATATTCCACAGATTTCGTCCTGTTTGCAACCTATAAAAAACCTGTCTAAATGAACATGCTTCTTGCTTGCGTGATGTGATCCAGTAAACATCGGGTTAACTTAATAACTTACTTAAACCTATTCTAATTTTATTTGTAACCATAAACTTTTCATTACTGATAATGTTTCAGTTTTATATAATGTTTTAAAATAAGCAAATGTAAAAAAAGTGTTTTGTTTTTTCTTTTATTATAACAAGAATTTCATAAATATTTTTTCACTAACATTTTGGACATGTAAATATATGGTCTGTTAACTTGGATGACATATTCCATAGATTTGACAAGACCCTGAAATCAAATATGACACTAATTTCAAGCAGTTTCCTTTACATTTATTTCGTACATGTAATTATAGATTGTCTCTAAATGGACGCCATATTCCACAGATTTCGTCCTGTTTGCAACCTATAAAAAACCTGTCTAAATGAACATGCTTCTTGCTTGCGTGATGTGATCCAGTAAACATCGGGTTAACTTAATAACTTACTTAAACCTATTCTAATTTTATTTGTAACCATAAACTTTTCATTACTGATAATGTTTCAGTTTTATATAATGTTTTAAAATAAGCAAATGTAAAAAAAGTGTTTTGTTTTTTCTTTTATTATAACAAGAATTTCATAAATATTTTTTCACTAACATTTTGGACATGTAAATATATGGTCTGTTAACTTGGATGACATATTCCATAGATTTGACAAGACCCTGAAATCAAATATGACACTAATTTCAAGCAGTTTCCTTTACATTTATTTCGTACATGTAATTATAGATTGTCTCTAAATGGACGCCATATTCCACAGATTTCGTCCTGTTTGCAACCTATAAAAAACCTGTCTAAATGAACATGCTTCTTGCTTGCGTGATGTGATCCAGTAAACATCGGGTTAACTTAATAACTTACTTAAACCTATTCTAATTTTATTTGTAACCATAAACTTTTCATTACTGATAATGTTTCAGTTTTATATAATGTTTTAAAATAAGCAAATGTAAAAAAAGTGTTTTGTTTTTTCTTTTATTATAACAAGAATTTCATAAATATTTTTTCACTAACATTTTGGACATGTAAATATATGGTCTGTTAACTTGGATGACATATTCCATAGATTTGACAAGACCCTGAAATCAAATATGACACTAATTTCAAGCAGTTTCCTTTACATTTATTTCGTACATGTAATTATAGATTGTCTCTAAATGGACGCCATATTCCACAGATTTCGTCCTGTTTGCAACCTATAAAAAACCTGTCTAAATGAACATGCTTCTTGCTTGCGTGATGTGATCCAGTAAACATCGGGTTAACTTAATAACTTACTTAAACCTATTCTAATTTTATTTGTAACCATAAACTTTTCATTACTGATAATGTTTCAGTTTTATATAATGTTTTAAAATAAGCAAATGTAAAAAAAGTGTTTTGTTTTTTCTTTTATTATAACAAGAATTTCATAAATATTTTTTCACTAACATTTTGGACATGTAAATATATGGTCTGTTAACTTGGATGACATTTTCCACAGATTTGACAAGACCCTGAAATCAAATAGGACACTAATTTCAAACAGTTTCCTTCACATTTATTTCGTACATGTAATTATAGATTGTCTCTAAATGGACGCCATATTCCACAGATTTCGTCCTGTTCGCAACCTGTGAAAAACCTGTCTAAATGAACATGCTTCTAGCTTGCGTGATGTGATCCAGTAAACATCGGGTTAACTTAATAACTTACTTAAACCTATTCTAATTTTATTTGTAACCATAAACTTTTCATTACTGATAATGTTTCAGTTTTATATAATGTTTTAAAATAAGCAAATGTAAAAAAAGTGTTTTGTTTTTTCTTTTATTATAACAAGAATTTCATAAATATTTTTTCACTAACATTTTGGACATGTAAATATATGGTCTGTTAACTTGGATGACATTTTCCACAGATTTGACAAGACCCTGAAATCAAATAGGACACTTATTTCAAACAGTTTCCTTTACATTTATTTCGTACATGTAATTATAGATTGTCTCTAAATGGACGCCATATTCCACAGATTTCGTCCTGTTTGCAACCTGTGGAAAACCTGTCTAAATGAACATGCTTCTTGCTTGCGTGATGTGATCCAGTAAACATCGGGTTAACTTAATAACTTACTTAAACCTATTCTAATTTTATTTGTAACCATAAACTTTTCATTACTGATAATGTTTCAGTTTTATATAATGTTTTAAAATAAGCAAATGTAAAAAAAGTGTTTTGTTTTTTCTTTTATTATAACAAGAATTTCATAAATATTTTTTCACTAACATTTTGGACATGTAAATATATGGTCTGTTAACTTGGATGACATTTTCCACAGATTTGACAAGACCCTGAAATCAAATAGGACACTAATTTCAAGCAGTTTCCTTTACATTTATTTCGTACATGTAATTATAGATTGTCTCTAAATGGACGCCATATTCCACAGATTTCGTCCTGTTTGCAACCTGTGGAAAACCTGTCTAAATGAACATGCTTCTTGCTTGCGTGATGTGATCCAGTAAACATCGGGTTAACTTAATAACTTACTTAAACCTATTCTAATTTTATTTGTAACCATAAACTTTTCATTACTGATAATGTTTCAGTTTTATATAATGTTTTAAAATAAGCAAATGTAAAAAAAGTGTTTTGTTTTTTCTTTTATTATAACAAGAATTTCATAAATATTTTTTCACTAACATTTTGGACATGTAAATATATGGTCTGTTAACTTGGATGACATTTTCCACAGATTTGACAAGACCCTGAAATCAAATAGGACACTAATTTCAAACAGTTTCCTTTACATTTATTTCGTACATGTAATTATAGATTGTCTCTAAATGGACGCCATATTCCACAGATTTCGTCCTGTTCGCAACCTGTGAAAAACCTGTCTAAATGAACATGCTTCTTGCTTGCGTGATGTGATCCAGTAAACATCGGGTTAACTTAATAACTTACTTAAACCTATTCTAATTTTATTTGTAACCATAAACTTTTCATTACTGATAATGTTTCAGTTTTATATAATGTTTTAAAATAAGCAAATGTAAAAAAAGTGTTTTGTTTTTCCTTTTATTATAACAAGAATTTCATAAATATTTTTTAACTAACATTTTGGACATGTAAATATATGGTCTGTTAACTTGGATGACATTTTCCACAGATTTGACAAGACCCTGAAATCAAATAGGACACTAATTTCAAACAGTTTCCTTTACATTTATTTCGTACATGTAATTATAGATTGTCTCTAAATGGACGCCATATTCCACAGATTTCGTCCTGTTCGCAACCTGTGAAAAACCTGTCTAAATGAACATGCTTCTTGCTTGCGTGATGTGATCCAGTAAACATCGGGTTAACTTAATAACTTACTTAAACCTATTCTAATTTTATTTGTAACCATAAACTTTTCATTACTGATAATGTTTCAGTTTTATATAATGTTTTAAAATAAGCAAATGTAAAAAAAGTGTTTTTTTTTTCTTTTATTATAACAAGAATTTCATAAATATTTTTTCACTAACATTTTGGACATGTAAATATATGGTCTGTTAACTTGGATGACATTTTCCACAGATTTGACAAGACCCTGAAATCAAATAGGACACTAATTTCAAACAGTTTCCTTTACATTTATTTCGTACATGTAATTATAGATTGTCTCTAAATGGACGCCATATTTCACAGATTTCGTCCTGTTCGCAACCTGTGAAAAACCTGTCTAAATGAACATGCTTCTTGCTTGCGTGATGTGATCCAGTAAACATCGGGTTAACTTAATAACTTACTTAAACCTATTCTAATTTTATTTGTAACCATAAACTTTTCATTACTGATAATGTTTCAGTTTTATATAATGTTTTAAAATAAGCAAATGTAAAAAAAGTGTTTTGTTTTTTCTTTTATTATAACAAGAATTTCATAAATATTTTTTCACTAACATTTTGGACATGTAAATATATGGTCTGTTAACTTGGATGACATTTTCCACAGATTTGACAAGACCCTGAAATCAAATAGGACACTAATTTCAAACAGTTTCCTTTACATTTATTTCGTACATGTAATTATAGATTGTCTCTAAATGGAAGCCATATTCCACAGATTTCGTCCTGTTCGCAACCTGTGAAAAACCTGTCTAAATGAACATGCTTCTTGCTTGCGTGATGTGATCCAGTAAACATCGGGTTAACTTAATAACTTACTTAAACCTATTCTAATTTTATTTGTAACCATAAACTTTTCATTACTGATAATGATTCAGTTTTATATAATGTTTTAAAATAAGCAAATGTAAAAAAAGTGTTTTGTTTTTCCTTTTATTATAACAAGAATTTCATAAATATTTTTTCACTAACATTTTGGACATGTAAATATATGGTCTGTTAACTTGGATGACATTTTCCACAGATTTGACAAGACCCTGAAATCAAATAGGACACTTATTTCAAACAGTTTCCTTTACATTTATTTCGTACATGTAATTATAGATTGTCTCTAAATGGACGCCATATTCCACAGATTTCGTCCTGTTTGCAACCTGTGAAAAACCTGTCTAAATGAACATGCTTCTTGCTTGCGTGATGTGATCCAGTAAACATCGGGTTAACTTAATAACTTACTTAAACCTATTCTAATTTTATTTGTAACCATAAACTTTTCATTACTGATAATGTTTCAGTTTTATATAATGTTTTAAAATAAGCAAATGTAAAAAAAGTGTTTTG
Organism: Salticus scenicus; assembly: GCA_963930645.1. Taxonomy (NCBI): domain Eukaryota; kingdom Metazoa; phylum Arthropoda; class Arachnida; order Araneae; family Salticidae; genus Salticus; species Salticus scenicus. The sequence goes on along the minus strand of OZ005662.1, from coordinate 53,061,718 downwards.
TTTTTCCTTTTATTATAACAAGAATTTCATAAATATTTTTTCACTAACATGTTGGACATGTAAATATATGGTCTGTTAACTTGGATGACATTTTCCACAGATTTGACAAGACCCTGAAATCAAATAGGACACTAATTTCAAACAGTTTCCTTTACATTTATTTCGTACATGTAATTATAGATTGTCTCTAAATGGACGCCATATTCCACAGATTTCGTCCTGTTCGCAACCTGTGAAAAACCTGTCTAAATGAACATGCTTCTTGCTTGCGTGATGTGATCCAGTAAACATCGGGTTAACTTAATAACTTACTTAAACCTATTCTAATTTTATTTGTAACCATAAACTTTTCATTACTGATAATGTTTCAGTTTTATATAATGTTTTAAAATAAGCAAATGTAAAAAAAGTGTTTTGTTTTTTCTTTTATTATAACAAGAATTTCATAAATATTTTTTCACTAACATTTTGGACATGTAGATATATGGTCTGTTAACTTGGATAACATTTTCCACAGATTTGACAAGACCCTGAAATCAAATAGGACACTAATTTCAAACAGTTTCCTTTACATTTATTTCGTACATGTAATTATAGATTGTCTCTAAATGGACGCCATATTCCACAGATTTCGTCCTCTTCGCAACCTGTGAAAAACCTGTCTAAATGAACATGCTTCTTGCTTGCGTGATGTGATCCAGTAAACATCGGGTTAACTTAATAACTTACTTAAACCTATTCTAATTTTATTTGTAACCATAAACTTTTCATTACTGATAATGTTTCAGTTTTATATAATGTTTTAAAATAAGCAAATGTAAAAAAAGTGTTTTGTTTTTTCTTTTATTATAACAAGAATTTCATAAATATTTTTTCACTAACATTTTGGACATGTAAATATATGGTCTGTTAACTTGGATGACATTTTCCACAGATTTGACAAGACCCTGAAATCAAATAGGACACTAATTTCAAACAGTTTCCTTTACATTTATTTCGTACATGTAATTATAGATTGTCTCTAAATGGACGCCATATTCCACAGATTTCGTCCTGTTTGCAACCTGTGGAAAACCTGTCTAAATGAACATGCTTCTTGCTTGCGTGATGTGATCCAGTAAACATCGGGTTAACTTAATAACTTACTTAAACCTATTCTAATTTTATTTGTAACCATAAACTTTTCATTACTGATAATGTTTCAGTTTTATATAATGTTTTAAAATAAGCAAATGTAAAAAAAGTGTTTTGTTTTTTCTTTTATTATAACAAGAATTTCATAAATATTTTTTCACTAACATTTTGGACATGTAAATATATGGTCTGTTAACTTGGATGACATATTCCATAGATTTGACAAGACCCTGAAATCAAATATGACACTAATTTCAAGCAGTTTCCTTTACATTTATTTCGTACATGTAATTATAGATTGTCTCTAAATGGACGCCATATTCCACAGATTTCGTCCTGTTTGCAACCTATAAAAAACCTGTCTAAATGAACATGCTTCTTGCTTGCGTGATGTGATCCAGTAAACATCGGGTTAACTTAATAACTTACTTAAACCTATTCTAATTTTATTTGTAACCATAAACTTTTCATTACTGATAATGTTTCAGTTTTATATAATGTTTTAAAATAAGCAAATGTAAAAAAAGTGTTTTGTTTTTTCTTTTATTATAACAAGAATTTCATAAATATTTTTTCACTAACATTTTGGACATGTAAATATATGGTCTGTTAACTTGGATGACATTTTCCACAGATTTGACAAGACCCTGAAATCAAATAGGACACTAATTTCAAACAGTTTCCTTTACATTTATTTCGTACATGTAATTATAGATTACCTCTAAATGGACGCCATATTCCACAGATTTCGTCCTGTTCGCAACCTGTGAAAAACCTGTCTAAATGAACATGCTTCTAGCTTGCGTGATGTGATCCAGTAAACATCGGGTTAACTTAATAACTTACTTAAACCTATTCTAATTTTATTTGTAACCATAAACTTTTCATTACTGATAATGTTTCAGTTTTATATAATGTTTTAAAATAAGCAAATGTAAAAAAAGTGTTTTGTTTTTTCTTTTATTATAACAAGAATTTCATAAATATTTTTTCACTAACATTTTGGACATGTAAATATATGGTCTGTTAACTTGGATGACATTTTCCACAGATTTGACAAGACCCTGAAATCAAATAGGACACTAATTTCAAACAGTTTCCTTTACTTTTATTTCGTACATGTAATTATAGATTGTCTCTAAATGGACGCCATATTCCACAGATTTCGTCCTGTTCGCAACCTGTGAAAAACCTGTCTAAATGAACATGCTTCTTGCTTGCGTGATGTGATCCAGTAAACATCGGGTTAACTTAATAACTTACTTAAACCTATTCTAATTTTATTTGTAACCATAAACTTTTCATTACTGATAATGTTTCAGTTTTATATAATGTTTTAAAATAAGCAAATGTAAAAAAAGTGTTTTGTTTTTTCTTTTATTATAACAAGAATTTCATAAATATTTTTTCACTAACATTTTGGACATGTAAATATATGGTCTGTTAACTTGGATGACATATTCCATAGATTTGACAAGACCCTGAAATCAAATATGACACTAATTTCAAGCAGTTTCCTTTACATTTATTTCGTACATGTAATTATAGATTGTCTCTAAATGGACGCCATATTCCACAGATTTCGTCCTGTTTGCAACCTATAAAAAACCTGTCTAAATGAACATGCTTCTTGCTTGCGTGATGTGATCCAGTAAACATCGGGTTAACTTAATAACTTACTTAAACCTATTCTAATTTTATTTGTAACCATAAACTTTTCATTACTGATAATGTTTCAGTTTTATATAATGTTTTAAAATAAGCAAATGTAAAAAAAGTGTTTTGTTTTTTCTTTTATTATAACAAGAATTTCATAAATATTTTTTCACTAACATTTTGGACATGTAAATATATGGTCTGTTAACTTGGATGACATATTCCATAGATTTGACAAGACCCTGAAATCAAATATGACACTAATTTCAAGCAGTTTCCTTTACATTTATTTCGTACATGTAATTATAGATTGTCTCTAAATGGACGCCATATTCCACAGATTTCGTCCTGTTTGCAACCTATAAAAAACCTGTCTAAATGAACATGCTTCTTGCTTGCGTGATGTGATCCAGTAAACATCGGGTTAACTTAATAACTTACTTAAACCTATTCTAATTTTATTTGTAACCATAAACTTTTCATTACTGATAATGTTTCAGTTTTATATAATGTTTTAAAATAAGCAAATGTAAAAAAAGTGTTTTGTTTTTTCTTTTATTATAACAAGAATTTCATAAATATTTTTTCACTAACATTTTGGACATGTAAATATATGGTCTGTTAACTTGGATGACATATTCCATAGATTTGACAAGACCCTGAAATCAAATATGACACTAATTTCAAGCAGTTTCCTTTACATTTATTTCGTACATGTAATTATAGATTGTCTCTAAATGGACGCCATATTCCACAGATTTCGTCCTGTTTGCAACCTATAAAAAACCTGTCTAAATGAACATGCTTCTTGCTTGCGTGATGTGATCCAGTAAACATCGGGTTAACTTAATAACTTACTTAAACCTATTCTAATTTTATTTGTAACCATAAACTTTTCATTACTGATAATGTTTCAGTTTTATATAATGTTTTAAAATAAGCAAATGTAAAAAAAGTGTTTTGTTTTTTCTTTTATTATAACAAGAATTTCATAAATATTTTTTCACTAACATTTTGGACATGTAAATATATGGTCTGTTAACTTGGATGACATTTTCCACAGATTTGACAAGACCCTGAAATCAAATAGGACACTAATTTCAAACAGTTTCCTTTACATTTATTTCGTACATGTAATTATAGATTGTCTCTAAATGGACGCCATATTCCACAGATTTCGTCCTGTTCGCAACCTGTGAAAAACCTGTCTAAATGAACATGCTTCTAGCTTGCGTGATGTGATCCAGTAAACATCGGGTTAACTTAATAACTTACTTAAACCTATTCTAATTTTATTTGTAACCATAAACTTTTCATTACTGATAATGTTTCAGTTTTATATAATGTTTTAAAATAAGCAAATGTAAAAAAAGTGTTTTGTTTTTTCTTTTATTATAACAAGAATTTCATAAATATTTTTTCACTAACATTTTGGACATGTAAATATATGGTCTGTTAACTTGGATGACATTTTCCACAGATTTGACAAGACCCTGAAATCAAATAGGACACTTATTTCAAACAGTTTCCTTTACATTTATTTCGTACATGTAATTATAGATTGTCTCTAAATGGACGCCATATTCCACAGATTTCGTCCTGTTTGCAACCTGTGGAAAACCTGTCTAAATGAACATGCTTCTTGCTTGCGTGATGTGATCCAGTAAACATCGGGTTAACTTAATAACTTACTTAAACCTATTCTAATTTTATTTGTAACCATAAACTTTTCATTACTGATAATGTTTCAGTTTTATATAATGTTTTAAAATAAGCAAATGTAAAAAAAGTGTTTTGTTTTTTCTTTTATTATAACAAGAATTTCATAAATATTTTTTCACTAACATTTTGGACATGTAAATATATGGTCTGTTAACTTGGATGACATTTTCCACAGATTTGACAAGACCCTGAAATCAAATAGGACACTAATTTCAAGCAGTTTCCTTTACATTTATTTCGTACATGTAATTATAGATTGTCTCTAAATGGACGCCATATTCCACAGATTTCGTCCTGTTTGCAACCTGTGGAAAACCTGTCTAAATGAACATGCTTCTTGCTTGCGTGATGTGATCCAGTAAACATCGGGTTAACTTAATAACTTACTTAAACCTATTCTAATTTTATTTGTAACCATAAACTTTTCATTACTGATAATGTTTCAGTTTTATATAATGTTTTAAAATAAGCAAATGTAAAAAAAGTGTTTTGTTTTTTCTTTTATTATAACAAGAATTTCATAAATATTTTTTCACTAACATTTTGGACATGTAAATATATGGTCTGTTAACTTGGATGACATTTTCCACAGATTTGACAAGACCCTGAAATCAAATAGGACACTAATTTCAAACAGTTTCCTTTACATTTATTTCGTACATGTAATTATAGATTGTCTCTAAATGGACGCCATATTCCACAGATTTCGTCCTGTTCGCAACCTGTGAAAAACCTGTCTAAATGAACATGCTTCTTGCTTGCGTGATGTGATCCAGTAAACATCGGGTTAACTTAATAACTTACTTAAACCTATTCTAATTTTATTTGTAACCATAAACTTTTCATTACTGATAATGTTTCAGTTTTATATAATGTTTTAAAATAAGCAAATGTAAAAAAAGTGTTTTGTTTTTCCTTTTATTATAACAAGAATTTCATAAATATTTTTTAACTAACATTTTGGACATGTAAATATATGGTCTGTTAACTTGGATGACATTTTCCACAGATTTGACAAGACCCTGAAATCAAATAGGACACTAATTTCAAACAGTTTCCTTTACATTTATTTCGTACATGTAATTATAGATTGTCTCTAAATGGACGCCATATTCCACAGATTTCGTCCTGTTCGCAACCTGTGAAAAACCTGTCTAAATGAACATGCTTCTTGCTTGCGTGATGTGATCCAGTAAACATCGGGTTAACTTAATAACTTACTTAAACCTATTCTAATTTTATTTGTAACCATAAACTTTTCATTACTGATAATGTTTCAGTTTTATATAATGTTTTAAAATAAGCAAATGTAAAAAAAGTGTTTTTTTTTTCTTTTATTATAACAAGAATTTCATAAATATTTTTTCACTAACATTTTGGACATGTAAATATATGGTCTGTTAACTTGGATGACATTTTCCACAGATTTGACAAGACCCTGAAATCAAATAGGACACTAATTTCAAACAGTTTCCTTTACATTTATTTCGTACATGTAATTATAGATTGTCTCTAAATGGACGCCATATTTCACAGATTTCGTCCTGTTCGCAACCTGTGAAAAACCTGTCTAAATGAACATGCTTCTTGCTTGCGTGATGTGATCCAGTAAACATCGGGTTAACTTAATAACTTACTTAAACCTATTCTAATTTTATTTGTAACCATAAACTTTTCATTACTGATAATGTTTCAGTTTTATATAATGTTTTAAAATAAGCAAATGTAAAAAAAGTGTTTTGTTTTTTCTTTTATTATAACAAGAATTTCATAAATATTTTTTCACTAACATTTTGGACATGTAAATATATGGTCTGTTAACTTGGATGACATTTTCCACAGATTTGACAAGACCCTGAAATCAAATAGGACACTAATTTCAAACAGTTTCCTTTACATTTATTTCGTACATGTAATTATAGATTGTCTCTAAATGGAAGCCATATTCCACAGATTTCGTCCTGTTCGCAACCTGTGAAAAACCTGTCTAAATGAACATGCTTCTTGCTTGCGTGATGTGATCCAGTAAACATCGGGTTAACTTAATAACTTACTTAAACCTATTCTAATTTTATTTGTAACCATAAACTTTTCATTACTGATAATGTTTCAGTTTTATATAATGTTTTAAAATAAGCAAATGTAAAAAAAGTGTTTTGTTTTTCCTTTTATTATAACAAGAATTTCATAAATATTTTTTCACTAACATTTTGGACATGTAAATATATGGTCTGTTAACTTGGATGACATTTTCCACAGATTTGACAAGACCCTGAAATCAAATAGGACACTAATTTCAAACAGTTTCCTTTACATTTATTTCGTACATGTAATTATAGATTGTCTCTAAATGGACGCCATATTCCACAGATTTCGTCCTGTTCGCAACCTGTGAAAAACCTGTCTAAATGAACATGCTTCTTGCTTGCGTGATGTGATCCAGTAAACATCGGGTTAACTTAATAACTTACTTAAACCTATTCTAATTTTATTTGTAACCATAAACTTTTCATTACTGATAATGTTTCAGTTTTATATAATGTTTTAAAATAAGCAAATGTAAAAAAAGTGTTTTGTTTTTCCTTTTATTATAACAAGAATTTCATAAATATTTTTTCACTAACATTTTGGACATGTAAATAAATGGTCTGTTAACTTGGATGACATTTTCCACAGATTTGACAAGACCCTGAAATCAAATAGGACACTAATTTCAAACAGTTTCCTTTACATTTATTTCGTACATGTAATTATAGATTGTCTCTAAATGGACGCCATATTCCACAGATTTCGTCCTGTTCGCAACCTGTGAAAAACCTGTCTAAATGAACATGCTTCTTGCTTGCGTGATGTGATCCAGTAAACATCGGGTTAACTTAATAACTTACTTAAACCTATTCTAATTTTATTTGTAACCATAAACTTTTCATTACTGATAAAGTTTCACTTTTATATAATGTTTTAAAATAAGCAAATGTAAAAAAAGTGTTTTGTTTTTTCTTTTATTATAACAAGAATTTCATAAATATTTTTTCACTAACATGTTGGACATGTAAATATATGGTCTGTTAACTTGGATGACATTTTCCACAGATTTGACAAGACCCTGAAATCAAATAGGACACTAATTTCAAACAGTTTCCTTTACATTTATTTCGTACATGTAATTATAGATTGTCTCTAAATGGACGCCATATTCCACAGATTTCGTCCTGTTCGCAACCTGTGAAAAACCTGTCTAAATGAACATGCTTCTTGCTTGCGTGATGTGATCCAGTAAACATCGGGTTAACTTAATAACTTACTTAAACCTATTCTAATTTTATTTGTAACCATAAACTTTTCATTACTGATAATGTTTCAGTTTTATATAATGTTTTAAAATAAGCAAATGTAAAAAAAGTGTTTTGTTTTTTCTTTTATTATAACAAGAATTTCATAAATATTTTTTCACTAACATTTTGGACATGTAGATATATGGTCTGTTAACTTGGATAACATTTTCCACAGATTTGACAAGACCCTGAAATCAAATAGGACACTAATTTCAAACAGTATCCTTTACATTTATTTCGTACATGTAATTATAGATTGTCTCTAAATGGACGCCATATTCCACAGATTTCGTCCTCTTCGCAACCTGTGAAAAACCTGTCTAAATGAACATGCTTCTTGCTTGCGTGATGTGATCCAGTAAACATCGGGTTAACTTAATAACTTACTTAAACCTATTCTAATTTTATTTGTAACCATAAACTTTTCATTACTGATAATGTTTCAGTTTTATATAATGTTTTAAAATAAGCAAATGTAAAAAAAGTGTTTTGTTTTTTCTTTTATTATAACAAGAATTTCATAAATATTTTTTCACTAACATTTTGGACATGTAAATATATGGTCTGTTAACTTGGATGACATTTTCCACAGATTTGACAAGACCCTGAAATCAAATAGGACACTAATTTCAAACAGTTTCCTTTACATTTATTTCGTACATGTAATTATAGATTGTCTCTAAATGGACGCCATATTCCACAGATTTCGTCCTGTTTGCAACCTGTGGAAAACCTGTCTAAATGAACATGCTTCTTGCTTGCGTGATGTGATCCAGTAAACATCGGGTTAACTTAATAACTTACTTAAACCTATTCTAATTTTATTTGTAACCATAAACTTTTCATTACTGATAATGTTTCAGTTTTATATAATGTTTTAAAATAAGCAAATGTAAAAAAAGTGTTTTGTTTTTTCTTTTATTATAACAAGAATTTCATAAATATTTTTTCACTAACATTTTGGAAATGTAAATATATGGTCTGTTAACTTGGATGACATATTCCATAGATTTGACAAGACCCTGAAATCAAATATGACACTAATTTCAAGCAGTTTCCTTTACATTTATTTCGTACATGTAATTATAGATTGTCTCTAAATGGACGCCATATTCCACAGATTTCGTCCTGTTTGCAACCTATAAAAAACCTGTCTAAATGAACATGCTTCTTGCTTGCGTGATGTGATCCAGTAAACATCGGGTTAACTTAATAACTTACTTAAACCTATTCTAATTTTATTTGTAACCATAAACTTTTCATTACTGATAATGTTTCAGTTTTATATAATGTTTTAAAATAAGCAAATGTAAAAAAAGTGTTTTGTTTTTTCTTTTATTATAACAAGAATTTCATAAATATTTTTTCACTAACATTTTGGACATGTAAATATATGGTCTGTTAACTTGGATGACATTTTCCACAGATTTGACAAGACCCTGAAATCAAATAGGACACTAATTTCAAACAGTTTCCTTTACATGTATTTCGTACATGTAATTATAGATTGTCTCTAAATGGACGCCATATTCCACAGATTTCGTCCTGTTCGCAACCTGTGAAAAACCTGTCTAAATGAACATGCTTCTAGCTTGCGTGATGTGATCCAGTAAACATCGGGTTAACTTAATAACTTACTTAAACCTATTCTAATTTTATTTGTAACCATAAACTTTTCATTACTGATAAAGTTTCAGTTTTATATAATGTTTTAAAATAAGCAAATGTAAAAAAAGTGTTTTGTTTTTTCTTTTATTATAACAAGAATTTCATAAATATTTTTTCACTAACATTTTGGACATGTAAATATATGGTCTGTTAACTTGGATGACATTTTCCACAGATTTGACAAGACCCTGAAATCAAATAGGACACTTATTTCAAACAGTTTCCTTTACATTTATTTCGTACATGTAATTATAGATTGTCTCTAAATGGACGCCATATTCCACAGATTTCGTCCTGTTTGCAACCTGTGGAAAACCTGTCTACATGAACATGCTTCTTGCTTGCGTGATGTGATCCAGTAAACATCGGGTTAACTTAATAACTTACTTAAACCTATTCTAATTTTATTTGTAACCATAAACTTTTCATTACTGATAATGTTTCAGTTTTATATAATGTTTTAAAATAAGCAAATGTAAAAAAACTGTTTTGTTTTTTCTTTTATTATAACAAGAATTTCATAAATATTTTTTCACTAACATTTTGGACATGTAAATATATGGTCTGTTAACTTGGATGACATTTTCCACAGATTTGACAAGACCCTGAAATCAAATAGGACACTAATTTCAAGCAGTTTCCTTTACATTTATTTCGTACATGTAATTATAGATTGTCTCTAAATGGACGCCATATTCCACAGATTTCGTCCTGTTTGCAACCTGTGGAAAACCTGTCTAAATGAACATGCTTCTTGCTTGCGTGATGTGATCCAGTAAACATCGGGTTAACTTAATAACTTACTTAAACCTATTCTAATTTTATTTGTAACCATAAACTTTTCATTACTGATAATGTTTCAGTTTTATATAATGTTTTAAAATAAGCAAATGTAAAAAAAGTGTTTTGTTTTTTCTTTTATTATAACAAGAATTTCATAAATATTTTTTCACTAACATTTTGGACATGTAAATATATGGTCTGTTAACTTGGATGACATTTTCCACAGATTTGACAAGACCCTGAAATCAAATAGGACACTAATTTCAAACAGTTTCCTTTACATTTATTTCGTACATGTAATTATAGATTGTCTCTAAATGGACGCCATATTCCACAGATTTCGTCCTGTTCGCAACCTGTGAAAAACCTGTCTAAATGAACATGCTTCTTGCTTGCGTGATGTGATCCAGTAAACATCGGGTTAACTTAATAACTTACTTAAACCTATTCTAATTTTATTTGTAACCATAAACTTTTCATTACTGATAATGTTTCAGTTTTATATAATGTTTTAAAATAAGCAAATGTAAAAAAAGTGTTTTGTTTTTTCTTTTATTATAACAAGAATTTCATAAATATTTTTTCACTAACATTTTGGACATGTAAATATATGGTCTGTTAACTTGGATGACATTTTCCACAGATTTGACAAGACCCTGAAATCAAATAGGACACTAATTTCAAACAGTTTCCTTTACATTTATTTCGTACATGTAATTATAGATTGTCTCTAAATGGACGCCATATTCCACAGATTTCGTCCTGTTCGCAACCTGTGAAAAACCTGTCTAAATGAACATGCTTCTTGCTTGCGTGATGTGATCCAGTAAACATCGGGTTAACTTAATAACTTACTTAAACCTATTCTAATTTTATTTGTAACCATAAACTTTTCATTACTGATAATGTTTCAGTTTTATATAATGTTTTAAAATAAGCAAATGTAAAAAAAGTGTTTTGTTTTTCCTTTTATTATAACAAGAATTTCATAAATATTTTTTCACTAACATTTTGGACATGTAAATATATGGTCTGTTAACTTGGATGACATTTTCCACAGATTTGACAAGACCCTGAAATCAAATAGGACACTAATTTCAAACAGTTTCCTTTACATTTATTTCGTACATGTAATTATAGATTGTCTCTAAATGGACGCCATATTCCACAGATTTCGTCCTGTTCGCAACCTGTGAAAAACCTGTCTAAATGAACATGCTTCTAGCTTGCGTGATGTGATCCAGTAAACATCGGGTTAACTTAATAACTTACTTAAACCTATTCTAATTTTATTTGTAACCATAAACTTTTCATTACTGATAATGTTTCAGTTTTATATAATGTTTTAAAATAAGCAAATGTAAAAAAAGTGTTTTGTTTTTTCTTTTATTATAACAAGAATTTCATAAATATTTTTTCACTAACATTTTGGACATGTAAATATATGGTCTGTTAACTTGGATGACATTTTCCACAGATTTGACAAGACCCTGAAATCAAATAGGACACTAATTTCAAACAGTTTCCTTTACATTTATTTCGTACATGTAATTATAGATTGTCTCTAAATGGACGCCATATTCCACAGATTTCGTCCTGTTCGCAACCTGTGAAAAACCTGTCTAAATGAACATGCTTCTTGCTTGCGTGATGTGATCCAGTAAACATCGGGTTAACTTAATAACTTACTTAAACCTATTCTAATTTTATTTGTAACCATAAACTTTTCATTACTGATAATGTTTCAGTTTTATATAATGTTTTAAAATAAGCAAATGTAAAAAAAGTGTTTTGTTTTTCCTTTTATTATAACAAGAATTTCATAAATATTTTTTCACTAACATTTTGGACATGTAAATATATGGTCTGTTAACTTGGATGACATTTTCCACAGATTTGACAAGACCCTGAAATCAAATAGGACACTAATTTCAAACAGTTTCCTTTACATTTATTTCGTACATGTAATTATAGATTGTCTCTAAATGGACGCCATATTCCACAGATTTCGTCCTGTTCGCAACCTGTGAAAAACCTGTCTAAATGAACATGCTTCTTGCTTGCGTGATGTGATCCAGTAAACATCGGGTTAACTTAATAACTTACTTAAACCTATTCTAATTTTATTTGTAACCATAAACTTTTCATTACTGATAAAGTTTCACTTTTATATAATGTTTTAAAATAAGCAAATGTAAAAAAAGTGTTTTGTTTTTTCTTTTATTATAACAAGAATTTCATAAATATTTTTTCACTAACATGTTGGACATGTAAATATATGGTCTGTTAACTTGGATGACATTTTCCACAGATTTGACAAGACCCTGAAATCAAATAGGACACTAATTTCAAACAGTTTCCTTTACATTTATTTCGTACATGTAATTATAGATTGTCTCTAAATGGACGCCATATTCCACAGATTTCGTCCTGTTCGCCACCTGTGAAAAACCTGTCTAAATGAACATGCTTCTTGCTTGCGTGATGTGATCCAGTAAACATCGGGTTAACTTAATAACTTACTTAAACCTATTCTAATTTTATTTGTAACCATAAACTTTTCATTACTGATAATGTTTCAGTTTTATATAATGTTTTAAAATAAGCAAATGTAAAAAAAGTGTTTTGTTTTTTCTTTTATTATAACAAGAATTTCATAAATATTTTTTCACTAACATTTTGGACATGTAGATATATGGTCTGTTAACTTGGATAACATTTTCCACAGATTTGACAAGACCCTGAAATCAAATAGGACACTAATTTCAAACAGTATCCTTTACATTTATTTCGTACATGTAATTATAGATTGTCTCGAAATGGACGCCATATTCCACAGATTTCGTCCTCTTCGCAACCTGTGAAAAACCTGTCTAAATGAACATGCTTCTTGCTTGCGTGATGTGATCCAGTAAACATCGGGTTAACTTAATAACTTACTTAAACCTATTCTAATTTTATTTGTAACCATAAACTTTTCATTACTGATAATGTTTCAGTTTTATATAATGTTTTAAAATAAGCAAATGTAAAAAAAGTGTTTTGTTTTTTCTTTTATTATAACAAGAATTTCATAAATATTTTTTCACTAACATTTTGGACATGTAAATATATGGTCTGTTAACTTGGATGACATTTTCCACAGATTTGACAAGACCCTGAAATCAAATAGGACACTAATTTCAAACAGTTTCCTTTACATTTATTTCGTACATGTAATTATAGATTGTCTCTAAATGGACGCCATATTCCACAGATTTCGTCCTGTTTGCAACCTGTGGAAAACCTGTCTAAATGAACATGCTTCTTGCTTGCGTGATGTGATCCAGTAAACATCGGGTTAACTTAATAACTTACTTAAACCTATTCTAATTTTATTTGTAACCATAAACTTTTCATTACTGATAATGTTTCAGTTTTATATAATGTTTTAAAATAAGCAAATGTAAAAAAAGTGTTTTGTTTTTTCTTTTATTATAACAAGAATTTCATAAATATTTTTTCACTAACATTTTGGACATGGAAATATATGGTCTGTTAACTTGGATGACATATTCCATAGATTTGACAAGACCCTGAAATCAAATATGACACTAATTTCAAGCAGTTTCCTTTACATTTATTTCGTACATGTAATTATAGATTGTCTCTAAATGGACGCCATATTCCACAGATTTCGTCCTGTTTGCAACCTATAAAAAACCTGTCTAAATGAACATGCTTCTTGCTTGCGTGATGTGATCCAGTAAACATCGGGTTAACTTAATAACTTACTTAAACCTATTCTAATTTTATTTGTAACCATAAACTTTTCATTACTGATAATGTTTCAGTTTTATATAATGTTTTAAAATAAGCAAATGTAAAAAAAGTGTTTTGTTTTTTCTTTTATTATAACAAGAATTTCATAAATATTTTTTCACTAACATTTTGGACATGTAGATATATGGTCTGTTAACTTGGATAACATTTTCCACAGATTTGACAAGACCCTGAAATCAAATAGGACACTAATTTCAAACAGTATCCTTTACATTTATTTCGTACATGTAATTATAGATTGTCTCTAAATGGACGCCATATTCCACAGATTTCGTCCTCTTCGCAACCTGTGAAAAACCTGTCTAAATGAACATGCTTCTTGCTTGCGTGATGTGATCCAGTAAACATCGGGTTAACTTAATAACTTACTTAAACCTATTCTAATTTTATTTGTAACCATAAACTTTTCATTACTGATAATGTTTCAGTTTTATATATTGTTTTAAAATAAGCAAATGTAAAAAAAGTGTTTTGTTTTTTCTTTTATTATAACAAGAATTTCATAAATATTTTTTCACTAACATTTTGGACATGTAAATATATGGTCTGTTAACTTGGATGACATTTTCCACAGATTTGACAAGACCCTGAAATCAAATAGGACACTAATTTCAAACAGTTTCCTTTACATTTATTTCGTACATGTAATTATAGATTGTCTCTAAATGGACGCCATATTCCACAGATTTCGTCCTGTTTGCAACCTGTGGAAAACCTGTCTAAATGAACATGCTTCTTGCTTGCGTGATGTGATCCAGTAAACATCGGGTTAACTTAATAACTTACTTAAACCTATTCTAATTTTATTTGTAACCATAAACTTTTCATTACTGATAATGTTTCAGTTTTATATAATGTTTTAAAATAAGCAAATGTAAAAAAAGTGTTTTGTTTTTTCTTTTATTATAACAAGAATTTCATAAATATTTTTTCACTAACATTTTGGACATGTAAATATATGGTCTGTTAACTTGGATGACATATTCCATAGATTTGACAAGACCCTGAAATCAAATATGACACTAATTTCAAGCAGTTTCCTTTACATTTATTTCGTACATGTAATTATAGATTGTCTCTAAATGGACGCCATATTCCACAGATTTCGTCCTGTTTGCAACCTATAAAAATCCTGTCTAAATGAACATGCTTCTTGCTTGCGTGATGTGATCCAGTAAACATCGGGTTAACTTAATAACTTACTTAAACCTATTCTAATTTTATTTGTAACCATAAACTTTTCATTACTGATAATGTTTCAGTTTTATATAATGTTTTAAAATAAGCAAATGTAAAAAAAGTGTTTTGTTTTTTCTTTTATTATAACAAGAATTTCATAAATATTTTTTCACTAACATTTTGGACATGTAAATATATGGTCTGTTAACTTGGATGACATTTTCCACAGATTTGACAAGACCCTGAAATCAAATAGGACACTAATTTCAAACAGTTTCCTTTACATTTATTTCGTACATGTAATTATAGATTGTCTCTAAATGGACGCCATATTCCACAGATTTCGTCCTGTTCGCAACCTGTGAAAAACCTGTCTAAATGAACATGCTTCTAGCTTGCGTGATGTGATCCAGTAAACATCGGGTTAACTTAATAACTTACTTAAACCTATTCTAATTTTATTTGTAACCATAAACTTTTCATTACTGATAATGTTTCAGTTTTATATAATGTTTTAAAATAAGCAAATGTAAAAAAAGTGTTTTGTTTTTTCTTTTATTATAACAAGAATTTCATAAATATTTTTTCACTAACATTTTGGACATGTAAATATATGGTCTGTTAACTTGGATGACATTTTCCACAGATTTGACAAGACCCTGAAATCAAATAGGACACTTATTTCAAACAGTTTCCTTTACATTTATTTCGTACATGTAATTATAGATTGTCTCTAAATGGACGCCATATTCCACAGATTTCGTCCTGTTTGCAACCTGTGGAAAACCTGTCTAAATGAACATGCTTCTTGCTTGCGTGATGTGATCCAGTAAACATCGGGTTAACTTAATAACTTACTTAAACCTATTCTAATTTTATTTGTAACCATAAACTTTTCATTATTGATAATGTTTCAGTTTTATATAATGTTTTAAAATAAGCAAATGTAAAAAAAGTGTTTTGTTTTTTCTTTTATTATAACAAGAATTTCATAAATATTTTTTCACTAACATTTTGGACATGTAAATATATGGTCTGTTAACTTGGATGACATTTTCCACAGATTTGACAAGACCCTGAAATCAAATTGGACACTAATTTCAAGCAGTTTCCTTTACATTTATTTCGTACATGTAATTATAGATTGTCTCTAAATGGACGCCATATTCCACAGATTTCGTCCTGTTTGCAACCTGTGGAAAACCTGTCTAAATGAACATGCTTCTTGCTTGCGTGATGTGATCCAGTAAACATCGGGTTAACTTAATAACTTACTTAAACCTATTCTAATTTTATTTGTAACCATAAACTTTTCATTACTGATAATGTTTCAGTTTTATATAATGTTTTAAAATAAGCAAATGTAAAAAAAATGTTTTGTTTTTTCTTTTATTATAACAAGAATTTCATAAATATTTTTTCACTAACATTTTGGACATGTAAATATATGGTCTGTTAACTTGGATGACATTTTCCACAGATTTGACAAGACCCTGAAATCAAATAGGACACTAATTTCAAACAGTTTCCTTTACATTTATTTCGTACATGTAATTATAGATTGTCTCTAAATGGACGCCATATTCCACAGATTTCGTCCTGTTCGCAACCTGTGAAAAACCTGTCTAAATGAACATGCTTCTTGCTTGCGTGATGTGATCCAGTAAACATCGGGTTAACTTAATAACTTACTTAAACCTATTCTAATTTTATTTGTAACCATAAACTTTTCATTACTGATAATGTTTCAGTTTTATATAATGTTTTAAAATAAGCAAATGTAAAAAAAGTGTTTTGTTTTTTCTTTTATTATAACAAGAATTTCATAAATATTTTTTCACTAACATTTTGGACATGTAAATATATGGTCTGTTAACTTGGATGACATTTTCCACAGATTTGACAAGACCCTGAAATCAAATAGGACACTAATTTCAAACAGTTTCCTTTACATTTATTTCGTACATGTAATTATAGATTGTCTCTAAATGGACGCCATATTCCACAGATTTCGTCCTGTTCGCAACCTGTGAAAAACCTGTCTAAATGAACATGCTTCTTGCTTGCGTGATGTGATCCAGTAAACATCGGGTTAACTTAATAACTTACTTAAACCTATTCTAATTTTATTTGTAACCATAAACTTTTCATTACTGATAATGTTTCAGTTTTATATAATGTTTTAAAATAAGCAAATGTAAAAAAAGTGTTTTGTTTTTCCTTTTATTATAACAAGAATTTCATAAATATTTTTTCACTAACATTTTGGACATGTAAATATATGGTCTGTTAACTTGGATGACATTTTCCACAGATTTGACAAGACCCTGAAATCAAATAGGACACTAATTTCAAACAGTTTCCTTTACATTTATTTCGTACATGTAATTATAGATTGTCTCTAAATGGACGCCATATTCCACAGATTTCGTCCTGTTCGCAACCTGTGAAAAACCTGTCTAAATGAACATGCTTCTTGCTTGCGTGATGCGATCCAGTAAACATCGGGTTAACTTAATAACTTACTTAAACCTATTCTAATTTTATTTGTAACCATAAACTTTTCATTACTGATAAAGTTTCACTTTTATATAATGTTTTAAAATAAGCAAATGTAAAAAAAGTGTTTTGTTTTTTCTTTTATTATAACAAGAATTTCATAAATATTTTTTCACTAACATGTTGGACATGTAAATATATGGTCTGTTAACTTGGATGACATTTTCCACAGATTTGACAAGACCCTGAAATCAAATAGGACACTAATTTCAAACAGTTTCCTTTACATTTATTTCGTACATGTAATTATAGATTGTCTCTAAATGGACGCCATATTCCACAGATTTCGTCCTGTTCGCCACCTGTGAAAAACCTGTCTAAATGAACATGCTTCTTGCTTGCGTGATGTGATCCAGTAAACATCGGGTTAACTTAATAACTTACTTAAACCTATTCTAATTTTATTTGTAACCATAAACTTTTCATTACTGATAATGTTTCAGTTTTATATAATGTTTTAAAATAAGCAAATGTAAAAAAAGTGTTTTGTTTTTTCTTTTATTATAACAAGAATTTCATAAATATTTTTTCACTAACATTTTGGACATGTAGATATATGGTCTGTTAACTTGGATAACATTTTCCACAGATTTGACAAGACCCTGAAATCAAATAGGACTCTAATTTCAAACAGTATCCTTTACATTTATTTCGTACATGTAATTATAGATTGTCTCTAAATGGACGCCATATTCCACAGATTTCGTCCTCTTCGCAACCTGTGAAAAACCTGTCTAAATGAACATGCTTCTTGCTTGCGTGATGTGATCCAGTAAACATCGGGTTAACTTAATAACTTACTTAAACCTATTTTAATTTTATTTGTAACCATAAACTTTTCATTACTGATAATGTTTCAGTTTTATATAATGTTTTAAAATAAGCAAATGTAAAAAAAGTGTTTTGTTTTTTCTTTTATTATAACAAGAATTTCATAAATATTTTTTCACTAACATTTTGGACATGTAAATATATGGTCTGTTAACTTGGATGACATTTTCCACAGATTTGACAAGACCCTGAAATCAAATAGGACACTAATTTCAAACAGTTTCCTTTACATTTATTTCGTACATGTAATTATAGATTGTCTCTAAATGGACGCCATATTCCACAGATTTCATCCTGTTTGCAACCTGTGGAAAACCTGTCTAAATGAACATGCTTCTTGCTTGCGTGATGTGATCCAGTAAACATCGGGTTAACTTAATAACTTACTTAAACCTATTCTAATTTTATTTGTAACCATAAACTTTTCATTACTGATAATGTTTCAGTTTTATATAATGTTTTAAAATAAGCAAATGTAAAAAAAGTGTTTTGTTTTTTCTTTTATTATAACAAGAATTTCATAAATATTTTTTCACTAACATTTTGGACATGTAAATATATGGTCTGTTAACTTGGATGACATATTCCATAGATTTGACAAGACCCTGAAATCAAATATGACACTAATTTCAAGCAGTTTCCTTTACATTTATTTCGTACATGTAATTATAGATTGTCTCTAAATGGACGCCATATTCCACAGATTTCGTCCTGTTTGCAACCTATAAAAAACCTGTCTAAATGAACATGCTTCTTGCTTGCGTGATGTGATCCAGTAAACATCGGGTTAACTTAATAACTTACTTAAACCTATTCTAATTTTATTTGTAACCATAAACTTTTCATTACTGATAATGTTTCAGTTTTATATAATGTTTTAAAATAAGCAAATGTAAAAAAAGTGTTTTGTTTTTTCTTTTATTATAACAAGAATTTCATAAATATTTTTTCACTAACATTTTGGACATGTAAATATATGGTCTGTTAACTTGGATGACATTTTCCACAGATTTGACAAGACCCTGAAATCAAATAGGACACTAATTTCAAACAGTTTCCTTTACATTTATTTCGTACATGTAATTATAGATTGTCTCTAAATGGACGCCATATTCCACAGATTTCGTCCTGTTCGCAACCTGTGAAAAACCTGTCTAAATGAACATGCTTCTAGCTTGCGTGATGTGATCCAGTAAACATCGGGTTAACTTAATAACTTACTTAAACCTATTCTAATTTTATTTGTAACCATAAACTTTTCATTACTGATAATGTTTCAGTTTTATATAATGTTTTAAAATAAGCAAATGTAAAAAAAGTGTTTTGTTTTTTCTTTTATTATAACAAGAATTTCATAAATATTTTTTCACTAACATTTTGGACATGTAAATATATGGTCTGTTAACTTGGATGACATTTTCCACAGATTTGACAAGACCCTGAAATCAAATAGGACACTTATTTCAAACAGTTTCCTTTACATTTATTTCGTACATGTAATTATAGATTGTCTCTAAATGGACGCCATATTCCACAGATTTCGTCCTGTTTGCAACCTGTGGAAAACCTGTCTAAATGAACATGCTTCTTGCTTGCGTGATGTGATCCAGTAAACATCGGGTTAACTTAATAACTTACTTAAACCTATTCTAATTTTATTTGTAACCATAAACTTTTCATTACTGATAATGTTTCAGTTTTATATAATGTTTTAAAATAAGCAAATGTAAAAAAAGTGTTTTGTTTTTTCTTTTATTATAACAAGAATTTCATAAATATTTTTTCACTAACATTTTGGACATGTAAATATATGGTCTGTTAACTTGGATGACATTTTCCACAGATTTGACAAGACCCTGAAATCAAATAGGACACTAATTTCAAGCAGTTTCCTTTACATTTATTTCGTACATGTAATTATAGATTGTCTCTAAATGGACGCCATATTCCACAGATTTCGTCCTGTTTGCAACCTGTGGAAAACCTGTCTAAATGAACATGCTTCTTGCTTGCGTGATGTGATCCAGTAAACATCGGGTTAACTTAATAACTTACTTAAACCTATTCTAATTTTATTTGTAACCATAAACTTTTCATTACTGATAATGTTTCAGTTTTATATAATGTTTTAAAATAAGCAAATGTAAAAAAAGTGTTTTGTTTTTTCTTTTATTATAACAAGAATTTCATAAATATTTTTTCACTAACATTTTGGACATGTAAATATATGGTCTGTTAACTTGGATGACATTTTCCACAGATTTGACAAGACCCTGAAATCAAATAGGACACTAATTTCAAACAGTTTCCTTTACATTTATTTCGTACATGTAATTATAGATTGTCTCTAAATGGACGCCATATTCCACAGATTTCATCCTGTTTGCAACCTGTGGAAAACCTGTCTAAATGAACATGCTTCTTGCTTGCGTGATGTGATCCAGTAAACATCGGGTTAACTTAATAACTTACTTAAACCTATTCTAATTTTATTTGTAACCATAAACTTTTCATTACTGATAATGTTTCAGTTTTATATAATGTTTTAAAATAAGCAAATGTAAAAAAAGTGTTTTGTTTTTTCTTTTATTATAACAAGAATTTCATAAATATTTTTTCACTAACATTTTGGACATGTAAATATATGGTCTGTTAACTTGGATGACATATTCCATAGATTTGACAAGACCCTGAAATCAAATATGACACTAATTTCAAGCAGTTTCCTTTACATTTATTTCGTACATGTAATTATAGATTGTCTCTAAATGGACGCCATATTCCACAGATTTCGTCCTGTTTGCAACCTATAAAAAACCTGTCTAAATGAACATGCTTCTTGCTTGCGTGATGTGATCCAGTAAACATCGGGTTAACTTAATAACTTACTTAAACCTATTCTAATTTTATTTGTAACCATAAACTTTTCATTACTGATAATGTTTCAGTTTTATATAATGTTTTAAAATAAGCAAATGTAAAAAAAGTGTTTTGTTTTTTCTTTTATTATAACAAGAATTTCATAAATATTTTTTCACTAACATTTTGGACATGTAAATATATGGTCTGTTAACTTGGATGACATTTTCCACAGATTTGACAAGACCCTGAAATCAAATAGGACACTAATTTCAAACAGTTTCCTTTACATTTATTTCGTACATGTAATTATAGATTGTCTCTAAATGGACGCCATATTCCACAGATTTCGTCCTGTTCGCAACCTGTGAAAAACCTGTCTAAATGAACATGCTTCTAGCTTGCGTGATGTGATCCAGTAAACATCGGGTTAACTTAATAACTTACTTAAACCTATTCTAATTTTATTTGTAACCATAAACTTTTCATTACTGATAATGTTTCAGTTTTATATAATGTTTTAAAATAAGCAAATGTAAAAAAAGTGTTTTGTTTTTTCTTTTATTATAACAAGAATTTCATAAATATTTTTTCACTAACATTTTGGACATGTAAATATATGGTCTGTTAACTTGGATGACATTTTCCACAGATTTGACAAGACCCTGAAATCAAATAGGACACTTATTTCAAACAGTTTCCTTTACATTTATTTCGTACATGTAATTATAGATTGTCTCTAAATGGACGCCATATTCCACAGATTTCGTCCTGTTTGCAACCTGTGGAAAACCTGTCTAAATGAACATGCTTCTTGCTTGCGTGATGTGATCCAGTAAACATCGGGTTAACTTAATAACTTACTTAAACCTATTCTAATTTTATTTGTAACCATAAACTTTTCATTACTGATAATGTTTCAGTTTTATATAATGTTTTAAAATAAGCAAATGTAAAAAAAGTGTTTTGTTTTTTCTTTTATTATAACAAGAATTTCATAAATATTTTTTCACTAACATTTTGGACATGTAAATATATGGTCTGTTAACTTGGATGACATTTTCCACAGATTTGACAAGACCCTGAAATCAAATAGGACACTAATTTCAAGCAGTTTCCTTTACATTTATTTCGTACATGTAATTATAGATTGTCTCTAAATGGACGCCATATTCCACAGATTTCGTCCTGTTTGCAACCTGTGGAAAACCTGTCTAAATGAACATGCTTCTTGCTTGCGTGATGTGATGCAGTAAACATCGGGTTAACTTAATAACTTACTTAAACCTATTCTAATTTTATTTGTAACCATAAACTTTTCATTACTGATAATGTTTCAGTTTTATATAATGTTTTAAAATAAGCAAATGTAAAAAAAGTGTTTTGTTTTTTCTTTTATTATAACAAGAATTTCATAAATATTTTTTCACTAACATTTTGGACATGTAAATATATGGTCTGTTAACTTGGATGACATTTTCCACAGATTTGACAAGACCCTGAAATCAAATAGGACACTAATTTCAAACAGTTTCCTTTACATTTATTTCGTACATGTAATTATAGATTGTCTCTAAATGGACGCCATATTCCACAGATTTCGTCCTGTTCGCAACCTGTGAAAAACCTGTCTAAATGAACATGCTTCTTGCTTGCGTGATGTGATCCAGTAAACATCGGGTTAACTTAATAACTTACTTAAACCTATTCTAATTTTATTTGTAACCATAAACTTTTCATTACTGATAATGTTTCAGTTTTATATAATGTTTTAAAATATGCAAATGTAAAAAAAGTGTTTTGTTTTTTCTTTTATTATAACAAGAATTTCATAAATATTTTTTCACTAACATTTTGGACATGTAAATATATGGTCTGTTAACTTGGATGACATTTTCCACAGATTTGACAAGACCCTGAAATCAAATAGGACACTAATTTCAAACAGTTTCCTTTACATTTATTTCGTACATGTAATTATAGATTGTCTCTAAATGGACGCCATATTCCACAGATTTCGTCCTGTTCGCAACCTGTGAAAAACCTGTCTAAATGAACATGCTTCTTGCTTGCGTGATGTGATCCAGTAAACATCGGGTTAACTTAATAACTTACTTAAACCTATTCTAATTTTATTTGTAACCATAAACTTTTCATTACTGATAATGTTTCAGTTTTATATAATGTTTTAAAATAAGCAAATGTAAAAAAAGTGTTTTGTTTTTCCTTTTATTATAACAAGAATTTCATAAATATTTTTTCACTAACATTTTGGACATGTAAATATATGGTCTGTTAACTTGGATGACATTTTCCACAGATTTGACAAGACCCTGAAATCAAATAGGACACTAATTTCAAACAGTTTCCTTTACATTTATTTCGTACATGTAATTATAGATTGTCTCTAAATGGACGCCATATTCCACAGATTTCGTCCTGTTCGCAACCTGTGAAAAACCTGTCTAAATGAACATGCTTCTTGCTTGCGTGATGTGATCCAGTAAACATCGGGTTAACTTAATAACTTACTTAAACCTATTCTAATTTTATTTGTAACCATAAACTTTTCATTACTGATAATGTTTCAGTTTTATATAATGTTTTAAAATAAGCAAATGTAAAAAAAGTGTTTTGTTTTTTCTTTTATTATAACAAGAATTTCATAAATATTTTTTCACTAACATTTTGGACATGTAAATATATGGTCTGTTAACTTGGATGACATTTTCCACAAATTTGACAAGACCCTGAAATCAAATAGGACACTAATTTCAAACAGTTTCCTTTACATTTATTTCGTACATGTAATTATAGATTGTCTCTAAATGGACGCCATATTCCACAGATTTCGTCCTGTTCGCAACCTGTGAAAAACCTGTCTAAATGAACATGCTTCTTGCTTGCGTGATGTGATCCAGTAAACATCAGGTTAACTTAATAACTTACTTAAACCTATTCTAATTTTATTTGTAACCATAAACTTTTCATTACTGATAATGTTTCAGTTTTATATAATGTTTTAAAATAAGCAAATGTAAAAAAAGTGTTTTGTTTTTTCTTTTATTATAACAAGAATTTCATAAATATTTTTTCACTAACATTTTGGACATGTAGATATATGGTCTGTTAACTTGGATAACATTTTCCACAGATTTGACAAGACCCTGAAATCAAATAGGACACTAATTTCAAACAGTTTCCTTTACATTTATTTCGTACATGTAATTATAGATTGTCTCTAAATGGACGCCATATTCCACAGATTTCGTCCTGTTCGCAACCTGTGAAAAACCTGTCTAAATGAACATGCTTCTTGCTTGCGTGATGTGATCCAGTAAACATCGGGTTAACTTAATAACTTACTTAAACCTATTCTAATTTTATTTGTAACCATAAACTTTTCATTACTGATAATGTTTCAGTTTTATATAATGTTTTAAAATAAGCAAATGTAAAAAAAGTGTTTTGTTTTTTCTTTTATTATAACAAGAATTTCATAAATATTTTTTCACTAACATTTTGGACATGTAAATATATGGTCTGTTAACTTGGATGACATTTTCCACAGATTTGACAAGACCCTGAAATCAAATAGGACACTAATTTCAAACAGTTTCCTTTACATTTATTTCGTACATGTAATTATAGATTGTCTCTAAATGGACGCCATATTCCACAGATTTCGTCCTGTTTGCAACCTGTGGAAAACCTGTCTAAATGAACATGCTTCTTGCTTGCGTGATGTGATCCAGTAAACATCGGGTTAACTTAATAACTTACTTAAACCTATTCTAATTTTATTTGTAACCATAAATTTTTCATTACTGATAATGTTTCAGTTTTATATAATGTTTTAAAATAAGCAAATGTAAAAAAAGTGTTTTGTTTTTTCATTTATTATAACAAGAATTTCATAAATATTTTTTCACTAACATTTTGACATGTAAATATATGGTCTGTTAACTTGGATGACATTTTCCATAGATTTGACAAGACCCTGAAATCAAATATGACACTAATTTCAAGCAGTTTCCTTACATTTATTTCGTACATGTAATTATAGATTGTCTCTAAATGGACGCCATATTCCACAGATTTCGTCCTGTTTGCAACCTATAAAAAACCTGTCTAAATGAACATGCTTCTTGCTTGCGTGATGTGATCCAGTAAACATCGGGTTAACTTAATAACTTACTTAAACCTATTCTAATTTTATTTGTAACCATAAACTTTTCATTACTGATAATGTTTCAGTTTTATATAATGTTTTAAAATAAGCAAATGTAAAAAAAGTGTTTTGTTTTTTCTTTTATTATAACAAGAATTTCATAAATATTTTTTCACTAACATTTTGGACATGTAAATATATGGTCTGTTAACTTGGATGACATTTTCCATAGATTTGACAAGACCCTGAAATCAAATATGACACTAATTTCAAGCAGTTTCCTTACATTTATTTCGTACATGTAATTATAGATTGTCTCTAAATGGACGCCATATTCCACAGATTTCGTCCTGTTTGCAACCTGTGGAAAACCTGTCTAAATGAACATGCTTCTTGCTTGCGTGATGTGATCCAGTAAACATCGGGTTAACTTAATAACTTACTTAAACCTATTCTAATTTTATTTGTAACCATAAATTTTTCATTACTGATAATGTTTCAGTTTTATATAATGTTTTAAAATAAGCAAATGTAAAAAAAGTGTTTTGTTTTTTCATTTATTATAACAAGAATTTCATAAATATTTTTTCACTAACATTTTGACATGTAAATATATGGTCTGTTAACTTGGATGACATTTTCCATAGATTTGACAAGACCCTGAAATCAAATATGACACTAATTTCAAGCAGTTTCCTTACATTTATTTCGTACATGTAATTATAGATTGTCTCTAAATGGACGCCATATTCCACAGATTTCGTCCTGTTTGCAACCTATAAAAAACCTGTCTAAATGAACATGCTTCTTGCTTGCGTGATGTGATCCAGTAAACATCGGGTTAACTTAATAACTTACTTAAACCTATTCTAATTTTATTTGTAACCATAAACTTTTCATTACTGATAATGTTTCAGTTTTATATAATGTTTTAAAATAAGCAAATGTAAAAAAAGTGTTTTGTTTTTTCTTTTAGTATAACAAGAATTTCATAAATATTTTTTCACTAACATTTTGACATGTAAATATATGGTCTGTTAACTTGGATGACATTTTCCATAGATTTGACAAGACCCTGAAATCAAATATGACACTAATTTCAAGCAGTTTCCTTACATTTATTTCGTACATGTAATTATAGATTGTCTCTAAATGGACGCCATATTCCACAGATTTCGTCCTGTTTGCAACCTATAAAAAACCTGTCTAAATGAACATGCTTCTTGCTTGCGTGATGTGATCCAGTAAACATCGGGTTAACTTAATAACTTACTTAAACCTATTCTAATTTTATTTGTAACCATAAACTTTTCATTACTGATAATGTTTCAGTTTTATATAATGTTTTAAAATAAGCAAATGTAAAAAAAGTGTTTTGTTTTTTCTTTTATTATAACAAGAATTTCATAAATATTTTTTCACTAACATTTTGGACATGTAAATATATGGTCTGTTAACTTGGATGACATTTTCCACAGATTTGACAAGACCCTGAAATCAAATAGGACACTAATTTCAAACAGTTTCCTTTACATTTATTTCGTACATGTAACTATAGATTGTCTCTAAATGGACGCCATATTCCACAGATTTCGTCCTGTTCGCAACCTGTGAAAAACCTGTCTAAATGAACATGCTTCTAGCTTGCGTGATGTGATCCAGTAAACATCGGGTTAACTTAATAACTTACTTAAACCTATTCTAATTTTATTTGTAACCATAAACTTTTCATTACTGATAATGTTTCAGTTTTATATAATGTTTTAAAATAAGCAAATGTAAAAAAAGTGTTTTGTTTTTTCTTTTATTATAACAAGAATTTCATAAATATTTTTTCACTAACATTTTGGACATGTAAATATATGGTCTGTTAACTTGGATGACATTTTCCACAGATTTGACAAGACCCTGAAATCAAATAGGACACTTATTTCAAACAGTTTCCTTTACATTTATTTCGTACATGTAATTATAGATTGTCTCTAAATGGACGCCATATTCCACAGATTTCGTCCTGTTTGCAACCTGTGGAAAACCTGTCTAAATGAACATGCTTCTTGCTTGCGTGATGTGATCCAGTAAACATCGGGTTAACTTAATAACTTACTTAAACCTATTCTAATTTTATTTGTAACCATAAACTTTTCATTACTGATAATATTTCAGTTTTATATAATGTTTTAAAATAAGCAAATGTAAAAAAAGTGTTTTGTTTTTTCTTTTATTATAACAAGAATTTCATAAATATTTTTTCACTAACATTTTGGACATGTAAATATATGGTCTGTTAACTTGGATGACATTTTCCACAGATTTGACAAGACCCTGAAATCAAATAGGACACTAATTTCCAACAGTTTCCTATACATTTATTTCGTACATGTAATTATAGATTGTCTCTAAATGGACGCCATATTCCACAGATTTCGTCCTGTTTGCAACCTGTGGAAAACCTGTCTAAATGAACATGCTTCTTGCTTGCGTGATGTGATCCAGTAAACATCGGGTTAACTTAATAACTTACTTAAACCTATTCTAATTTTATTTGTAACCATAAACTTTTCATTACTGATAATGTTTCAGTTTTATATAATGTTTTAAAATAAGCAAATGTAAAAAAAGTGTTTTGTTTTTTCTTTTATTATAACAAGAATTTCATAAATATTTTTTCACTAACATTTTGGACATGTAAATATATGGTCTGTTAACTTGGATGACATTTTCCACAGATTTGACAAGACCCTGAAATCAAATAGGACACTAATTTCAAACAGTTTCCTTTACATTTATTTCGTACATGTAATTATAGATTGTCTCTAAATGGACGCCATATTCCACAGATTTCGTCCTGTTCGCAACCTGTGAAAAACCTGTCTAAATGAACATGCTTCTTGCTTGCGTGATGTGATCCAGTAAACATCGGGTTAACTTAATAACTTACTTAAACCTATTCTAATTTTATTTGTAACCATAAATTTTTCATTACTGATAATGTTTCAGTTTTATATAATGTTTTAAAATAAGCAAATGTAAAAAAAGTGTTTTGTTTTTTCTTTTATTATAACAAGAATTTCATAAATATTTTTTCACTAACATTTTGGACATGTAAATATATGGTCTGTTAACTTGGATGACATTTTCCACAGATTTGACAAGACCCTGAAATCAAATAGGACACTAATTTCAAACAGTTTCCTTTACATTTATTTCGTACATGTAATTATAGATTGTCTCTAAATGAACGCCATATTCCACAGATTTCGTCCTGTTCGCAACCTGTGAAAAACCTGTCTAAATGAACATGCTTCTTGCTTGCGTGATGTGATCCAGTAAACATCGGGTTAACTTAACTTACTTAAACCTATTCTAATTTTATTTGTAACCATAAACTTTTCATTACTGATAATGTTTCAGTTTTATATAATGTTTTAAAATAAGCAAATGTAAAAAAAGTGTTTTGTTTTTTCTTTTATTATAACAAGAATTTCATAAATATTTTTTCACTAACATTTTGGACATGTAAATATATGGTCTGTTAACTTGGATGACATTTTCCACAGATTTGACAAGACCCTGAAATCAAATAGGACACTAATTTCAAACAGTTTCCTTTACATTTATTTCGTACTTGTAATTATAGATTGTCTCTAAATGGACGCCATATTCCACAGATTTCGTCCTGTTCGCAACCTGTGAAAAACCTGTCTAAATGAACATGCTTCTTGCTTGCGTGATGTGATCCAGTAAACATCGGGTTAACTTAATAACTTACTTAAACCTATTCTAATTTTATTTGTAACCATAAACTTTTCATTACTGATAATGTTTCAGTTTTATATAATGTTTTAAAATAAGCAAATGTAAAAAAAGTGTTTTGTTTTTTCTTTTATTATAACAAGAATTTCATAAATATTTTTTCACTAACATTTTGGACATGTAAATATATGGTCTGTTAACTTGGATGACATTTTCCACAGATTTGACAAGACCCTGAAATCAAATAGGACACTAATTTCAAACAGTTTCCTTTACATTTATTTCGTACTTGTAATTATAGATTGTCTCTAAATGGACGCCATATTCCACAGATTTCGTCCTGTTCGCAACCTGTGAAAAACCTGTCTAAATGAACATGCTTCTTGCTTGCGTGATGTGATCCAGTAAACATCGGGTTAACTTAATAACTTACTTAAACCTATTCTAATTTTATTTGTAACCATAAACTTTTCATTACTGATAATGTTTCAGTTTTATATAATGTTTTAAAATAAGCAAATGTAAAAAAAGTGTTTTGTTTTTCCTTTTATTATAACAAGAATTTCATAAATATTTTTTCACTAACATTTTGGACATGTAAATATATGGTCTGTTAACTTGGATGACATTTTCCACAGATTTGACAAGACCCTGAAATCAAATAGGACACTAATTTCAAACAGTTTCCTTTACATTTATTTCGTACATGTAATTATAGATTGTCTCTAAATGGACGCCATATTCCACAGATTTCGTCCTGTTCGCAACCTGTGAAAAACCTGTCTAAATGAACATGCTTCTTGCTTGCGTGATGCGATCCAGTAAACATCGGGTTAACTTAATAACTTACTTAAACCTATTCTAATTTTATTTGTAACCATAAACTTTTCATTACTGATAAAGTTTCACTTTTATATAATGTTTTAAAATAAGCAAATGTAAAAAAAGTGTTTTGTTTTTTCTTTTATTATAACAAGAATTTCATAAATATTTTTTCACTAACATGTTGGACATGTAAATATATGGTCTGTTAACTTGGATGACATTTTCCACAGATTTGACAAGACCCTGAAATCAAATAGGACACTAATTTCAAACAGTTTCCTTTACATTTATTTCGTACATGTAATTATAGATTGTCTCTAAATGGACGCCATATTCCACAGATTTCGTCCTGTTCGCCACCTGTGAAAAACCTGTCTAAATGAACATGCTTCTTGCTTGCGTGATGTGATCCAGTAAACATCGGGTTAACTTAATAACTTACTTAAACCTATTCTAATTTTATTTGTAACCATAAACTTTTCATTACTGATAATGTTTCAGTTTTATATAATGTTTTAAAATAAGCAAATGTAAAAAAAGTGTTTTGTTTTTTCTTTTATTATAACAAGAATTTCATAAATATTTTTTCACTAACATTTTGGACATGTAGATATATGGTCTGTTAACTTGGATAACATTTTCCACAGATTTGACAAGACCCTGAAATCAAATAGGACACTAATTTCAAACAGTATCCTTTACATTTATTTCGTACATGTAATTATAGATTGTCTCTAAATGGACGCCATATTCCACAGATTTCGTCCTCTTCGCAACCTGTGAAAAACCTGTCTAAATGAACATGCTTCTTGCTTGCGTGATGTGATCCAGTAAACATCGGGTTAACTTAATAACTTACTTAAACCTATTCTAATTTTATTTGTAACCATAAACTTTTCATTACTGATAATGTTTCAGTTTTATATAATGTTTTAAAATAAGCAAATGTAAAAAAAGTGTTTTGTTTTTTCTTTTATTATAACAAGAATTTCATAAATATTTTTTCACTAACATTTTGGACATGTAAATATATGGTCTGTTAACTTGGATGACATTTTCCACAGATTTGACAAGACCCTGAAATCAAATAGGACACTAATTTCAAACAGTTTCCTTTACATTTATTTCGTACATGTAATTATAGATTGTCTCTAAATGGACGCCATATTCCACAGATTTCATCCTGTTTGCAACCTGTGGAAAACCTGTCTAAATGAACATGCTTCTTGCTTGCGTGATGTGATCCAGTAAACATCGGGTTAACTTAATAACTTACTTAAACCTATTCTAATTTTATTTGTAACCATAAACTTTTCATTACTGATAATGTTTCAGTTTTATATAATGTTTTAAAATAAGCAAATGTAAAAAAAGTGTTTTGTTTTTTCTTTTATTATAACAAGAATTTCATAAATATTTTTTCACTAACATTTTGGACATGTAAATATATGGTCTGTTAACTTGGATGACATATTCCATAGATTTGACAAGACCCTGAAATCAAATATGACACTAATTTCAAGCAGTTTCCTTTACATTTATTTCGTACATGTAATTATAGATTGTCTCTAAATGGACGCCATATTCCACAGATTTCGTCCTGTTTGCAACCTATAAAAAACCTGTCTAAATGAACATGCTTCTTGCTTGCGTGATGTGATCCAGTAAACATCGGGTTAACTTAATAACTTACTTAAACCTATTCTAATTTTATTTGTAACCATAAACTTTTCATTACTGATAATGTTTCAGTTTTATATAATGTTTTAAAATAAGCAAATGTAAAAAAAGTGTTTTGTTTTTTCTTTTATTATAACAAGAATTTCATAAATATTTTTTCACTAACATTTTGGACATGTAAATATATGGTCTGTTAACTTGGATGACATTTTCCACAGATTTGACAAGACCCTGAAATCAAATAGGACACTAATTTCAAACAGTTTCCTTTACATTTATTTCGTACATGTAATTATAGATTGTCTCTAAATGGACGCCATATTCCACAGATTTCGTCCTGTTCGCAACCTGTGAAAAACCTGTCTAAATGAACATGCTTCTAGCTTGCGTGATGTGATCCAGTAAACATCGGGTTAACTTAATAACTTACTTAAACCTATTCTAATTTTATTTGTAACCATAAACTTTTCATTACTGATAATGTTTCAGTTTTATATAATGTTTTAAAATAAGCAAATGTAAAAAAAGTGTTTTGTTTTTTCTTTTATTATAACAAGAATTTCATAAATATTTTTTCACTAACATTTTGGACATGTAAATATATGGTCTGTTAACTTGGATGACATTTTCCACAGATTTGACAAGACCCTGAAATCAAATAGGACACTTATTTCAAACAGTTTCCTTTACATTTATTTCGTACATGTAATTATAGATTGTCTCTAAATGGACGCCATATTCCACAGATTTCGTCCTGTTTGCAACCTGTGGAAAACCTGTCTAAATGAACATGCTTCTTGCTTGCGTGATGTGATCCAGTAAACATCGGGTTAACTTAATAACTTACTTAAACCTATTCTAATTTTATTTGTAACCATAAACTTTTCATTACTGATAATGTTTCAGTTTTATATAATGTTTTAAAATAAGCAAATGTAAAAAAAGTGTTTTGTTTTTTCTTTTATTATAACAAGAATTTCATAAATATTTTTTCACTAACATTTTGGACATGTAAATATATGGTCTGTTAACTTGGATGACATTTTCCACAGATTTGACAAGACCCTGAAATCAAATAGGACACTAATTTCAAGCAGTTTCCTTTACATTTATTTCGTACATGTAATTATAGATTGTCTCTAAATGGACGCCATATTCCACAGATTTCGTCCTGTTTGCAACCTGTGGAAAACCTGTCTAAATGAACATGCTTCTTGCTTGCGTGATGTGATCCAGTAAACATCGGGTTAACTTAATAACTTACTTAAACCTATTCTAATTTTATTTGTAACCATAAACTTTTCATTACTGATAATGTTTCAGTTTTATATAATGTTTTAAAATAAGCAAATGTAAAAAAAGTGTTTTGTTTTTTCTTTTATTATAACAAGAATTTCATAAATATTTTTTCACTAACATTTTGGACATGTAAATATATGGTCTGTTAACTTGGATGACATTTTCCACAGATTTGACAAGACCCTGAAATCAAATAGGACACTAATTTCAAACAGTTTCCTTTACATTTATTTCGTACATGTAATTATAGATTGTCTCTAAATGGACGCCATATTCCACAGATTTCGTCCTGTTCGCAACCTGTGAAAAACCTGTCTAAATGAACATGCTTCTTGCTTGCGTGATGTGATCCAGTAAACATCGGGTTAACTTAATAACTTACTTAAACCTATTCTAATTTTATTTGTAACCATAAACTTTTCATTACTGATAATGTTTCAGTTTTATATAATGTTTTAAAATATGCAAATGTAAAAAAAGTGTTTTGTTTTTTCTTTTATTATAACAAGAATTTCATAAATATTTTTTCACTAACATTTTGGACATGTAAATATATGGTCTGTTAACTTGGATGACATTTTCCACAGATTTGACAAGACCCTGAAATCAAATAGGACACTAATTTCAAACAGTTTCCTTTACATTTATTTCGTACATGTAATTATAGATTGTCTCTAAATGGACGCCATATTCCACAGATTTCGTCCTGTTCGCAACCTGTGAAAAACCTGTCTAAATGAACATGCTTCTTGCTTGCGTGATGTGATCCAGTAAACATCGGGTTAACTTAATAACTTACTTAAACCTATTCTAATTTTATTTGTAACCATAAACTTTTCATTACTGATAATGTTTCAGTTTTATATAATGTTTTAAAATAAGCAAATGTAAAAAAAGTGTTTTGTTTTTCCTTTTATTATAACAAGAATTTCATAAATATTTTTTCACTAACATTTTGGACATGTAAATATATGGTCTGTTAACTTGGATGACATTTTCCACAGATTTGACAAGACCCTGAAATCAAATAGGACACTAATTTCAAACAGTTTCCTTTACATTTATTTCGTACATGTAATTATAGATTGTCTCTAAATGGACGCCATATTCCACAGATTTCGTCCTGTTCGCAACCTGTGAAAAACCTGTCTAAATGAACATGCTTCTTGCTTGCGTGATGTGATCCAGTAAACATCGGGTTAACTTAATAACTTACTTAAACCTATTCTAATTTTATTTGTAACCATAAACTTTTCATTACTGATAATGTTTCAGTTTTATATAATGTTTTAAAATAAGCAAATGTAAAAAAAGTGTTTTGTTTTTTCTTTTATTATAACAAGAATTTCATAAATATTTTTTCACTAACATTTTGGACATGTAAATATATGGTCTGTTAACTTGGATGACATTTTCCACAAATTTGACAAGACCCTGAAATCAAATAGGACACTAATTTCAAGCAGTTTCCTTACATTTATTTCGTACATGTAATTATAGATTGTCTCTAAATGGACGCCATATTCCACAGATTTCGTCCTGTTTGCAACCTGTGGAAAACCTGTCTAAATGAACATGCTTCTTGCTTGCGTGATGTGATCCAGTAAACATCGGGTTAACTTAATAACTTACTTAAACCTATTCTAATTTTATTTGTAACCATAAATTTTTCATTACTGATAATGTTTCAGTTTTATATAAT
Source organism: Salticus scenicus (assembly GCA_963930645.1). Classification (NCBI taxonomy): domain Eukaryota; kingdom Metazoa; phylum Arthropoda; class Arachnida; order Araneae; family Salticidae; genus Salticus; species Salticus scenicus. Next base: position 53,026,737 of record OZ005662.1, on the reverse strand, counting down.
GTTTTAAAATAAGCAAATGTAAAAAAAGTGTTTTGTTTTTTCATTTATTATAACAAGAATTTCATAAATATTTTTTCACTAACATTTTGACATGTAAATATATGGTCTGTTAACTTGGATGACATTTTCCATAGATTTGACAAGACCCTGAAATCAAATATGACACTAATTTCAAGCAGTTTCCTTACATTTATTTCGTACATGTAATTATAGATTGTCTCTAAATGGACGCCATATTCCACAGATTTCGTCCTGTTTGCAACCTATAAAAAACCTGTCTAAATGAACATGCTTCTTGCTTGCGTGATGTGATCCAGTAAACATCGGGTTAACTTAATAACTTACTTAAACCTATTCTAATTTTATTTGTAACCATAAACTTTTCATTACTGATAATGTTTCAGTTTTATATAATGTTTTAAAATAAGCAAATGTAAAAAAAGTGTTTTGTTTTTTCTTTTATTATAACAAGAATTTCATAAATATTTTTTCACTAACATTTTGGACATGTAAATATATGGTCTGTTAACTTGGATGACATTTTCCATAGATTTGACAAGACCCTGAAATCAAATATGACACTAATTTCAAGCAGTTTCCTTACATTTATTTCGTACATGTAATTATAGATTGTCTCTAAATGGACGCCATATTCCACAGATTTCGTCCTGTTTGCAACCTGTGGAAAACCTGTCTAAATGAACATGCTTCTTGCTTGCGTGATGTGATCCAGTAAACATCGGGTTAACTTAATAACTTACTTAAACCTATTCTAATTTTATTTGTAACCATAAATTTTTCATTACTGATAATGTTTCAGTTTTATATAATGTTTTAAAATAAGCAAATGTAAAAAAAGTGTTTTGTTTTTTCATTTATTATAACAAGAATTTCATAAATATTTTTTCACTAACATTTTGACATGTAAATATATGGTCTGTTAACTTGGATGACATTTTCCATAGATTTGACAAGACCCTGAAATCAAATATGACACTAATTTCAAGCAGTTTCCTTACATTTATTTCGTACATGTAATTATAGATTGTCTCTAAATGGACGCCATATTCCACAGATTTCGTCCTGTTTGCAACCTATAAAAAACCTGTCTAAATGAACATGCTTCTTGCTTGCGTGATGTGATCCAGTAAACATCGGGTTAACTTAATAACTTACTTAAACCTATTCTAATTTTATTTGTAACCATAAACTTTTCATTACTGATAATGTTTCAGTTTTATATAATGTTTTAAAATAAGCAAATGTAAAAAAAGTGTTTTGTTTTTTCTTTTATTATAACAAGAATTTCATAAATATTTTTTCACTAACATTTTGACATGTAAATATATGGTCTGTTAACTTGGATGACATTTTCCATAGATTTGACAAGACCCTGAAATCAAATATGACACTAATTTCAAGCAGTTTCCTTACATTTATTTCGTACATGTAATTATAGATTGTCTCTAAATGGACGCCATATTCCACAGATTTCGTCCTGTTTGCAACCTATAAAAAACCTGTCTAAATGAACATGCTTCTTGCTTGCGTGATGTGATCCAGTAAACATCGGGTTAACTTAATAACTTACTTAAACCTATTCTAATTTTATTTGTAACCATAAACTTTTCATTACTGATAATGTTTCAGTTTTATATAATGTTTTAAAATAAGCAAATGTAAAAAAAGTGTTTTGTTTTTTCTTTTATTATAACAAGAATTTCATAAATATTTTTTCACTAACATTTTGGACATGTAAATATATGGTCTGTTAACTTGGATGACATTTTCCACAGATTTGACAAGACCCTGAAATCAAATAGGACACTAATTTCAAACAGTTTCCTTTACATTTATTTCGTACATGTAACTATAGATTGTCTCTAAATGGACGCCATATTCCACAGATTTCGTCCTGTTCGCAACCTGTGAAAAACCTGTCTAAATGAACATGCTTCTAGCTTGCGTGATGTGATCCAGTAAACATCGGGTTAACTTAATAACTTACTTAAACCTATTCTAATTTTATTTGTAACCATAAACTTTTCATTACTGATAATGTTTCAGTTTTATATAATGTTTTAAAATAAGCAAATGTAAAAAAAGTGTTTTGTTTTTTCTTTTATTATAACAAGAATTTCATAAATATTTTTTCACTAACATTTTGGACATGTAAATATATGGTCTGTTAACTTGGATGACATTTTCCACAGATTTGACAAGACCCTGAAATCAAATAGGACACTTATTTCAAACAGTTTCCTTTACATTTATTTCGTACATGTAATTATAGATTGTCTCTAAATGGACGCCATATTCCACAGATTTCGTCCTGTTTGCAACCTGTGGAAAACCTGTCTAAATGAACATGCTTCTTGCTTGCGTGATGTGATCCAGTAAACATCGGGTTAACTTAATAACTTACTTAAACCTATTCTAATTTTATTTGTAACCATAAACTTTTCATTACTGATAATATTTCAGTTTTATATAATGTTTTAAAATAAGCAAATGTAAAAAAAGTGTTTTGTTTTTTCTTTTATTATAACAAGAATTTCATAAATATTTTTTCACTAACATTTTGGACATGTAAATATATGGTCTGTTAACTTGGATGACATTTTCCACAGATTTGACAAGACCCTGAAATCAAATAGGACACTAATTTCCAACAGTTTCCTATACATTTATTTCGTACATGTAATTATAGATTGTCTCTAAATGGACGCCATATTCCACAGATTTCGTCCTGTTTGCAACCTGTGGAAAACCTGTCTAAATGAACATGCTTCTTGCTTGCGTGATGTGATCCAGTAAACATCGGGTTAACTTAATAACTTACTTAAACCTATTCTAATTTTATTTGTAACCATAAACTTTTCATTACTGATAATGTTTCAGTTTTATATAATGTTTTAAAATAAGCAAATGTAAAAAAAGTGTTTTGTTTTTTCTTTTATTATAACAAGAATTTCATAAATATTTTTTCACTAACATTTTGGACATGTAAATATATGGTCTGTTAACTTGGATGACATTTTCCACAGATTTGACAAGACCCTGAAATCAAATAGGACACTAATTTCAAACAGTTTCCTTTACATTTATTTCGTACATGTAATTATAGATTGTCTCTAAATGGACGCCATATTCCACAGATTTCGTCCTGTTCGCAACCTGTGAAAAACCTGTCTAAATGAACATGCTTCTTGCTTGCGTGATGTGATCCAGTAAACATCGGGTTAACTTAATAACTTACTTAAACCTATTCTAATTTTATTTGTAACCATAAATTTTTCATTACTGATAATGTTTCAGTTTTATATAATGTTTTAAAATAAGCAAATGTAAAAAAAGTGTTTTGTTTTTTCTTTTATTATAACAAGAATTTCATAAATATTTTTTCACTAACATTTTGGACATGTAAATATATGGTCTGTTAACTTGGATGACATTTTCCACAGATTTGACAAGACCCTGAAATCAAATAGGACACTAATTTCAAACAGTTTCCTTTACATTTATTTCGTACATGTAATTATAGATTGTCTCTAAATGAACGCCATATTCCACAGATTTCGTCCTGTTCGCAACCTGTGAAAAACCTGTCTAAATGAACATGCTTCTTGCTTGCGTGATGTGATCCAGTAAACATCGGGTTAACTTAACTTACTTAAACCTATTCTAATTTTATTTGTAACCATAAACTTTTCATTACTGATAATGTTTCAGTTTTATATAATGTTTTAAAATAAGCAAATGTAAAAAAAGTGTTTTGTTTTTTCTTTTATTATAACAAGAATTTCATAAATATTTTTTCACTAACATTTTGGACATGTAAATATATGGTCTGTTAACTTGGATGACATTTTCCACAGATTTGACAAGACCCTGAAATCAAATAGGACACTAATTTCAAACAGTTTCCTTTACATTTATTTCGTACATGTAATTATAGATTGTCTCTAAATGGACGCCATATTCCACAGATTTCGTCCTGTTCGCAACCTGTGAAAAACCTGTCTAAATGAACATGCTTCTTGCTTGCGTGATGTGATCCAGTAAACATCGGGTTAACTTAATAACTTACTTAAACCTATTCTAATTTTATTTGTAACCATAAACTTTTCATTACTGATAATGTTTCAGTTTTATATAATGTTTTAAAATAAGCAAATGTAAAAAAAGTGTTTTGTTTTTTCTTTTATTATAACAAGAATTTCATAAATATTTTTTCACTAACATTTTGGACATGTAAATATATGGTCTGTTAACTTGGATGACATTTTCCACAGATTTGACAAGACCCTGAAATCAAATAGGACACTAATTTCAAACAGTTTCCTTTACATTTATTTCGTACTTGTAATTATAGATTGTCTCTAAATGGACGCCATATTCCACAGATTTCGTCCTGTTCGCAACCTGTGAAAAACCTGTCTAAATGAACATGCTTCTTGCTTGCGTGATGTGATCCAGTAAACATCGGGTTAACTTAATAACTTACTTAAACCTATTCTAATTTTATTTGTAACCATAAACTTTTCATTACTGATAATGTTTCAGTTTTATATAATGTTTTAAAATAAGCAAATGTAAAAAAAGTGTTTTGTTTTTTCTTTTATTATAACAAGAATTTCATAAATATTTTTTCACTAACATTTTGGACATGTAAATATATGGTCTGTTAACTTGGATGACATTTTCCACAGATTTGACAAGACCCTGAAATCAAATAGGACACTAATTTCCAACAGTTTCCTATACATTTATTTCGTACATGTAATTATAGATTGTCTCTAAATGGACGCCATATTCCACAGATTTCGTCCTGTTTGCAACCTGTGGAAAACCTGTCTAAATGAACATGCTTCTTGCTTGCGTGATGTGATCCAGTAAACATCGGGTTAACTTAATAACTTACTTAAACCTATTCTAATTTTATTTGTAACCATAAACTTTTCATTACTGATAATGTTTCAGTTTTATATAATGTTTTAAAATAAGCAAATGTAAAAAAAGTGTTTTGTTTTTTCTTTTATTATAACAAGAATTTCATAAATATTTTTTCACTAACATTTTGGACATGTAAATATATGGTCTGTTAACTTGGATGACATTTTCCACAGATTTGACAAGACCCTGAAATCAAATAGGACACTAATTTCAAAGAGTTTCCTTTACATTTATTTCGTACATGTAATTATAGATTGTCTCTAAATGGACGCCATATTCCACAGATTTCGTCCTGTTCGCAACCTGTGAAAAACCTGTCTAAATGAACATGCTTCTTGCTTGCGTGATGTGATCCAGTAAACATCGGGTTAACTTAATAACTTACTTAAACCTATTCTAATTTTATTTGTAACCATAAATTTTTCATTACTGATAATGTTTCAGTTTTATATAATGTTTTAAAATAAGCAAATGTAAAAAAAGTGTTTTGTTTTTTCTTTTATTATAACAAGAATTTCATAAATATTTTTTCACTAACATTTTGGACATGTAAATATATGGTCTGTTAACTTGGATGACATTTTCCACAGATTTGACAAGACCCTGAAATCAAATAGGACACTAATTTCAAACAGTTTCCTTTACATTTATTTCGTACATGTAATTATAGATTGTCTCTAAATGAACGCCATATTCCACAGATTTCGTCCTGTTCGCAACCTGTGAAAAACCTGTCTAAATGAACATGCTTCTTGCTTGCGTGATGTGATCCAGTAAACATCGGGTTAACTTAACTTACTTAAACCTATTCTAATTTTATTTGTAACCATAAACTTTTCATTACTGATAATGTTTCAGTTTTATATAATGTTTTAAAATAAGCAAATGTAAAAAAAGTGTTTTGTTTTTTCTTTTATTATAACAAGAATTTCATAAATATTTTTTCACTAACATTTTGGACATGTAAATATATGGTCTGTTAACTTGGATGACATTTTCCACAGATTTGACAAGACCCTGAAATCAAATAGGACACTAATTTCAAACAGTTTCCTTTACATTTATTTCGTACATGTAATTATAGATTGTCTCTAAATGGACGCCATATTCCACAGATTTCGTCCTGTTCGCAACCTGTGAAAAACCTGTCTAAATGAACATGCTTCTTGCTTGCGCGATGTGATCCAGTAAACATCGGGTTAACTTAATAACTTACTTAAACCTATTCTAATTTTATTTGTAACCATAAACTTTTCATTACTGATAATGTTTCAGTTTTATATAATGTTTTAAAATAAGCAAATGTAAAAAAAGTGTTTTGTTTTTTCTTTTATTATAACAAGAATTTCATAAATATTTTTTCACTAACATTTTGGACATGTAAATATATGGTCTGTTAACTTGGATGACATTTTCCACAGATTTGACAAGACCCTGAAATCAAATAGGACACTAATTTCAAACAGTTTCCTTTACATTTATTTCGTACTTGTAATTATAGATTGTCTCTAAATGGACGCCATATTCCACAGATTTCGTCCTGTTCGCAACCTGTGAAAAACCTGTCTAAATGAACATGCTTCTTGCTTGCGTGATGTGATCCAGTAAACATCGGGTTAACTTAATAACTTACTTAAACCTATTCTAATTTTATTTGTAACCATAAACTTTTCATTACTGATAATGTTTCAGTTTTATATAATGTTTTAAAATAAGCAAATGTAAAAAAAGTGTTTTGTTTTTTCTTTTATTATAACAAGAATTTCATAAATATTTTTTCACTAACATTTTGGACATGTAAATATATGGTCTGTTAACTTGGATGACATTTTCCACAAATTTGACAAGACCCTGAAATCAAATAGGACACTAATTTCAAACAGTTTCCTTTACATTTATTTCGTACATGTAATTATAGATTGTCTCTAAATGGACGCCATATTCCACAGATTTCGTCCTGTTCGCAACCTGTGAAAAACCTGTCTAAATGAACATGCTTCTTGCTTGCGTGATGTGATCCAGTAAACATCGGGCTAACTTAATAACTTACTTAAACCTATTCTAATTTTATTTGTAACCATAAACTTTTCATTACTGATAATGTTTCAGTTTTATATAATGTTTTAAAATAAGCAAATGTAAAAAAAGTGTTTTGTTTTTTCTTTTATTATAATAAGAATTTCATAAATATTTTTTCACTAACATTTTGGACATGTAGATATATGGTCTGTTAACTTGGATAACATTTTCCACAGATTTGACAAGACCCTGAAATCAAATAGGACACTAATTTCAAACAGTTTCCTTTACATTTATTTCGTACATGTAATTATAGATTGTCTCTAAATGGACGCCATATTCCACAGATTTCGTCCTGTTCGCAACCTGTGAAAAACCTGTCTAAATGAACATGCTTCTTGCTTGCGTGATGTGATCCAGTAAACATCGGGTTAACTTAATAACTTACTTAAACCTATTCTAATTTTATTTGTAACCATAAACTTTTCATTACTGATAATGTTTCAGTTTTATATAATGTTTTAAAATAAGCAAATGTAAAAAAAGTGTTTTGTTTTTTCTTTTATTATAACAAGAATTTCATATATATTTTTTCACTAACATTTTGGACATGTAAATGCATTGTTTGTAAACTTGGATGACATTTTCCACAGATTTGACAAGACCCTGAAATCAAATATGACACTAATTTAAAAAAAATTTCCTTTACATTTATTTCGTACATGTAATTATAGATTGTCTTTAAATGGACGTCATATTCCACAGATAAAAAAAAAAAAAAAAAAAAAAAAAAACATAAAATTGAAAATCGAAAATCGAGTTATATGCATGATTATGTCATCCAAAAATATAACTACAAAATTTATGGTATATAACTAACCTCTTTTTATGCAAAAACATGATAATACAAAAAAATCCATATATACACAAACATTCTTATTATTAGTAGATATTCAAATTTTTTTATAAATATTCTTATAAACATGTATTAATCTCCAAAACACGCACGAAAACATTACTGTTTAATAATGAAGAATATAAACATTGTAAGAAAACATACACTGAAAGCACACAATTGTTTTGCGTCGAAAGAATATAAAGAAGATTGTAAGCACCTGCGCTTTCACGCTGCAGTCAGTCGTATTTGAAGCGTTTCGCTTAAAGGAGAGACGGAGTTAATTTTCTCATTTCAGAGGAATCATTCTTTAACGACGTTTCTTGCGGCCATGGAAGCCTCTGTACAAGCGTTGACTCAACTAGTCCAGTGTTAAAATAGGGGTGATAACCCTTGTGGTGGAGTGAAAATAAGCGTTAAGGTATCGCCAAATGATTGTATGTTTACTAAGTCTCAACCGGTCGATCAATTTGACACCCCCTCCAAATCTTTAAATCGCCCTCAATGCTGTTAACATTGTAAACATCGGGTTAACTTAATAACTTACTTAAACCTATTCTAATTTTATTTGTAACCATAAACTTTTCATTACTGATAATGTTTCAGTTTTATATAATGTTTTAAAATAAGCAAATATAAAAAAAGTGTTTTGTTTTTCCTTTTATTATAACAAGAATTTCATAAATATTTTTTCACTAACATTTTGGACATGTAAATATATGGTCTGTTAACTTGGATGACATTTTCCACAGATTTGACAAGACCCTGAAATCAAATAGGACACTAATTTCAAACAGTTTCCTTTACATTTATTTCGTACATGTAATTATAGATTGTCTCTAAATGGACGGCATATTCCACAGATTTCGTCCTGTTCGCAACCTGTGAAAAACCTGTCTAAATGAACATTCTTCTTGCTTGCGTGATGTGATCCAGTAAACATCGGGTTAACTTAATAACTTACTTAAACCTATTCTAATTTTATTTGTAACCATAAACTTTTCATTACTGATAATGTTTCAGTTTTATATAATGTTTTAAAATAAGCAAATGTAAAAAAAGTGTTTTGTTTTTTCTTTTATTATAACAAGAATTTCATAAATATTTTTTCACTAACATTTTGGACATGTAAATATATGGTCTGTTAACTTGGATGACATTTTCCACAAATTTGACAAGACCCTGAAATCAAATAGGACACTAATTTCAAACAGTTTCCTTTACATTTATTTCGTACATGTAATTATAGATTGTCTCTAAATGGACGCCATATTCCACAGATTTCGTCCTGTTCGCAACCTGTGAAAAACCTGTCTAAATGAACATGCTTCTTGCTTGCGTGATGTGATCCAGTAAACATCGGGTTAACTTAATAACTTACTTAAACCTATTCTAATTTTATTTGTAACCATAAACTTTTCATTACTGATAATGTTTCAGTTTTATATAATGTTTTAAAATAAGCAAATGTAAAAAAAGTGTTTTGTTTTTTCTTTTATTATAACAAGAATTTCATAAATATTTTTTCACTAACATTTTGGACATCTAAATATATGGTCTGTTAACTTGGATGACATTTTCCACAGATTTGACAAGACCCTGAAATCAAATAGGACACTAATTTCAAACAGTTTCCTTTACATTTATTTCGTACATGTAATTATAGATTGTCTCTAAATGGACGCCATATTCCACAGATTTCGTCCTGTTCGCAACCTGTGAAAAACCTGTCTAAATGAACATGCTTCTTGCTTGCGTGATGTGATCCAGTAAACATCGGGTTAACTTAATAACTTACTTAAACCTATTGTAATTTTATTTGTAACCATAAACTTTTCATTACTGATAATGTTTCAGTTTTATATAATGTTTTAAAATAAGCAAATGTAAAAAAAGTGTTTTTTTTTTTCTTTTATTATAACAAGAATTTCATAAATATTTTTCACTAACATTTTGGACATGTAAATATATGGTCTGTTAACTTGGATGACATTTTCCACAGATTTGACAAGACCCTGAAATCAAATAGGACACTAATTTCAAACAGTTTCCTTTACATTTATTTCGTACATGTAATTATAGATTGTCTCTAAATGGACGCCATATTCCACAGATTTCGTCCTGTTCGCAACCTGTGAAAAACCTGTCTAAATGAACATGCTTCTTGCTTGCGTGATGTGATCCAGTAAACATCGGGTTAACTTAATAACTTACTTAAACCTATTCTAATTTTATTTGTAACCATAAACTTTTCATTACTGATAATGTTTCAGTTTTATATAATGTTTTAAAATAAGCAAATGTAAAAAAAGTGTTTTGTTTTTTCTTTTATTATAATAAGAATTTCATAAATATTTTTTCACTAACATTTTGGACATGTAAATATATGGTCTGTTAACTTGGATGACATTTTCCACAGATTTGACAAGACCCTGAAATCAAATAGGACACTAATTTCAAACAGTTTCCTTTACATTTATTTCGTACATGTAATTATAGATTGTCTCTAAATGGACGCCATATTCCACAGATTTCGTCCTGTTTGCAACCTATAAAAAACCTGTCTAAATGAACATGCTTCTTGCTTGCGTGATGTGATCCAGTAAACATCGGGTTAACTTAATAACTTACTTAAACCTATTCTAATTTTATTTGTAACCATAAACTTTTCATTACTGATAATGTTTCAGTTTTATATAATGTTTTAAAATAAGCAAATGTAAAAAAAGTGTTTTGTTTTTTCTTTTATTATAACAAGAATTTCATAAATATTTTTTCACTAACTTTTTGGACATGTAAATATATGGTCTGTTAACTTGGATGACATTTTCCACAGATTTGACAAGACCCTGAAATCAAATAGGACACTAATTTCAAACAGTTTCCTTTACATTTATTTCGTACATGTAATTATAGATTGTCTCTAAATGGACGCCATATTCCACAGATTTCGTCCTGTTTGCAACCTGTGAAAAACCTGTCTAAATGAACATGCTTCTTGCTTGCGTGATGTGATCCAGTAAACATCGGGTTAACTTAATAACTTACTTAACCCTATACAAATTTTATTTGTAGCCATAAACTTTTCATTACTGATAATGTTTCAGTTTTATATTTCGTTTTAAAATAAACAAATGTAAAAAAGGTGTTTTGTTTTTTCTTTTATTATAACAAGAATTTCATATATATTTTTTCACTAACATTTTGGACATGTAAATGCATTGTTTGTAAACTTGGATGACATTTTCCACAGATTTGACAAGACCCTGAAATCAAATATGACACTAATTTAAAAAAAATTTCCTTTACATTTATTTCGTACATGTAATTATAGATTGTCTTTAAATGGACGTCATATTCCACAGATAAAAAAAAAAAAAAAAAAAAAATATAAAATTGAAAATCGAAAATCGAGTTATATGCATGATTATGTCATCCAAAAATATAACTACAAAATTTATGGTATATAACTAACCTCTTTTTATGCAAAAACATGATAATAAAAAAAAATCCATATATACACAAACATTCTTATTATTAGTAGATATTCAAATTTTTTTATAAATATTCTTATAAACATGTATTAATCTCCAAAACACGCACGAAAACATTACTGTTTAATAATGAAGAATATAAACATTGTAAGAAAACATACACTGAAAGCACACAATTGTTTTGCGTCGAAAGAATATAAAGAAGATTGTAAGCACCTGCGCTTTCACGCTGCAGTCAGTCGTATTTGAAGCGTTTCGCTTAAAGGAGAGACGGAGTTAATTTTCTCATTTCAGAGGAATCATTCTTTAACGACGTTTCTTGCGGCCATGGAAGCCTCTGTACAAGCGTTGACTCAACTAGTCCAGTGTTAAAATAGGGGTGATAACCCTTGTGGTGGAGTGAAAATAAGCGATAAGGTATCGCCAAATGATTGTATGTTTACTAAGTCTCAACCGGTCGATCAATTTGACACCCCCTCCAAATCTTTAAATCGCCCTCAATGCTAGGCGCGGAATACAATCGGCAGCAAAATTATTCGAGCGCTAGCAATAATTCCTGTGTAAAAAAGTACATTTAATACTGTTTTGATAAATAAATTCTTCTCGAATCATGTTCTTAGTCAGTCTAAAAACGTGATTCGGCAAGGATTTATTTAAAATATTTTTGTTTAAGTGTGGTAGACAATTTCTACCATTGTTGGACTGTTACAACTTTATTTGTGAGGTCAAACAGAAATAGAGACGCACAGTGTTACTTAATCCTGTGATAATTTTATTTTTGAAAAACATAATTTAATTCAAACTTTTTACATTATCATTCCTTAAAGAAAATGTTGAAAACGTTCGCCACCATTTTGAATGCTAACATAAATACGTCAAAACAAGTTTTTTGACCCACTTCGAAGCATTGTTGGCGTTATTGACGAGATTTCTTCAGTTATGATCTGTTTTAATTCATAGGTGTTTGCCCGACTTCTCTGGAAAACCCTATGAAATGATAATACAAAAATGGTAATGATAATGTAATAAAATCTTTTTGTAAAAAAATAGAACCGACTCCAAAAAGGAACTACTATTCAAACAACTAAAAATGAAAGAAAATTGGCAGAAAATGGAACTGTAAATTGCGCCTAAAAGTATAAAATAATTTCCTTCGCCAATTAACCTATAACACTACAATTAATCATAACTTTTGAAGTCGGCGCAAAATTAAATAAAATTTAATTAGTTTTTAAAGGTTTGTCTTTAGATCGGTAGCAACAAATGCTGTTGTTTCGAATGATCCATTTTCATGTTTCCTTTATTATTTTATCACTGTATACAATTGGTGCATTAGTAGCATCTAAATAAAACAGTGAACATTCTTCATAATGCGGTATTTATATTTCTACGAAGTTAGAGTTTCCTTTGCAAATTTGGTATAACTTTGATAACTATCATCCTTGGTGGCTTTTGGATTTCGGGATCAAAACGTAAGGTAAAAATATACATGCAAGATGTATATTTTCATATTATATATTGTACGATGTGTTGTTTCATATTCTTGATTTATCTCTTGATAATCCTTATGAAAATATTCATGATATCCCAAAGAAATTAAATATGTTTGTCAGATAATTTTGCGATTTTTCTTTCACCAAGGACGTCAGATACCAGCATCTTCGCCAACTTTTGCTGCTTACGAAATCTTATTTGTTTTCTTGAATCAAAGTAGTTTTCGACTGCGTTTTGCAGGTGACAATGTGAGATGTGTATTTTGAATAGGATTTGATTTTTGTATTAATAAAAAGTATCAATTTTTATTTAATTTTGCGCCGACTTCAAAAGTTATGATTAACTGTAGTGTTATAGGTTAATTGGCGAAGGAAATTATTTTATACTTTTAGGCGCAATTTACAGTTCCATTTTCTGCCAATTTTCTTTCATTTTTAGTTGTTTGAATAGTAGTTCCTTTTTGGAGTCGGTTCTATTTTTTTACAAAAAGATTTTATTTTTCTCTTTTCAGTGAAAACTTATTTATATAGCAGAGCATCAGAAGACGTTCGACGGAAGTTTCACAAATCATAAGTTTCAAAGGAAAGAGACATTACTCAAAAACTGGTTTATGTCACTGAAAAATACATGAAATGCACCCAATGTGAAAAAAAAATTACATCTCCATCTAGAAAGTTATCCACTCGAGAGACAGTTGTGTCAGTTTTATTATAGTCAATTTATTTTTAAGTTGATTTTTCTCAAATGCTGCATTTTTAAGTTGTGTAACTTTTCTTGTCTTTATCGGAAATGAGCAAAAAACTATCTATTGAACGAACATACGTTAAATTAAAAAGTCTTTAGAAATGTAAAGGACGGATACGCTGTATTCGTAACCGAAAATACTGTTAGGTATATATATTGTATTTTACAGTGAATACGTGTCACCTGCTGCGCTGGAAATTGTGCAGCGTAAAGTTCAAATAAAGAGCAAAATATGCATTGCAGCTGACCGACAGAAGTTTCAACAACGATACTTACATACTGCTTTTACCATTGTAGCGGCATGAGTTCAGCGGTTAGAGTTAGAACAGATTTTTGTGAGTATCCTGTAATTTGTTTATACCTTAATGAAATCCTAATGAAACCTATTTCAGGCCAAGATCATTACGACAACAAAAAAAGTATTAAAATTGAATCATCTCTTACGAAGTTATAAGCTAACAGATTTCAACATCAACAATGAGAAACACAGTTTGCATTGAGAACCTCTTTATGCAGTCGGTTTAAAACGTTCATGCGTTAATCGATGTGACCGCTTACAATAACCATACTTTGAATTTTACATAGCATAAATGTCTCCCGCTACGCTACAACATATGCAATGTCGTTCAAGTGTGCACAAAATAGAAAATTGTGAACAAACAAATGCACGTTTTAAGCGTTCTGTTTTTAGCATTAATTTCTAAACTATCTTTGCTTACTACATCGATGATACTCTGCAATTTTATAATTCACTTTTTCCCCTGTCTTGAAACGTTTCCGAGATAGGATCGCTAACTCCACTCTTTTCCACCAGGTGGCGCTTTAGGCGGTTGAATCGCGTAGCACATGTCCACTTTACTATGCCTACATACCACTTTTATAATTATAGCTGCAGCTGTTCAGCAGTTAAAAGAGTCGGGACTGAAATTTTTGGGCATCCTGTATTTTCTTTTGATCGTAAAGATCTTACAATGGGATTTATTTCAGACCAAGACCTTTAAAAAAAAAACAAAAAGTATCAAAATCGGATCATCTGTTCAGAAGTTATGAGCTAACAAACAAAAGCAAAAACAAAAAACATTCGCTTTGAATTGAGAACCTCCTCCTTTTTGAAGTCGGTTAATTCGAGCATCTCTTACGAAGTTATAAGCTTACAAACACCAGCAACAACACTTAGCTCGAATTAAGAACACCCTCCTTTCTGAAGTTGGTTGAAAACGACTTTGCGCTAATCGATGTGACCACTTACAGTAACACTACTTTGAACCACAGAGTATATGTGTCATCCGCTACACTGTAAAGTGTGCAACGTAGTTCAAGTGTGCACAATGTAGAAAATTGCGAACAAACAACTGCACGTTTTAAGCGTTCTATTTTTAGCAATAATGTCTGAAAACTGTCTTTTCGTAGTAAATCGAAGATGCTCTACAACTTCGTAATTAACTTTTCTCCCATCTTGAACCGTTTTTGAGATAGGAGCGCTAATTCCACTGTTTTTCACCAGATGACGCTTTATTTTCTTTAGATTGTAAAGAAGTTATAATGGGACCTACTTCAGACCAAGATCTCTACAACAAAGCAAAAAGTATCAAGTAACCGTATTTTAAACTATATAGCGTATGTCTCAGCAGCTACGCTACAACGTGAGCAATGTAGCTCAAGTATGTATAGTGTAAGAAATTGCGAACAAAAAAATGCACGTTTTTAGCCTTGTATTTTTAGCATCAATGTCAAAACTATCTTTTCGTACTAAATCGATGATGCTCTGAAATTTTATAATTCACTTTTTCCCCCTGTCTTGAACCGTTTCCGAGATAGGAACGTTACTATGAATGTCTAAACTATCTTTTTATACTAAATCGGTGATGTGCTTCAGCTTTGTAACTTACTTTTTCTGTAAAACCGTTTTCGAGATAGGAACACTAACTCCGCTATTTTCCACCAGGTTGCGCTGCAAGCGGTTTAACCTTGTACAGCATGGCCACTTTGCTATACTTACATACCATTTTTAGCACTATAGCTGCAGTCGTTTAGCAGTTATAAGAGTTGGGACTGATTTTTTTGGGCACCCTGCATTTTCTTTAGATCGTAAAGATATTACAATGGGACCTATTGTAGACCAAGACCTTTTCAAGAAAAGAAAAAGTATCAAAATCGGAGCATCCGTTCAGAAGTTATGAGCTAACAAACATAAAAAAAACATACGGTTTGAATTGAGAACCTTCCTTCTTTTTTTGAAGTCGGTTAAAAAATTTAAATTAAATTTTGTTTTTCATAAATATAATTATCACAAGATTAAACAACATTGTGCGTCTACATTTCTGTTTTACCTTCCAAATAACGTTGTGACAGTCCAAAGAGTGTTGGAAATTGTCTCCGACACTTAAACAAGGTTGAAACAATTATACTTCAGTGTTAGGATAGTTGCCACATCCGTCATATACAAGGGTATAAAAAAAAAAAAAACCCAACGGGTACGCTTTTAAATTGATCACCCCGTATATATGTGCATATACATATAATAAATCAACCAAATTCTTTTGTTAATATAGCCTCAAAAAAATTGGTTGGTTTATAAACCAAACATTTTGTTAAAACAACAAAACAATTTGATAAATAAACAAATTCTTTTGTTAATATAGCCTCAAAAAATTTGGTTGGTTTATAAACCAAACATTTTGTTAAAACAACAAACTAATTTGATAAATAAACAAATTCTTTTGTTGATATAGCCTCAACAAAAATGTGGTTGTTTCAACCAAACATTTAACGAAGAATGTTGTTGAAACAACAAAACAACTTGTTATATCAACCAAATTTTTTGTTGATATAGCCTCAACAAAAATTTGGTTGTTTCAAAAAAAAAAAAAAAAAAAAAAAAACAGTAAGGTATCTTATAAAATTATCTTTATATCTTTATTTCATATATGAGAATACGTTAAAAATATTGCACATTATGTGGCCTTATATAGCATCTAAGCTTTAAATACATACCATATAAAGTACTAAAAACTTCTCACAATACAGAACTAAGTGTTTTCTTATTAAACTGTAAAATAAAATAATGTTAAAAATTATGCTCGTACAATTAAATATTTTTTAAAAAGTTTCTTTTACTACACATTCAATAATATAAATTTTGTAACTATCTCACTTTCATAATTATGTAAAAAGAAATGTTTTTCTTTAGATAACAAGTGTATTAAACGGTCTATGAATACGTTTATAGTAGTTAAAAAAGACATGTTTTTTTATAAAATAAATTAAAGAATTATTTGTTTTCTTTGTAAACAATCAAATAAAAAATATTAAACAATTTCAAATGACACAACTAAACATTTAATAAAAGGTGTATTTTTTATTTCATAATATGAATTTTTTAAAAAAAATTTCTATTTTGTCGTAAAAAAGTTTATGTTAAAAAATGTGCTAATTATTTTATTTATCATTAGAAAAATTTTTATTTGCAGAATAATACCTAAAACATTATGTTGTATAAATAAATACTTAAATGTAAGTAAAAAAATTCATTTTTAAAAGGAATGTAAATTTCAAATACGCTTCTCTTTACACTTACTTAAGATCTATAAAGATTTTTAAAATAATAGTCATTGTTTAAATTATCATCTTTTTTCTACTTATTAGTTATTTTGTTTTTAGTGTTTTTACAAAGTCAATCAATTCTAAAATAAAATGGAGTGTTAACACATAAAAACCTCTGAAAATTTAAGATTTTTTAATTTATTTTGTAATTAATAAAGCATAATAATTTCTATTCAAGCACTTAAAACACTCAGTAAATAATTAACTCAACAGACTGAAATATATATATATATATACATACAAAATATAAGAGTGAGATAAATTAGAATGATAAAAATCTCATTAATAGGAAAGTGTTGGCACTTTTGATAACGTATTTTATTATTTATTTATTTTTTCCTTAGTTTTAAATAAATTTAATGCTGCTACAGATATAGAAAACATGAAGGTAATAAAGAAATGTGAATGTGTAAAAAAAATGTGAAAGAATGAAACTAATATTTTTCTTTGCTGATATCATCTCTGTTTTCCACAGTCTGCAGATGAATTATTTTTTTTTTTTCATTCGGTTTATTACATTTTACTCAAGAGGCCTTTGTGGGCTTTTGCTTTATAGTCTCACACTGTGTAATGTGCCTATTATGTAAAATTTTGAAATTTTATTTTTGGGGTTCTCATCCCATATCTGATGATGCTATTCAAGTTTAATGACTATATCTCAGAACCTATTAATTAAAATTGTACCAAACTTCATATGTAAGATGTTCATTGCATGAAGATGTATCAATTAAAATATTCTTCTTCTGAACCGGTAAGTGGTGCTATTACAATAAATGACAGATATAAATGTTTTGTAATATAAAAAAAAAAAAAAAAAACTTATAGTTTTTAAGGCATTTTTTACAGTCTCTGTACAGTTTCTTTTTTCTACTTGCAATAATTGTATTACGAATGTTTTACATTGCACGAAAAAATTATGTTATGTTACATAAGTATGTGTACACTGAGAAAAAATATATACCGCTTTTATCTAGAACGAATAGATGGTCCTTTTCTAAATCCCTAAACTAGAAAAATAGATTTCGGATCTATGAGTATAAGGCACGCCAATACACTGAGAAAAAATTCTATAATTGACATCTAGAATCTAAATTGTGACTCAAGAAAAAATAGTTCCATGTCATCCTTATAAATTTCTTATAAAAAATTTTCTAGTCCCCTTCGAAGGCGAATTCTAGAGACCTCTATTAGAATTCTTTAGCGTTTGCCTGTACTATCGAGGACAAACCTATTTGAAAATATCTCCAAATAAATGTGAATATAAGAGGCGGGTTTCAGCAGCTATAATCTTGGTTTGTGACCCAATTCTAGAGAATCAAGCGAGAATTTCTCGTAATACAAAAGATTCAGAATATTCAGAATATTGTTTCACCATGTAGAAATGTGTAGATTAGAAATTCATGACCATTTCGTCGTGTATTCAGTTCATTGGCGTGCCTTATGCGCATAGCTCGGAAATTTATATTTCTAGTTTAAGCATATAGAAAATGACAATTTATTCATTCTAGATGAAGACGGTATATTTTTTTTTTCTCAGTATAATGTTACTTTCCAGTTTGTGTAATGCTAATCTAATACATGTGTTACATTTATCTAAAACATGATGAAATTTCACACTAAAAATTTTGTAACATTGCGCCATGTTTGTGCATCGTTACACCTACAGTTTTGAGGTGGCACAGCTGCCTATAACCTTTGGTGGTATAATAAAAATGTTTGCTGTGTAATTAAAGAGACAGAATTGTCGCATAGTCAGACTTCATTATTAATACAGTTTCGTAATATATCGAAGTTTTGAACATGCTGATGATTCTTAATTATAAGAACTAGTGTTGCCACTTTGTAAGAAATTCTTGTGCAATAAATACAGTAAATTTTAAGAATGAAGTGTAATGTAAAAATACAGTCGATTAGACTGACATACAATTAGATGAATGTTACAATAATAAACTAATAATATACACTAAATATAAAAGTTCCTACCAGGTTGGCAGAATTGACGAGGACTGTATAACTAGAGCAATTCGTTTTTTCTGAGCAACTAAAGAAAAGATAATATATTATCAAGAAGTTTTATACTGGTACTCAAGTTTTCCTTCCTTTCATTTTTCAATATTTCTATTTAATGATTTTTTTTCTATTTTTTTTTAACATATTCTAAAAATTATTAAAAAAGAAAAATTAAAAAAGTTAATTTTTTTCTCAATTGCCTTCGCTAATTTTCAAAAATGCTTATATAGAATAATAAATCCAGCTTTATTTCTACATGTTAAAGATTTCATGTCTTTAAAAGATTAAAAAAAAAAGCATATATTCTCTATTTTTTCTTATTATAATAACTAAATTTTTTATTCAAAATTTAAAGCATATAAAAAAAACAATATTTAACCCTCGCTTTCCCAAGATGGGGTCATTTTGACCCCATTTTGAAATTGAAATTTAGTTAAGCCCGCCTCATTTAAAAAGTGCGCTAATTCACCAGAGATAGCAAATGTAACCAGTGGAATGTTACACGGCGATTTGTTCTAAACGATAGAAAAAGGCGCGGCGCTGGTGATTTTCGCCAAACGTGCCAAGCGGCACCTGAAAGCAATTGTTCTGCAGTAGCGCTTTGATCTTGGGAAAGCAAGGGTTAAACAATATTTTATAAAATTTTCGTAATAAAATTTGGAAAATTAAGCTGGTGTGGGTTGTGATTTTCGAAAACCTTTCAAAAAAAGCAGTGGACAACGATATATCAAAAACTAATACACAGATCTCATTGTAAATTTATACACATCATCAAAATAGTACTGATTAGTGCCTGAATGAAACAAATTTCTTTTTTTACGAGTATAACTAATATTACAAATCTATACGTGGGATATTACAAAACTAATATTACAAAGCTATACGTATATTATTAAGATTAAAAAGTATTAAAAGTTTAAAATTAGAAAACACCTATTACAACGTATATTGTTGCACATGGCTTTAATTCTCCATAGAAATTTATCCATAGAAATCTGTCTGTCCAGAACTACACAAAAGATACAAATTCAAAACAGAACACAACAAAATGAAGAATAATAGCAATAGAAGAAATTGAATAATAGCAATAACAATAAATTAAAATGAATAATAACTACAGGGGAAACATAATAAGGGAGTCTAATCTCTAAGAATTCAAATAGGTCCTGGCGTCAAAATGCAGTTTACTAAAGCCTTCTTCAATCTGGAAGAGATAATCGAATTTCATAGTGCCTGGTTTGAAAATAGGGAATATATTGGTTTAAAAAATTACCGAAAGTTGTAATATTTTTTCAAAAAACTCTGACAAAATTCAAATCCCCACCCCCCTTAAAAAAAAAAAAAAAAAAATTCCTGTGTTGAAGCACTAATCAGTTCCATCTTGAAGATGCGCAATTTCGATAAAAATAATATATTCGTTTTTAGAAAAAATCAGGTCAACCTTTTTTTTTTTTTTTTTTTTTTTTAAATCCTGCGTTGAAGCACTAGTCAATTCTGTCTTAACGATGCAAAATTTCGAAATCCATGCATTCGTTTTTTGAGAAATCGAGTCAACAGTTTTTTTTTTTTTCTTTAATCTTGCGTTGAAGCACTAGTCAATTCTGTCTTGAAGATTCAAATTTCGAATTTCATGCATTCGTTTTTTGAGAAATCGAGTCAACCGTATTTTTTTTTCTTTTTCTTTTCTTTTTTTCCTTTCTTTTCTTTCCTTTCTTTCTTTTTTTTTTTTAAATCCTGCGTTGAAGCACTAGTCAATTCTGTCTTGAAGATGCAAAATTTCGAAATCCATGCATTCGTTTTTTGAGAAATCGAGTCAACTGTATTTTTCTTTTCTTTTCTTTTTTTATTTTAATCCTGCGTTGAAGCACTTGTCAATTCTGTCTTGAAGATGCAAAATTTCGAAATCCATGCATTCGTTTTTTGAGAAATCGAGTCAAACGTATTTTTTCCCCTTTTTTTTACCCTGCGTTGAAAGACTAGTCAATTCTATCTTGAAGATGCAAAATTTCAATAAAATCCATGCATTCGTTTTTTGAGAAATCAACCGTTTTCTTTTCTTTTTTTTCTTCTTTGAAGCGTCTCCGGAAACTATGATCCACCAACTGGACTTTCCAAACTTTTTAGTGAAACTTTTTATAAAATATTGTTTAATTGTTTCTCTTTTACATATACATATATTTATTATACTAAGAAACAGAGAAAATATTCTCTTTTAGCTTTCGAAACTCTTGTAATCTCTTAAATGTAATAATGCATTTTGTTTAGTTATTTAAAGAAATTTGTTTGAAAAATATTATCTATTAACAATAACATTTATATTGATTTAGTTCATCAATTTTCCATTTATATTATTTTTCCAAAAATTTCAAAGCTATATATCCATAATACATGATAGATCGAATTGAAAGAAAAAAAAAAAGTATTTTATTCGTTTGTTTTAAATCATGCATCAGTTTCAAAATCTTTGTTTCCATTTCCGAAATGGTGATATAAAATCTTTGAAACAGATTCCTCATAAGATTTGTTTTGTCTTAAAACGCGAAATACTTTCTGCATGTAAAAGAATGCTGATGTTCCAATTCTTTTGTGATTTTGGTATTAAATCCTTTATACTGATCGATTTTTTTTCCTTTTAAGTAATTTTAAAGAACCTCATTTCAGAATTATTATTTATTAACAGACTTTATTCACGTGTAATACATATTAAAAGGTGGTGAACTTTATTGTTTGATTTTGTATATTACGATTTTAAAATTAAGGAACTTAATATATACAGGGAACAGCTGAATAGCTAGAATATTGGTCCAAGACTGATTTTGGGCGACAGCTGTGTAGAATATTTGGAATATTTGTCCAAGTCTGATTTTTAGCGACTACACTGAAAATAAAATTCTGTAACTGACATCTAGAATCTAAATTGTCTCGAAAAAATAGTTCCATGTCATCCTTATAAATTCTAGTCCCCTTGGAAAGAGAGTTCTAGAGACCCCTATTAGAATTCTAGAGAGTTTGCCTATATTCTGGAAGGCAAAGTTATTTAAAAAATCTCTGCAAATAAATGAGACTACAAGAAGCGGGTTTCAGCAACTATAATCTTGGTTTGTTACTAAATTCTAGAAAATCAAGCGAGAATTTCTCGCAATACAAATGATTCAAAATATTGTTTCACCATCTAGAAATGTGTACGCACTAGAAATTCTCGATAATTTCGTCTATTCAGTTTATTGGCGTGCCTTATGCGCAAAGCTCGGAAATCTATATTTCTAGTTAAGGGATTTAGAAAATGGCCACTTATTCTAGTGGAAGGCGGTATATTTTTTTTTCTCAGTGTATGGAGAAATACCGTTTTCGGAAATGGTTGCCATGCATTGCAAATATAAACAAGTCTAAAAAAGCAACTTTTCAAAATGGCGTTTGTTTTGATATACACAAAAATAAATTAAGTCTTGTTTTTCTTAATGATTAACAAAAGACATGTTTAAAATTAAGCTAATTTACTTAGAACGAAAGAGAAAATGAACGAAATTTTGCATTGCAATGATTAGTATTATGCATGTATGTACGCTTCGCGTACATTAAAAACTAAAATAAAACATCACTGTATACCGGTATCTCGTCACACATGAACCTTGAAATGCATGACTTTCTGTACTGAATGCAACAATCAGTAACACGCAAATATGTATGCTTTGCGTACTTTGAAGAAAACTAGTATGTTGTGGCCACCACGAGACTTTCTTCTATATTTTCCTATACAAATTCACTCAGTAACAATAATAATAATAATAATAATAAAAAATATGTGGGACTTTGACAAAATTAGGGGGAAAATGCAAAAATATGTTAAAGTTTGTCAAGACACGGAAACCGTAGGACTTTGACAAAATTAGGGGGAAAAAGCAAAAATTAGTTTAAGTTTGTCAGAACACGGAAACCGTGGGAGTTTGATAAAATTAAGGGAAGAGAAAAAAAGTTTTTTTTTCGTAAAAAGTAAAAAAAATCGATAACTTTGTTTTAAATTATCACAGATTTATAGTTCAACCATTCGTTTTAAAGGTACTGACGAGACCTTTCGAAAGATACCCATCTTGAAAATTTTTGCACTATATCACCCTGTTAAAAATTTAGAAAAAGCGGGATGGCAACGCAACCTGTAAGACAATTTTTACCAAAAGTTGATAGGCACTAATTTATGTCAAGGTGCAACTACATACCAATTTGTACGAAATTCTGTGCAGTAGTTCCAGAGATACAGTTGCCACAAAATTTTGTCACACACACACACAGAGACAGATAGACAGACAGACATTTTCTAAAAATGGTAAAATCGTGTTCTACAGCTCTCAAAACGTGTAAATCCATCAAAAACACGAAATCGAAAATTTTTACGAATCCAATACTTTCTTCTATTGAAGATAGAAGAAAGTAAAAAGAGAGAGAGAGAGGGAAGAAAAGAAAGGAAAAGAAGGAGAAACTCACTGGATGATACATCATGAATAAGAAAACGTATGAAATTCTATACAAAAGCAATCACAGAATGTAATACCTTCTCTTACGAAAATTGGCATGCCATTCTAACTTTCCCTTTCAGAAACCACTTTCTCAACAACCATTTTCATTGAATCAAGAAGCCGTACTGAAGCAAGTCAATAGAAAAAAAAATTATTCAAATGTATCTTTTTTTAAAATTTAAATTAAAACGGAAAATAAAATAGGTTCACATATTTATTTAAAAGTTATTTAAGCATTTTTTAACAAAAATTTATATTTGGCTCAGTCTAAAATTAGTAAGGCTAGAGAATTACTAAAATTTAGCAAAAATTTGAAACTTTTACTTTTTAGTTTAAATTGCTTTAAATTAATTTTAATATGCTCTTTATTACTTTCTTTTATATTCAACAGGGGAAGGTACTGGTTTCATAAAAATTTTCTATTTCGGAAATATATAACTTTAATTTTAAAAATAAAACTTAATTTTTGAAACAATTACTCACTAAGCTATAAGGGACATGTTCAAAGAATAATAATAATAAAAAAGGCTAAACTTAATATTTGAATGAGATGTTTTTGTAATACAAAGCAATTTCCATAAAATAACACAGGGAAGAAAAAAGGAGGAATCTGACTGATATGTAACTTTAATTCGAAGTCTGAATGCAAAATAAATTCTTCGAAAGTGATTCCTCTCTTTTTAATCCCGTCCCTAACAGCACACCTTCTCCAAATGACATCCTTAGGATGTCCTATGGATGAATATGACATCTAGGGATATCCTATGGACATTTTCAGGATGTACTACGGACAAATGCGTTGTTAGGGAGTGATTTATTGAACTTTCGAGGTAGCCTGTGTTATAGCAACCAATGAATCATTCCGGAAATATCCAAACTCAGATCCTATTGAAGTTACCAAACCTTAGCAATCCTAAACTTAATTGATATGTTGACACGTTTGTTGGCAAGATCCACCTTCGCGTAAATGAAAAATTTGCCGATTATTTCCATTTTCACTGTAAACATACGTTTCCCCAGCAACTTTGATCATGTAAAGTAGTTTTACCCTTTAAAACAACAATGTTGTAAACGATGAAACCCTTTTCCTTTATTAGAACACTTGTTGGAGTGTAAATGCATGTAAAGGCACAATAAAAAAATAATAAGTGACATTGTGCGTATGTCAAGGATAAATTCAACAATAAGTTGCATATTACTGCTCCTAAACAACCGATATTCGTTCTCTGCGGTACATATATCGCAATTACCGCGACATTATAGTGTGAGTAATAGTTAGTTTTATCGGCTTGTTCCGGGAATATTCGTCGAGTGGAATCTACTGTTTCTTCAAGAACCGCTAATCGCGTAGGAAAATGCCTATGTTCTCTAAATTATATGTATATTTAAATGGGTGTATAAGGAAGTACCGTCGTGTCAACATTAGATCTTTTCCTTTTTCCCAAACGGTGATATTAAATAAATTAGTTCATTGGGAATTTATTGAAATGCCATATGAAACTCTATGTAAATAACATTAGAAATATGACTTAAAAGAATTAATTTATGGATTAACGATTGTATAGACTATTTTATTTATTTATTTATTTATGTTATTTTATCGTATTCTGAAACAAAAGATTAAGACAAAATATATATAGTTGAAAATAGTAACTGAAATTTACGTTGAAAAATGTTCTCTTTTTTTAAATTTTTCCACTTAACTCAAATTTGCTGATCGTATTTAAAAAATTGCAGAGTAATCAAATTTTTTTCTATACGATGTACTTCAGAAAATCTCGAACTCAGAACACTTTTTGCTGAAAAACGATCTTGAATTGAATGATATAAAATGGGAACTATTTATTATTTTTTGAAGCTTAGTTTTTATATTTAAAAAAGTGGTGTGGTAAATTAGGAAACTTGCGAAATTTCTACTATTAGCTGTGTATAGCTTTAAGATTTAAATTTTTGCTACCATATTAAAATTACAAAAACTTTAATAATAATTTAAAAAAATGTTCTTTTGTTTTAAAATGCATTCATTACAGTAAAACATGATTACATTATTGAGTATCAACATTGTAATTAAAAAGCTTTTTAAATCATTTCAAATTAAATATTTTTATAACATGGCGGAATAAGTGTAACACATGCAGATAGCTAATTAATTTTTATATTTACTATATTTTTGCAAAACCACGCTCTAAGAAATTTACACGCATACGATATTTATTCTGAAAATTGATCCTAATTTAACAGTTCCAAATATTTGATACCTTCAAAATACAGGCAATTTCTTTTTCATTATACTATTATCCAAAGTTCTTAGTTTTCGAAACATATTTATTAATTAACATAAAAAAAAAAAACAGTATTTACATACATAAAACTGGCTACATAGCACTTTGCTACTCTACCAGAATTCTGCAACCGGCTAAACAGCTTTTGCGTTGCATTATCAGAATGACGAATATCACCATCTATTAGAAAGGAAGGTAGTTAACCTTTGTTACTTTGTTATAATACTTATTTATACCAAATTTAAAATCAATCGCCATGTTTTTCATAAAATACACTTTATAAATATTTATGTGCATGTATATTTTCTTAATTATGTGTCCCGACAGAGACACGGAATAAAATGTAGTTAGGTGCATTTGGAATTTTCGATACGAGCTCCGTAATTAGATCTAAAAATTTTCATTAATAATATCATTTGATCCCTATTTTTACAGCAGTAACATCCATGTAAATGATACAGACTAACTGCATAAGTCAACTACACTCCTGGTCAAAAGTTTAGAAAAAATTGCAAACGATCAGTTTTTTTCAATTTAGAAACTTGTCTCTTAATGAAATATTTTCAAACATCCGGTATTTAAAGAATTGGGTCTTCTTTATGTGTTTCAGTGAAGACTGATTTAAAACAACATTTAGGGGGCCGGTAACAAACTGAGCAATTTCAATAACGTTTGTGATCACACTGTATCCTTAAATAAACGGAATGATCTGTAACTTTAGAACCTGCAGAATGTTCAATTTTTATGCCGTTATTTCTGCTAGGAAAATCATCGTAGAAACTTTGTTATTGTTTCAGAGGACGCGTGTAATAGCAGAGAATGCCAGGCCGTTGTCACCGAGGGCTGTTCAAGCAGACAGACGACTTTACGAGGGGAATGGTGATCGAACTGAGAAGGGCAGGTTTGTACTTACGGAAAATCTAAGCTGACACACCTAGATGCTTCCAAAGTGCATCAGCTATGGTGAAGATGATTGGAATAAAGAAATGGGGCAAGTTTGAGGGGTTCCAGTGCAGCCAGAGTGATATCAGTACGTGCGGATCCATGCATCCACCGACAGGCAGTGACGGACCTGCGATCCATTTCTACCTCCATTCTGCAGCATGTTCACCTTGGATGTGCTCATATCTATTAGAAGCGTTTCCCGTCGATTGGTTGTTAATGGCCTGCACTCATGACGTCCATTAAGGAGATTGCTATTAATACCAAAGCATAGGCACCAACGTCTGCAATGGTGCCGGGCTATGGCAATGTGTACGTCGGAATGACACAGGGTCGTGTTCTCCAGTGAGTCATGATTCTGTTTCTTCAATGATAGTTGCCGCGTACGAGTGTGGTGTAGACGTGGAGACGGGTTCAATCCGGAAGCAATTATGCAGAACGCCTCACCGCACGACAATGTGGCATCAGGTTTTGGTGCACAATTGCGTAAGATTCCTGGTCACCTTTTGTTCGTATTAAGGACACTATGACGTACCAACGACACGTGGATGATGTGCTGCGGCCAGCAGCGCTTCCCTACCTTTAAGGGGTGTCCAATGCCCTTTATCAGCAGAATAACGCCCGATTGCACACTGCTTACTTCAGCCAACATGCTCAGAAATGTGTACAGAGGCTTCCCTGATCACTGTTTTTTCCTGATCTCACACCAGTCGAACACATTTGGGATGTGATTGAGCGCCATTTGAAGACCCTGTCACGGCCGTGTCAGAAGATGAACTGTGGAAAATGGTTGACAAGTAATGGAGAGTCATACCTGAGGACACCATCCATATTCTCACTGACTCTGTATCGCCGTCCACGGTGGTCCTACAAGTTATTAGGCCGACACTGTTTACGCTCTGTTATATGAATATAATTTCGAAATAAAAATCACTTATTTTCCGTTGCTGTCTCTATTTCTTTGCCGAATTTCATCACTTTCTGGCCACTCTTTCTTGGTGTAGCATTTTAAGTGTCCCGTAGTGTATATCCGCATAATCTATACTTTTGAGACTTTATTATTAAGGGAATCTTCATTATACATTTTCAATTTATCTCTAATGGAAAAAGGATTAAAGAGCGTTCCATTGTTTTGGGATCATCCATGCACATGTATATATGTATAACATATGTAATATACATTATATATTTTAATTTCATTCCTGTTTAATAACCTATTTCTATATCTAGGCACCTACAGTGCACCAAGTCTTAATTGTCTTTTTATATCTTAAGGGGAGAAAAGAAATAACCAGCTTCAATTCTAAAATTTAACTTTATCTTAAGATATTTTTGACTTCAAATTAGGTTCATTCAACAAACAGTTTTTAAACTCTATTAGCTAGTACATCTAGATGTCATTCTTAGCATATACTTTTAACTGTAAAGACAATATCTGTAAAGAAAATAACTACCACTTTTAGATTCGTCTGAGTGTACTTTGGCAATCTGAATAACATTATCCGATATAAAATCACCACTTTGTAAAGATTGTATCGTTCTGTAACATTTTTGTAAATCGATTCAAAATAAGTTTAGTGCTGGGCTTGCATTTCCTTTTGTTAAAAATAAACCTATACCTTAGGGAATGTTCAAATCACTGAACGAAAAAAGGAAATCAGAACGGGTAAATTGTTTGAATCATATCTTGAAAAATCGAAAGTAGCAGATATAAATCGAGTTCATAAAAGTTTCAGAACGTAAAAGAGAATTTGTCAAATAAAAAATTTGAACAATTTCTGGCTAAAAGGGGTAAAATAGAAATATGGAGCTTGATAATATAGAAACATTTCTACATTTTCAATGTATTCTTATAAGTCAAAGAAAAACAAAATTCATAAAATCAGCAGTAATTCTTAATAATATACCTCAACAGACTTGCGATAAGATATACAGGATGATTATAATTAAAGTTACGATTTCAAAACGCTACACTGAGAAAAAATTCTGTAACTGGCATCTAGAATCTAAATTGTTGCTCTAGAAAAAATAGTTTCATGTCATCCTTATAAATTCTTGTCCCCTTGAAAAGCAAGTTCTAGAAGCCCCTATTAGAATTCTAGAGCGTTTGCCTATATTCTCGAGGGCAAAGTTATTTAAAAATCTCTGCAAATAAATGAGACTACAAATTCTGTAACTGGCATCTAGAATCTAAATTGTTGCTCTAGAAAAAATAGTTCCATGTCATCCTTATAAATTATTGTCCCCTTGAAAAGCAAGTTCTAGAAGCCCCTATTAGAATTCTAGAGCGTTTGCCTATATTCTCGAGGGCAAAGTTATTCAAAAAATCTCTGCAAATAAATGAGACTACAAATTCTGTAACTGGCATCTAGAATCTAAATTGTTGCTCTAGAAAAAATAGTTCCATGTCATCCTTATAAATTATTGTCCCCTTGAAAAGCAAGTTCTAGAAGCCCCTATTAGAATTCTAGAGCGTTTGCCTATATTCTCGAGGGCAAAGTTATTTAAAAAATCTCTGCAAATAAATGAGACTACAAATTCTGTAACTGGCATCTAGAATCTAAATTGTTGCTCTAGAAAAAATAGTTCCATGCCATCCTTATAAATTATTGTCCCCTTGAAAAGCAAGTTCTAGAAGCCCCTATTAGAATTCTAGAGCGTTTGCCTATATTCTCGAGGGCAAAGTTATTCAAAAAATCTCTGCAAATAAATGAGACTACAAATTCTGTAACTGGCATCTAGAATCTAAATTGTTGCTCTAGAAAAAATAGTTCCATGTCATCCTTACAAATTCTTGTCCCCTTGAAAAGCAAGTTCTAGAAGCCCCTATTAGAATTCTAGAGCGTTTGCCTATATAATCGAGGGCAAAGTTATTCAAAAAATCTCTGCAAATAAATGAGACTACTAGAGGCGGGTTTCTGCAACTATCATCTTGGTGTATTACCAAATTCTAGAAAATCAAGCGAGAATTTCTCGCAATACAAATGATTCAGAATATTTAGAGTATTCAGAATATTGTTTCACCATCTAGAAATGTGTACAGTAGAAATTCTCGATCGCTTCGTCTGTTCAGTTTATTGGCGTGCCTTACGCGCATAGCTCGGAAATCTATATTTCTAGTTAAGGGATTTAGAAAATGGCCATTACTTATTCAGCCAAACTTATTCATTCTGGAGAAAGGTGGTATATGTTTTTCCTCGGTGTATAGTTCTAAAACTACCCATCAGAGCGATTTGATATTTTACTGGAGCAATCGTGAGGCAATGAAATTGTGTTTAGCGAAAGAAAAAAAAAGTTCCAAAATGCGCTGTTAATTATCCGTAAAGTATTTGTTTCATGAAGCTCCACTTTTTCTCTTTTCACTATGACTGTTTCTGCTGTAAACTAGTATTCTTGTCTTTTTGCTAAAAAAATTGTAGTAAATCCTTGAAGTCTTTTGTTTCCTGCTGTTCCATCGTGTTGCTAACAACATTCCTGTGTTTAATGAGTCCATTTATGTGTTTCCCTTGACATTACCCTAACAGCGCCATCTATAGGAACATGTTGGAACTACTTTTTTCCTCCCCCAAACAAAATTTCATTGCCTCACGTTTGCTATGGTAAAATATCAAATCGCTCTGATGGGTAGTTTTAAAATTATAGCGTATTGAAACCGTAACTTTAATTACAAACACTCTGTATAATTTAACAATATTTTTAAATATATGCAAAAATACCAATAAAATTCTTTTTAATTAGTGTTTCATTTAAATACTTTTTTTTTGAACTATTCTATTGTCTATGTGCTGGAATATTTTAATGCTGTTTACAGATGATTTTTAATATGGTGTGTCCATTACAAATATTTTTCTTCATGATTCTCAAATACTTCTTAAGGAGTAGCGACTGGAATAGCCATATTCTTTTTACAACTCCAGTAGCTCAATTGTTGTTCTGTTATATAGGAGATACTTGGTTCGAATCCAAAACGTACTCATAGATCTTGCCGTTAGTGTTTTTTTTTTTTTTTTTTTTGGGGGGGGGGGCTGTCTCGAAAACTCTCGGGAATATGTGTTAGAACCCTTTTGAAAACCCTCATGGATATGACCACCTCTAAATTAAGTGGTGTTAACTTTAAAACCACCAACATATATATTTTTTTTTTTTTATGGGCTTTAGATATAAATTTGAACATTATAACAAAAAAAAAAAAAAAAAAAAAAAGTAGAACGAAAAAAAAAAAAAAAAAAAAAAAAAATTGGAATAATAGGAATAATTAAGTAAATTTTACACTTTGCCAAATAACTATTTTTTTTCTCCCGCTAAAATATATAACTTTTTATAATAATAATAATAATAATAAAAAAATCATCATTTTTGCATGCGCTTTGTTTTCTAAATCCATTGTGTGGTTGATTCTCTAATAGGAAAGAGTAACTGTTTAAATTTTGAATGATTATGAATGATAAATTCTCATTCTGTAATTTAAAAATGCACCCCTTAGTCTTCAAAACTGGTGGATTTTAGAAAGATATCAATCATTACTTACCATTGGATTGTTGGAGTTCTCCATAATACAATATCTATGCACTGAGAAATAATTCTACAACTGACATCTAGAATCTAAATTGTGGCTCTAGAAAAACAGTTCTATGTCATCCTTATAAATTCTAGTCCCCTTGGGGAGCGACTTCTAGAAGCCCTTTTAGAATTCTAGTGCGTTTGCCTATATTTTCGAGGGCAGAGTTATTTAAAAATCTCTACAAATGAAAGAGACTACAAGAGGCGAGTTTCAGCAACTATAATCTTGGTTTATTACCCAATTCTAGAAAATCAAAGCGAAAATTTCCCGCCATACAAAAGATTCCGAATATTCGGAATATTCAGAATATTGTTTCACCATCTAGAAATGTGTAAACTAGAAATTCTCAATCATTTCATCTATTCAGTTTATTGGCGTGCCTTATTCGCATAGCTCGGAAATCTATATTTCTAGTTAAGGTATTTAGAAAATGGTCACTTTTTCATTCTAGAGGAAGGCGGTATATATTTTTTTCTCAGTGTGGGAAACATACAGGTATTCATGAAGATTTTTGTCCTCGGATTTGAGACGTTTTGAGACGTGAGGAATAAAAGTCCCAGAATTGATGTACGGTGATGTCTGTATGATAGTTTGTTAGTTCGTTAGTGTAATAATTTGTAAGACAGCATAAACATTATCGCAAAAACAAATAATCTTAAAGGGGTCAAAATACCTTTTTGAATACCTTTTATGATACTAGCAAGGATTCTATTGATACGAAATATCCTAATTAAAAAAGTTCTTAAGTTATCGAACTTTACTTAACGCTAGAGAGTGGGGATAAATTTCACATAAACGTACAACATGAGGATTATTTTCCTAATAAATAAGTAGGTTAGTTGTAAAATATCACTTTTTATTCTGTTATTAAAATTATTGTAAGGTAAAGACTATTAGCATTTGCGCACAGTTCAACAGAATAATATCAGAAATCCAAATATTATATTTTTGATAAACTATTGCTGAAAAAGTTTGATTTCGTTCGTTTTTTATGCATTTTCCTTACACTTTTGTTGTTATGCTATGATTTAAATCAACAGCTGTAATAAAATAAAGAGAGCTATCTGTCCTTATAAGGTACACTGTTTAAAAAATGCAACTTTGCTGCCAGAAATTTTCTGTAATCACAGAAAAATACGTTTTGTCAACGTGATTTTTCCGTAATTTACGACTTTTTTCTCAAATTACAGAAAATTTCTGGGAACAACGTTGCATTTTTTTAACAGAGTAGGTATGATTGTGCACGTGGGTAAGAGAGATTGTTATTAATAATAACTACAGTTCAATTGTTATGGATAATAATGCAGTTAAGTTATAGAGTTGTACGGTTTTTTTGTAAACAAATTGTATCAGAAAGGGATGTTTCAAACTACTATTTAAAAAATCAGAAAAATAAAAGAAATTTGAAAAGGTAGGAGAGGCTGCATAGTCTATTATTGTATAATTATTCGTTTATATAGCGAACCTTTGGGTATTCGCACCATTAGTCTGGTTTATTAGCTTATGATAAATCGTTTAATTTGAAAATATTTTGTACGATTGCCTACCTTTACAAATTCCTGGGAAGTGATATGAAAATTCAAGCATATATTTTGGGAAAATAAGACAAAATAACAATTTTTTTCTTAGACAATTGAAACAATTAACTTGTGCATTCAAGTCAGCACCCCACTATTGCTGTTATATAATTATCTGGTGTTTCAGTGTGCCTACTATATTTCCCGTTGATCCTTTACGTGCGCAATCCCTCATACGTTGCTATCTTTTCTCTCCTAGCTTTACCATATAACTATATTTTCACTATCTGCCAACAAGAATAAAACAAGACTAAACAAACATTTTAGAATCTATGTTTTGATGCTTTTAACATTTTTCCTTATCTTAATATTAAAATAAAACACAAAGATAAAATAATAAAATAAAATAATGTATTACTAAATTTAAAAACAAATTTTTTTGACACACATATTTTTAACTGGTGCAACTTTAATAATCATAATAATAATAATGAACTTTTGCAAATAATAAATTGAAACAGATTTAGGGAATTTTATAATAATCGTTTAGCCTTATTTTTTATTATGTCAAAAAGTATAAAAATTGGTAAATGTGTAAAGCAAAAAATGGAAAAAGATGAAAATAAACAATATAATATTAAAAAGAAATTATTAATTGTTTTTAAATAATTTATGTAAATAATATTTATATTATTCTTTATATGTTTTAATTATTAGTTATTCTTCAAGATACTCCTGGAAATAACCATTTTTATGTAAAGGAAGTGACACATGCATGCAGAAATGTAAGGAAAAACGAAATATTTAATTACAATTTTAGAAAGTATTAAAACTATTTTTGTAATTTTTCTCACGTTTTATTTTTTTTTAATCTGTTAGCGATTTTCATTGCATATATAGATTACTGTTATTTTAATTTCGTTTATCATCCTCGTAGCAATATGTAATCATTAAAAAAAATTTAGGAAGAAAAATTGTCATTAGCAAAATAACTTTCTAGTAATATCCCACCTCTTTATTTTCAAGAGTACAAAAAAAAAAAAAAAAAAAAAAAAAAGTGAAACTGAAACTAAATAAATGTAATTTTGTCTAAAGCTTTTTATCGAAATGGAAATTTTCATTTTCATTCCAGGAACATTATTGTCTCATATTATTAAACATTTCAAAAACTTCCATTTTTCCCAGAACACAAAATACACTTTCAATTAGTAGATCCAGAAGCTATTTCCCCCCCCCCCCCCCATATTATGTATGTTAAGTTCAAATGCAGTTATTTTGATTACAATACCATATGACATTTTTAATAACAAAAAGTATTTTTCTTATTTTAATCATTTAAATATTTATAATAAATGAAAATTAATGTCAGGCGCTTTAAGATTCTTCTTTTTGTTTGAACAGCACATGTAATAAAAGTCTCAGAGTTGATTTTTTTTTTTTTTTTTTTTTTTTTCCGTTTCCGTATAAATGTTTATAATTTTGACATTAAAGATAAGCTAAGAGAAAAGAGAAATTTAGCATAAAAACTATAAAGGATTAATTTTGATAAAACTATGCATTGAATTTTCACATATAATTTTTTTTTATATGTAGTTTTGAATCATTAGAAAATTATTATTATTATTATTATTATTATTATTATTATTATTATTGAAAATTCAAGAAAGGTTAAATTAAAATAGTAAGTTACGGCTCCACTATTATAATAAAAAGATGGAAACTGAATTGTTAATAGAAATTTAAATTTAAGTTTTACTTTCAGTCACAATGTAACAATAATAACGGGCAATAAAACAGCTTCGATAAACTAACCTTAGAAAAAAAAAAAAAACATTTTTGCTTTCTTCTATATTCAATAAAAGAAAGTATTGGATTCTTAAATATTTTCAACTTTCGATTTTCAAATGATTTACACATTTTGAGAGATATGGAATATATAAATACATATAAATATACATACATATAAATATATATGTAGTTGCATCCTGACATAAATTAGTGTTTATGAACTTTTGGTGCGAATTGCACAATAGGTGACGCTGCTATACTGTGATTTCTATAAATAAAGCGAACAAAATTTGATAACTGAAAAGCGCATTATAAGACAATATGCCCATTCAATTTGGGTGTACATCAGCCTATAGGTGGTATTTCTGTACTGAGAATATCTCTGAGAGCAAGAAGAACGTCATCTTCTTGGTAAAAGTTCTATTTCATTAGATATTATGAGTTTAAAATAATCTTCATTCATAAAGGAAAACATATTCACAATGATTTGTACTGCGTGAATTTGTGTAGGAAAATATGGAAGAAGGTTTTGCGATGGGTTGGTTGGTTGGTTGGCTTTTAAGTCGCACTAGATGGGCAATTGGCGATGGTCTGAGACTCACCCCTAGAGATGGTCCGGAGACATGCCATCGCAATTTTGATTGTCCACGGAAGGGATAGCTCTCCCGCTTCGGTGACCACCAGAGGTATAATTTTTGATGGGAACAACATAATAGTTTTCTAATATTTCAGACATAACATTTTGAATTTTTTTTTCTATCAGTTTGTTTTTTTTAAAACAACCTTATACAAATTGGAATTATTTATTCTTATATAAGTATGTACATATTTCATTTAATTATGGTCAGGAAATGATCAAAATAAATTAGTGTTTCTGGAAAATATATCAATTCTATTTATTTATGTAGAAGAAACTATTTTATGTATACATATGGGAGTTCTTTTTAACATGTTTTATTATTTGATTTGATTTATATTACATATTTCTTTCAGCTGAAATTTCTTTATATAAGTTTGCCTATATGCAATAGGGTAGGCTATATTTTTAATTTTTTTTTAAACACTATACCATGGAAAAGGTGCTTCTAGGGTAGATAATGGAAATGACAATAAGTAAGTAATAATCTAAAAATAAAAAACTTGTCGATAACATAAAACTTTGAGAAAATATACGAATTTCCTAATTTATCTAGTAAATGAAAAGGAAATTAAAATAATTTCTATGACAAGTACTTATACGTATATATTAGTAGCGCTACAGTGCAAAAGATTGTACTTCGGAAAGATGTATATATACGCCCGGGGCAGTTAACGATGCCATCATATCCAATTATCTCCAGTTTATTAGGTAAAAGTCTAGCATTAGTCAAATAAGAAAGAAGGCTATTGGCAATGTTTCCAGAGAAACAGAAGACACTGAGAAAAAAAAATAATATATATATATACCGCCTTCCCTTCATCTAGAACGAAAAAGTGGTCATTTTCTAAATACCTAAACTAAAAATATATATTACCGAGATATGCGCATAAGGCACGCAAATAAACTGAATAGACGAAATGATCGAGAATTTCTAGTCTACACATTTCTAGATGGTGAAACAATATTCTGAATATTCTGAATCTTTTGTATTGCGAGAAATTCTCTTTTGATTTTCTAGAACTGGGTCATAAACAAGGATTATAGTTGCTGAAACCCGCCTCTTGTATTCACATTTATTTACAGAGATTTTTAAATAATTTTGCCCTCGATAATACAAGCGAACGCTCTTGAATTCTGATTGGAATTTCTAGAACTCGCTTTCGAAGGGAACTAAAATTTATAAGGATGGCATAGAACTATTTTTTCTAGAGCCACAATTTAGATTCTAGATATCAGTTACAGAATTTTTCCTCAGCGGAGGGCGAAACATAACCAACTAACACAGAACCTGGTTCTTGTAAAATTAAATAAAATTTTCTTTTTTATAGTTCTTCTAAACTATTTTAAGTTTAGTTTTTCGATCACGAAATTGTCATATCTCCTTTCATCAAAAAACAATCTTTGAAGTAGGTAATACTTTTATAAGTTCCAGGGGTAATAATTTTAAGAAAAAGTGAGGACTTTGCAGGAGTGATGGATTTTAGAGGCACCAGTCATCATAAATGTACAACGCGGACATTCGTTGGTTCTGGAATCGAACCCAAAATCCTTTGATTATGAGCTGAAAACTCTTTTAACTGGGTTACTTCTGCCTCTAATACCTATAGGTAAATTGTAGATCTTGGATGTATAAAAAAAATGTAGGCACTGGAGAAATCGGTTCTTAATTTCTGAATCAACGACTTTCAGGTGATTGTAAACAAATAATTATTACTAAGACCACGACCATTATTATCTTTTTACTTTCTTTATATTCAACAGAAGAAAGCATTGGATTCGTAAAAATCTTTTACTTCCGATTTTCAATGGGCATACACGTTTTGAGAGGTCAAGAACACGATTTTACTATTTTTAGAAAACGTCTGCGTGTGTGCATGTGTGTGAGACAAAAACAACTTGGCGACTGTTTCTCAGGAACTATAAACAGAATTTCATATAAATTTATATGCAGGTGCTTCTTCACATAAGTTAGTGACAATTTCTCGATAGGTGGCGCTGATATACAACAATTTACGCAATTTAAGGGAAGGCTATATTTCAAGTTCTCTTGTGTATAATCAAACAAAACATGATATGTGAGAAGTCCTTTATGAAACATTGTGCTGATTTAATTTGGATGCATATTGCGCTATAGGAGGCAACGCTATACCGAAATTTTTCCCCGAGAGCGGGAAGGCTCTATTACAACTTATATGACATATAACTATACGAAACTTGACATCTGAGTAATCGTTATGAAAACGTTTTTTTTTAAGATGCTTTCTATTGTGAATAAAACTGTCTTTCTTTGGATATTTAGTGTTAGTTTTCTCTAACATGAAAATCGCCTGAACTGATCATGGTAAATAATATTAATGAATAATAATTTTAATAAATTATTTGTACTTAATTGAAATAGTTTGAGTGAAATAGTATAGGAAAATATAGAAGTAAGTTTAGGGGTTACCAGAACATACTAGTTTAATGTTACACTTAAACCTTTTTTATTAAGTAATAATCAAGTATTCCCAATTTTTTGAGTTTTTAAACAATATAGATAAATCGAAAACAAATACACTGTATATTTTCTATTGAAGAGAAAAAAATAACATATCTTTATTGGATATGAATATTTAATAAAATCTTTTTGTAAAAAAATAGAACCGACTCCAAAAAGGAACTACTATTCAAACAACTAAAAATGAAAGAAAATTCGCAGAAAATGGAACTGTAAATTGCGCCTAAAAGTATAAAATAATTTCCTTCGCCAAACAACCTATAACACTACAATTAATCATAACTTTTTAAGTCGGCGCAAAATTAAATAAAATTTAATTAGTTTTTAAAGGTTTGTGTTTAGATCGGTAGCAACAAATGCTGTTGTTTCGAATGATCCATTTTCATGTTTCCTTTATTATTTTATCACTGTATACAATTGGTCCATTAGTAGCATCTACATAGAACAGTGAACATTCTTCACAATGCGGTATTTATGTTTCTACGAAGTTAGAGTTTCCTTTGCAAATTTGGTATATCTTTGATAACTATCATCCTTGATGGCTTTTGGATTTGGGGATCAAAACGTAAGGCAAAAATATACACGCAAGATGTATATTTTCACAATATATATTGTACAATGTGTTGTTTCATATTCTTGATTTATCACTTGATATACCTTATGAAAATAATCATGATATCCCAAAGAAATTAAATATGTTTGCCAGATAATTTTGCGATTTTTCTTTCACCAAGGACGTCAGATAGATACCAGCATCTTCGCCAACTTTTGCTGCTTACGAAATCTTATTTGCTTTCTTGAATCAAATTAGTTCTCGGTTGCGTTTTGCAGGTAACAATGTGAGATGTGTATTTTGAATAGGATTTGATTTTTGTATTGAACAAAGGTATCAATTTTTATTTAATTTTGCGCCGACTTCAAAAGTTATGATTAATTGTAGTGTTATAGGTTGTTTGGCGAAGGAAATTATTTTATACTTTTAGGCGCAATTTACAGTTCCATTTTCTGCGAATTTTCTTTCATTTTTAGTTGTTTGAATAGTAGTTCCTTTTTGGAGTCGGTTCTATTTTTTTACAAAAAGATTTTATTTCTCTCTTTTCAGTGAAAACTTATTTATATAGCAGAGCATCAGAAGACGTTCGACGGAAGTTTCACAAATCATAAGTTCCAAGAAAAGTGACATTACTCAAAAAATGGTTTATGTCACTGAAAAATACATGAAATGCACGCAATGTAAAAAAAAAAGTTACATCTCCATCTAGAAAGTTATCCACTCGAGAGACAGTTGTGCCAGTTTTATTATAGTCAAGTTATTTTTAAGTTGATTTTTCTCAAATGCTGCATTTTTAAGTTGTTTTACTTTTCTTGCCTTTATCGGATATGAGCAAAAAACTATCTATTGAACGAACATACGTTAAATTAAAAAGTCTTTAGAAATGTAAAGGACGGATACGCTGTATTCGTAACCAGAAATTCTGTTAGGCATATATATTGTACTTTACAGTGAATACGTGTCACCCGCTGCGCTGGAAATTGTTCAGCGTAAAGTTCAAATAAAGAGCAAAATATGCATTGCAGCTGACGGACAGAAGTTTCAACATCGATACTTACATAGTGCTTTTACCATTGTAGCTGCATGTGTTCAGCAGTTAGAGTGAGAACAGATTTTTGTGAGTATCCTGTAATTTGTTTATATCTTAATAAAATCATAATGAAACCTATTTCAGGCCAAGATCATTA
This sequence comes from Salticus scenicus, assembly GCA_963930645.1. Lineage (NCBI taxonomy): Eukaryota > Metazoa > Arthropoda > Arachnida > Araneae > Salticidae > Salticus > Salticus scenicus. Next base: position 52,987,044 of record OZ005662.1, on the reverse strand, counting down.
CGACAACAAAAAAAGTATTAAAATTGAATCATCTCTTACGAAGTTATAAGCTAACAAATTTCAACAACAACAACGAGAAACATGGTTTGCATTGAGAACCTCTTCCTTTATGAAGTCGGTTTAAAACGTCTATGCGTTAATGGATGTGACCGCTTACAATAACCATACTTTGAATTTTACATAGCATAAATGTCACCCGCTACGCTACAACATATGCAATGTCATTCAAGTGTGCACAAAATAGAAAATTGTGAACAAACAAATGCACGTTTTAAGCGTTCGGTTTTTAGCATTAATTTCTAAACTATCTTTGCGTACTACATCGATGATGCTCTGCAATTTTATAATTAACTTTTTCCACTGTCTTGAAACGTTTCCGAGATAGGATCGCTAACTCCACTCTTTTCCACCAGGTGGCGCTTTAGGCGGTTTAATCGCGTAGCACATGTCCACTTTACTATGCCTACATACCACTTTTATAACTATAGCTGCAGCTGTTCAGCAGTTAAAAGAGTAGGGACTGACATTTTTGAGCACCCTGTATTTTCTTTTGATCGTAAAGATTTTACAATGGGATTTATTTCAGACCAAGACTTTTACAATAAAACAAAAAGTATCAAAATCGGATCATCTGTTCAGAAGTTATGAGCTAACAAACAAAAACAAAAACATACGCTTTGAATTGAGAACCTACTCCTTTTTGAAGTCGGTTAATTAGAGCATCTCTTACGAAGTTATAAGCTTACAAACACCAACAACAACACATAGCTTGAATTAAGAACACCCTCCTTTCTGAAATTGGTTGAAAACGACTTTGCGCTAATCGATGTGACCGCTTACAGTAACAGTACTTTGAACCACAGAGTATACATGTCATCCGCTACGCTGCAAATTGTGCAACGTAGTTCAAGTGTGCCCAATGTAGGAAATTGCGAACAAACAACTGCACGTTTTAAGCGTTCTATTTTTAGCAATAATGTCTTTTCGTAGTAAATCGAAGATGCTCTACAACTTCGTAATTAAAATTTCTCCCACCTTGAACCGTTTTTCAGATAGGAGCGCTAATTCCGCTGTTTTTCACCAGATGGTGCTTTATTTTCTTTAGATTGTAAAGAAGTTATAATGGGACCTACTTCAGACCAAGATACAACAAAACAAAAAATATCAAGTAACCGCATTTTTAACTATATAGCGTATGTCTCAGCAGCTACGCTACAACGTGAGCAATGTAGCTCAAGTGTGCATAGTGTAAGAAATTGCGAACAAAAAAATGCACGTTTTTAGCCTTGTATTTTTAGCATCAATGTCAAAACTATCTTTTCGTACTAAATCGATAATGCTCTGCAATTTTATAATTCACTTTTTCCCCCTGTCTTGAACCGTTTCCGAGATAGGAACGTTAGTATGAATGTCTAAACTATCTTTTTGTACTAAATCGGTGATACCCTTCAGCTTTGTAATTTACTTTTTCTGTAGAACCGTTTTCGAGATAGGAACACTAACTCCGTTATTTTCCAACAGGTGGCGCTGCAAGCGGTTTAACCTTGTACAGCATGGCCACTTTTCTATACTTACATACCATTTTTATCACTATAGCTGCAGTCGTTTAGCAGTTAAAGGAGTTGGGACTGATTTTTTTGGGCACCCTGTATTTTCTTTAGATCGTAAAGATATTACAATGGGACCTATTGTAGACCAAGACCTTTTCAACAAAACAAAAATTATCAAAATCGGAGCATCCGTTCAGAAGTTATGAGCTAACAAACATAAAAAAAACATACGGTTTGAATTGAGAACCTTCCTTCTTTTTTTGAAGTCGGTTAAAAAGAACAGATTTTTTTTTTTTACCTATAAAAAGTTTAATGACCCTCTCTTAAAATCAGAATTCTTAAACTTAATTGCAATATCTATAGAAATTCCTTTTTTAAGAAATATATAATAACCTTTTATGTCTTTGAAATATATATGACTGTTTCATTTTTAATAAAGTGAAAACGTGATTTCCAAAAAGAAACCTCTTCATAGATATAAAAATTTAGACTTTACAAGTTTCTAAAATACATTTTCATGAAAACGTTAGGATTTAATACATTCATTAAAAGTAATTAAATTAATTACATATATATATATATATATATATATATATATATATATATATATATATATATATAGATATATATATATATATATATATATATATATATATATATATATATAAATTTATTAAATATAAATAAAACCAACTAATTAATAAATATTTAAATCTAGATAAATAAAATAAATATGATAATTCTTTAAAATATCTCAGTAACATAGAACCGTGTTGAATTTGGCATATGAACAAATGCAATTAAAATAGTCGAACCTCGTCATAGTGAACTCTCAGTTATAATGAACTTGTTTAGCTTTCCGAGCTAAACACAAATACCTATATTATTATTAACCAAAGTTTAGTTATAGTGAATCTCCGGATATAATAAACGTTTATGAAGCCCAAAGATGGTTCCCTCTAACCGGGTTTGAATGTATTTAATATATTTTTTGTTTGAGTTATACAGGAGTATTTCCTATTTTTATATTTTTTAAAAAAGTTTTATCTATTTATTTATGTATTTTTTATTGTTAGAGTGTACTTTGTAAATAATCACTATTAAAACATGTGTGCTATTTCTATGTTTTCACTACCCCCCCCCCCCTACCTTTTATTTTACAACGTCTTTAGAAGGGTCACAAGCGAATACACATTTAGAAAAAGTCTAAGTCACTTTCTAAGATTTTCTTCTCTCTCTCTTTTATTTACAAAATTGTTCCAAGCAGAATTTTCTGTAATTTAGCTATTTTAAAAATTTATCTTTCAGAATACAAAATTACTTTAGATTGAGAAAATAGAATTTTTTTAAGTAAAACATTTTTTTACCCATCTATTTTTCAAAATATATCAAAAAGAAAAAGGAATAATAAAAGTTTTTGATAAAATATTTTCTTAAATTTGACCAATTTAATATAAAAATTTTAAATTAAAATAAAATTTAAAATGTCTACTATACTTTGTATTCTTATGTTTTAAACGGATCTTATGAATTAAGTTTTCACATTTATATCACTTTTATAATATATGCTGATTAATTCGCATTACTTTTTTTTTTTTTTTTGTAATTTTTAAAAGGATATATATCCGAAAGGATAATACCGCTATATATCCATAAATGTATGTGGTAGCCTCATAAATATTTAGACTGATAATGAGAAAAATATTCATAATCACATGCTACTGCCAAAATGCCTTTAAAGCATTTCTTTTTACAGGTTGGTCCAAAACGGTTTTTATTTATTTATTTTTTGGTTTTATGTTTTACTGGTCCATTTTTCCTCTTCAGGACACAACTTTTGCAGAAATATATGAGGTATGACAGGTTCTTTATACGACCAAAGTTTCAAAATGATCCCTAAAGAACTTTTCTAGATATTTAACAATACGTCTAAATTTGAAAGCGTCCAAATACTTATTCGTAGATAGTGTATATACACATGTGTACAGACAAATATAGAAAGACAAACACAACGAGGCATTGAGTATTTGTGATAGTAGAAGCAAAGAATGAGAACGAAGAATAGTTAGTCAAACAATTCACCAAAGTGATATTATATAAATATATGTATAACAATGATCCATCAAGCGTAGAAAAGCCAAGCAACAGACACAAGACCACCGAAAGCACAAAGACCAACAAGAATGAAAAATTACTTGCATGCAGGAGAAGCTCAGATAGGTGAAAAAAATTCATCAGGCTATGAAAGACACATATCCAAAGAAACCAAATTCATCAACCAACATCCCGCAAAACAAACGAAACAACAAACCAACTCAACAAAATTCCAACAGAAAAACTTAAACTGAAATGAAATTTCTGAAAAAAATAACCCAAGAAACCCAAGGACGGATATATATATATATATATATAAATTATTTTAATTAATCCTGAATTAAAAAAAAATAATCTGCTGAGTAATGACTGATGCAAGTAAGACATTGATGCTTCTGATCTGCGGATTCACTAGTTATTATTATTTTGAAACGGCATCTTATTTACTAAGGCTCCTATATGATACGAGCTGGCGCAGTGTCCGCCATTTTCTAGCCCATCTAGGGAAATGTTGGCGGTAGAAAAAGCTAGGTTACCCGATTAGCGTTGTTATCGCCTTTAAACTTCTACACAGATCATTTGAGCTAGAACTTCTTATCACGAAACAAACAAGTTGGCAATTTTAAGAACATCGACAACATTCAGAAAACTGCAACCCTTCACGTTAAAAGAAATGTAATTTTAAAGATAATTTTAAAAGAATTGAAAAACAATAACTTAAAAAAACAGTACATTCATATTAAATTTGTCGAAGAACTTTGAAAATAAAATGAAATAATTTGAAAATAAGGGAAATCTTGCGCTACAAAGTTGTGCTCCTGCTCCGAGTATCCACGAGTTACATCTACAATTTAAAATCCACTTTTTCCTTCTTTCTGGATTAGAAGAAAATATAAACAGGTGGTGCCCTTTTCTCAAGTTATTCGTGCAATTTATTGCCGAAAAATCACCAATAATAAATCGTCAGCCATTCTTGTGGGCTAGAAAATGGCGGATGCGTCAGCCTATCAATGTAGGAGTTCTATTATTTACTTATCGAATTCGGTGCATCTAATGAACTTACATTATTTTTATCAATTCATGGTTCAATCGATTTATTACACAGAATTAAAAAAAAAATTAGATATATTTTTAAAAATTATTAAATATGATATTGATTAGACAAAGTAGTGTTAGTGCTCGATCAAATTATTATTATTAATAGGCAAACATGAAATTTCTGATACACTTTTAACATATTAATTATGGGAATAGAGGATTGAAAAAAGTATCATTCGAAAGGTATGATTAACCAGATTTGCAGAATATAAAAATTGTTTTCTTATGGTGTTAAGAAGATATTTAAAAATACTTCTATTTTTTATGCCTTTTTTTCATTTTATAGCACGTATTCTTTTGTATAAAAAAAATTCTAAAGTTGAAAGTTGTTAAATCTTGAAATTTCCTTTAACTCAAACAAAACCATAGACACAGTAATTTGTATAGATGTCGCACTCAGTGATCACTATATTCTCAACTACAAGTTATTTTATTCTAAGAGGATTCAGCCATTAGAGTGGTAGAAATTTGAATGAATGAGTGTTAGATCGAAAGTTTATACTGTTAGAAACATATGTAAATTAAAAAAGGATTTGATTTATGTTTTTTTTATTATTATTTATTTATGGTCTAATTTCTTTCTGTCTATTCTCTTTTCTCTTCTTCTTCTTCTTCTTCTTTTTTTTTTTTTTTTTTTTTTTTTTGTGATTTATATCAGCTCTAATTTAAAGACATATTTTTAAACTAAAACATAATGCATTTTACGTAACTGAAATTGACTACTTATTTTTTTAATATGTTTATGTTGTTTTAATATGTATCTTCTGCATATATAAGAAGAAATTATAAGATTTGGAAAAACTTTTGATTTCAAGTTTTCGATGAATTTATACGTTTTGAGATTTCCTTGCATTTCAATTAACTGAATTTGACTACTTATTTTTAAAAAAGTGGATTTATTACTAGCATTTGCACATATAAGAAGAAAGTAGAAGATACTAAAGAAATTTTGATTTCCGGTTTTCCATGAAGTTACACGTTTTGAGATTTCCTGAACTCAATTCAACAGGATTCATCTCAACTTCTGTATTCCATAAACGCATTAATCCAAACATGGTGTGTGAGATGGGCATTATGTAAAACTATGCTGTTTTAATTTGGGTGCATATCAGCCGACAAGTGTCGCTGCTGTGCTGCAACTAAATTCCGTTTATGAGAAGGCAATTATTTTGCTTTGCTTCGCAAAAAGTGGCCGAGATTGACCACTGGGCGATACTAGTTATTATTATTATGGAAACGCCATCTTATTTATTTACCAAATTCGGTGCATTTAGTAAACTCACATACATTTTGTTTAATCCATGCTTTAGTCGATGGAATAGTATTATGCCTATCTAAAGAAATCGCAATTTATTTTTTTTTCTAAATATCTAAAAACGTTTCAATCTCTGAAAAGGATAGATCCTATTTCAATTTCTATAATTTTGTTATTTCATTTCACTCAAAATTCATGTTTCGTAAATTTACTATTATATCAGTTAATCCATAAACATTTCAAAATCCAATTACGTTAAAAATTTGAGATTATCTTTGTACTATGAAAAAAAGTTTATATTTTTCTGCCATTTGTGCAATACTTGCAAGATTTTATGTTTGCGATTTTTATTTTAGAATACAGAAATGGTATTCGATATTTTAATCAGATTAATTCTAGTAGAATCTTTTTCTTTCTTCTACATAGAAAGTAGTCGTCATCAGTCAACTTTTAAAGTATTGGAAAAGTATTATTTACCCGATACCGAAATAGAATTTTAGTATGCATGAGTGATATTTCACCAAAAATTGTAAAACATACAGAGTTGTTACAAAAGTTTGAAACTTCAATAAATATTATGTCTATATGAAGAAAGTATTTAAAGTCATTCAAATTACACTGTTCCGCATGAAAATTGGCCTCAACATCATTTTTGTAAATTCATATGTAAAATGACCTCCTGAATCTGAATATAACGCCCATTTTACCCTATCACCTATCGTTTTTAAAGCACCCCCCCTCTATTTTTATCCCTTTATGGTGATTATAGCTATGGCTAAAAATTTGATTTGTAAAGGAGGGGGATCATTTAACTGTCAAATATCTTCTTAGGGGCTAGAGACGGGCTAGTTGCAAAATTCTAAAACATGAACATTTGCAGCAAGGGGAAAATTAAGAGGGGGGGGGGATTGCCACTGAAATTATTTACTACTTTTATTAAATTTTCCTAATCAATTATTATTACTCTTTATTATACAATGTATATATATATATATATATATATATATATATTGCTGTTTTTAAGCGTTAAAATAATTTTTTTCCATTCTCCAAATCCAATTCATGGCCATAAAATTACCGAACAGTGATAAAATTCTGGAGTGACTCCACTCGACTTTCCGAACATTGCGTAATTAACAGTTTTGTAGATAAAGTAAAGAAAGGGGAGTTGTTAAACAAACAAAAGAGAGAAAACCATAATAGAGTGTTTGAGTATTTTTCTCCGTATATTGCACGATGTTTTATTTAATGCTACTGAACTTTCAGCCCATAGATCACAATGATAAAGAATTTATCGTTGTGTCCCTGTAGAAACCTATAAATGCTAGATTCAGAAAAATGCTTATAGTTAGTGCAACAATGATTTATAGTATTCATATAAATTTTCAGCTCAATTGAATAAGGCGTTTAGATGCTATCGCACATTTAAAAATTTGGTCCCATAGGCCATAATGATAAAACAATTTTCTTTGTGTCCCTGTAAAAACACCGTAAGTGCTAAATTCACCAAAATCTTAACAGTTGGTGCAACTGTGACCTATAACATGTGTAAAAATTTTTTGTTCAGATTAATAAAGCGTTTAGACGCTATCGCACTTTTAAAAATTTGGCCCCATAGGCCATAATGATAAAGAATTCTTCCTGGTGTCCCTGTAAAAAAACTATAAGTGCTAGATTCACCAAAATCAATAGGGTTCGTACTATGGTGACTTACAATATACGTACCACCTTTCAGCTTATTCGAACAAAGCGTTTAGACGCTAGCGTGTTCACTCACAGACATACACACACATACATACACACATACATACACACATACATACACACACACACACATACATACATCATCGCAAAAATAGTGGAAACGGACTCAGGGGACCTCGAAACGTATAGAAACATCAAAATCTTAAATTCGGATTTTTGACATGATTACAGTACTTTCCTCACTATACAGTGTTCGGAAAGTAAAAATAGGAGGAGAGGTGGCGTTCCGAGAAGATGGCGGTTGATTGGGCTAAATTGGTTTATATTCGGATTCAAGAGATCATTTTACATAAGAATCAGCAAAAATGTTATTGGGGCTTGACAATTTTTTTTTTCTTTTCAGCTCAGCGTTATTAGAATAATGAAAGGGAAAGGCACAATAATATGTTCTAATAAAAGAAAGCGTCTGTCTGTAGGTGTCACTCAGGAAAAACTATGCGTAGTATAATCCTAAAAATTGTTTTAGATAAAGGAAATTGGAGGGTTAAAAGAAGAGGAAGAGAAAGATAAAGGAAATGAGAAGGAATAAAGGGTTAGGGAGAGTGGCGTTAATGCTGTATCATATTATTATTGTTATTGTTATTGTTATTATTATTAATATTATTTTAGAAACGCCTTCTTATATAATTATTTGATTTGTTACAATTAATAAATCCACAAACATTTCATTTTTTCATGATTCAGTCGATGAAATATTTTTTTTAGGTGGAGTTAAAAAAAGTATTAGATTTCGGTTAAATAATTTATTATATTTTGATTAGAGAAAGTAGTGTTAGTGCCTTAGAAAATTATCATCATCATTATTATTATTTCGGAAATGCCATCTTATTTATATATTGAATTTGCTAAAGAACTCACATACGAGGTCTGTCCAATAAATACGGGAACTAATGCCATAAAATTTTTATTTTGCAAAATTTAGTCTACATCGATTTTGTCCCCTTCAAAGTACTCTCCATTCGTAGCTATGCACTTATTTCATCTTCTTTTCCACAGTTCAAAGCACCCTTGGAAATCCTCAGCAGTCAGGCCTTTTAGTTTCTCGTCGTTTCTTGCTTTATTGTGTCCACATCTTCCCAGTGATGTCCCCTCATCACATTTTTGCATTTTGGGAATAAAAAAAGTCGCACGGAGTGAGATCTGGCGAATAAAGAGGATAATCAAGGATGGTGATTGAATTTTTTGCCAGAAACTGGCGAACAATCAATGCTGAATGTGCTGGTGCATTGTCATGGTGAAGAATACAACCATCGCCTTGAGTCAAATTTTGTCGCACACGACGCACGCGATCTCTCAAACGCTTGAGAACTGTAAGGTAGAACTCAGCGTGATTTCGTCAATTTCCATTTTCGACACACAGAAAAAACAAGGACATCAGAAACTAACACAACTGGCACAATACGCAGAGCTCGACGATCCGCCACGCACTGATGGTTCATTGGGTCTCAGTCAACTAGCACCGCTAGTGAGCGAGGCTACTGTCCGCGTCATGGCCGACAAATGGCACCAGTTTGCGTATTCATTGGACAGACCTCGTATATTTCCTTTTTAACATGTTTCAGCTGACGGAATATTTTTTTAGACGGAGTTAAAATTTATTAGATTTGGTTTAAAAATGTTATTAGATATAGATTAGAGAACGTAGTGTTAGTGCCCCACTAAATTATCATCATTATTATTATTATTTTGGAAACGCCATCTTATTTATTTATTGAATTTGATACATTTAATAAACTCACATATATATTTTCTTTATATCATGCTTCAGTTGACAGAATCTGTTTTTAGATGGTGTTAAAATTTATTAGATTTGGGTTAAAAATGTTATTAGATATAGATTACAGAAAACAGTGTTAATACCCCTCCCAAATTATTATCATCATTAGGGGAAGGCGGGGTACCTCGGACTTACTTCGACTTTTCCTATTTTAATTTTGTAATTAATCGGCAAAACTTAATACAAATAGCTTTTTTAAATACTGTATGGTGTTATATACAACATATATTTATTTCAAAATTTTATTAAAATTACATCAATTATATATATATTTTTTTAATAAAAAAAAGTGCAGTTAGGTCCAAGATACATCACTGAAAGTGTACCTTGGATCATTTATTAAAAGATACAGGAAAACGCAATTTTAAGTAAGAAAATCTATTTATTAATTAATTACACTCATATGAATTCAAATACACAATTTTGTTTATTTCAAAATCATTAATCTGTAACAACAGTATCGTTTGTTAAGTAAAATTTGAATCTAAAAACTAGAAAATATTAAATATTAACTTAAAAATGTTTATCTTAAATTATATTCTGATTATTGGTAAAAATCCTCACGCTTATTCATAATCAAGATTGTAATTGGTTAGGTCAATTCCAAATGTTATCTTTTGGAGCTGTATTTCTGATCTACCACACAACCAGTCCAAGGTACACTATTTGTACTGGGTTCAAGGCACACCCCTCTGTTACTAAAATTGAAATTGCTTATCATGATGTTCAGGTTGGGCTTAATTTGATTACAAGCACATGGGGTTATATCTAGAAAGCTATTTCATGATGCATAACACTCATTTCAGAATATATAATGCATGTGTGGGTATATAAATACATAAAAGTATCTGACAAAAAATTAACTTTTGCAAGGTGAAGGTGAATTTACTTTTCAAGAACTCTTCAAAAAGTTGAACTTCGAAGAAAACATTGATTACTTTATTGAGACCCCTGTAACGTAGGAGGAAATTTCGCAAAGTACGAGTCGCGAAACTGTTTTCAGGGTTTTACTTTCCCTACTAAAGTATTCTAATAAGGAGTTAGGATTTAAAAAGAACTTGCGTATTTTACGAGATTCGCCAAGGGGAGTTTTAGTACAAGCGCGGTTAAAGGGAAAGATGCAAATTAACTAAACGTATAAAAAGAATGAAGGTATTGTGCTCGAGGAGATGAAGGTGGATTAGGTTTGCTGTAGGTGGTGAAGGAGCTTCTATCTTGAAGCATATTTTGGCCACGAGTACGGCTGGGATAAATTCACCTGTTCGAGAGATCATACAACTAATCGTCAGTTTTCATTATGTATGGGTAATATAATACCGTTTATTGTTTTATAGTAAGATTATTCAGCCACCTATTTTTAATAGCTAATGTAAGTATCTAGCGTTTATAATTATACGAGGAAGTTAGAGTATTTATGTGTTTTCAAAAGTCGTTTAGTAAAGTAGTCCCATGCTCCCTTGAATTGAAATTTAATTAAATATAATATTCAGTTTTACATTTGTCTCTGTGAATTACTTTCTCTCAATACTTTATTAAGTATGATGTTGGCAGACAAGCCTACGTCTTTACACCCCTAATGACTGTAGCACACAAGAGATTTTCGTTCAACTTTTTACTAAACACAAAGTTATACCCAACACACTCAGCTTGACCTTGTTCAAGGACAGCGCATATTTTCGGATGATCAGCTTTTACGACGAACTTTAGAAAAAGTTGACTATGTTCGGCGTGCTCATCAAAATTGACCAATAGGAGGGCTGGACAGGGTTTTTTCCTGGAATACACTTAGAATGGGAATACCTATATATACTCAACATAACATTATACGAAACATATTCACTCAGCATCGTTCGAAGTTGGGCAAGTTGAACGAACGAGAAATCGATCAGCTGTCCGTAGGGTTCCCCCCAATTGATAGCGTGATGTATTCGCTTCTCTAAAGTTATTTCAGGAAAAAATCCTGTTTATTCCTCCTATTGGTCAATTTTGATCAGCACGCTCAACACAGTCAGGTTTTTTTAGACGGCTTTGGAAAAGTTGATCATCCGAAAACTTGCTGTCTTTGAACAAAATCAGGCTGAGCGTGTTGGGTAAAGTGTTTAGTAAAAATCTGAGCGAAAATCTCTCGTGTGATATGGCCATTACAGTAAATGTTTTAACTGCATGTTATATTAATTTTATATCTAAATAAATAGAACTAGGAAGGCATAGGTCGAAGGTACACTTATGTCCAAAGTACACCAATTTCCCCTATTATTATTTTGGTATTGCCAACTTTTTTTTTTTTTTTTTTGAACTCGCATATATGTTCTTCAAACCATGCTTCAGTCGACGGAATATTATTTTATATAGAGTAAAAAAAAAAAACTATTAGATTTAGGTTAAAAAATTATAAAGAAAACATTATATATAGATAAGAGAAAATAATGTTAGTGCTACACCAAATTATTATTATTAATAATAATATTATTTGTTTATTTATATAATATCATTTTATTTATAACTATTTATTTTTATTTTTATCATTATTTCTTTATTTTCTTCCTTCGTATTTTTCTTTCTTTCTTTTCTTTTCATTTTTTTTTTTTCTTGAAACGCCAATTTATTTATTTATCGAATTTAAGGTATTTAAAGAACTCCCATAACTTTCTTCAAATCATACTTTAGATCATGGAATATATTTTCCATTTAAAGAAATCACAACTTTTATTGTTTTCTGAATATCTAAACACGTTTCAATCTCTGAAGGGAAAAGATCTTACTTCAATTTCTATAAACTTGATGTTTCATTTCAACCGCAATTCATCTTAAGTAAATTCACTATAATCCAAATACATTTCAAAATCCAATCACTGTATAAATTCGAAATTTACCTTGTTTTATGGGAAAGCACAGATTTTTCTATTTTTTTGCGCAATACTTGTAATACTTTATGCTTGTGATTTTTATTTTTTATAATATCGAATTGCATTCAATATGTTAATCAGATTAATTCTGGTAGAACATTTTTCTTTCCTCTACATGGAAAAAAGCTCGTGATCAATACATTTTTAAAATATTGGAAATGTATTATTTACCCGATACTAAAACAGAGTTTAAGTATTCATGAAGGATATTTCGCCAATAATTATAAAACAGACAGAATTGTTACAAAAGATTGAATTTTTAATAAATATTTTTATCTGTATGAAAAAAAAAAAAAAGTATTTATAGTCATCCAAATTATTAGAAGGAAAAAAAGACGAAGGCACAATAATCTGCTCTAATAAAAGGAAGCGTCTGTCTGTATGTGTCACACAGAAAAAAAAAAATAATTATACAGACACGACATTATTTCATTATTTAAAACATGAAAATCTGACATTGACAGATTTTAATTTAGTGCCAGAGGCCTACTGCTAAACTTGTTAATATCGACAAATTCTTCTTTAGTTAATTCGTGACGATCTAAATTCCCTGATAAAGTTTTCATTAAATCAAACCAATGTGTTTCAGCTGCAGATATTGTAACAAATAACGTTGGAAGTCCAAATTGTCTTATAGCACAAAACAACGTTTTTTCTCTTTTTCCCAATGAGGGGGAGGTGTGCCTTGGGGGGACTCATGTCAAAGGTGTGCCTTGGGGGGGGGGACTCATGTCAAAGTTGTACCTTGGGGGGGACTCATGTCAAAGTTGGGCCTTGGGGGGACTCATGTCAAAGTTGGGCCTGGGGGAGACTCATGTCAAAGTTGGGCCTTGGGGGGACTCATGTCAAAGTTGTACCTTGGGGGGGACTCATGTGTAAGTTGGGCCTGGGGGGGGGACTCATGTCAAAGTTGTGCCTTGGGGGGGACTTCATTCAATAAATCCCCATTCAATAAACCGACTGAAATAGGCCCTTAGCACTATTAAGAGTGTATTATAAAAATTCGACAACGCTGTACCGACTAAAATAGGGGTACCTTGGGGGGGACTCATGTCAAAGTTGGGCCTGGGGGGGACTCATGTCAAAGTTGGGCCTTGGGGGGACTTCATTCAATAAATCCCCATTCAATAAACCGACTGAAACAGGCCCTTACCACTATTAAGAGTGTATTATAAAAATTCGACAACGCTGTACTGACTGAAATAGGGGTACCTTGGGGGGGACTCATGTCAAAGTTGGGCCTCGGGGGGACTCATGTCAAAGTTGTGCCTTGGGGGGGACTTCATTCAATAAATCCCCATTCAATAAACCGACTGAAATAGGCCCTTAGCACTATTAAGAGTGTATTATAAAAATTCGACAACGCTGTACCGACTGAAATAGGGGTACCTTGGGGGGGGGACTCATGTCAAAGTTGGGCATTGGGGGGACTTCATTCAATAAATCCCCATTCAATAAACCGACTGAAATAGGCCCTTAGCACTATTAAGAGTGTATTATAAAAATTCGACAACTGTACCGACTGAAATAGGCCTCTAGCACTAAAAAAAAAAAAAAAAAAAAAAAAAAAACTATGCCCAATGCAATGCTAAAAACGTTCTTAGATAAAGGATATTGGAGGATTAGAAGAAGAGAAAGAGAAAGGGAATTAGAGAAAATGAAGGGTTAGGGAGAGTATTGTTAGTGTTACATCATATTATTACAATTATTATTATTATTATTATTATTTTGGAAATGCGTTTATATATATTTATTTAATTCAGTATATTTAATAAACTCACATATATTTTCTTCAATTCATACTTCAGTGGATGGAATATATATATATATATTAGATGGAGTTAAAAAATTATTAGATTTAGGTTAAATAATTCATTAGATATGGATTAGTGAAAGTAGTGCAATACTTGTAATATTTTATGCATGTGATTTTTATTTTATAATATCGAAATTGCATTCAATATATTAATCAGATTAATTCGTGTAGAACATTTTTCTTTCCTCTACATGGAAAAAAACTCATCATCTGTAAATTTTTAAAGTATTGGAAATGTATTATATACCCGATACTAAAATAGAGTTTAAGTATGCATGAAGGATATTTCGCCAACAATTATAAAACAGACAGAATTGTTACAAAAGATTGAATCTTTAATAAATATTTATGTCTGTATGAAAAAAAAGTATTTATAGTCATCCAAATTATTAGAATGAAAAAAGATAAAGGCACAATAATCTGCTCTAATAAAAGGAAGCGCCTGTCTGTATGTGTCACACAGAAAAAAAAAAAAAAAAAACTGTGCCCAATGCAATGCTAAAAACGTTTTTAGATAAAGGATATTAGGGGATTAGAAGAAGAGAAAGAGAAAGGGAATTAGAGAAAATGAAGTGTTAGGGAGAGTAGTGTTAGTGTTACATCATATTATTACAATTATTATTATTATTATTATTATTTTGGAAATGCGTTTTTATATATTTATTTAATTCAGTATATTTAATAAACTCACATATATTTTCTTCAATTCATACTTCAGTGGATGGAATATATATATATATATATATATATATATTAGATGGAGTTAAAAGATTATTAGATTTAGGTTGAATAATTCATTAGATATGGATTAGAGAAAGTAGTGTTAGTGTCTTACAAAACTGTCACCACGATTATTGTTATTTTGGAAACACCATCTGTGAAGGAGTTTTTAGTAAATACCAGGTTCTGTTCACACAACGGCCATATCGTAAAATTGTGGTGAATAATACAGAAGTCTTTACCTCCAAATAAACAGCATATAAATCATTCTTAACTGTGTTTTATTATAGTATGTTCTATACATATGTTCTAATACATATGTTCTTAGTCACAGATAATTTTTATATCATCACTTCATTGGTAAAGCTGGAAAAATCTTCTATCCCAGTTATCTAGACAGAGAGGGAGGAGGAGACCAAAAAGCATCGTCTTAATCAAACGAACTCAAAATCCAAAAAAAAAAAACACTAAATCTGCCAGCCACAGAGAGCTTAAAATTGCAACCCCAAAAATTGGCATTCTTAATATTCAGTCAAAAGAATGCCAGGCAGTTTCTTTGTCCTTCTAACATATTAATACAAAATTTTTGAATATAAAATGTCGTTATAAAGTTAGATCGATTTGACATTGAGAAGCAACGCCAAATGACCTTCAACTCTCAACGTACATAAAACGGCGACGCTTAGGACGCAACAATCCATTATAAATCTATTTTTAGAATTATAATGACCCGCTTTAAATAATAATAGGTTTTTAACGTAAACATACAAGGGTAATAAACATGAAAAAATATGATTATTTTATTTTATTAATAGCTGTATATGCTAGAAACAGGCAGATAACGACTTTTTAAATTACCCTCTGAAAATAAATAATTATAGCTAAATTGATTTAATCCATTCGGGGAAATGTATAAACAAAACTACTTTTCAAAAACCCCGATATAAAAATTGCTTTATTTTATTATGAGAGTAATGCGTTTGTAACAAAAAGGACAAAGAACACAAATTTTGATTTCTAAATAAAACGGGAAATTCTATATAATTAATTAATTGAAATAGATAAATTTAAAAAGATTTTTTTTATTATTTTATTAATCCCTCCTTCTTGTTATATATTAAATTTGAATAAATAAATAAACTTTTAAAGGACATATGTGTGAGAACACTCACACACCATCTTATTTATTTATTCATACCTGATAATATTTATAATTTATTCCGGAGTGTTGTTAACCCCGCCTTTTTTTCACGCTACTGTATTTTAAAAGCATTTTTCTTCTTATTTCATTGTAATTACATATTGAAAAAAAAATCTCTAAAATCCTACTTGTGTGAAAAAGGGCGGGGCTAACAGTACTGCGG
Organism: Salticus scenicus; assembly: GCA_963930645.1. NCBI lineage: Eukaryota > Metazoa > Arthropoda > Arachnida > Araneae > Salticidae > Salticus > Salticus scenicus. The sequence goes on along the minus strand of OZ005662.1, from coordinate 52,970,700 downwards.
GATAAATAATAAATACTACCAGGTATGATTGATTGAATTCTGTACATTTAACGAACTCACATACATATATATATATTACTTATTAATAAAAGTGTATTTGTATAAAAAAGTCTCTACATATTTTCAAAATTATATATAAATATATATATATATATTATATCTTATGCTTCAATTGACGGAATATTTTTTTAGAGGGAGTTAAAATTTATTTGATTTGGGTTAAGCTATTAGATGTAGATTAGAGATAGTAGTGTGCGTGCCCCACCAAATTATCACCATCATTATTATTATTTTGGAAACGCCATCTTATTTATTTATTGAATTCGGTATATTTAATAAAATCACATATATTTGATATATACCATGATTCAGTTGATGGAATATTTTTTACCTGGACTTAAAATTTATTAGATTTCGGTTAAAAAATCTATTACATTAGAGACAGCAGTGTTTGTTCCCCACCAAATTATCTCCATCCTTATTAATATTTTGGAAACGCCATCTTATTTATTTATTGAATTTCGTACATTTAATAAACTAAAACATATTTTCTTTCTGTCATGCTTCAGTTGACTAAATATTTTTTTTAGATGGAGTAAATGTTTATTAGATTTAGATTGAAATTTTTATTAGATATAGATTAAAGGAAATAGTGTTAGTGAATCCCCAAATTTTCATCATCATTATTATTATTTTGGAAATGCCATCTTATTTATTTGTTGAATTCGTTACATTTAATGAACTCACATATATTTTCTATATATCATGTTTCAGCTGACGGAACATTTGTTTAGATAGAGTTGAAATTTATTAGACTTGGGTTAGATAATTTATTAGATATGGATTAGAGAAAGTAGTATTAGTGCCCCACCAAATTATCATCATCATCATCATCATTATTATTATTATTTTGGAAATGCCATCTTATTTATTTATTGAATTCGCTACATTTAAAGGACTTGCATATATTTTCTTCAATTCAGGCTTCAGGCGACAATTTATATATATATATATTTTTTAAAGAAATTGCAATTTAAACTTTTCTCTGAATGTCTCAAAATATTTCGATCTCTGAAGAGAAAAAATTATATTTCAATTTCTATATAATCTTGATATTTCATTTCATCCGCAATTCATCTTATCTAAATTCACTATTATATCAGTTACGCCATACACATTTCAAAATCCAATTACGATATAAATTCGACATTTACCTTGTTCTATGAAAAAGTATGTATTTTTCTGACATTTGTACAACACTTACAACATTTTAAGTTTGTGATTTTTACTTTATGGTATCGAAATTGCATCCAATATGTTAATCATATTAAGTAAGGTAGAACCTTTTTCTTTCCTCTACATGGAACAGAATTGTCATCACCAAACTTTTAAAGAATTGGAAATTTATTATTTACCAGATACTGAAATAAAGTTTTAGTATGAATGAGTGATATTTCGCTAATAATTATAAAACAAACAGAGATGCTAGAAAAGTTTGAAACTTTAATAAATATTTATATCTGTATGAAAATTATTACAATGAAAAAAGGCAAAGGCACAATAATCTGTACTAATAAAAGAAAGCATCTGTCTGTATGCGTCGCACAGAAAAAAAAAAATGATGCCCAGTACTAAAAATTTTTTTAGACAAAAGATATTGGAGGGTTAGAAGAAGAGGAAGAGAAAGATAAAGGAAATTAGAGGGAATAAAGGTTTAGGAAGGACAGTGTTATAGTGCTATATCATATTATTATTATTATTATTATTATTATTATTATTATTATTATTTAGGAAACATCTTCATATACATTTATTTAGTTCGGTACATTCAATAAACTCACATATATTTTCTTCAGTTCATGCTTCAGTTGATGGAATACTTTTTTAGATGGTGTTAAAAAATTATTAAATCTAGGTTAAATAATTTTTTAAATATGGATTAGAGAAAGTAGTGTTAGTGCCTTACAAAATCATCATCATCATTATTATTATTATTTTGGAAACGCCATCTTATTTATTTACTGAATTTGCTACATTTAATGAATTCACATGTATTTCCTTTATTTCATGCTTCAGTCGAGGGATATATTTTTTTTTTTAGATGAAATAACAAATTATTAGATTTAGGATAAATAATTTGGTAGATATTGATTAGAGAAAGTAGTGTTAGTGCTTGAGAATATTATAATCATAATTATTATTATTTTGGAAACGCGATCTTATTAGTTCCCCTTCATACTATAGGTACGGGGACCTTAGGTAATCGTAAAAATTTTCGACCTCGGCTTTTTTACTTTTTTATGCGTTTTCAGGTGTGAGAAATCCGAAAATGACGAAATTTGTATGGTGTCCGTATGTAGGGTGTCTGTTAGTGTGTTAGACCGTTAATGTGTTAGTCCGTTAGTGTGTTAGTCTGTGTACACGATATCTCAAGAACAAATTGTCGCAGAGAGGTCAAATCAGTTTTAAAATATTACTGTCGACTCTGGCAAGAACCCTATTTATTTGCAACATACGAATTAAAAATCTCCGTAAGTTATTTGAAATTTACGATTTCCTTAACGTGGGAGAATAGGGCAAAATTTCACTTAAACTTGCATTAAATGAAACATTTTTGCTGTAAAAATGTCAGACCAGTTTTAAAATATCAGTTTTTGATACCGAAATGAACATCAGTTACTATAAACTTGCTACTTTAAAAATTTCGCAAGTTATTGGATATTTACGAATTTCTTAACATGGCAGAATAGGAGAAAATTTCACATAAACGGCAATTTTCAGGGATTTTTCATCGTAAAGATGTCAGAATAATTTAGAAATATTATTTAGGTTACTGGCATGAATATTGTTGACTATGAATTTCCCAATATAAAAATTTCGTAAGTTATTAGAATTTTACGAATTTCTTATCATAACAGAATAGGGCAAAATTTTACCCAAACGTCAATCTTAAGGGATATTTTCACCATAAAGATGTCAGACCACTTTTGAAAAATTATTTAGGATACTGACATGAATGCCATAGTGTATGAATTTTCCAATTAAAAAAATTCGTAAGTTATTTGGATTTTACGATTTACTTAAAATTGCAGAATAAGGCAAAATCGAGCATAAACGTCCATTTTGAGAATAATAAATATATCAGACAACTTCAAAATAACATTTATGACACTTGTATGAACATGATTGACTACAAATATTCTAATAGGAAAATTTCGTAAAATATTCGAAATTTAAGATTTTATCAACATAGCAAAATGGGGCAATATTTCATTTAAACATGCATTTTTGGATTAGGCATTGGAAATAGTAGCATGAAAATAAACTACGAAATTGATAACAATAAAATAAATTAATATATTTTAGAATAAGATAAATATATCGAACTGAATGGTGGGTAGCCTATTAGGCGAGGATTTCGTTCTGTCACTGTGTCAAGCGTTTGGTCAAATTCATTTCTCTTAACATGAATATAATATGTCCTGTAAAAGAAATTTATGAGAACATACATATGATGGGGAACTGAGCAGAGCCCACCTATGCCAACTAGTTTATTTATTCAATTCGGTATATTTAATGAACGGACATATATTTTCTTCAATTCATACTTCAGCTGACGAAATATATTTTTAGATAGAGTTAAAATTTATTAGATTTTGGTTAAAAAGGTTATTAGAAATAGATTAGAAAAAGTAGTGTTAGTGCCCCACCAAATTATCATCATCATCATTGCTATTATTTTGGAAACGCCATCTTATTTATTTATATAATTCGTACATATAATAAACTGACATATTTTTTTCTTCAATTCATGCTTCCGTCAATGAATGTTTTGTTTGGGTCTATTTAAAGGAATTTCAATTTAAACTTTTCTCTGAATATCTCAAAATATTTTGATCTCTGAAGATGAAAAATTCTATTTCAATTTCCATTTCTATATAATCTTGACATTTCATTTCATCCGCAATTCATCTTACATAAATTCACTATTATATCAGTTACGCCATACACATTTCAAAATCAAATTATGTTATAAATTCAAGATTTACCTCGTTTTATGAAAAAGTATATATATTTCTGCGATTTGTACAATACTTGCAGCATTCTACGTTTGTGATTTTTATTTTATGATAGCGAAATTGCATCCAATATGTTAATCAGATTAACTCTGGTAGAACCTTTTTCTTTCCTCTACTTAGAAAAACACTCGTCATCACTAAACTTTAAAAGTATTGGAAATGCAATATTTACTCGATACTGAAATAGAGTTTCAGTATGCACGAGTGATATTTCGCCAATAATTATAAAAGAGACAAATTTGTTACAAAAGTCTGAAACTTTAATAAATATTTATGTCTGTATGAAAAAAAAAAAAAGTCATTTAAATTATTGGGGTGAAAAAAGGCAAAGGCACGATAATCTTTACTAATAAAAGAAAATGTCAATACGTATGTGTCGTAGAAAACGAAGTAATGCAAGTACAGTGCAGAATTTTTTTTCTTTATAAAAGAATGTTTGCATATTGAGGCTTTCAGTATTCCAACTAGACTGTTAACAATTAACTTAACGACGGTACTTTAAAGTACCACATGTTTAAAATGTGTATAAAATCAAATTTATGGAAGAAATGTCAAAAGAGGTGTTTATAAGAATAACGTATATATATCTATTGAATCTTACCACAAAACACTGGGCAGTACTAGCCTTTTTTGTTCCAAAAAGGATTTTATGAGATTTTTAGGATTCCTATTAGACTGTTTACCGTTTGCCTACCGACGGTACTTCAAAGTGCCATACCTTTAAAATGTGTATAAAATCAAATTTATGGAAGAAATGTCAAAAGAGGTGTTTATAAGATTACAACGTATATATCTCTATTGAATCTTACCACAAAACACTGGGCAGTACTAGCCTTTTTTGTTCCAAAAAGGATTTTATGAGATTTTTAGGATTCCTATTAGACTGTTTACCGTTTGCCTACCGACGGTACTTCAAAGTGCCATACCTTTAAAATGTGTATAAAATCAAATTTATGGAAGAAATGTCAAAAGAGGTGTTTATAAGATTACAACGTATATATCTCTATTGAATCTTACCACAAAGCACTGGGCAGTACTAGCCTTTTTTGTTCCAAAAAGGATTTTATGAGATTTTTAGGATTCCTATTAGACTGTTTACCGTTTGCCTACCGACGGTACTTCAAAGTGCCATACCTTTAAAATGTGTATAAAATCAAATTTATGGAAGAAATGTCAAAAGAGGTGTTTATAAGATTACAACGTATATATCTCTATTGAATCTTACCACAAAACACTGGGCAGTACTAGCCTTTTTTGTTCCAAAAAGGATTTTATGAGATTTTTAGGATTCCTATTAGACTGTTTACCGTTTGCCTACCGACGGTACTTCAAAGTGCCATACCTTTAAAATGTGTATAAAATCAAATTTATGGAAGAAATGTCAAAAGAGGTGTTTATAAGATTACAACGTATATATATCTATTGAATCTTACCACAAAACACTGGGCAGTACTAGCCTTTTTTGTTCCAAAAAGGATTTTATGAGATTTTTAGGATTCCTATTAGACTGTTTACCGTTTGCCTATCGACGGTACTTCAAAGTGCCATACCTTTAAAATGTGTATAAAATCAAATTTATGGAAGAAATGTCAAAAGAGGTGTTTATAAGAATACAACGTATATATATCTATTGAATCTTACCACAAAACACTGGGCAGTACTAGCCTTTTTTGTTCCAAAAAGGATTTTATGAGATTTTTAGGATTCCTATTAGACTGTTTACCGTTTGCCTACCGACGGTACTTCAAAGTGCCATACCTTTAAAATGTGTATAAAATCAAATTTATGGAAGAAATGTCAAAAGAGGTGTTTATAAGATTACAACGTATATATCTCTATTGAATCTTACCACAAAACACTGGGCAGTACTAGCCTTTTTTGTTCCAAAAAGGATTTTATGAGATTTTTAGGATTCCTATTAGACTGTTTACCGTTTGCCTACCGACGGTACTTCAAAGTGCCATACCTTTAAAATGTGTATAAAATCAAATTTATGGAAGAAATGTCAAAAGAGGTGTTAGATTACAACGTATATATCTCTATTGAATCTTACCACAAAACACTGGGCAGTACTAGCCTTTTTTGTTCCAAAAAGGATTTTATGAGATTTTTAGGATTCCTATTAGACTGTTTACCGTTTGCCTACCGACGGTACTTCAAAGTGCCATACCTTTAAAATGTGTATAAAATCAAATTTATGGAAGAAATGTCAAAAGAGGTGTTTATAAGATTACAACGTATATATATCTATTGAATCTTACCACAAAACACTGGGCAGTACTAGCCTTTTTTGTTCCAAAAAGGATTTTATGAGATTTTTAGGATTCCTATTAGACTGTTTACCGTTTGCCTATCGACGGTACTTCAAAGTGCCATACCTTTAAAATGTGTATAAAATCAAATTTATGGAAGAAATGTCAAAAGAGGTGTTTATAAGATTACAACGTATATATCTCTATTGAATCTTACCACAAAACACTGGGCAGTACTAGCCTTTTTTGTTCCAAAAAGGATTTTATGAGATTTTTAGGATTCCTATTAGACTGTTTACCGTTTGCCTACCGACGGTACTTCAAAGTGCCATACCTTTAAAATGTGTATAAAATCAAATTTATGGAAGAAATGTCAAAAGAGGTGTTTATAAGATTACAACGTATATATCTCTATTGAATCTTACCACAAAACACTGGGCAGTACTAGCCTTTTTTGTTCCAAAAAGGATTTTATGAGATTTTTAGGATTCCTATTAGACTGTTTACCGTTTGCCTACCGACGGTACTTCACAGTACCATACCTTTAAAATGTGTATAAAATCAAATTTATGGAAGAAATGTCAAAAGAGGTGTTTATAAGATTACAACGTATATATCTCTATTGAATCTTACCACAAAACACTGGGCAGTACTAGCCTTTTTTGTTCCAAAAAGGATTTTATGAGATTTTTAGGATTCCTATTAGACTGTTTACCGTTTGCCTACCGACGGTACTTCAAAGTGCCATACCTTTAAAATGTGTATAAAATCAAATTTATGGAAGAAATGTCAAAAGAGGTGTTTATAAGATTACAACGTATATATCTCTATTGAATCTTACCACAAAACACTGGGCAGTACTAGCCTTTTTTGTTCCAAAAAGGATTTTATGAGATTTTTAGGATTCCTATTAGACTGTTTACCGTTTGCCTACCGACGGTACTTCAAAGTGCCATACCTTTAAAATGTGTATAAAATCAAATTTATGGAAGAAATGTCAAAAGAGGTGTTTATAAGATTACAACGTATATATCTCTATTGAATCTTACCACAAAACACTGGGCAGTACTAGCCTTTTTTGTTCCAAAAAGGATTTTATGAGATTTTTAGGATTCCTATTAGACTGTTTACCGTTTGCCTACCGACGGTACTTCAAAGTGCCATACCTTTAAAATGTGTATAAAATCAAATTTATGGAAGAAATGTCAAAAGAGGTGTTTATAAGAATACAACGTATATATATCTATTGAATCTTACCACAAAACACTGGGCAGTACTAGCCTTTTTTGTTCCAAAAAGGATTTTATGAGATTTTTAGGATTCCTATTAGACTGTTTACCGTTTGCCTACCGACGGTACTTCAAAGTGCCATACCTTTAAAATGTGTATAAAATCAAATTTATGGAAGAAATGTCAAAAGAGGTGTTTATAAGATTACAACGTATATATCTCTATTGAATCTTACCACAAAACACTGGGCAGTACTAGCCTTTTTTGTTCCAAAAAGGATTTTATGAGATTTTTAGGATTCCTATTAGACTGTTTACCGTTTGCCTACCGACGGTACTTCAAAGTGCCATACCTTTAAAATGTGTATAAAATCAAATTTATGGAAGAAATGTCAAAAGAGGTGTTTATAAGATTACAACGTATATATCTCTATTGAATCTTACCACAAAGCACTGGGCAGTACTAGCCTTTTTTGTTCCAAAAAGGATTTTATGAGATTTTTAGGATTCCTATTAGACTGTTTACCGTTTGCCTACCGACGGTACTTCAAAGTGCCATACCTTTAAAATGTGTATAAAATCAAATTTATGGAAGAAATGTCAAAAGAGGTGTTAGATTACAACGTATATATCTCTATTGAATCTTACCACAAAACACTGGGCAGTACTAGCCTTTTTTGTTCCAAAAAGGATTTTATGAGATTTTTAGGATTCCTATTAGACTGTTTACCGTTTGCCTACCGACGGTACTTCAAAGTGCCATACCTTTAAAATGTGTATAAAATCAAATTTATGGAAGAAATGTCAAAAGAGGTGTTTATAAGATTACAACGTATATATATCTATTGAATCTTACCACAAAACACTGGGCAGTACTAGCCTTTTTTGTTCCAAAAAGGATTTTATGAGATTTTTAGGATTCCTATTAGACTGTTTACCGTTTGCCTATCGACGGTACTTCAAAGTGCCATACCTTTAAAATGTGTATAAAATCAAATTTATGGAAGAAATGTCAAAAGAGGTGTTTATAAGATTACAACGTATATATCTCTATTGAATCTTACCACAAAACACTGGGCAGTACTAGCCTTTTTTGTTCCAAAAAGGATTTTATGAGATTTTTAGGATTCCTATTAGACTGTTTACCCTTTGGCATTTTTCACGATTTTCCCCTACGTTAAAATTAATTTCTATATTATCTTAAGAATCCCCTATGAATCATAGAAAATACGTAAGTATCGCATATAATTTGGTGTGTTACTCACACGACTTTCTCTTACCCTGAAATTTAATACTATAAATACAGGTTTGAGATTAAGAGGTAAGATAACGACTGTTATATAAACCTATGTTAAAACAATTCAAATTAGGCTTCGGAAGAGTTTTATATGATAATTAGTTCTGTGTGGGTGGGCGGGGGGGGGGGGAAGCTACCGCCCCCTGAACCTGTTTCATTACATTAATATAGAATTTAAATCTGTCATTATAATTAAGTGTTCACTTAAAATTATTCAGACAATTTTCACACGCAACATTCCTTAAAAAATATTAGTATTGATCAAAGTTTTCCAGCAACAAACTTACATTAATTTGAAAATACAACTTTTGATTCTCCTGTAATTACCGTTTTTAAGTTACTCTAAGTGACACAGACAAAGATCGAACGTTAAAAAACTTGACTTCGGTAATGAAGAAGTCTCAAAGCGTGTAAATACAACAAAAAACAAGCGATGAAAATTTTGCTTAAAGACTTACATTATTTACCATATGTCTATGAGGAATTCATTTCAAAATAGATAGGTAACAGAAATGTTCCAATCATTTAACCGACTTAAAAGGGTGGACATTTTAGGAAGATACCACAGAGTATGCTGAAATGTTATACGATAATGAAAGATTGTACAGTTCTTGTTATCATTAATCTGTTTGATGCATTTCTTATTATCTTAGGAATTAATCTTCAATCTGTCTTTATTGTAATACATGGTAAGATAAAATCATGTGAGAGCTAAACCACTTTGTTTTAAGACAGTGATGCCAGATTGGGGTTTTTGTCCCCATTTTGGGGATTTTTGAGACTTCTGGGGACAATTTTGAGGACCAAATGTTTGTGGGGACTTTTCTGGGGAATTCTAATATTTTTGGGGACAAATCTGCGGAGTTCAACTTTCTGTCAATGTTGGCAATGTAATGATTTATCCCTACGACTAGGGATTTTCAATAGCTTTATTGTTATTTGGGGATTTTTTTCAAAAATTGTCTTCATTTGGGGGGAAATCTGAGCTTAAATCCACTTACAATCTGCTTGATATTCTTTTTTGAAATTTTTTTTATTTTCCCTTTTTATTAGAAATCAAGTTGGGGATTTCTTCGAAAAAAAAAAACCCTGATTTGGGGAAATAATTATCGACCATCTGGCTCCACTGTTTTAAGATGTTAGATAAATATCTGCTAGTTCAGCATTTGTGAAGTTTTGTGTCCTGTATGAAATCACAACGCGGAATGACAGATTCCCGAATTGTCAGTTTGTTTCGTCTGCCCTACACAGTGTCCTCTACCACCTTCAAGCGGCTTTATCGGACACGCATTGTCCTGTGAATTCTTTTACATTCGATCCCTCCAATCCCCTTTAACACGTTGAATAACACGTGTCAGCCATCGGTGGCTAACACTGAACTTTCCATTTAGGCCGCGTCAACAACCGGTGGCTGACAGTGTAAAATATGATATAAAACTCAAAATATTACATTGTTTTAAGTAATTAGTGACAATTTATTTAAAATTTACTTAACTTTTATTTATTATGGGATATCATTAAGACATTTTAATGAATTTTATTGAAACACGGTAAACATAATGCGCTTCCAAGCAGTACGCATGCCCTGACGGAAATGTCCTTAAGAATTCGCGTGGCGCTCAACGTGTTAAGGGGTCTGGGACACCAAATTTTTGTTTTTATTATTTATTGATGAATTGCTGTATTTATTTTTTCTGAAATTGGCGCTTTTTTGACGATGAAGTTCAGCTAGAAGGAATCTTAAAAAAAGAAATTAAGTAAAATATTAAAAATTTATAATTAAAAATTTTTGATAAATAAAAAAATTGTTATATCTCATGAACTAATGGTTCAATTTACAAACTTTTTTCACTCTTATATGCAGAAAAGATTTATCTTCAATTTGTCTTCGGGATTTTCAATTAGGAGTAAAACGTTTTTGGTAATCGAAAAGTTATGCATGAAATAAGTACTTTTTTCAAATTAAAATTAACATTTAAAAAATTTATTATTATAATCACAAATCCTGTTATTATAATCACAAATTTTAAATTTATCAAAAATTTTAAATTTTAAAATTTTATTTAAATTTTTTTAAGATACTTTCTTTCTCAACTTCATCGTCAAAAGAGCTTTAATTTCAGAAAAAATAAGTACAGCAATTTATCATTAAATAATAAAAACAAAAATTTGGTGTCCCGGACCCCCTTAAATTTTAACCAGACATTTTCCGATCACTCTGCATATGCTAATTCGCACGTTTCTGTTCGTTTTCCGAATAGAGTTTATTATACCAAGTATTGTTGAATATAGAACTCGGGTCACAAAACGGTTGGAATGAATTTTGTCAAATTTGCTTAAAAAAAAAAAAAAAAAAAAAAAAAAAAAAAACTTTTAGATGTCCCTTTATATGCATTGGATATTTACTACATAAAGTGGGTAGCATCCTGATTGGGTAGGCCAATTTTAGATTTTAGAAGTGAGCATCTGAAAAGACGACTCAACCTATATTTTTCCAAACTTGGAAAAAATATTTTCTGTTAAGTATTTTTTATATGTATGTATCAGCTTTTTACCAGTCATATTATCACTTTGATTACTGAAATTTGTCTTGAACATTTGAGTAAACTTTATGTCTTTCAACTGCACTATCTCGAAAGTGAATTTACAATATGTAGAGTAGTAGGAAAATAATATCGTGTAGTAAGTATACTAATATTTCTTTTCTTGACCATGTATCTTTTATGTATTTGCTTCATATTTTAAGAAGTTTTTATATATTCTTAAAATCTTATTTATAAATAACATAATTTTTTCATTATTTATAAGAGTTTTTAAAACAGAAGTGCTTTGAAATTTTGAATTTCATTTTTAACCGAAGTGAAAATTTAATGTAAAAAAATTTTATCAATATTTTTAAGCTTTGATTCAAATATTCTTTCATGAATCGTAACATGATCTATAAATATACAAAATGGTCGAAAAGTAACAGAAAAAAAAATATTCGAAAAGTATTGGTCGTAGCACTGTGCGGTTCTCACTAAAATGGACAGAAAAACATAGGATGTTTTTCAGGTAACAAAAGATTTATAAAAATATCAATTTAAATATCCTTCACCAGATGACGTTTGAAATTTTTTTTTCAGTGGTGCAGTACCTTCAATAGCGTAACTAAGACTATACCCTAACAACACATCTTCTCCCCAGGACATTCTAAGAATAGCCTGTCGATGAAAAGACATCCAACGGACATACACAGGATGTATTTCGAATAAGTGTGATGTTAGGGTAAATATTCAATGTGACAGCTGTCATTCACTATAATAACCATCAGACGTTACACAATCGGAAATTCTACTAAAAAAGCTCCACGCAATATGGCGTCATTTGATCAAGAATATCTGTTTAAAATGTAAAAGGATAATATGAATACAGCGCGGCATGTTAGTGAAAAATGTAACTAATATTTTTACTTTCAGAACATACATATGCAAGGAAAATATTGTAATCCTGTCAAAAATCTGAATTTGAGATTTTGATCAAGAATATCTGTTTAGAATGTGAAAGGATAATACGAATACAGCGCGGCATGTTAGTAAAAAATGTAACTAATATTTTTTCTTTCCGAACACACATATGTAAGGAAAATATTTTAATCCTGTCAAAAATCTGAATTTGAGATTTTGATCAAGAATATCTGCTTAGAATGTGAAACGATAATATGAATACAGCGCGGTATGTTAGCGAAAAATGTAACTAATATTTTTTCTTTCCGAACACACATATGTAAGGAAAATATTGTAATCCTGTCAAAAACCTGAATTTGAAATTTTGATTAAGAGTATATGTTTAAAATGTGAAAGGATAATACGAATACAGCGCGGCATGTTAGTGAAAAATGTAACTAATATTTTTAATTTCCGAACATACATATGTAAGAAAAATATTGTGATAATGTCAAAAATCTGAATTTGAGATTTTTATGTTTCTATACGTTTTGAGGTTCCATGAGTCCGTTTTCACTATTTTTACAATGATTTATGTATGCATGTGTGTATGTGTGTGAGTGGTTTAAACACTTTGCTCGAATGAGCTGAAAGTTGGTACGTATGATGTAAGTCACCGTAGCACGAACTCTATTGATCTGGTGAATTTAGCACTTATAGTTTTTTTACAGGGACAGCAAGAAATATTCTTCGTCATTAAGGCCTATGGGACCAAATTTTTAAAAGTATGATAGCGTCTAAACGCCTGATTAAGCAGAGAAAAAAAATTATAGGTCACAGTTACACGAACTGTATAGATTTTGGCGAGTTTAGCACACAGTTTTTTACAGGGACGCAAAGAAAAATTCTGTATCCTTATGCCCTATGGGACCAAATTTTAAATGTGCGGTAGCGTCTAAATGCTTTATTCAATTGAGCTAAAGATTTATATAATATTATGAGTCACTATTGCACTAACTATAAGCATTTTAGTTAATCTAGCATTTATAGGTTTTTACAGGGACACGACGAAAAATTCTGTATTATTATGATCTATGGAATAAAATTCAGTAGAATTAAATTAAACATCGTGTACTATATGGAGAAAAATACTCACACACCCTATTATAATTTTTTCTCTTCTGTTTATTAAACAAATCCTCTTACTTTATTTTATATACAAAACCGTTAATTACTCACTGTTCCGAAAGTAACATGGAGTCACTCCAGATATAAAAAAAAATCCCATTTTTTCTGTACATTTTAGTGATATCCACATACAGCTACATTTAGTATTTTTTTAATAACATATATTTTATTTTTTCTATGACTTTTCGATCTCCCGGCATTTATAAATCGCTTTAAAATTGAAAAAAAAAAAAAAAAAAAAAAAAGGACATAATGTATAAATATCGTATCTCTATGTAACAAATACCTAATAGAAGTGTGTTACATAAGACATGTACTCACAAACAGGTTTAGCAGACATGTAATCCATCAAACTCAGAAAAAGAGTTGCAAGTCAAGAAGAATTATTTTTGAAATTTCGATCTCAGAAAATAATATTTTAGTAAATAAAATATAACTTTTATCAATCGAGTATTTTGAGGCTGTATTGAAGCATAATTCGTTACTTTTCTAAAGAATTATTTGCAAATTTTTGCTTGCATAAGTATTTTACTTTAAATTAGTAAGAGACTATAAACTAATTTTGCACTGATAAAATAGTTAAATTTAAAAAATTGGTTCTAGATAGACAAATTTAGCTTGAACCAATATCTTTTCACGCTGAGTTCCACCATTTTATTGATGGCCATTACTAAAATGCCACTAATAAAACGGTGTACCAAACGCATCAATTATCATGAATTATTGTTTACTAATAAAACTGAATCTTTTCCCTTGTGAAAGGCTAAATTTTATTTTTAACAGTATAAATATCTTAATTTTATGTACTTTTACTTTTTTAAAGAGTACTTTTACTTTTTTAATTTTCAAAAATTACGTGATTTATAATTTAAAAACATTTATAATGAAACATTATTGAAAAATACAATCTAACATGTCAAAAGTAAATCTATTAAAATAAAATTAAACAAAGAATGTGAAATCCCTGCAGGATATGTATACATTCAAACCTCGTTAACATGAATTTCAAGGGAGAACAAAAATTGTTTATGTTATCAGTGTTTCATGCTATTAGTAACTAATCTACATATAACTAAACTAATCTTCATTTTGACAGGGGTTGTGGAAACAGTTTATGTTAAAAGTAATTCACGTTAAGCGCGTGTTCACGTTAACAAGGTTCGACTGTATATATATATAGGGTAAGTGCACCAGTGATTGACACTTTTAGAGCAATCTCTGATGTTTTTAATCTTCTACTCATCAGAAAATATTTTTAGAAATCTTAAGTTAGTACATATGGCATGAAAGACATTCAGAACCACATATATGTTAAAATATATACATTTGATAACAAGTTTTTTTTTTTTTTTTTTTTTTTTTTTTATGAATTTTTATTTGACACCCACTCAATGTTCCAGTAATTTACACTTTAACTTTTTCCTTTTATTAGTAATTGGCACCCTATGTCCCAGTGTTTGACACTGCTAGTTATTCATTTTACCAGTTATTAGCACCCTATGCTCCAGTGTTTGACATAAAATGTTAAAATTCTTATATGTAAAATATATGATTTTATTATTTTTATTATTTATTAATTATTTCGGGATAGATGTCTATTACTGGAGCATGCCAATCACTGGAGCACCTATCCTATATATATATAAGAAAAAGAAAATGCAATGTAACATACTTTTTCTCTTAATTTTAAGACCATAAATTCTTCTTTCAACATTTTATTCTAAAAATTATATATGACTGAAACGGCTTTGAAATTATTTGAGAATATTTGTCATGAATTTAATCCTTCGACAGGAGGTGGGATACATTTTATACCACCTAATTTTAATTCCCAATTGAAAAATTCAACACAGAATAAAAAAAAAATAGTAGTAATATTTTTTACTCTTCCAAAAAAAAAAAAAAAAAAAAAAAAAAAAAAAAAAAAATCATTTGTTTTTTTTCTTCTAAAATTGTTCATAAATTCTGGTTGATTTTGATTTGAAATGATTTTAATTATCTTGTACTTAAAAGGGTTAAAGCTGATTCAACACTCCATTTGTTGCCTACTACTCTTGTTTTTTGAAATTTTTACCAAAATGTTTTCTCGATTCATGGATGGTTGTTCAGCTATTAATTCTTGGAATAACTCGCAGAGTCTATTTCGAGTGACACGATTTTGGAACAAATGAAGAGAGATACAACAACAAATGATACAATGAAATTAATTAATAAATAAATTTTAAATCAGTAATTGAATGATGTAGTTTAAAAAATAATAAAATTAGCTGTAAGTTTTCAGAAAAGAGTTTAGTTTATTTTAAAAAGTGTGTGTTATATCAAGTGACAAAAACAATTTCTTCTTGCCAATTATTTTTTATTTATTTGTTTATTTATTTTTTGTATACTTGTTTGTATTTCCAAAGTATCATAAATTTATACATATTATAAAATATATATATTTACGTATAATAAATAATTTTAAACGTTTATTTCGTATATAAATACAGAATACACGTGTTTATTAACAAATGTACTTTTCATGATACTCTAGAGCCTATTTTCTATATCTTATTATCATGAAAGTATTTTTATAATCTATCCTAATTTTATAGTTTATATACTATACCAATCAAAATTTTTGCAATAACAAATAACTCTAAAATTTCCCCCAGCTACAAATAAAGGGGATAAGCTATGAAGGAATAAGTTTTTTTTTTTTTTTTTTTTAATAGTAAATTTGCAACAGAATAATCGAAAAAAATGTATTTGAATCGATAATAAATTTCCTTTTTGTTATATAAGCATTTTTGAACATTCGGTTTTGAAAGCGCAACTGGAAATAAAATGACTATTATAATAATTTAAATACATATTACGTAAAAAAGATTTACACATTATTGTTGCTTGTGGCAAAATATCCAATATATACAGTCGACAACAAAATTATTCGAGCACGAGCAATAATCTATATATATATATATAAATGAATGTTTGTCTGTATGTCCTTTATAAAATCGTAAACAGCTTGATCATTCTTTTTTTTTCCTTATAGGTCAGGGATGGTTTAGGAAAAAAAAATTGAAAAAATTCGCCCCCCAAGGGGGGGAGGGGGGCAAAACTTGAATTCGAAAAAGCCTTCATATCTCAAACAAAAAAACAGATATCCGTAAAATTTTTTGCTTTAAAATATAGCTAATATAAATGTCTAAAAACAAATTTCTGGAATTTTCGAAATTCGGTCCCCAAGGGGGGGGGGGGGCAAAACGGGATTTTACATGCGTAAAACGCGATTTCGCATAATCCTATATATCTCAAAAAAAAAAAAAAAAAAAAAAACAGATTTACGTGAAATTTTTGCTATAAAATATAGCTAATACAAATATCTAAAAACCAATTTATGGAATTTTAAAAATTCAGCCTCCAGGTGGGGCAGCAGGGGCAAAAACAATTAGAAATACAGTTAGGCCTTTCAAAATTGGTACAGATAGTTTTCAATAGCCTGCAAGTCGAATGGGGATATTTTCGAAAGGGTAAAGTTACTAAGAGGGGAGAGAAGGGGGGAGGGGAGAGGGGGGCGCAAAAATAAAATAAAATTAGAGTTAGATCGTTCAAATTTGGTATAAAGAGGTTTTCGATACTTACAAATCGATTGCGGATATTTTCGAATTTGTAAAATTATTTGGAGGTGTGGGAAGGGGGTGGAGCGGTAAGAGGGGGGCTATGGGCAAAAACAAATAGAAATGCAGTTAGGCAGTTCAAAATTGGTACAGACTGGTTTTAGAGGCCTGCAAGTCGAATGGGGATATTTCCGAAAGTGTAAAGTTATTAGGAGGGGCGAGAAGGGGGGAGGGGATGAGGGGGGCAAAAAATTAAAATAGAGTTAGATCGTTCTAAATTGGTACACAAATGGTTTTCGATACTTAAAATCGAATGCGGATATTTTTGAATTTTTAAAATTATTAGGAGGGGCGGTAAGGGGGGGGGGGCTATGAGCAAAAACAAATAGAAATGCAGTTAGGCCGTTCAAAATTGGTACAGATTGGTTTTAGAGGCCTGCAAGTCCAATGGGGATATTTTCGAAAGTGTAACGTTATTAGGAGGGACGGGAGGGGAGCGGAGGGGAAAAAAAAATAAAATAGAGTTAGATCATTCAAAATTGGTACATAGAGGTTTTCGATACTTACAAATCGATTGCGGATATTTTCGAATTTTTAAAATTATTGGGAAGGGGGAGGAGAGTGGTGGGGCAAAAAAATAAAAATAGAGATAGATCGTTCAAAACTGGTGCATAAAGGTTTTTGATATTTACAAATCGATTGCGGATATTTTCGAATCTGTAAAATTATTAGGATAGACGGGAAGGGAGGCGAAGGGGGAAAATAACAGAAATAAGAGTTAGAGCCTTTTGGGAATTTTTTCCGAAGGCAGTGAGAACCCGGTGCAACATTTTTCCTAATCAGATTTTGTTTCGCTTTTTTTTTTCACGAGATAAAAATTAATGCAATTTTGAGAATTCAGTAATTATAGTGATTCATTTAAAAATACGGTCCAGCGAAGCGGGCAAAGCCTGCTAGTTCCTATATAAAAAATATACACTTAATATTGTTTTGTTAAATAAATCCTCGTCGAATCATATTCTTAGACTGACTAGTTTTTTGCTTCTTCATAAGAAAATATTGAATTCGTAAGATTTTAGATTACCGACTTTTATTGATTACATGTGTTTTAATTACTTAACGGGTCAGAGTAAGTATACTTACCATCAAGAATTAAACGGGAAAGGCGTGGTAATCTAATTTACTTTCGCTTTTATTCTACTGAAATTCATGTCCGAATAAAATAATAGAACAAATTGTGTTTATTATATTTAATCGTTCTCATAGTTTATTATTACTGTTTTTTTTTTCTGAAATTCTCTTTCTAAGGCCTTGGTAAATAATTTTACCCCAATAATTGTTGCTTACACTAAAATAATCTGGTGTGTCACTCACACTACTTTCTTTTACCTTGAAATTTAATACTATAAATACAGGTTGGAGATTAAGAAGTAAGATAACAAGTACTGTTATGTAAACCTATGTTAAACAATTCAAATTAGACATAGGAAGAGTTTTATATGATAATTTTTTCTATAGTAACCAACCCCTCCCCCCCCTCCCCCGTTTCATTAATGTACGAAAAACAAGCAATGAATATATAGCTTAAAACATACATTATTTACCACACTTCTCTATGAGGAATTTATTTCAATTTCCGAACAGCTTTACTGGAAATGGTAAAATATTATTAGTAAAGCACATCCAATAACAACAAATAACTAGTGTTTTGTGGCCACCACATGACTTTTTTTCTATATTTTTCTATACAAATTCACTCAGTAAAAGTAATTTATAAAAATTATTATTGAAAAAAATCATCTTCCATGAAAATGCACATGCTTTTCATATTAGAGAAGTAGTATAACACTAAATTTCAAAAAAAAAAAAAAAAAAAAAAAAAGTTGAATTTATTCTCAATAATACATCAAAAAAGGAAAAAAATCGACAACTTTATTTTAAATTATCGCAGATCGATGGTTCAACCATTCGTTTTAAATGTATTGGCGAGCTCTTTTGAAAGATACCCATCATGACAATTTACTCCCTTCGAGGAGGGACTTCCTCCCGGGGGGGGGGGGAGGTGAGGCTCCTACATACACAAATTTTTTTCCCCAGTTGACTATCTGTATTACACAATATATATATTCGTTTCATTTCGTTTAGTGCAGTCTATAGAAGTTAAACTCTACTTACCTGCGGTTTCCCCCATAGACGTAATGTATTAGAATTCTCTTGATTGTCCCTGTACACGAACCATTTGCTTGATCTTAACGAAAAGTTTTGTGTAGCATCCTTATATGATACACATTTAAAATACCAAGTTTGAACTTTCTGCCATAATTTGTTTTTGGGATGTGCTGAAAACAGACAGACAAGCACACAGACAGGCACACTCAGAGACATACACACAGACCAACCGCTAAAAACATGATTTTCGTATTCAGGAGACCTCAAAACGTGTAAATATAACAAAATCTCACTCTCGAAAATTTGACCCAAAAGCAATACTTTCTCTACCTTATGGGTAAGAGAAAGTAGACATTAAGCATTGGAAAAGCAGTTTTCGACATATTTCTCATTTACAATTAACAAATTGGGTGGTTAGAACAACCATTAAAAATAAACTAATAAATAAAAATAATTTTTTTTTTTCTGATAGTCCAAATGGATTTCTTTCTTAAGTTTAATCTCAGTCCCAAAAATATTTTAATGTACCATTACAGAAAATAAATGCCCTGTTAAAGGGTTATAACACTCATACAGAATTTGTTGAAATAACAAAGCTTTGGTTTTCACAGTACAAATTTCTTTTTAAATGCAGAGTCATAGCCTCCTATACTAGATGCCTTCCACGTGGCTCGGAAACTTGGCGGTAGATAGCGCCACCTGGTACAGATTGCGCAATTTTTTTATTCAACAGCCACCAACAATTTTTAAAAGTGGGATTAGATATTCGTAAAAGGCGAATAGAATCGAAGAAATGTCTGTTATACATACCATATAACACTTCTTGAAATTATTGATGACAGTTGAATAAAAAAGTCACGCAATCTGTACCAGGTGGTGCTGTCTACCACCTGAACTGTTACCAAGTTTCTGAGCCACGCGAAAGGCATCTAGTTTAGGAGGCTATGCCAGAGTTGTCAACTTTCTTAATTTATTCAGAGGTCGTAGCTACCGCCTTTTATTCAGGACACTTCCAAAAATGAGTAGATTTTTTTTTTCTTTAATAATACTTTTAAAGTAACATGCCGTGATTAAACGTTATAGAAATTATTATATAAAAATAATGGTTATAAAAAATGAATAAATTTCTAACTTCTTAAAGCGACCTGAAAAAAGGGTGGAGATTTCGAACCTTGCTTATTCATTGTTAGTGTCCTCCCTTTTTTCCACGCCACAATTTATTTAGAATAATATTCTTAAATATGAGACTACGATTAAATAAATAATAATGATAATAATAAATACTCTTTAAAGTTACTGGTGTGAAAAAAGGCGTGTACTAACAGTGGTCTAGAATAAATTATAAAAGCTGGCAGGTCTGTGAATGAGCTCCGATAGAAATTTTGATTAGATTACCAAAACAGTTTTAATGATTTAATTTGCGATTGTAACAAACATTTTTTTTTTTTAATTACAAATATACGAAAAATATAGTAAAGATAAACACGACCTTTTGCTAATATAGGAAATACTAAAAATTTTTGTTGAAAGTTTATGAATTTTCTAACAATACTCTTTATGTAACAAAACTGATTTTTTACTTCTAGAAAATTGTTTTAAACAACAAAATAGGCTACATAAAACATATTTTACTTTCTTCTATATGTAATATAGAGAAAGTATTGGATTCGCGAAAATTTTCGACCTCCGTTTTTTGACGGATCTACACGTTTTGGGATGTCCTGAACACGAATTGATAGTTTTTAGAAAATGTCTGTCTGTGTGTCTGTCTGTCTGTCTGTCTGTGTGTCTGTCTGTCTGTCTGTCTGTCTGTGTGTCTGTATCATTTTTTTGTGGACGCTGTATCTCACGAACATATGAATGAAATTTAACCAAACTTGGTATTTAGTTGCACCCTGACATGTACTGGTGCGCATTAGATTTGGGGATCAATAGCTCAACAGGTGGCGCTGTAATCGCATTTTATGCAAATTTTTAACATGGCAGCATAGGACAAAATTCCGTATAAATGGGCATAATGAGAGTTATTTTAAACTTGTGATTGTAAAATTAATTTGAATTATTGATGATAGTAGTAGTTAACTAGGAAAAAAAATTGTGCATGGGGGGCATCGGTAAAAAAAATTAGAAAAAAATTCGATTTTTTTTTTTTTTTTTTTTTTTTTTTTTTATTATTGTTAGTGATTGAATATGTATTAATTTTCACAAAAAAAAAAAAAAGGAAAAAAAAAAAAAATTTTTTTTTTTTCTTTTAAATATTGTTACTGATTGAATATGTATAGGAAAATATAGAAGAAAGTATTGTGGTGGCCACAACATACTAGTTTTTGTTTTAAGCAAGTAATTTTTCTTGGGGTATGCTACAAATGCATTTTAGGAAATTTTGTAACGATGTCTGCATGGACGACAAAAAAATATGTAGCAGTTCTAGATCAAGAACTAAAGAAAAATTTTAAAAATATTCTATTTAGCTGTATCTAAACAGCATATAGTATCTATCAACTTTTAATGCCTATCTCTCAAAAGTTGACGATGTCATCCTGTTTTTCCTAATTATTAAAAGGCCGTATGAGTAAAAATTTTGTACATATGAGGATTTTTTTAATCAATAATTTATGTTTATTATTTCGCAATTTAAGCGGCCATGTACTTTGAAAGGAAAAAAAAAATAACAGGAAGAAATTACCATAAATTTATTTACAATAATTCAAAAAATATTTACTTTTAAAATTTGTAAATTTTAACAGGTGTTATTTTTTTTTAATCTTTCTATTGTAGCTATTAAAATGTTTCTACATTTTTTATTTAACATTTTTTGTATAAAAATGTTAGAGCGATTTTTATTTATTTATTTATTTATTTATTTATTTTGTTTATAATCTTACGGGCTCAATATCCCTGTATTGGTTAGCCAGAATTTAATGAAAGTTTAACAGCTATCACGTGGCAAGTAAATAAATAAAATGGAAAACAATTCGCTTTTTAACATGACTGTTTTTGAAATTATAAGCATATTTACACCAAAAACAGTAATGGTCTTATTAATAATAATTCTAATTTTTTACTTTCCGAACATACATATATACGAAAAGTATTGTAATCATGTCAAAAATCCGAATTTTAGATTTTGATATTTTTATACGTTTTGAGGCTTTCTGAGTTCATTTTCACTATTTTTACGATGATGTATGTATGTGTATGTGTGTGAGTGGACACGCTAGCGTCTAAATGCTTTGCTCGAATGAGCTGAAAGTTGGTACGTATGTTGTAAGTCATCGTAGCACGAACTCTATTGATATTGGTGAATCTAGCACTTATACATATGTTATAGCATTTATACGCATTTGTACACATGTTATAGGTCACAGGTGCACCAACTGTATAGATTTTGGTGAATTTATCACTTACAGATTTTTACAGGGACACAAAGAAAAATTCTCTATCATTATAGCCTATGGAGCCAAATTTTTAAAAGTGTGATAGCGTCTAACCGTCTAATTAAACTCATCAAAAAATTTATACTCGTGTTATAGGTCACAGTTGCACGAACTGTATAGATTTTGTGAATTTAGCACTTACAGTTTTTTTACAGGGGCACAAAGGAAAGTCCTTTATCTTTATGGCCTAAGGGACCAAATTCTTAAAAGTGCGATAGCGTCTAAATGCCTTATTCAATTGAGCTAAAAATTTATATGAATATTATAAGTCACTGTTGCCACAAACTATAAGCATTTTCAGGAATCTAGCATTTATAGGTCTTTACAGGGACACAACGAAATTTTCTTTATCATTGTGATCTATGGGCTCAAAATTCAGTAGCATTAAATTAAACATCATGTACTATATGAAGAAAATACCCAAACACCCTATTATAATTTTCTCTCTTTTGTTTATTTAACAACTCCTCTTACTTTACTTTATCTAAAAAACCGTTAATTACTAAATGTTCGGAAAGTCGAGTGGAGTCACTCCAGGTTGTTTTCAAAAGAATGAAGCTTTCCAGCCAATTTTTTTTTCGTCTTTCGAATTATAGGGTATTTTTCTATGTTCACAATATTTTTTAGGTTCATGCAATGTATCACTTGAGGTAAATAAATACAAACCAGCACCTCTAAAATAAGGGGGTTGATACATACATTTCTAATAACATCAAACAAGATTATTGAGTTTTTATATTAAACATATCTGTGAATTAACATATTTTTTAAATGTCGTTTCTAAAGAACAAAATTAACATCATTTTGACATTTCGGGTTTACTTCTATATAAATAAAGCAAAGAGAGTTTGTCGGCGAAACACAGCCGGGTGTACCACTACTATTTTTGATTGGTCTAGATTTAACCACTTTGGTGATGAAATTCGGCCATTTTCGTTAGTAAAAACTGAAGAAGTTTTTTAAAAGGTACTGCATAGATGTTATACTCTTTTAAAAGAGCTCTAAAAACTGTTCATTTTTTTTTTAGGACACTATATACATCAAGTTATTAGATTTAAAGATATTACATTACAAAGTTTCACAACACGGTATTATTCGATTGCTTTTGTCTTAAAATAAGAGTCTAATATTAAACAAAAAACAGTCTAAAATTAAAGAATAATGAATAACTTTTTAAAAATTAACAGTTTTGAAGTTCTAAGAGCTGAAATTTTTAAATTACATCGTACTTATTTCCCATACATAATCTATTAAATTTGTAAACAATTGATGATTCATTCATGAGAATCATTTACATAAGACAGTAGAGCACTGTTGCAAAACGGGCGCATGGTTGGGTTTTATGTCGCACCAGTGCTGCGCAGCAGGTGATTGGCGACGATCTTTGATTCACCCCTAGAGGTAGTCCGAAGAATTGCCATCAAAATTTTGGATCATTCGCGGAAGCAAAACGAGTTCAAAACGAAAGATATATTTAATATAGTATAAAGAGCGGCGGGTGGATGCATGGTTGGGTTTTACGTCGCACTAGTGCTGAGCAGATGGGCAATTGACTATGGTCTGGGACACACCCCTAAAGGTGGTCCGGAGACATGCCATCACAATTTTGATCCTCCACGCAAGGGATGGCTCTCCCGCTTCGGTGACCCCCAGAGGTATAATTTTTGATGGGAACATGGATGACATTGCATCCACGACAGATTTTACGTGCACCAGCCACCATTAGTGTACACGACGGTCTTTGGCCGGCTCTAGTACCGAACCCGCAATCTTCCAATTTTCAGACCGACGCTCTGCCGACTGGGCTACCGCGGCCCATAAAGAGCGGCGGACGTAGGCAACAGATAACCGAAGTGATGTTTAGATCGATTTCAATGTAGAGTTGTTTTATATATTCATATATATATATATGAGGAGCAATCATTCAAACCGTGTTTTCTCCTTCGAATACAATTTTTCAGAAAACACAAAAAAACTGATAAATTTAAAAATAACCCTTCTTAGACCCTAATTGTCGTTTGTTTAGTTGTATTACTGGTTACTAGGAAGATCTGTAGGCATACTTTACCTAATAAACTTAGAGTTAATTAGAAAAATGCATTTGAAATTTGGAGAAAGCATGTTTTGACCGAAACACAGAGGAGAAAACATGTTTTGAATGTTTCCAATGTGGACAAAACATTTTTTGAATGAAAAAAGTATGTAACTCTCATATTGATAAAATAAAATTTGTAATGAAATAAAACTAATTAATCGAACAGTATTTGTTGTGTAATTATAAAATAAAATTAAGTATTTACACATGAAAAATCATTCTGCAAATTATAGGTAAGACTTAAAATTTTTAAGCTAATTTGAAATTTAAATTTTTAAACCAATATCTTCACATAAGCAATTGCATGCTTCCTCTGTTTCTTCATATTCTACATGAAAGTTATTAGTAATGATATTTTTATACCATTTAAAATCAGGCTGATTTTTCCACTTTTCACCATACATCAATTTTAAAAGTTTGTCTACGTCATTTTTCTTTTCAAGTGATATTCCATGACCCAGAGGAAGACATTGTAAGACAACATTTCGTATAATAGCAGTATTAATCCACCTTCCTAAAAGTTTTGCTCCAGATTGTTCTTTTATATCTTCGAATTCATAGTTTTTGAATCCTTTGACCATCACACTTTCTCTATTTTTTTCTAAAACTATTCTTTTCAGTTCTGATATGTATGGTAAATTTTTGAAATAAGCATTAAGTGATTTCGTATTATAAAGTTTCCAATCAATACCCAATATTTTTACATAACCAACTTCCTGATACAGTTCATAGTATTGTTCCTTAGATGTTATTGTTACATTTTTTCTGAGGGTCTTCTCAACACGACCGAATATACGATCTGCTGGATGTAAACTATGTCCTCTGACAGGAAAGTACAATACTCTATTTTCAATGCTTGACGTTGTAGTGTACAAAAAGTGCAAAAGCATTTGAAGAATTATGTTATTCTTATTTTGGGCAATACACCCATCACTAAAGAGCCGCAAAGATTTTTTACCTTCAACTTCCATTTTGTTTAGGTGACAATATAAAGCCGACGATATTTCAGTGCTGCCTTTGCCTGCTAACTCCTCAGGTCAAGTATAAAATGTTGTATTTAGACCATCCAAACTCATTATGCATAAGCTGTAAAAGTTGAATTGCCTTAAGTAATAGGCATCTTGAATATTTGTTTTTGCCAGCTGTTGAATCTGTTGTAAGTCAAAACATAAACTAACGAATGATTCATCTGTATTTTCTTTCATAATGGAATAAAATGAATTGGATCTTAGTATATGAATTCTTTTGTAAGTCATATGATCAACTTTTTCTGTAGACCCTGCAGGACAGGACTTTATTTTTTGGTCAAATAAAGAACACGTGCTGTAAACATCACTAGAAGGAGACATAAAGCCTATATTAAATTCATTTATGAATATTCTTCTGAACATAGCGAAATTAACTTTGTCCAGGTCGTCGTTGCAGTTCTTGTTGTAAACTTCATGCAACTTCCTTATACTTAATGTACAGTGCAAGTAAAATCGCTGCGATTTTTGTCTTCCATAATGACTTTCTGATGCCTTTAAGTTTGAGATGAATTCTCTTACCTTGTTTTTTTTATTAATGCTTAAATGGCTTTTTCTATCGCCTCCTCTCTTTTCCTCAGTAGGTTGACCAGCACGTACTTTAGTAACAATATTGGCTAGCCTTGTACGACCTATTTTAGTTATAGCCATGAAATTGTTTATACACACAGGAATTCTCCTACCACTGCTACTTGTATTATAATAAAATAAGAAGCAGAAAATGCATGCTGTCAGCCAGATGAGTGCGATTTATTTTGGGTTGGGTTATTAGGTCTACGTCGAGTTACATTTTTTGTAACAACCAATGAGGCTATAATAGAATCTTGTCGCTGTTTGTCCGCAATTTTGTAATGTCTATCCCGAAACTTCTTAACGTCATTAGGTCTAACATCAGTGCATGAAAAAGTATTACTAGAATGTTTGCATGGAGCATAAACGTTATCTGAAGATGCTTAATATCGTTTCTTTTTCGCTTCTTTTCTTTTCCCACCAATTCTCTGTCTTTTTCTAGTTCCATAATTAGAAGTACTCACTAACACACCACTTATTAATTCTTCCATTTGAAAAAAAAAAAAAAAAAAAAAAAAAACTCCACTAAAAAGAAGAAAACAAGATAGAACTAACGAAATAAACAAACATAAAAAGCTGGTACATGTACGAGTCACGCGACCAAAAAGAACAGTCCTGACTGGTCGGCTGGAGAAATCACAGTTTGACTGAAAACAGGCTCTGGAGGAAACACTGTTTGATTGAAACCCCAACTTTCTAAGAGCGTTCATAATGTGATAAAAATTTTTTTGGTTTAAAATAATAGTATAATTTTGTGATATTTAATGTTGAGTTCACAGAAAAATCACTAACTCATTTTTTTTTATTTTTGGAGAAAACACGGTTTGAATGTTTGCTCCTCATATATAATGTGATATAAAAAATAAATGGTGATTCAATTCTTTTGAAAATTCATTTAAATACAGTGACCAGCGAAGCTTATATGATAATCGTCAACACTTACCATGGGTAGTAATTTTGAGTCTGAATCGCAAGAAATTCTACAGGCATATATATTAAAAAAAAAAAAAAAAGAAAAAAAACTCCGTGAGATGGTCTCAGGAAACTCGTTTTATCTTTACCTTTATATACATCATATCACATATTGTATGTTTGCAACATTGTTAAATTTCATAACCTTGCAACTTCAAGATATTTTTATTTTCTATATGGTAGAGATATGGTAGAGAAATATCGAGTTATATATGTTAGAGAAATTATTGCTTATGGTTCAAATTTCCAAAATCGAGTTTTTGTTACATTTACACGTTTTGAGGACCTCTGAATCCTAAAATAATGTCTTTAGAGGTTGGTCTGTATGTGTGTCTGTCTCTGTGTCTGTTAGCAGCATATCTCAACAACAGATAATAACAGAAACACTAAACTTGGTATTATAAGTGTGTATTATATAGGGATGCTTCACTAAACTTTTCGTTAGATCAAGCAAATGATTCGTGTACAGGGACACCCAAGATAATTCAAATACGTTAGGTCTATATATGGGGGAAATTGGAGGTAAGTAGAATTTAAACATGCATGGACTGAACTAAACCATATAAAACTAATATATATTTTTTATACGTGTAAAATATGTTTCATGTAGGATATGGTATGGAAATCATTCACAGTTCGTTTACAGAGCTTCACAAAAGAACTAGATTATAGTGCGACAATACTTGAAAATTGTAGGGAGTGTAGTTCAGGTTCTGCCGTGTGTTTTTAATATAAGATTATATTTATTTGCACCATGTAGTGTGTACATAACCTTCAGAAGATATACAGGGCTCATAATATTTAAGCCATAACAACCTTTTTTAATGTTAGTGGAAGTGCTTTCCTACAATATTTTACCATGTCCAGGAAAGCTTATCAGGAATTGAAATTTATTCCTCCTTTCCATATGTTAAATAATGTATTTTATAAAACTAAATATTCATCGATTTGCTTTTGTATGTTTACACGTTTTGAGGTTACCTGAATACCGAAGTCAAGTTTTTAACGTCTGATCTTTGTCTGTGTCTCTTAGAATTAATTACAAACAAATAATTTCAGGCGATTCAAATGATGTATTTTGAAGTGGATACGTTTGTCACTAGGAAAGTTTGATCAAGATTGATAAGTTCCAAGGAATGTTTCGTGTGAAAGCTGTCTGAGTAATTTTAAAGAAACTTTTGAATTTATTAACATATTTAAATTCTATATAAATGTAGATACAATAACAAACGGGGGGTTGAGTGGTGCGATAGCCCCCCCCCCCACACACACAGAGAGAATTATTTGTCAAATAAAGCTGTTCCGATGCCTAATTTGAATCGTTTTAACATAGTTTTACGTAATACAGAGTACTCGTTATCTTACCCTTTAGTCTCCAATCTGTATTTATATTATTAAATTTCCGAGTGAGAGAAAGTCGTGTGAGTGAAACACCAGACTATTTGAAATGCTATAGTCTCAGTTTTATATTGCTTTTAATATTTTTTTGTTCTTTTACATTTTTTTATTTATATTTTAACAGAAAATATTGAAACTTATAATGTAACCTAAAATGTGCCTTAAAATATTGTGTTTCATTTCATTTTTTAAATCTACTGAATAATTAATTAAATATTTTTATATAATTTCTTAAGAGACTTTTAATATCTCTGCAATTTAATTATTATTTTAACAACAACAACATGAAATGTGCCTTAAGCTATAGATTTTCTTTCTTTCTTTCTTTTTTTTTTTTTTTTTTTTTTTTTTTTAATACTCTGCAAATTTAACAAAAAGAAATGATATATAATTTTTTAAGCTTCTTTCAATAACTCCGTAATTTCACTTTTTTAGCAACAATAGAATGGACTCTATATGCTCGTACATTAAATATGTTTGTAATAGAGAGAAAAGGAAAAAATAGAATTGATACTGGATTACAGGTAACAATTATGTAATAGAAAAAGGTTACGTAACACCAGTACACGCAAACAATTTTAACAGATATGTAATCGATTGAACTCAGGGAAAGAGTTTCTTGTCACGAAAAATAATTTATAAAAGTTAACATTGGCAAAAAAAAAAAAAAAAAAAAAAAAAACTTCGGGTAATAAAATAGGTTTTTTTACCGCTAAACTTTTTTTCATGTTTTATTGAAAATATCTTTGTTTCTTTTCTGAAGCACTTCTTGGAAATTTATTGTTTTTACAAGCATATTTTTTTCTCATTCAGTAATATTTTAAACCTATTTTCACATTTTATTTATTTATTTATTTATTTGTACTTTAAAACTCTTTGTTTTTGTTGATCATAAAAATCAGTTTTAAAGATTCGACAATAAAATTAAAATTACATTTAAATTATAAAGTAATCTTATTGTATATATCAAGGATAGATTGAAAGTTTTTGGCACATCACAGAGTGTCGAGAGTCGAAATTTTACCCCTGATTCTTACACCAGTATTTTTCTTTCGGAAATTTTAGTAGTAAGTTTGCACTATTAATTAGGCAAAATATTATTATATAAATATACTGATGAAAGAATCAGTAAAAAACTTTCCGCTGTCGACAACGTGCATTAATTATATTTACGAAATATGTAATACAAAATGTAATGTAATACCTATGTCATAATGGCGAACATCTTAATTAATATTCCGTAGCGTTGTTAAGCCTGCCCATTTTTTCCCACCAGTATATTTTTAGAACAATATTCTCCAAATGCAATTACGAATAAATAAGAAGAAAAATACTCTTAAGACATACTGGTGTGAAAAAGAAGGCGGGGCTAACGATATTACGGAATATTTTAATTAGTATGTTCGCAAGTATGACATATGTAATACTTAAAAGTAAAATGGATATTATATTTGTAATCAATACGTACAACTACTGGTATAAACTTGATCTCTAATCTGAAAAATATTATTTACATCATTGAGAATATTTGATGTTTACATTATATTAAGGGTGTTAAGCTTTTCAGGGGCGGTATTTGCATATTGCAACCACAAATTTTAATTCAAAATGGCAAAAAATGCCCCCGGAATTTGTTTTTAAATTTTTTCTTTTATAAGTTAGACGAATAACTTCATTTATTTCTTGTCGTTTAATATTGTTGGTGATTTCTGGTGGTTGTTGATTTTAAACGAAGAAAATTTTCTTGCCCCTGAAAGGGTTAAGGGAAAAAAATGACGATGAAAATTGTCAAAACCATTGCAATTTAAAATATTCATATAGTTATTGTAAATTGTACCAGGCTATATAATAGTTTTGAAATGATATCATTCTACAATTTCTAAAGTTATACACAGACCTGCAAAATCATACCTTTTGTTTTATTTTATTTATTTTTTTACTGCATTGGGTGTCTCAATGTGTTTTGATAGACTGAATTCGGAAATGCTTGTATTTTTTTCTTCCTACCACGAAACCATATCGAA
Organism: Salticus scenicus; assembly: GCA_963930645.1. NCBI lineage: Eukaryota > Metazoa > Arthropoda > Arachnida > Araneae > Salticidae > Salticus > Salticus scenicus. The sequence goes on along the minus strand of OZ005662.1, from coordinate 52,939,941 downwards.
ACTATTTATAAATTAGAAACTATTTATAAATAAAATAGGCTTTCATTATATTTTTAATGTGTTTCTTTACGTATAAGATCTCATTAGATCTTTTTTTCTTGTACATGGCTTGATGGCCTTAAGGGGGGCATTTTCTATGCATCATCCAACAATAATCTGCTAACATGTTAACCCTCCATCGTCCCTAATACCTCCTCTACATTTCTTTTATGTCTTGATGAAATAGCTATTTTTCTTCTTTACTAACATCACCATGACTTTCCGAGAAATAACTTAGATTGGAGTTGAAAAATGGATCATTAAGCTCCAAAATCTCTCTCTCTTTTTTTTTTTTTTTTTTTTTTTTTTTGTATCAAAACTGTATGCGATTGAGATTTTTGAATACATTTTTCTTAATTAGCACCCAAAAATACACCAGAAAAAAACATCGTCTTGAAGAAAAAAAATTTCATCGTAGGTCTGTGTCTGTGCTATTCAAAAGTTTTTATTAAATTTTAAACTTTAAATTTATTTTTAGTTGTGAGGTAGATGGAGTATCGAGTTGAGGTAAATGGAGGTCGCCGTAGATAATCAGTATTGAAGGTAAGATGTTGATCAGAAATCGGGAAAGTATAAGCTGGAGGTGGTGAAATCGGTTGTGGTGAAATTGATAGATTGAAGTTGTCGAGTTGGGTGATTTTAGGTCGACATGGAGTATCTAAGAGGAAATTAGAATCTATGCAATTTGAAGAAAGATGATTGAATGCGATTAGTTTTGGGGAAATAAGTTGTTGAATCGAAGTGAAGGATGTGGTCTGTTTGTGAAAGTATTTAAATAGCGAGATGTTTGAATGAAAGTTTGTTGGTGTTGGAGTATAGCGGAGCTTAAAGTGATTGTTGGATTACTAGTGAATTATATGGTGGAGTTCGAATGTTTAATAAGTAGTCGTGCTACAAAGAGTTATAAGATTTCGTGGTGCACGAGATTCAGTTGGAGTGTTAAGTTGCTTGTTGACGTTGTGTGAGCTTTAGAGGTATTCTTCGAGCGACAAAAATGTCAAGTCAATCTTCTAAAGGTAGTTATCATAGCCACCAGTGGTGAGCATACTTATCCATAATAGCTTTAGTTTATTCATTTAAATACCTGTGTGAGTTTCTTTTATATCGCCCCACTTACTTTTATTCGAAGTCAGAATAAACTCATTTAGTTTTTATACAAGAGTCTCTTTGATTATTTTCTAATTTAAGTAGTTAATAAGATGGGGTCTGCTGTAGATGCAGGAGCGCAGACCTCACATAGTGGGTTCCAAATTTTGGGAATAACCAGTTACTTATAATGCTGCAGGCGATTTTGTTTTCATTCATTCCTTTTAAAAACTTGTATACTGCATTTCATTTGTACAATATAGTTTACTGTATTTGCTACAAAACTGGTTATTCATTCTGAAACCAAAAAATAATTACCTTTCTTTCAAAGTCTCAGATTCAATAGTGAGACTCAAATTCACGAAAATTACGAATTTTACACTTTGTTTTGTTTGCAGCTTATTCTTTAATAATAATAAATAATGATGGTTACAAGATAAATATCGGTAAATATTCAGGTAGATTTCATTTAACATCCTAAGATATATAGACAAAAAATTTAACATTTCTTAGAATATATATAATTCGAAGCATTTTTGCCCTTGTGACGCAATTTTTTTTTATCCCCCCTCTTTTTTTATTTTATTCTTTCCTCCAAAACAAACATCAAACAAAACGGGAACATCATCCTTCTACGTTCCTTACACTGTTATATGTTTAGTAATTGCCCTGTTATTTCTTACTGTGGAAAAAAAAGAAGAAAAAGAACCGTCAAATACATATAATAGGTTTTTTGGCTTAAATTTCCTTCAAATAACTATTATATAAGCAGTTTAAACATACTCAATTAAAAACACAAAACACTTAAAATCTCAACAACTTAAAAACACCCAATTTAATTATTTCTTTCATTTCTTTTATATTTATCTTAAAAGTTTGTTGATGTTTTCAGTTTATTATTGTAAATATATTTATATATATCTCAAAATATACGCATGAACTTGAAAAAATAGACCAATAACGTGTCATTCTGAACGCAAAACCGTATTCCTTGACTCGTTAGTGTCAAATACAGTAAGTCATTAAGTAGTATTTTCTATGCTTGAATTCCTACGTGCATCTTTTATCTCCATATGTAAAGGAACAACATCAGTCTTATACTAATTGTATATGGAAAAAATGTGAGCATTCAAAAAATACGTTAAATGAATATATACGAAAGTTTTTAGAAGATATAATGAATATAGACTGTTTCAAAAAAAAAAAAAAAAAAAAAAAAAAAAAGAAGTCATTCTTAAGTTTTTAATGTATATACCATACGCATGTGTAAATTCTTGCACACATACATACGAACAAACAAAAAATATATGTTTATAAAATAGATTTCTGTAACTCTCTATTTCATGTTTATTTAAATTTGCTTCTATAAATGACTACGTGTATATTTTAATATCTTAATATATATAAATCTCGTGTCACAATGTTTATCTTCAATGGACCGCTAAACCACTTAACCGATTATAATAAAATTCGCACACCATGTGCAGTTCGATCCAACTTGAGAGATAGGATAGTTTAAATCTCAAATTATAGTCGCAATTTTAATTTATTGCTAATTATTTGTCTGTTATTATTTGACAGTCACAATTATCTGTTAACTCCAAATGATTCTAACAGATGTCGATACCTTTCGACTGGGTTGAAATGAAAGCTGAAATATATTTGGTGCTGCCATCTACACAAAGAATCTTCAACTTTTTAACCTATTAATAAATTTCGTATAATTCAACTAGCAGACCCGGTCACGCGTTGCTGTGACTAAGTTATACGTTGAATTATATTCCAGTAAACTATTTAATACAGTTAAATTATTATTTACGAATAAAGACGAAAACGTTGTAGCTGATGTAAATACCCACAGGATTGAGATTTGAACCTTAGGTCAAAATTTGGAAGCGATTGATAAAAATTTTCGTAGAGTTGATATTAAGCACAAATTAATTTTATTGTAGGGTCTTATAAATTTTAATGGAGAAGTGATATATATTATTGCTAATGCTACTTAGGATAAAAATGCTAAAATGACTAATATATAAATTAAATTATATTAAAATTCTATTAAAATAAAAGTATAAAAGAAGCAGACGATTTTAAAATTAATTTTTATGGAGGAGTGAAATATAATATATGCTATAATGGATAATTTTACTATAAAATGACCTCACCATCTTCATCTATATAAATAAAGAGAAGTGTCTGTGTGTGTATCTGCGCTCTGGTGCTCACACTACTGATCGCAGAGCTTCCAAATTTGGCATATAGGTACCTGGGACCATGCATGTGTGCACCTCATCGAGATTTTTTCGAATTTCGAATTTGAATTTTTTAAATTAAAGTTTTTTCGATTTTAAATATTGGCTTTAATGCTTCATTTTTCATAGATTTATTATTTTGCTTCTATCGTCTGCGTATCTTAGCAACGGCTATTACGCAACTTATTTTTATTGAATACATTCATTTGAAGGCGAATTTTTTTTTTTTTTTTTTTTTTTTTTTAATTTGTTATATTTATTAATCGTAATGCAGCAGAAAAAATTTATAACAGTTATATTTAATTTTTTATAGTAGAACAACTTCTTATTTTTCAATTTTTAATTAATTCCTTTAAAAGAAAAAACTTTTATTTGTTAATTTTTTTAATTTACAGTATTTATCGGGAAAAATAGTAGTATATACGTAGTAAAAAGGATTAAAATGATTAAAATTTATTTGTTTATATGTTATATTTATTTTTTAATCAACTTTTTGTTTTGTTTTATTTTATTTCATTGGTCGGAATCAAATTGTAATACAGTGTAAATAGCATGGGCTATAAAATACATGGTTCAAAACTAAAATATTTAATAGATGCTGAGATACAGTCATCTTTAAAATCGTAGTTCTTAAATTGTAGCAGATCCCCCCTACCATCGATAAATATCCAGATTGAAGTGCCCGGAAAAGATCTTTCTACAGTCACGGGAAATCTAGACCTGATGCAGTGCGGGCGGGAAAAAAGCTGCCGTAGACAGCGGGTACCCTAAGCGAAGTTTGGAGCAATTTCATTTTCTTTTCTTTTTTTTTTTTTTTTTTTTGGTTTTTTCAAGAATGTGGTGTAAAAAAATAAATATTAATTCAATTCTTTCAAAAATTCATTTAAATATAGTGACCAGCGAAGCGGGCGTAGCCTGCTAGTATGTATATATAATTATATATCTATTAATATTTGTCTTTTTCGACTTATATCCATAAAGAAATGAAAAATAAACGTATGCACAGATAATGTAAGACTTTTGGGAACACTTGAATATTAAAAAAGGTTCATAACTCCAAATACAATTGACAAAACTTTAAATTAAGTCAATCATGGAAATTTATTCAGAAAATTTTGCTGAATAATCTGTAAATAATGCTTAAAAATCTTCAATAAATAATGCTTAAGGATGCTTAATAATCTCCAAATTTTTCAGAAAACTTTGTTTAATAATCTGTAAAATAAAACGAAAAAGATTACAAGAAAATGTTTCTTTAATTTTTCACTCCTAATTTTCTTTTAAAACGATATACATATATGATTCTGCAAAATATAAAAATGTAAGTATAAGAATATATGTAAGTATAAAAATGTAAGTGTATGTAAGCGTAAGCTGTATATGACAAAACTTTAAATTAAGTTAATCAAGGAAATTAATTCAGAAAATTTTGCTTAATAATCTGTGATAAATAATGCTTAATAATGCTCAATAATCTGAAAAGTTTTCAGAAAATTTTGCTTAATAATGTAGAAAATACAATGAAAAAATAATAATAAAAAAAATGCAAGAAAATGTTTCTTTAATTTTTCACTTCTGGTTTTCTTTTAAAATGATATGCAAATATGATTCTGCAAAATATAAAAATGTAAGTATAAGAATATATGTAAGTATAAAAATGCAAGTGTAAGAGAGCGTAAAGTGTATGAAATTGAGTTTTAACGAGTATTGAAGGAATTGTAAATAAATGCTGATTATTTTTAATGATTTATCTTATGCACTAATATGTACTGTTCTTCCCAGTAAAATAAATAAATAAATAAAAATAGAATATTCATAATGTTCTTATATTGTTTCAAGGACATTGATAATATTTTGTATTAATGAAGCCACAGTAAAATTTTTATTTCTATGTTGCTTCTTGCTTCCTACTCTTTTGAGAAGCGCTAGAATCCTCGCGCCGTTCTCATCCCACGCAAAGTAAAACAGTTCGATAATTCCCCAAACTAACTTTTAAATCTTTGATTTTAATGTCCGCTAGGGGGCGCGAACATCATCAAGGATTTGTGAAAACGCTAGAAACGGAGGTATTTTCTCATTCACAAGGCAGAAAAGGGTTCTCTCGGTTTCAGCAAGTACCTTAGGAAAGTTTTTTTTTTAAATAATAGATGAACGAATAGGCAACGAAGTTCGTTAAAATGAATTAAAACAATGATGTTATAATTAATATTATTCAAGGAAAAATAAATAAGTTTCTAACTTACAGGATATAAAATGTAAAATAAATTGTAAGTATTTTTATAATTGTTTATATTTCAATTTATTCAAGATAAAAATTAAAATTTTATAACATTTCTTTCTTCGAAAGTTTTTTTTTTTTTTTTTTTTTTTTTTTTTTTTTAAATAAATAAGTTGTTGCTTGTTTGTTATACTTTCTGTTTAATTTTGAAAATGATTGTTACCAACAGTTTGTTTAAATTATTATTTTTTAATTATTTTTTTGTGCAATTGTTTTTGCAGGATGGATAATATGAGAAAAATATATTTTACCTGCTAGTAATATTTTTAATTATAACTGTGTTAAATATTATATTTTAATAGTCATTTAACTTGTTCCGTGATTAAAATAAAACTTCTGAAATATTTTATATTTTATATTAAGTATAACATAGCAATATTTTGTGACATGTTTAATTGTTACTCCATTGTAAACAATGCAATAGTTATTTTTTTAATACTAATTATTGATAATGATATGAATATTAATGATTACATTGTTAGAAAATATTATATAAACTTTTCTGTATTAAGAAAGAAATTCATAGAATATTTTAAAACTTTGTAAACATTTTTAGATATAATTAAAGAAGGAAAAATTTCAATAAAGTTCGTAAAAAAACGTACTTTTTAAATAATTAAAATAATCACTTTTCCAAGTAAATTTTGTTTTCTTGTAAAAGTGATTGTAAGTTTTATTTTAATTATTATCATTTATTTTTATTTTTTTCGTGTAATTATCTCAAAAGAGTGGTATACAGTGATAGAGAAAAAATAAATATATATATTTTAATTAGTAAAAATTGTTTAAATTATAAAATGTATCTTTAAGAATTTTTTTATTATTTCCATTTTAAGAACAACATCTTATTTTAATTTTTGTTTTTAGCTTTTAATATATTTATCGAAAAACGTATTTTAACTGAAAATAGCGTAATTTTTCACATTCATAAATTATTTGCTTCTTCGATATAAAAAACTTTATTTATTTAATATAAAGAAAGAAAGAAGTATTTAAAAAAAATAAAATAAAAATAACGTTTTTTGTATTTCAAATCTTAAAAGTTTTTGGAAATATATAATAAAATTCTATGTTAGAGATTTAAAGAAATTTTTATACATTTCTCAGACATTTTCTGTTGAATGACGCTAATCTGTGTGAAAACATTTCTTGTGATTGATGGAGTGCGTAAAAGTAATTAATTCTCTACTTTATTATTATTTCTTAAATGTTCATAAACAAACATAAATTTAAGTTTAAAAATATTTATTTGCTTCGTTAATAAATAAAACTTTATTTATTTAATATAAGAATAAAGTAATTAAAAAAAAAAAAAAGATTTTTTTTTTTTATATTTATTTATTTAAATTTTTAGAAATATATAATAAAATTCTATGTTAGAGATTTAAAGAAATTTTTAAACATTTCTCAGACATTTTCTGTTGAATGACGCTAATCTGTGTGAAAACATTTCTTGTGATTGATGGAGTGCGTATAAGTAATTAATTTTCTATTTTATTATTATTTTTTAAATGTTCATACACAAACATAAATTTAAGTTTAAAAATATATATTTGCTTCTTTAATAAATAAAACTTTATTTATTTAATATAAGAAAAAAGTAAGTAAAAAAAAATTAAAACGAAGTTTTTTTTATATTTCAATTTTTTTTTTTTTTTTGTATTTAAGTTTTTAGAAATATATAATGAATTCTATGTTAGAGATTTAAAGAAATTTTTATACATTTCTCAGACATTTTCTGTTGAATAATGCTAATCTGTGTGAAAACATTTCTTGTGATTGATGGAGTGCGTAAAATAATTAATTCTCTACTTTATTATTATTTTCTAAATTTTCATAGACAAACATGAATTTAAGTTTAAAAATATTTATTTGCTTCTTTAATAAATAAAACTTTATTTATTTAATATAAGAAAAAAGTAAGGGAAAAAAAAGGAAAAAAGAAGTTTTTTTTTGTATTTCAAATTTTTTTGTATTTCAAATTTTTTTGTATTTAAGTTTTTAGAAATATATAATAAAATTCGATGTTAGAGATTTAAAGAAATTTTTATACATTTCTCAGACATTTTCTGTTGAATGATGCTAATTTGTGTGAAAACATTTCTTGTGATTTATGGATTTCGTAAACGTAATTAATTCTCTACTTTTTTATTATTTTTTAAATGCTCATAGACAAACATGAATTTAAGTTTTAAAATATTTATTTGCTTCTTTAATAAATAAAACTTTATTTAATATAAGAAAAAAGTAAGGAAAAAAAAAGATTAAAAAAAAGATTTTTTGTATTTTAAATTTTTTTGTATTTAAGTTTTTAAAAATATATAATAAAGTTCTATGTTAGAGATTTAAAGGAATTTTTATACATTTCTCAGACATTTTCTGTTGAATGATGCTAATCTGTGTGAAAACATTTCTTGTGATTTATGGAATGCGTATAAGTAATTAATTTTCTACTTTATTATTATTTTTTAAATGTTCATAGACAAACGTAAATTTAAGTTTAAAAATATTTATTTACTTATTTATTATATAGATTTATACATATATATTTTCCAATACTTCTGCCTTTTGAATATCATTTTTCATAGTTGCCTTGGTGTAATTTAATCGTACAGGTGGAGGTGGTGCTTTAGGTTAAAGTTGATTGATTTCTCAAGGGTCCTAGGTATATAGGTGGAATATTCTCCATGCGGGTCTTTTTAAAGTGGTTTAGCACACATTAACGCTAGTTTCAGGGATAACCACGCAAAATGCCGAAAATCTGGGACAAAAAACTCGACCTGGAATCGAACTCGGCACCTCCCATCTTCCCGCTTTAAGCATTTAATCGATTAAATTGAATTTTAAGGGGAAAAAATTATAAGCAAACAGTTGTAATGAGAAATCGGAAGCATGGTAACTGTGTACATATGTATTATTGATAGCTGAATGTGAGGAATGTATGTTTCTATAAATTTTCATTTCGAATATTTTTTGAATAATAAAAATCATTCAATCGAACGTTTTTTAATGTATTTCGAAATAATAATAATAACAATAATTTCCATAAAATTTATATATTTGAAGATTTTATGCATATTAATTGCCTATTAAAACGTTTTTCTTTCACCTTCATTCACTATTTTCTATTATTTAAAACAATTAAAATCTACTTAATATTTTATTATTAATATTTTTAGCGTAACTGGGTTATTATTATTTTTTTTCGAACAGTTTATGTAAACAATGATCGATTATTTTATTATTGAGCTATCCATTGAATGTTCAAAATGAAATATATAGTAAATAAATATATAATTTTTTCTAACTTATTTTTAAACCATTAAAAAAAAATCATAAAATAATTAATTAAAATTAATTATGTAGAAAATAAAATATTTTGCACTTAAATAGTTCGGGGAACTGTCGCGAACTAAAAGATTCTATGCTAAAAGAGCTGTGATAAAATAGATAAATCACTAACAGTTATTGGCTGTAATCTTCATCTTTCATTATAATTATTTTCAATTTAGTTATTTTTACTTTTGCTCGAAAAATATTTGGAAATCTGTTTTTAATACTACTGTGAAAATTTACAAACGCGTTTAACACGTTCAATAGAGTGGCACTGATCTTAAATTTCGAAAAATAGTTTTTTATTATTATTATCAATATTTTATTTTTTATCTTTTTAAAAAATATTATTTTAAATAATTTTTAGAAATGATTTTAATTACAACATTTAAGTATAATTTAATTGTAACTAAAATTACAGTAAAGTTGAGACAACTGTATACAATATAAACATTTAAAATATTAAACTGTGAGGTAGTATACACAATATACAATTATACAGTCGGCAGCAAAAGTATCCGAGCATTAGCAAAAACTCCTATATAAAAAATTTACAGTTAATACAGTTTTGTTAAATAAATCCTTGTCGAATTCTGTTCTTAGTCAGTCTAAGAAAGAGATTCGACAAGGATATATGGTCAGTATTATCACCTGTTGACACATAATAGTGCTTGGAGCAACTTGCGTCTTCCCCCGAATTACCTTATATTCTTAATAAAACTATAAAAACCTGTGATCTTACTTTATTTCACAAAGGCAGAAAGCTTCGCCTTAGGGCCCCTGGTGTCGTCGGTGCCTCCCGCTTGCAGTGGACGGCGACTACTTTGTTCTTGGTCTTGATTACTGATTTCGAAAAGATGGCACCACATAGTGTGAATCTCAGCTGATTCGTGGTCATTGATTCCGTTACGGTTATGCGCGATTTCGATTGTTAAAAATTAAACGAGAAAATAATCATATTAAAACAACCGTATATCGTAAACCTATGGCTAGCAACGAAATATTTAACAATAAAAGTAGAACCCCATATCGCTACCAAATTAATGCTATACGCAGTTACATTAATCGCGCCATCCTCATATGTTCTGATAAATCCGATTTAATTAACTATCGAAGCAGGATATCCGAAAAACCTTGTTGAAAAACTGTTTAAAAAAAATAATTAAACAACTAGATAAAATTCCAAATAAACAAAAAATCCCCCCAAATTTTACTTTTTCCATCCCATACAATCAAGGAACATCAAATAAAATTAAAAATGCAGCCAATAATTTAATATAAATATACCAGTAAAACCTAATCCTAGTATATTATAAATAATAATAAGCGATAAAGATTCAATTCCCCTCACTGAAACAGCCGGTATCTACAAAATTCCGCTTAAAAACCAAAATAATGAAGATTACTGTTATATACACTAAGCGACAAAAAAAAAGCCGCACTGCAGAAAAAATGACTTATACCTTTTTTATTTGTAATAACTTTAAAATTAATGCATGAAACAAATAAAACTGCCTTGTTTGCATAATACCAAAGGTATGAAATGATACCTATGTACATTTTCGATTTAATAATTCGCTTTATTACACTTTACGAAGTACTTTTTAAAAATCTGCATAAAACTTTCTTTTTGAACATAATGCAATAACCATACACTTTGCATTCTATTATGATTTATTATATGAAATAAACAAGTTATATTTTAATGTATGAAATAAAACTATTTATTTGTTAGATATAAGCAATTTTTTGTTAAAAATATGTATTCTGCATTGGGTTAATTCCACCTTTATATGGAATTGCTGCATTAATGCGCAATGGCATAGTTTTATACAGTGTTTTAATATAAATCTCAGAAATTTCAATGTGCCAAATATAACAAATAATTTTTTCGAGTTCTGGCAGAGTTATAGGCTGCAAATTTCGAATCCTCTCCCCTCTCCCCCGCCATTTTATAGAGGAAACATTTTCGAGCGGATCGCGATTTTGACTATTTTCATGTCTGGTAAAGAAGAAATTCTACTATATCCTTTGTGGTATTTAACTTAAAGTGAAAAAAGATATGATTACTTACAAAATTATAGGTTCTCATGGGAATGTATAAGAAATTTTGACAATTTGAAGTGAATAAACTTACTACAGACGCCGTGTAGTAAGGTGCCTTATTATCTTCAAATGCTGTTTACGGAAATGTCCAAGATACTTCCAAAATAGTCGGTCAGGCACCACTTTTATGCAGATTGTGTTTTATTTCGAGTTAATTGATCCTTTGAGCATAAAAAATTTCCCGAATGTTTGAAAAGTTATGCACCTCCGTACCATAATGTACGGAGAATGTGTCACTGTTTTAAAAGTGCGATTTTCAATAAGTCGGTCATATTTTCGTTGTCAGATCTGCTTGTTTTCTTTAGCTCGAAATAAGTTAAACTTGACTCATCAGAGAGAACTAGTTCAGCCCAATAATTAACTAATCATTTTTTAATTTTTTTAGCCATCTGAGGTTTTGCTTTCCTACTTATTTTGACTAAGAATGGAATTTTTTCAAATTTTCTGTCATTTAAACCTGCTTTGTTTAATAGTTGTTGTTTTGTAGTTAAAGAAATTATGCTACTAAACACATTTTCTGAAGCTCTTTTATGTTCTAAATGTAATATAAACCGATTTTATAAGCAAAGGCTTTTTAACTTACGGTCATCTCGCTTGGATGAGCAGTGTGGCCACCTAAAACCAAATTTCCAGTTAAAACGGCCAAAAACTTTTATATCTTGCTGAAAGCCCTTTTACCAATATTTTCTTAACATTTAATTATTTTGCCATCTCACGTATTAAAATATTTTTTGATTTTCATTCAAAAATTAATACTTTTTGTGGCATCGTTAACTGCCTTATTCTTACCATTTTTGAAATAAATTTTAAAATTACAATTTTCCTGACAATTGCATTTTGTTTTTAACACTGGACTCAAAGCTAAAGTGTATGTGGAGGACAATATAGTAAAATCTGTTCGAAAATTTGCTTTTTAAGCCATAAAATTGGCGATTGTAAAAGGCGAAAAGGAAAACATCCAAGTGCGGCTTTTTTTTGTCGCTTAGTGTAGGTGTAACAAAAATGAAAATAAAAACTCGAATAAAGGAACATCAAAGCAATATTAAATATAATAGAAACACTACTGCCTTATCCAAAAATTATCAGGAAAATAATATTGACATCAACTTTAACAACGTAACAAAAATCTCAAATTACAATAACCCGTATTACGCATTTTTTTAGAGAAGCCATCGAAATCGCGCATAACCGTAACGTAATCAATGACCACGAATCAGCTGAGATTGAGACATTGTGGCGCAATCTTTTCGAAATCAGTAGTCAAGACCAAGAACAAGGCGCCGTCTACTGCAAGCGGGAGGCACCGATGACGCCGAGGGCCCTCAGGTGAAAAAGCTTTCTGCCTTTGTGAAATGAAGCAAGATCACAGGTTTTTATAGTTTTATTAAGTATGTAATATGCTTCGTTTAAAAAGTTTAAAATTATGTTACCTTATATTATTTCATAAAAATACCAATACAAAAGAATTAAAGTAAACTTTTGTTTCAATGTTTTAAAATTATTTTTGAAGTTAAATAGATGTTTAATATGTACACAAAAGTATCAATTTTCATAAGTGATCAGTAAATAACAAATAGAGTAAGGTATTTTACAGAAATATTAAACAAATCCTATGGCGCATTCCTCCAAACTATCCTATTTTATTTTGGTTACTCGTAGCCCTTTTCCGCCCAACCGCTGCAATCAGTTGGTGCTGTTGTAGGAGAACTTTTTTTGTTTCAAGCATTATGATGTAACGTTTATTTTCTAACTTCTTTTATACATATGTATTACACAAGATGTTTTTTTTAAGCTTTCTTCTCAAATGTATATTCTCAAGTTATGCATGCATATCTTATAATACAGGTATCTTTTTTTTTATCTGATTAAGATTAAAAAGGAAGATTTTAATTTGATTTCAAAATAAAATAAAGGCTTATAAATTTATTACCTTAATAATAAAGTATATTTATTTAACCGTTTCCCTTCATCCATATGTAAATTTCTTTTTCTTTTTTTTTTTTTTTAAGATAACAAAACACAACCCACATTAATATTTTTATTGATGAGAAATTTTAAACAAAATGCCTCTATATTAAAAATTAAATTAAAGAGCAGCAGAAAATAAGAATATAACTCTATATACATAAGGAATTATCTCTCTTATGGTTTAAAACAAAGGTCAAAGTTCATTTGATTATTTAGTAGACTTAAACAAAACTAATAAGAAATGTATAATTTTAATAGTTAGAATGCTTCCGCCCACCACTGGGAAGATTTTAGTTATTTTATTGTTTAATTAATTTTTCCAAAAAAAAAAATTGAAAATAATAAATTTTCGAGGCATAATGAAAGATGCAATGATTATGCCTTTCAGCTAAAATTGTTTGTCACAAAATTTATTTTATTTATTTTGTATTTTTTATACAAATTAAATTAATATGTTTTTGATTTCATTTGTTTAACATCCAAATGTTATATTCTAAGAAGAGCAACAATAATAATATTACAATAATTTATTTTTTGTACTAATAAGACTACAATAAAAATTTCGGAAAAGACTTCGATTATATAAAGGGGACTTATAAAGTGGCGCATTTTTATCTCAAATTGTATTTTTATTATTTACGTTTAAAATGAGTCAATCATTTAGTGTACAAACGATACGCATATACACAAACATGCATGTATGCATGCATATATATGTATATATATATATATATATATATATATATATATATATATATATATATATATATATATATATATACAGTCGGCAGCAAAAGTATCCGAGCACCAGCAAAAATTCCTATATAAAAAAGTACACTTAATACTGTTTTGTTAAATCATAGCCTCCTAAACTAGATGCCTGTCGCGTGGCTCAGAAACTTGGCAACAGTTCCAGCGGTAGACAGCGCCACCTGGTACAGATTGCGCGACTTTTTTATTCAACTCTCACGAATAATTTTAAGAAGTGATATATGATATATATAATTCACTTTCTTCGATTCTATTCGCCTTTTATGTATATCAAATTCCACTTTTAAAATTTTTTGGTGGCTGTTGAATAAAAAAGTCGCGCAATCTGTACCAGGTGGCGCTGTCTGCCGCTTGAACTGTTGCCAAATTTCCGTTTTGTTAAATCATAGCCTCCTAAACTAGATGCCTGTCGCGTGGCTCAGAAACCTAGCAACAGTTCCAGCGGTAGACAGCGCTACCTGGTACAGATTGCGCGCCTTTTTTTTCAACTCTCACGAATAATTTTAAGAAGTGATATATGATATATAAAATTCACTTTGTTCGATTCTATTCGCCTTTTATGTATATCAAATTCCACTTTTAAAAATTTTTGGTGGCTGTTGAATAAAAAAAGTCGCGCAATCTGTACCAGGTGGCGCTGTCTGCCGCTTGAACTGTTCCCAAATTTCCGAGCAAAGCTGCAGGCATCTAGTGTAGGAGGCTACTGTTAAATAAATCGTTGTTGAATCATTTTCTAATGGCCTTATTCACCATTAACTTCAACTGCCGGTTCAAAACAAAAACTTAAAAAAACGTCTATAGGCAGAGTGCAACCTTCCAAGAAAATTCGGCATGCTATTTCTGCCATCTATCGTCAGAGTTTTCATATAATTTTTGTTTAGTTATCTTCAGCTAAAAAATGTGAAAATAATATTGCCGCTAGATGGCAGATGCAAATTGTCAAATTTTGCTAAAATGTTGAAGTCTGACTTTATACGCTTTTCAAGTTTTCGCGTTCAACCGGGAGTTAAGGTTATTGGTGAATATCGCCGTTAGACTGAGAATATGATTCCACAAGGATTTATTTAACAAAACAGTATTAAGCGTACTTTTTGTTAGTCAGGAATTATTGCTAGTGCTCGGATACTTTTGCTGTCGACTGTATATCTATATCTATATATAGATTTAGATAGATAGATAGATATGTGTGTGTGTGTGTGTAATATATTTGTTGCAATTCACCCAACTTGTATAAATGTAAAAAGCAGCTAAAATTACATTTATAACATTCTTTATACATTTATTATTTATACATTTTACAATTATCACTTATTTTTAAATACATTATATTTAATATATTTTTAATAGATCACGGTATTAAGTGAATCGTCCATTGTAAAAGTGAATTATCTCCATGTAAATGAATTTTGAAATAACGAGCTTTTTACAAACATATGTGCAGGGGGAAAAAAACACAATTATTCAGTTATTGTTATCTATTTTTTTTTTATTGTTTAACACAAATTAAAGTTATTAGAATTTATACGTTATATACAAATTAATTTAATGTAACTTAGAAACTTCATTGTTATAACGAATATTTCGAAGTTTTTTGTTCTCTGAAAAAAGAAATAATGCTTCTTATGCGATTTTTCCTGCAGTTATTGGAGGTGCTTCACATTTATAATACGATATATGAATATATGACTAAAGGCAATACTACTAAGCAATACAATAAAATATTTTAACTAGTATGTTGTGGCCACCACATGACTTTCTTCTATATTTTCCTATACAAATTCACTCAGTAAAAATAATTTATTAAAATTATTATTTAAAAAAATTGTCTTCCATGATAATGCAGACGATTTCCATATTTGAGAAGTAGTATCCAAAATAGTAGTATCTAAATATCCAAAAAAAAGTCCTTTTTTCCGAAAAAAGTTTTTTTTCGTTAAAAGTAAAATAGATCGATAACTTTATTTTAAATTATCACAGATTTATAGTTCAACCATTCCTTTTAAAGGTATTGACGAGACCTTTCGAAAGATACCGATCTTGAAAACTTCCCCCCCTCCATCCCAGGGAGGGAGCGATGCCCCCACATGCACAGAATTTTTTTCTAGTTGACTACTACTATTATCAATAATTTATATTAATTTTAAAAGCACAAGTTAAAAATATCTCTCGTTATGCACATTTATACGAAAGTTTGTCCTATACAGCCAGGTTAATAATTTAAAAAAAAAAAATTGCAATCACAGCGCCACCTGTTGAGCGATTCATCCGCAAATCTAATCAGCACCAGTTTATGTCAGTGCCCAACTACATACCAAGTTTGGTTAAATTTCGTTCATTGGTTCGTGAGATACAGTGTCCACAAAAATCGTGATAAACACAGGCAGACAGACATTTTGTAAAATATATCAAATCGTTTTCAGGACATCCCAAAAGGTCTAAATCCATCGAAAAACAGACTTCGAAAATTTTCACGAATCCAATATACTTTCTCTATATTACATATGGAAGAAAGTAAAAATATAGAGTTACACCACTTTTATAATGAAGAATATATATATATATATATACAGTAGAACTTCGATCCATCGTTTTTCACGGGGTTCGTGAAAAAAAAAAAAAAAAAAAAAAAAAAAGATGAAAGTGGGAAAATGACGAGTGCAATTAGAGTTAAAACACGAATAAATAATGTTTATAGATTAATACATATAATTTATACATTATACTAATAATAAAACTAATTTGTTAATTTCCAAATTGTCAAAGAAACCAATGTTGTAGAACATCAAATAAAATTTATTTTTAAAAATCGAAAATTTTATGTTGGTTCTTTTGTTCCTTTTATGAATTAAACAGGAATTTTTTTCATATTTATAAATTTTTCTTTTCTTTATCTGTAATTTCATGCTCTTATATAAAAGTTCGGGCATTTTTAAACGCCATAATTGACTCATCGGAGTAAAAATTATTCTCTGTTACTTCGGCATTATTTTCATTTTTTGAAATCACACATTTTTGTTACGCTTTGAGATATTGCATATCGCAACGTCTTGATTAATGCAAACATTATCACTAAATTTTGTACTAGACGTATCCTCTGCTACACGCAACCACTCTTCATCTACAATTTCAGCATCTATAATTTCCGTTTTCATGCTCTTTTGTTTGATATTCTTCATCATTTTTTCGCTCGTAACTGCATCTCACAAAACAAATTTTCTGGATTACTAAAGAATTATTTCCTGCCATGGTAAAATTACAAAATGAATAGATAGTCCGGAGACATGGTATCACAATTTTGATCCTCCATGGTAATGGGGAAAAGAGTTATTTTTGGATGAAAGAAATAATTCCAGTTTGTATGCGATATGAAACCGCTTGACCTCCAGGAAAAATTTTTTACAAGGTCAGAATAAACTTTTTGCAACGTTGAATGTGGGAAAACAACTTTTTGAAGCACGATAGATGCGGGTTTCGTTAACATTTATTTCAATACAATTTGTGCAGGGACCATAGAAATAAAACGATGAATGAGGAAAACGATGGATGCGGGAACGATAGATCGAAGTTTCACTGTAGTAATTTTTATTTACTGTTTGTAGTACAGTCGGTAACAAAAGTGTCCGAACACTAGCAAAAATTCCTATGTAAAAAAAAAAGTACACTTCATACGGTTTTGTTAAATAAATCCTTGTCGAATCCTGTTCTTAGTCAGTCTTAGAACATTTTCGATAAGGATTTATTTAACAAAATCGTATGAAGTGGGGCCGCGGTAGCCCAGTCGGTAGAGCGCCGGCCTCGTAATTGGAAGATTGTGGGTTCGGTACTCGAGCCGGCCAAAGGCCGCCGTGCACACTAATGGTGGCTGCTGCACATAAAATCTATCGTGGCCGCAATGTCCTCCATGTACCCATAAAAAATTATACCTCTGGGGGTCACCGAACAACACCACCTGCAATAATGCCTCTGAGCTGAGCTCTGCGTCACGGAAGATCGGCCGATTTCATCCAATCCCCACGATCCAACATGTATCATATGAAGTGTTGATTGGATAAAATCGGCCGATCTTCCATGACGTAGAGCTCAGCTCGGAGGCATTATTACAGGAGGTGTTGCACCGAAGCGGGAGAGCCATCCCTTCCGTGGAGGATCAAAATTGTGATTACATGTCTCCGGACCACCTCTAGGTGTGTGTCCCAGACCGTCTCCAATTGCCCATCTGCGCAGCACTAGTGCGACGTTAAACCCAACCATCCATCCATCCGTATGATGTGTACGTTTTTTACATAGGAATTTTCGATAGTGTTCGGACACTTTGTTACCGACTGTACGTATCTTCAAAACAGTAACACAAAAATTGCTATTCATAAAATTTCGTATTTAAGATAGTGACTGCTAAGAATAGTATATATGCTCGTATTATACCATAATTACGAGCAAAACATTAATTAACAGATATTTAGCGGAACTTGTGTGACATGCAAAAACCCGTAAATTTGTTCCCTTTTTTACAGTGTAAATATAATAAATAAAAAATATGTAAATACATTTTAAATGTTTTATGTTAAATATGAAAATATTCTTATCAATTTTATACACCCAAAATAAACTAAAACAACTTATTTTATTTAGGAATATTTTGATGGAAGGAATATAAAACGTTGTCGTATTTCTTTTGCAAAAATAAAATGAAAGAGAAAAAAAAAAAAAAAAAAAAAAAAAGAGAGAGAGAGAAAGAAAGAAAGTAGAAAAGAAGGAAATCTTATCTATGTAATATTTATGTAATATTTCTCTAACGTGGATCAATTACAATTACGTTTTGTAGAAACGATATGATAGTGACTTAATAAAATACGCGAGGATAAAAAATAATACATACAGTCGGCTGCAAAATTATTCGAGCACTAGCCAATAATTCCTATATTTAAAAAGTACAGTTAAGACTGTTTTGCTAAGTAAATCCTTGTTGAATCATGTTCTTAGACTGATTAAGAACATGACTCGACAAGGATTTATTTAACAAAGCTGTATTAAGTGTATTTTTTTTTTTGGCAAGGATTATTGCTAGTGCTCGAATAATTTTGCAGCCGACTGTAAGCAATATATATATAAGCACGCGGACTCAATTCAGTGATCTAATAATAATAATAATTATTATTATAACATTTGTGTGATAAGATAATTTTATAGAAAAATCTATTTTTAAACATTGGATTTTTACAATCTTTCCGAACGTCCGTCATTTTAAACCTAGCAATAGTTCAGAGATAAGTGTTTAAATATGAATTTTGTCATAAATTAGCTAAAAAATACAATAATATAAAGCATAGTCAAAATTGGTACTAAGTTTTCTTTAATAAAATTTATGACAAAATGAATAAATTAAAAAATAACTTAAAAGGCATGACCAACATGACAGCAAACATTTAAAAGTCGCCATAGGGATATATTAAACTGTTCTGCCTAGGAAAGTAGTAAAACTGGGTCATCAGACATGTATTACATTTTTAAATTTTCCTTTGATTTCGTTTAACTATCATTAGTGTTTCATCCCACAAAAACTGATAATAATTTAGCTTCTGATGAATTAAAATTTAAATTGGATGGTGAAATTGGTATAAGGCTTATTAGATTTAATTTTAAAGGTTAAAAAAAGATAAAAATCACTATATTTAAAGGGGACTAATGTGCAAGTTGTACCTGACGGGACTAAAGTGAAAGTTGTACCTCAAGGGACTAATGTGAAAGTTGTACGTCACGGGACTAATTGTGCAAGTTGCACCGCACGAACAAACTATTTCTTTCAACGAAAATGCCTACTAACCCAGGAGGATAGGTCTAATATATCGTATCATATTATGTATCGTATTTATCGTAATATAACTCAATACTTATTTCGCTTCCTTCTTCGACTCGTTTTAATACGCATTTTTTACATGCATGAGCAGCCCCCGAAAAACAAAAACATTAAATCATTAAATTCATTTTTTTACTTATTTTTATTTCATATTCTAATTATTAAAAAAAACTTTTTCGATATCGCTTGTAACGATACTGATTATTATTAATTTTCTTTTCTTTTTCTTTCAATAATAATAATAATAATAATAATAATAATAATAAAGATTTTTTTTTTCTTTTTTCAAATTATAACATCGCTTTCAAATTATTCAATTATATTTTCGATAAATTTTAGATTTCGACAAATGTCCAACTATCGAAATCGACAACGCAAAAATCCCAGATTGAGACTAATAGGCCCTCAGTCCTAATAACTTAAAAGGCATGACCAACATGACGGCAAACATTTAAAAGTCGCCATAGGGATATATTAAACTGTCGTGCCTGGGGAAGTAGTAAAACTGGGTCATCAAACATGTATTACATTTTGAAATTTTCTTTTGACTGATTTCGTTTAACTATCATTAGTGTTTCATCTCTCAAAAACTGATAATAATTTAGCTTCTAATGAATTAAAATTTAAATTGGGTTGTGAAATTGGTATAAGGCTTATTAGATTAAATTTTAAAGGTTAATAAAATTGTACTTTTAAAAAATTAAAGAACACGCTTTTATTGAAATGTGAACTGAAAAGCACAAAATATCTGTTTTTACAGAATTAAAATGCAGGGTAAGAAAAAATCGTGTGAGTGACACACCATAATATTTACATCTTTAATAAAAAAAAATAATTGAAATTGTTGCCACTCAACGTTATACAAATACGGCCAAATCCTGTGCCACACACGATAGAGTTTTATATTTAGAGACTTTTTTTGCCCCTAGAACCTGCCCCTGATGGGATAAGAGCCTGGAAACACTTGCATGTAGTATTGTCATCGAATATGAAGTCGTGTGCAAAAATTCAGGTCAATCAAATGAGATTGAGGTCAATCACAAAAAGAATTTTGTGATTGATGTCAACGATGTGAATTTTATCCATCATATTTTATGCATATTTCTTTTATATCATCATGTAAACTGACAAATATGTGTATTTATTTTTAAATATATAGAATTTTTCATTATTATTATTACAGCAAAGCACCATTTGTACGTCCTTATGGGACTGACGTAAAAGGACGTGTAAACAAAAAGACGTTTAATCGAAATTTTAATAATATCACTTTGATTACTACAAATTTAATGACATTTAAGTAAAATTTATTTGAAAATACTAATGAAATACTAAAGTTTCTAAAATACTAAAGTTTCTTAAATTAGTAATTGTATATTATAATTTTTAAGACAATAATTAATTTTTAAAAAAGTCAAGAAATTACGTAATACGAGTATTAACTGAATAAATAACATAATAAAGGAATGATAAATAAATAATTTAGAACTAAACAAAAACCATTTTTAAAAAATCTCCCCTGACTGAGCTCAAATGTTAGATCTTTAGGTTCATAGCCCATAGCTTTACCTCACAGCCACAGCGTTCACCTATGGAAAGTCTTTTTTTAAAATATAGGTTTTTTGTTTGCTCCCAGAGCGGTTACATACAAACATACATACAAACATACATATAGGTGAAGCTAATAAAAGCGTGTTAAAAAAGGACGAGAAACAAACAAAAAAGATATATATAATAATAATAAATTGCGAATATTTCGCACGGGTTCGCTACTACAAAATATTATTCAATGATCAATGTTTATTTTTAAATGATGTTTATTAAATGTACACTTATCAGAGAAGCGAAACTATCTGTTTCTACTCAATGTCACTTACCATATGAATAACTTGCTTATTGGTGCATAAAACAAGTATTAGCAGTAGCTAAATTGCTTTAAGGCTCAACTTTACGGATTTCAGTCTAACGCATGTATTGTACATTACATTGTTAGACAAGCGATTTAATTTGCATAGAAATTTACAAAATGTGGTTCGTAATATATAAAATATATGACAGCGCCTTTGGAAAAAATTGAAGGCATAAGTTACGTTATTTTTTATATATAAAAATAATGATAAATCATACATGATTTTATTAATACTAATAATAGAGAAATAATATTATAGTTTTAAAAAATTAAAGAACACGCTTTTATAGAAATGTGAACTGAAAAACACAATATATCTATCTTAGTATTAAAATGCAGGGTAAGAGAAAATCGTGTGAGTGACACACCACAATATTTACATATATTTAAATCTTTAATTAAAATAATTTAGAATTAAACAAAAACCATTTTTAAAAAATCTCCCCTGACAGGGATCGAACGCTAGACCATTAGGTTCGTAGCGCGGAGCTATACCTCGACGCCACGGTGTTCACGTAGGGCAAGTCTTTTTTTTTACAATATAGATTTTTTGTTTGCTCCCAGAGCGGATACAAACATGGAAACATACATACAAACATACATACAGGTGAAGCTAATAAAAGCGTGTTAAAAAAATGAGTTTTTTCCTTCATTACCTGACTACCGTAGGTAATGGGAATATCGTATTAGGTAAAAAAAAAAAAAAAAAAAAAAAATAGATAACGAGTTTTAACTTGATTTACATGTTTTGAGGTTTCTTTAGCCCAGCAGTATCATTTACTAAAATTAGCGTCTGCGTGTGTATACGTGTGCGTATGTTTCAGGGGAATCTTCTCACTGTCACATTTCTGAAACAAATAAAGATAGAACGATGAAACTTCAGAATTCTTAAAGGCCTGGTGTACAGATGAGTTTTCTAAGCTTTAGTAAAAATTAGGAAACAAGAAAACACAAGTCTGTATCTCAAAAAAAGCTTTCATGATTTTCTTCAAAGTTGCTATATAAACATCCTATTAGATGTCCTTTCGTATGTATTAGTTGGTTAGTTCAGAAAACTGATTGGCGCCCGGGATAAGTAGATCAAATTAAGGTCTGGTAAGTGGGTTCCTTTAAAAATGACTGTATGGATTTTCTTTTTCAAAAACTCACCATAATAACTCACTTTTAGATAACCTTTAATATTTAATTGTTGTTTTATTGTTAACAATTGAGTTTTCCAAGTTCTGGTGAGAGTCGAAACCTTAAAAACAACTGTAATGATTTTTTTTTTAACTTCTGCTTTACATCACATTTAGATATTCTTTCGCATGTATTACATTGTTATGGCTGGGAAATTTTCAGACATCCTGATAGGTACGAAACTGGTGTTTCAAAGAATGGTTCTACTGATTTATTTTCTTTTTCTAGCTAGCTATGTAAATTCTGTTTTATATGTCTTTACTCATGTTTTATGCGTCTGTACTCATGTAAACTTTTCATACAAAATAATTGTTAGATGAATTTTATGTCTTCTAATCACATATCTCCAAAACTGCGTATAATACGTATAATAGTGGGAAATGGCAATCGTTTGGCTGTTACATGCTAAATGTTTTACTTTCAGAGCATACTATGTAAGAAAAGTGTTGTAATTATGACAAAAATTGGACTTTAATATTTTGGTGTATCTATACGTTTTCAGGGATCGTGAGTTCATTTTTGCTCATTCTACAGTGATGTATGTATGTGCGTGAACACGATTGGTCGAATAAGTTGAAAGCTGATTTTTTTTACAGGGACATAAAGAAAAATTCTTTATCATTATGACCTGTGGGTACAAATTATTTAAAGTGTGGTAGCATCTAAATGCCTTATTCAATTGAGCTGAAAATTTATATGAATGTTATCGGTCACTGTCGAACTAACTGTATAAATTTTGGTGAATCTATCACTTATCTTTTTTTTTTTTACAGGTACACAAAGAAAAATTCTTTATTATTATGTACTTATGGGCTCAAATTATTTAAAATGCAAAAGCGTTAAACGCCCTATTTGAATGAACTGAAAATTTATACACATATTATAGGTTACCGCCACAGGAACTGTATGAATGTTGGAGAATCTAGCACATCTAATCTCTTTTTACAGAAACACAATGATAATTTTTTTACCATTATGGACAACTCTAATTATTTGATGTGCAATAGCGTCTAAATGCCTTATCCGAATGATCTGAAAATTCATACACTTCTTATAGTTATAGGTCACCTTTGCATGTACTGTATATATTTTAGTTAATCTATCACTTATAGAATTTTACAGGGATACAACGAAAAATTCTTTGTCATTAGGATCTATGGGCTCAAATTAATTCAAGAGTAATAATGTTAATTTGAACAACAAACTATATGACGAAAAATACTCGAACATGCTATTAACATTTTCTCTTTTGTTTATTTCACGAATTCTCTTACTTTAATTTATTTATACAACCATTAATTGCTTAATGTCCAGAAAGTCGAGTAAAATCACTCCAGATTTTTTTTTTTTTTTTTTTTTTTATAATTAGTTTCTAAAACAAATGTGTAAACGAAAAATTATAGAATTTGAATTTTGACTTAAAGAGAACCTCTTAACATTTCTTTTCTAACATTTCTTTTTTTTTTACTTTCCGAACATGCAAATGTAATGGAAGTATTGTAATCATGTCAAAAATCTGAAATTGAGATTTTGTGAGTGAACACGCTAGCACCTAAACGCTTTGCTCGAATGAACTGAAAGTTGGTACATTTGTTGTATGTTACCGTAGCACGAATCCTATTGATTTTGGTGAATCTAGCACTAATAGTTTTTTTACAAGGGCACCAAGAAAAATTCTTTATCTTTATGGCCTATGGGGCCGAATTTTTAAAAGTGTGATAACGTCAGAACGCCTCATTAAACTAAGCAAAAAAAGTTTATACACATATCATATGTCACAGTTGCACGAGCTGTATAGATTTTGGTTAATTTAGCACTTACAGTTTTTTACTGGAACACAAAGAAAAAATTCTTTATCATTATGGCCTGTGGGACCAAATTTTTAAAAGTGCGATAGCGTCTAAACTCCTTATTCAATTGAGCTGAAAATTTATATGAATATCATAAGTCGCTGTTGCACTAACTATAAGCATTTTGGTGAATCTAACATTTATAGGTTTTTGCAGGGATACAACGAAAAGTTCTTTATCATTATGATCTCTGGGCTCAAAATTCAATAGCGTTAAATTAAACATCGTGTACTATATGGAGAAAAATACTCAAATACCCTATTATAATTTTCTCTCTTTTGTTTATTTAACAACTCCTCTTACTTACTTTATCTACAAACTTGTTAATTAGTCAAAGTTCCGAAAGTCGAGCGGAGTCACTCCAGATTTTTTTTTATTTTTACTTTCCGAACACTATAGTGAGGAAGGTATTGTAATCATGTCAAAAATCCGAATTCGAGATTTTGATGTTTCTACACGTTTCGAGGTTCCCTGAGTCCGTTTTCACTATTTTTACGATGATATATGTATGTGTGTGTGTATGTATGTGTGTATGTGTGTGTATGTCTGTGAGTGAACACGCTAGCGTCCAAACGCTTTGTTCGAATAAGCTGAAAGTTGGTACGTATATTGTAAGTCACCATAGTACGAACTCTATACATTTTGGTGAATCTAGCACTTATAGTTTTTTTACAGGGACACAAAGAAAAATTCTTTATCATTATGGTCTATGGGACCAAAATCTTAAAAGTGCGATAGCATCTAAATGCATTATTCAATTGAACAAAAAATTTATACACATATTATAGGTCACAGTTAATCAATTTGTATAGAGTTTGGAGAATCTGGCACTTACAGTTTTTTTACAGGGACACAAAGAAAAATTCTTTATCATTATGGCCTATGGGGCCAAATTTTTAAAAGTACGATAGCGTCTAAACACTTATTTAATCTGAACAAAAAATTTGTACACATGTTATAGGTCACAGTTGCATGAACTGTATAGATTTTGGTGAATTTAGCACGTACAGTTTTTTTACAGGGACACAAAGAAAAATTCTTTATCATTATGGCCTGTGGGACCAAATTTTTACTTTCTTCTATATTCAATAGAAGAAAGTATTGGATTCGTAAAAATTTTCGACCTCGGGTTTTTGATGGATTTACACATTTTGAGAGCTGTAGAATACGATTTGACCATTTTTAGAAAATCTCTGTCTGTTTGTCTGTCAGTCTCTGTGTGTGTGTAACAAACTTTTGTGGCAACTGTATCTCAGGAACTACTTCACAGAATTTCATACAAATTGGTATGTAGTTGCACCTTGACATATATTAGTGCCTATCAACTTTTGGTAAAAATTTTCTTACAGGTTGCGTTGCCATCCCGCTTTTTCTAAATTTTTAACATGGTGGTATAGTACACAATTTTGTATAAATGTGCATAAAGAGAATTATTTTTTAATAATCATTATGAAATTTACCAGAATTATTTATAATAGAGATAGTCATCTGGAAAAATTTTTGTATGAGTAGGAGCCTCGCCTTCTCCCCCCCCCCCCTGGGGGGGGGAATTCCCCCTCGAGGGGAGTAAATTTTCATGAAGGGTATCTTTCAAAAGAGCTCGCCAGTACCTTTAAAACAAATGGTTGAACCATAGATCTGCGATAATTTAAAATGAAGTTATCGATTTTTTTCATTTTTAACAAATATATATATATATATATATATATTTTTTTTTTTTTTTTAAATGTAATATTGAGAATAAAATTGACTTTTTTTGGATGTTTAGTGTTATACTACTTCTCTAATATGGAATTCATCTGCATTATCATGGAAGATAATTTTTTTAAATATTAATTTTAATAAATTATTTTTACTGAGTGAATTTGTATAGGAAAATACAGAAGAAAATTATGTGGTGGCCACAACATATTAGTTAAAAGTGCGATAGCATCTAAACGCCTTATTCAATTGAGCTGAAAATTTATATGAATATTATAAATCACTGTTGCTCTGACTATAAGCATTTTGGTGAATCTAGCATTTATAGGTTTTTTACAGGGACACAACGAAAATTCTTTATCATTATGATCTATGGGCTCAAAGTTCAGTAGCGTTAAATAAAACATCGTGTAATATATGGAGAAAAATACTCAAACACTTTATTATGGTTTTATCTCTTTTGTTAGTTTAACAACTCCTCTTTCTTTACTTTATCTACAAAACAGTTAATTACTCAATGTTCGGAAAGTCGAGTGGAGTCACTCCAGAATTTTTTTTTTTTTTTTTTTTCATGTATTTATATAATCTAACGAACTTATTATATATAAATGTCAGCTTCTTTATTTATATTCCGAAAAATTACGATACATTTTTTTTTCGATTTATAATCTCTTTCAGACGTCTTTGTTTCACTTTTACCATTTGGAAAAAAAGTTTTTCGACTTAATATCAATTTATTATATACAGAAATAAAGAAGTAAACGAAAAGTGTTTTTTTTTTAACTTTTAGGCTTCTTTAAATAAAAGATGGAATATCGAATGTGAAAACACTCTCTACATTCTTTAAACGACGTAAAAGCGAAATAGTACAGTTTGTTACTTTTTAGAGGCACTGACATTCTTCTGTAAGTTACGATATTTCTCTCGATTTGTAACATTTTTAAAGTTTTTTTTTTTTTTTTTCTTTTAGGGATGCCATTTGAAAGAATGGCTCGGGATTTTATATCGATTTCTTAGTTGAAGAAATGACGAAACAGAGAGGAAATCAAATTGAATAATATATTTTCACTTTTTAGACTTCTTTGAATTACATATTAAATGTCGTGGAACAAAAATATTTCCACATGGTTTACACTATAATAAAGCAAAATGGTATAGTTTTAAATTATTTTATATCACAGACAGTGGCGGTCCTACATTAAGGGCCAGCGGGGCACCTAAATTTTTTCTTGATTAAAATAGTAATAATAATAATAATAATAATTTTGTTTTTTATAACTGTTCAAAAACATATATACAAAATAACTACGTCTATCTAACTTTTTCTTAATCGTCTTTCATTATCTTTTATTTGTCAATATATTTTTTCAGCTGTCACAAATCACTAATGACAGACTGACTGCTACTGTCCTTCCTTATCTAAGAGAATGGGGCCGTTTACAGTCGGCCCAAAATAGGCGTGTTTATTTGTACACTTTATTCTACTAGAAGGTCGGGTTAACAGATTTGACGACGAACTGTTTTATCAGTGTAAGCACGCTGTAATTTTCTCGTCGATAGGTCAGCAGAGTCCTGCCCTTTGGAACAAAACTATAGGAAAAAAAAAAAACTATCTGTTAACCATGCAATTCACGGATAAAATTTGGCGACTTCTGCATTACGTTTTTCTTTTCTTTTTTTTTTTTTTTTTTTTTTTTTTTTTTTTCTCATTGATTTTTCGGTGAATTTTTTAGAGTTATATATGACAGTTTAAAATTTTAGTGTTTAAACAAAGAAATCTGGTAATAGTCAAAAATATCTTCTAGTCTAGCCTTATTTGAAATAAAAGCTTGTATAAGAATTTAAGACCTCTTTAACTAAAGTGTTTTGAATTTAAATGAGGGGGAAAAATAAATAAAAATAATATGCGATTTTTTTTCCCTACAGAATAGTGTATTAAAACTTTTATGTAAATAAATTGTAAAATTTTTAGATAAATAATTAATGGCTTTACATGGACAAATGGATTAAATAGCTGCATAAAGTTATGATTTATTATTATTATGAAAAGATTTTTCTTTTAAATGTGATTTAATAGAAACATACGCAATGTTTCTTTTTTCTTTCTTTTCCTTTTTTTTAAAGATGATAGCTCGTTTTATTTCTTTATTAATTGAAAGTTAATTTAAATTATCTAAAATTAAGCTCTTAAAGTGAGAAACATGGTGTTTTTTTTTTTTTTTTTTTTTTTTTTTTTTTTTTTAAATATGTATCCACATTACATTAATCATGACTTTCTAAATTCCAATATAACTTCTTAGAGATTGGTTAAGGTTCATTTTATTTATTTTTTAAGATAAGAAACATGTATATAACATTTGAAATTCTATAATTAAAAGATTTAGGGACATAATTAGCGTAAGTTAAATAATATTACACACTGAGACATTTGAATTTAAATTTTAATGGTGTGTAGTGTAAGGGTTAAAGCCAGTTGACTAAAAGAGGGTCCTAGACCTGAGTGGTGTATTCTCTGTAGAAAGTCTTTCTATGTATTACATAGCCCTTATTTATGTGAGTTTTGGAGAAAACCATAGTAAACTCCAGATGTATATGTCGACGAGAGCGATCTGGTATCGAAATTGGCAATTTCCGTCTACTAGCTTCCAGATATTTAAATTTTGATATTCCATTGATCAGAACATTGCAGAATTTTTCAATTGTATTTATAAAACTTTAATTTTTGAGATAATTTTATGCAATGTTTTCCATAGTGTTAAATTTAAGATTCGCCATCATAAAAAAAAAAAAAAAAATCCGAGATTTTGTTTAACATCCCATTTTATTAATGTTTGTTTTCATGTTTGAATAATGAATAGTATTAAAGTTAAATTACGCATCATACGATGAATCGGGCCCTACCCGTGAAAATTTGCGCGAGCCGCCACTGATATTTTTCTATTACATACGGTACCGTTTTCGATTTAGAATTTTTTTAACAGACATTTTAGTTTCTGTGATTATATATAAGAGAGGGAGCTCGTTTTGTTGATTACATTGAGGAAGAAAAATACAGAGAAAGAAACGTAATGTTATTCTTGCATTTTTTAGGCTTTTTTTTTTTTTTTTTGCTTTACACTAAAGATGAAATGTCGAAAAATATTTCCACATTAATTATATTAAAAACACTTTAAAAACACGTAAAATTAATTTTTATTTAAAATATATTAAATATTTTATCTATGCTTTTCGCTTTTAAATAGTAAATCCCTCACGGTGCTTTACTATTTAAAAGCGAAACACTTCGGATAAAATTTTTAATATATTTTAGTTTGAAATTGTTGTTTCCAGTCGTGCAGATAATTCTTTATAACTAACGATAATTATTTTATTTCACAATCTTCTTTCAGACTTTTTAAACTTTTGCTTTCTAAAAGAAAGACTTCATTCATTTTTCACATTACTTAAACGATGTTACAGAGAAATAGTAGAGTTTAACATATTTTAAAGCTAGACATTTTTCTGTAATTTACGATGCTGTTTTCGGTTTATAATCTTTTTGGTTTTAACTTTTTAGTCTCGTGGAAGAGATATTTCTCTATAGATCCCGATATTATTTTCAATTTCTAATCGTCTTTTATACTTTTTCGTTTCACTTACGTCTTGTAAAAAATGTTTTTTATTTGGCATCCTTTGACTGGTTTCATGTGTAACGAAACAAATAGAATGACAAACGTAATGTTATTTTTTTGCATTTTTTAAATTTCTATAAATTAAAGGGTAAATATCGAGCATTGAAACTACTTCCATTTTCTACATTTGTTAATCAATGTTACAGCAAATTAGTAGAGTTTAACATTTTTTAAAGTTAGGACATTTCTCTATAATTTACTATGTTGTTTTTGGTTTGTAATTTTTTTTTAAACCTTCTTAGTTTCAAAGATTACTTGTAAGAGAAACACTAGATTTATTGATTACATAGGTGAAGAAAGAAAAGGAGAAACAAACGAATGTTAATTGTGCATTTTTAAGGTTTCATTAAATTTAGGATGAAATGTCGACTAACAAAAATTTTTCAGCATTTCTTAAACAATGTTAAACGAAATAGTAGATTTTAACATTATTTTTCTACTGACATTTTGTTTTAAATATAAATTCCCATATTTTGTTTGTTTATAATTTAATATACACTTTTTTCCCCAAGTATGTCCTCTAAAATAAAATCTCTCGATTTGATATTTGCCCATTGATTACAAAGTTGAAAAAAAAAAAAATACTGAGAAACAAAGGCGGTGTTATTTTTGCGTTTTTTAGACGTCCTTAAATAAAAAAAAAAAAAATTACATTATTTGTAACAGAATTTAATTTTGTACAACATGGCTTTTTTTAATCCCCAGCTAAAAAAAGTCTAAAAAAAAAAAAAAAAAAAAAAAAAAAAAAAAAAAGAAGAAGAAGAAGAAGAAATGCAAATAATGTGAAGGTATTAGGAACAATCCCAGTTTTAAAAAGTCTTCAAAAAACTGTAAAAATGAAGAAAAACTGCAGAAAACTGCAGATAAACCGAAGGGCTTGGAACAACAAAATAAAAAGGTACACTGTTATAAAAATGCAAATTTGCTGCCTGAAGTTCTCCGTAATTTGAGAAAAAAGTAGTAAATTGCGGAAAAATTACTTTGACAAAACGTATTTTTCTATAATTACAGAGAATTTCTGGCAGCAAAGTTGAATTTTTTTAAAAGTGTAACGTTCCCCCCTCCCATAAACATTTCCCCCCTTAAACTTATTATTAAATGTCTGCAGATTTGTCTGCAGATTTTCTTCATTTTAATAGTTTTTTTGAAGACTTTTTAAGCATGGGTTGTTCCAAATACCTTCACATTATCTGCATTTTTTCTTCATTTTTTTATAGTTTTTTTTTTTTTTTAACTTTTTTTAGCTGGGTCAATTCTTCCATATAAAAGCATGCAGTAACTGTATTTCATTACCTAGCATCGATTACTATAATCATTTCTTAAAATATCTTTGGTATAACTTTAGCATAGAAACCCCATGGTCGCTGTTAATTTTTTTTGTCACTTTGGCAACAAATTAAAATGCATAAATAAATATCGCAATTGCATAAATAAATATCTTGGCGAGAAACGTCTGAGTTAATCCGGTGCCAAATTTCAAATTTCGCCAAGTGGTTCTATAAAGATGAGGGGACGACAGCGCGATTTTTCTAAATTTTACTGATTTTATTTATTTATAGGCATAATATATATATTTATTTATTTTTGGCACCAATTTGTTTTCTTTACATTTTAATAGTTTTAATGTTAGAATAGGATTTTTATTTAACACCTTTTGAACCAATTATCCCATTGAACTAAAAAATACTGCATTAGCTAGATTTTGTCCTAATTAATAAATGTACCAATTTTTGATACAATCTAATAATCCGGAATGATAATCCGGGCATATCAATGACAATCTTTCAGCTTTACATATTTTAAATTAAAACAAAATGTTTGCACGTTCATTTAAGGTTTTATATAAAAATTGTTAACTACGCCGAAATCGCTCACTGAAAAATGTAGTACGATCTGTCTTATTAATAATGTGTAATAAAAATATTTGCACATTTCTTAAATAACGTAAACTGTAATAGTGCACTGTTAAACAATTTATTTCCTTCATGTGATCCGGAAATTACCTATTAATTCAAACTCTGTCTTCCGATTCTAATCTTAATTTAATGCTTTTTTTTTCTCAATTGAAAACTTTTAAAGGAAAGATTTTGTTTTTTTTTTTTTTCATTTGTCATGCATAGAGATGAAAGAAAGAAAGAAAGAAGCAAATAAAGAAGTAGATTTTGAATAAATTAACTATTAAAATAATTGATAACTGAAAGAAGTTACTAGAAGTCTTCTTTAAGTATTCAGTCACATACAAAAACCGCATAGTACAAAAAATGGAGATTTATCGCGTCAGCGCCTAGTGTCTTCATTTGAGGACAGTTAATAAAATGGCACGTATATTTTTTGTGGTTTCTTGGAATGATTTCTGCTTTTTAGTGACATTTTATAGAGTCACTCTAAATGATCCCTGTAAAGTTTTATGTGCCTACTATTAATTATTATTACATAATTTGGATACCCATTTTATGATTTTTCATTCGTCGCACATATATTTGCTTATTTTGCGCAGGTATACTAACTTAAATCAAGTTGAATAATAATACATATTATATACTTTGCTTTCGAGATCTTTGTAAACATATAATAGGAAATTAATCTGTTATCTCAAAGGTTTTTTATCTCAAAGTTTTCCTGGCAGAACAGTAAAAATCAATAAATGAGGATAGGCTTTAAATTTAAAACTATCAGAAAAATTGTTTAAGTTAATGTGTTTTACTGCCTGTTGTCTATATTAATTTAGAAGTGAAATAATCAGCTAATAATATTTTGCAATATTAATTCGGGCGTTAACGGGTCAAAATTAATTTAGAATTCACATGAAGCCTTTTGAAAAGTAACAAAGTTGTTTTATCTCTAAAATTACTTTCTATCCTTTAAAATATACTTTACGGATAAAAAACAATAGAGTACATGGTTGTACTTAATTTGAGAAACGATAGAGTGTACAAAAAAAATTAATTTTACTGTTCTGTGTCCCTTTAATAAAAAAAAATCATACAATACGCGTTCATTTTAGTTCTCTTTAAGTATATGTGTTTGTATGTACAAAGCACAGTAATGAATGCAAATTCTTGGGCACATTCTTCAAAGATATCTGTAAATGCTAAACATGCAGTATTTAGTAATGACAACCTTATAGCAAAATTCGAAATATATTTAGCAATTTCATTCTCTTTTGAATAATTTAATGTTTCTCTGTCAGTTAACCATTTAAAAGACGTAATATAAGCGTTTTCTTGTCTCTTTATCAGTGTTATCCACAATATTTCTCCAATCCTGACCAAACCTTGTACTGAGCAAAAGAAAAAATGAAAAGAAAAAAAAAAAAAAAAGATTTCGCTTTCATCTAGAACGAATTAGTAGATATTTTCAGATTCTTTGAACTAGGAGTAGCGATTTCCCAGTTATGTGTATAAGGTAACAAATAACCTGGATAGACGAAATGAGTGAGAATTTCTTGTCCACACTTTTCTAGATGGTGAAACAGTATTATGAATATTATGGAGATTATAAATCCTTTCTATTGCGAGAAAATTTCGCTTGATTTTCTAGAATTTGATCATAAACCAAATTATAGTCTCTATAAAACTCTTCTCTTGTGTTCGCGTTTATTTATAGAAATATTTAAATAAGTTTGACCACGATAATGTTCGAAAACACTCTAGAGTTCTAATAGGAGTTTTAAAACTCGATCGCATGGGAAACTAAAATAAATAAAGATGACATAGAACTATTTTTACTAGAACTACAATTTAGTTTGTAGATATCGGTCATAGAATTTTTTTCAGTGTACCAAAGCATTACAAATTATACATCAAATTTCTTTTAATCAATCTATTTTGTTCAAATAATTTAATTATTAAAAATCGCTTAACAAATTGAAGTATATAGATCGTTAACGTACACAAACATCAAACCGTCCCAGTTACATATATTAAAAACAAAAACTATTTTATTTACGAGACAAAACGTAAGTTAAAGTACATTTAAAAACAAAATATACATATAAATATAATTAAAATCTAGACGTTTCGAAACCCATGCGAGTTTTCTCATCAGTTCCAATTACAACATAATATGCAAGCATTACATGAATACCCAAGGAATTTATAGAAGTATATAATATTGAGGAGCCAGTGCGCATGCTTCATTGATAGTGTGGAGATTCCTGGCAGTGTACAGTCGGTAACAAAAGTGTCCGAACACTAGCAAAAATTCCTATGTAAAAAAAGTACACTTCGTACGGTTTTGTTAAATAAATCCTTGTCGAATCCTCTTCTTAGTCAGTCTAAGAACATCATTCGATAAGGATTTATTTAACAAAACCGTATGAAATTTACTTTTTTTACGTAGGAATTTTTTCTAGTGTTCGGACACTTTTGTTACCGACTGTACCAGATCACAAGGAAAATACGTAATTTATAATTATCAAAACCAGAATTTATAACTTTTATGTTATCGAAGTCAGGAATATGATCGGTATTTCTATTGAATGGATTACAATTTTAGAATTTTGGTTGCAAATTTTAAAAGATAGTCTGTGCTCCTGTAGTCTAATTTTTGCTGTACGGCCAGTTTCACCTATATAAACATATTTACAATTTTTACAAGGAATTAAATATATTACGGAAGTAAGATCCAGAGAAGGGGTTATGGGTTTAAAGTTAAAAAGAATGTTTTTTAATTGTTTAATCCGCCGGAAAGCAGTATAAATATTATGTGGTTTAAGTAATTTAGAAATAAATTCTGAAGGAAAACCAAAATATGGCATAGATATACAATTGTTCTTATTAAACGTCTAGATTTTAATTATTTTTATATGTATATTTTGTTTTAAAATGTATTTTAACTTAAGTTTTGTCTCGTAAATAAAATAGTTTTTGCTTTTAATATATAGGTCGTAATCTATAATAAAACAATTATTCTGTGTCTATTTGTATAAAAACTGCAAGCTCGACACTTGCGCATTTTTTTTTTTTTTTTTTTTTAGTTCGTGCAGCGGTGGTCTAAAAATTCTGCAGCAAATTTGGACTCAATGAAACGCATAGTTTAGCCATTGTCCTATTCGCATACACACATGTACACACACACACACACAAGATCGTACAAGCAGAAATAAACAATTTATGACCTACAAACTATAACAAAGCTCATATTCGGATTGTTTCACTTTTACGAAGTATGCTCGGCAAATAAAAACACCTTTTCTTTTCTAGAATAAAATAAATTATAGATAGCTTTATTAGTATGCAACTGGTTAAGAGCAACGGCATTCTTTTATCTATATTTTACAGTAGACTAGAAACTTTTTTGAATAATCTATACGAAAGTATTATTTTAAAATTTCATCACTTTCCCATTATGAAAAAGGCTTTTGTTTCCATTAAGTATTCCAAAGCGTGCAATCTTTCGTAAAGCACCGAATTCGTAAAGGATAACGGAATCGTTCTTTTGATTCAAAGTTTTATATAAAAAACGAAAAAAAAAATCGATATCAGACTGTGAGTACATAATATATATTTTATGTATTCCTGTATTCCAAATTTCCTTCATGATAATATTTTCGTTCCCCGGTGAATTGTAAAAAAAATATGAAGATAAAGATAGAAAAAATACATCTGATTTATAAATTGTGACATGTTAGTGTGAATTCTTGCGTAGTAATAATACTGCAAAAAAAAAAAAAAAAATATATATATATATATATATGTTTTTATGGTATTTCAATAAATACACCAAAAGGAAAATTCTTTCCTTTTATTCCATGCGAATAAACTATCTAAAACTATCATAGTATGACAAATAATTTTTCTTTCTTTAATGATATTACGTTTTAACATTATAATATTAAACTAAAACCTCCTTTTTTCACGATTGGTATGAAAATTTATCTCTTAATCTCATTAGTTTTCATGTCACGTAGAGGATTTGCTGGAATTAAATATTTAAAAACGGGCTATTTTTTATATATCGAAATAAAGGAAATGATAAATGAATTGATCTTTCTTTTCAAGGTTTTATATAAATGTTTTATTTTCTGACTTGAACAGTAAATCGTTATTAGATTAACGTTATTAATAAAAACATATTAGAATATATATCGTATGACTTTATTTTTCTTAACACTGTTAATTATTTAAGTACGTGCTGTAGTTCAGGATTTGTTAAAATTTAAAAACACAAGTGTAAAGCTATCCTTATAAACATCCCCCAACACTTAATTATTTTTTTTTTCTATCGAAAAATCATATATGAGTTTAGTTCATCAATACTAAATCGAAGGGTAACAGGCGTCGTAGAAATAGGTAATTTATAGACGTTAACGAAGGGCTAGCCATGAATTTAATTAAATATTATTATTTTTTAATTATGTTTTTTTTAAGAGAACTATGTAATTTTTGTAATGGTAATTCATAATCCCTATTTTTAGCCAATTTTTAACATTTGTCAAAATTATTAACTTTTTACAGCGTCAGATTTTATCCTATTGTATATCTCAGATCGACTTAATCCATATTCAACATCGGAAAACACTCAACATCGGAAAACACCTTCTCAGGACCATCCTTAGGCGATCGTCCCAGACCGTCGCCAATTGCCTATTTCTCAATACTAGTGCAACATTAAAAGCCAGCCATCCTCATCAACCATGTTTGTACCAATTTCGACCCTTTTCCAAGGCCATATGGTGTCAAAAAATTCTCAAATAAAAGACTTGATACAAAAGATTTTTCTTCTCCAGGCGATGTTTAGGCATTATCTGATAGCTGAACTAGGAGAAAATAGCAGCGGAAGAGAAAACATAATTTTGCAGTATTGACTGGCATATTAGTAAAATAAACGTTGCACGAAGATGAAATGAACGCAAAATAGACAAAAAAAAATCTGCTGTCATCGATAAGGAAATTTTCAGAAAAGTTTTTTTTCCCAGTAAGGAAAGCGTCAAGAAAGCCAAATAAATGACAATGTAGAAGCAAGAACATTGTTGTATGTGAAAATATAAAGCGTCAGGGATAAATGGGGACAAACTGGACAAACTGTCCCAACTGTTCCATTGGGACAAACTGTCCCAAGCGACTTGGTGTCAGTTTGAGCTTCTAAACTAATACTTATAGTTAACATTTTCGAGTTTTATCAAGGTGATCTCTTCCGGAAGGTACGCCGATACTGTTAACGTAAAAATAAACCACTTTACAGTCTTAAATCATTTGAAAGCAATAAATCTGGAGAACAAAAAATTATTGCATCCATCTGCAAACACATGTATCATGTGTTACTATTGGAGAAACTATATTTTATGTTTGTCTTTATTCAAAATCATATCAATAAAGTAATTAATTCTATTTATAATTTAAAATTGTTTTTTCTATCCCTAACGCATAATTCTGCATCTTTATAATTTTATAACTTCATTAAGGAATATTGAATAATTACTTTATTTAGGTTATGTTGTGTTTTCTTTCACACGATATAAAAATTAAGATTTGGTACAAATTTTGAACATTTCTTTAATTTCTACACTATCAGAATATTAAACAGGTAATGTAGGATAGTTTGTCCTGACATCAGGGCAGGTTGGCCCAAGCGACTTGGTGGCAGATTGAGCTTCTAAATTAATTAATATTTATACTAGTTAACATTTCAAAGTTTTATCATGGTGACTTCTTTTGGAAAGTATACTGATACTGTTAACGTAAAAATAAATTTTAAATAATGAAATGTTAATTTAAAAAATTTCTTTTAGAATTAAAGCTGGCTAACTAGCCCCAGTTTTGGTACCTACTTCTAATTAGCCAGCTGTACCAAACGTTGTTTAATATATCCCTGATTTTTGTAGTCTAAACCTCCCACCTACTGATCAGTCTTATATCCCAAACTAACACTACTGCTCCCACAATGCCTTTGCCTATACATTTTTTACCAGTTTCAGTTTGTAAATTTTATTTTTCACAGTTCTGATTGTGCGTTTTTTTCAATTTCTCATCATACTAAAAGTATGGGAAACTTAGTTAATCGTGAAAATTTTCAACCTGAGTTTATTTATTTATTTATTTATTTATTTTTTTACACGTATTGAGATGTGAGGAGTCCGAAAACTACAAAACTGTTAATGATGTCCGTCTGTAAGGTTACAATTTGTTAATGTGTTAATGTGTTAGTTTGTGACTCTGTGTACACGATATCTCAAGAACGAATAATCGTAAAGTGGTCGTACCAGTTTTAAAACATAATTTATGACGCTCGTGAAAATCCTATTGATTTGTAACATTATAATTTAAAAATTCGTAAACTATTCGAAATTTCCGATTTTCCTAACATGTGAGAATGAGGCAAAATTTCACTTAAACGTGCTTTAAGAAGAATATTTTTTTATCGTGAAGATGTCTGCCCAGGTTTTAATTATCTGTTTTGATGCTGGATGAACTTCATTAACTGTGAACATTCTACTGAAAATTTTATAAGTTATTCTAAATTTACAAACTTCTTAACATGTCAGAATAGGGAAAAATTTCACGTAAAAGAGCATTAAAAAATTTTTACTGTAAAGATGTCAGACCAGGTTCAAAATATGATTTATGAAAAAATTAACTATGAAAATTTAATTTTGAAAATTTCGTAAAATATTCGAAATTTACGAATTTCTTAACATGTCAGAATAGGGCGAAATTTCACATAATTGACCATTTCGAGGACGTTTTCATCGCAAAGACGTAAGAGCACTTTTAAAATATTATTAAGGATACTAGCTTGAGCGTAATTGACTGCAGATATTCTATTTTGAAATTTTCATAATTTATTCAAATATTGAAATTTCCTCAACGTAGCAGAATAGAGCGTTATTTAATATAAACTTGCGTTATCGGGATCATTGTATTGGAAATAGTACGGGATTGCATGGAAAATAAATAATAATAATAATAATAATAATAATAAATAAAAAACTGTATGTGTGTGGGATTTTTTTCTGCAACTTTGGCTTCAAGGAAAAAATAAACAAAACTAAAAGCAAAAAATAAATAAAACAAGCAAAAAATAAATGCAATGAAAAAATAAACAAGATAAAAAGATAAAAAAAACTCCATGTTATTTAAAATAAGATCTGTACCTTCATTAACTCTTCATCAACATAATCTATATTTTTTAAGTATATTTTGCTATCAAAACTTCCTTGAACTGAAAATAATGAAAATTAACATTTCAGAATTTTTCTAAAATTTGAGAATAATACTGCAGCTGTGTTTTCAAAGATGTTAATACAAAATCAATGCATAAATCTCAGAATAATGAACGCAAGAGTAAAAAAAAATCTGAGTCAGCGTTAAGATGATTAATGAATACGTTAAAGAAACGGAAGTTTGTATTTCCAAACAGTGGTGCCAGATTGGGGATTTTGTCCCCATTTTGCGGATTTTTCAGACTTCTGGGGACAATTTTGGAGACCAAATGTTTGTGGGGACATTTTTGGGGAATTCTAAAAATTTTGGGGACAAATCTGGGGAGTTCTTCAACTTTCTGTCAATGTTGGCAATGATTTATCCCTACAACTAGGGACTTTCAATAGCTTCATTCATGATGTAGGGACAAATTTTAAATTCGTAGGGACTTTTTTAATAATTTTGTAAGAAATTTCAAGGAATTACGCATGGATTATGTGGTTGTTCCTAATTTTTTCATGATTACTCACTAAAGTAGGGACTGTTATCTTCAGTGTAGGGACATTTCGAGTTTTGAGTGGAACATCGCAAAATTTGAGTTTTATTAAAAATTATATTAAAATTACATATTACAATTTCTCTATAATTTTACACATATACAATATATTACAGGTGTATTTTATATTAATTTATTAATTTTTCTGTTCTTAATAATAAGTTGTATTCGGTTCACAATGTTAGATTTTTAACTTCTACACTTGCCTCTCCGTGTTTTGCCAACAGCACCAACTGATTAGAGGGGATTATAATACATTTTTGTATTTGGGGATTTTTTTCAAAAATTGCTTTCATTTGGGGAAAAATCTGAGCTTAAATCTGCTTGATATCTTCTTTTTGAAAAAAAAAATTATTTTCCCCTTTTAGTAGAAATCAAGTTGGGGATTTTTTCGAAAAAAAAAAAAAAAAAAAAACCCTGATTTGGGAAAATTTGAAGACCTGTTTGGGGAAATAATGTTCGACCATCTGGCATCACTGTTTTAAAAGGACTTCAGTTAGAAGTGTGTAACGTGCGGGTGCGGGTAGAAATGAGTGTAGTTAATGGGGGGGAAAATCAACAAGAGAAATTTAAAAAGAAAGGGAAAAAAAAGAAGTATTTTTACATCATCCAAAAAACAAATAAATAAATAAATAAACTATATTTTTCTTGTATAAATTTATCAGTATATGCAAAAATATAAATATTATTCGTTACTTGTACCTTCTTTCCATCCGAAAACAATTTTTCTATATGTTTTTTAGTACAACAGGACTATTTCTTTCAGACAGCGATTTTGCGCGGTCACACTTTCAATATGCCAGGATTTACCATTAAATTTCTTAAACTGTCCAAAAACATTTAGAAATTTTAACGATAAACTTTTCAACCGTGAAAATTCATTTTAAGTAGTTTGCAGTATAAGACTGATTTATTTATATCAACTATGTGAAAAATGACCGTGCCGGGAATTGAACCCCGGCCCTCCACTTAACGTGCGGATGCTCTACCACTGAGCCACCATGGCTGATAACCAGCTTGACTTTCTCATTTAATAACCGTTATATCTGCGTTTACAGATACAGTGACTTTGCCAATGGTTATTATGTGAGAAATGTCGAGCTTGTTATTGGCCAGGTTGGCTACTAACATTTTTTTTTTAGTTGCAAGATTGCAAGTCTTGTCGTACTAAATTAAATACTGTTAAATACAGAATTTTTCTTTTTTAATTTTTTTTCTATAAATAATCGTAATTCGTAATACCCACGCCGAAATGAAATTGTTCTCGGATATCTCGCCAACAATGAAAGTTTTCGCAGATAAAGAAATAAGCTGTCAAACATTTTAGTTGCGTTCGGAAACGATAAAATAGTTTAAAAAAAATCTGGAGTGACTCCACTCGACTTTCCGAACACTGAGTAATTAACAGTTTTGTAGATAAAGTAAAGAAAGAGAACTTGTTAAACAAACAAAAGAGACAAAACCATAATAGAGTGTTTGAGTATTTTTCTTCATATATTACACAATTTTTTATTTAACGCTACTGAACTTTGAGCCCATAGATCATAATGATAAAGAATTTTTCTTTGTGCCCATGTAAAAACCTATAAATTCTAGATTCACCAAAATGCTTATAGTTAGAGCAACAGTGATTTATAATATTCATATAAATTTTCAGCTCAATTGAATAGGGCGTTTAGATGCTATCGCACTTTTAAATATTTGGTCCCATAGGTCATAATGATAAAGAATTTTTCTTTGTGTCCCTGTAAAAAAACTGTAAGTGCTAAATTCACCAAAATCTATACAGTTGGTGCAACTGTGTCCTATAATATGTGTACAAATTTTTTGCTCAGATTAATAAGGCGTTTAGACGCTAAAAATTTGGCCCCATAGGCCATTATGATAAAGGATTTTTCTTTGCGCCCCTGTAAAAAAACTGTAAGTGCTAAATTTACCAAAATCTATACAGTTCGTGCAACTATGACCTATAACATGGGTACAAATTTTTTGCTCAGATTAATAAAGCGTTTAGACGCTATCGCACGTTTAAAAATTTGGCCCCATAGGCCATAATGATAAATAATTTTTCCTGGTGTTCCTGTAAAAAAACTATAAGTGCTATATTCACCAAAATTAATAGGGTCTTACTAAGGTGACTTACAATATACGTACTAACTTTCAGCTTAATCGAACAAAGCATTTAGACGCTAGCGTGTTCAATCACGCTTATACACACGCACATACACATATCAACGTAAAAATAGTGAAAACGAATTCAGGGGACCTCGAAACGTAAAGAAACATCAAAATCTCAAATTCGGATTTTTGACATGATTACAATACTTTCTTCACTATAGTGTTCGGAAAGTAAAAAATAAGCACTATGTAAAAGTTGCTACATTAGGATATATGAGGTTTTAAACATACGATGCAGATCTATATCGCTATGTATTTATGGGTTAATACGCATTTCTAATTTGAACTTTTTGGAAGGAGATTGTAAGGTAATTTATTAATATTGGTAATTTCAAAAATATGAATATTCTACTACCGGCAACCTTACTTCTAAAAAGTTATCTCGCTACTTATATTATTATTATTACTATAAATTACTATCCAGAAAAAAATTTAAAATTTTTTTACAAATACAGGGAGTACAGGGAGTCGAGAAATGGTCGTCCATATTTCATATTTTAAACCTGCAAAAGAATTGTCGATAGAAAAATGGGACATATGATATGTTTATTGTAAAAGCTATAAAACATTTATACCGGAGTTTCGAATTTACAAACAAAGTTACTAACAGAGAGTGTTGTATGCTAAATACAGGGTGGCTAGAAAAGGTCGTCCATATTTCATATTTTAAACCTGTAAAACAATTATCGATAGAAAAACGGGTCAGATAATATGTTTATTGTAAGGCTGTAAAACATTTATACCGAAGTTTCGAATTTACAAACAAATTTACCAACAGAGAGTGTTGTATGCTAGCAACGCAATTATAATGCTGATACTCAGCTCATAAAAGTTAAGGTATAAGTTTAGTTTTAATGTGCAGATGATATCTGAAAAAAAAAAAAAAATAAATAAATAAAAAGTAATGGACACAGTATAATAAAAAATATTTTTACGAGACAAAATTATACTCATCTATTGCCCGAAATTTCTCTAAATAGTGGTGAATTGCTCACAAGGGTTCGTTCAAGCGCTGAAACATGAATGGTTAATGTTCCATATGAATGTTGAACTCATGTATTAGGGGAACCATGTGTACGAATTTTTGAGTTTTTGCGCATGTTGTTATTCGATTGTCATTCATTAACTCATTGTGTGCTTGAACTCGTGTCAAATGTATTTAAAGGTTAGAGCGACTTGTTTACTTGTAAATTGTTAAACTTTTTTTTTTAATTTACAGTGAAATGGCTAGCCAAATAAAAGAAGAGGTATATATCCGGCATTGTATTACTCTTGTTTTAGTTTCGAAAGGTATTAACGCAAAAGTTACGACAAAAATCATCTGCGATGCTTACTCAAATGCATTAAACTTTTGTGAATGTTAAAAGTGATTTTTTAATTTCAAAGTCAGTATTTTTTTTTTTTTTTTTTTTTTTTTTTGTCTCGTGTCGATCAGGAAGACACACAACATTAGAGAATGACATGTTAACTCTTTGACGCAGATGGGACACCGGTGTCTTTTTGCTTATTTATTTTTTGACTCTCTTATTACAAATATTATTATTATATGATAGTTTTTTATTATAAAAGAGAGTCTAATAGTTACTATAAAAATCTATTAGATTATCAGAGTAGATTTTTTACTAAATTAAAAATGTTAAATAAAAGTAGTTTGAAAAAAATTTATCAACCAAATTCAAAAATTTATTTCTAATTAAATTTGATTATTTAAAAAATATCAGTAATGAAATATTGCTACTCCTATATCTAAGTAATTGTAAATAAGTGCAATTTGTAAAAATATTTATTCATGGGACGCCCGTGTCCCATGAGGAATTTACCTTTAACGCAGAAAGGGACACCGGTGCCCCACTCTATATTTTAGAACCAAAATTAATTAAAATTTTAAATATAACATTTTCCACTTATTTAGATCTAAAATAACTTAAAACTATCAAAAAAGTGTAAAAATTATGTTTGATGAGAAATCTGCTTCAAAGGGTTAAAGGCTGAAAAGGAACAAAATTTTTTGTCAAGCAATCGAGAAACTGTGAAACACTTTCAACCAATCTCAGTCTACACTCCAAAAACATTTGCAACAAATTAGTAAAGTAAGCAGAGCAAGTGTTTGGGTCTCACATAATCTGTTGAAGGAAACAAAGCCAAACAATCGAGCACATGGGACTTCTTGCTTCAGCGGCAAAATGCAAAAATGTTTTTTTTATTACTTGATTACTAGGAATTTAAAATGGGTCTTTTATGATAATCCAAAATGATAATCCAATTATGATACTGTTGCGTACTTGTGGGTTCGTGAGTTGTCCGAGAATGAAAGGCGAAACTTACAAAAATTCAGTAATTTATTCACAGAAAGTTCCAGAAAAATACAGGTCTATAAACCAAGTATCAGCTTCAATTCAACCAGTACACACAGCTTAAACAACAGCTGCCAATAGCAAATCCCCAGTACAAACTGTATAGCAATAACACTTAAAGCAAGTCTCTTTCAAAGAGGCTCAAAGCAATGCAAGCTGACCGACTCTGATCTCAGACTGAACTGAACTGACTGCCTTGGCGGAAAAATCAGCCCTTATATACCTCTGTAGAAAAGTGAGGAACGTTTCAGAAATCTCCATATCTCATCAGCCAATGGGATTAGAGCTTCCATATTTGGTATATCCCTAATAAGGATTTTCTCGCCAAGGTCGCCAAGAAAATCGCCAAGTTGGGAAAAAGTCGCCAAATTTGGCGCCAAATCCATTACCTGCCTTATTGGGGCTTTTTAATGCGTTTTTAAGGGAAATCAACGCTATTTTTTAAGGGTATTTCAACGCTAAAACGACTAGAAATGCACAAAATTAGCACTTTATCAACTTACTACGCCTCTTTGAAAGAATTTATACAAAAAT
Organism: Salticus scenicus; assembly: GCA_963930645.1. Lineage (NCBI taxonomy): Eukaryota > Metazoa > Arthropoda > Arachnida > Araneae > Salticidae > Salticus > Salticus scenicus. The sequence continues at coordinate 52,895,179 of OZ005662.1, read as the reverse complement.
AAACACAATTATTTACAATTTTGTAACAATACGTTTATTGATTAATACAATCGTTAACTATTTAATGTTCGGAAAGTCGAGTGGAGTCACTCCCGATTTCTTTCTTTCTTTCTTCATTTTTTTTCTTGATTAGGAATTTAATTTTAGGAGTATAACAGATAAAAAGTTAATTATAGTAAGTTAGTCTGAAGATATAATTAATATTTACAATTACAAAGGTTCTTAACGTGAAAATACTTGTTCTTTTGACAGAAACTCTTATATTATCTTCCATGAAGTACACGTTTAATCTTTTCCTATGATTAAGAGCAAATAATGATTTTATCTCGCTTACAGTATTTAATTAACAAATTAATATATAAAAAAAAACTTTTACAATAAGGAATTAATCAATGATTAATAAATTAAATGCCTCGCTGTGCAGATATAAGGGGGAACTATATGTAATTAGTAAAATTTAAATATTAAGTTTGCAACTCTATGGATTTAAACAACGTACAGTCATTATTATTGGATTAAATGTTTCAAACTAATACTTAATTTACATTGTATAGTTTCTGAGTTAGAAATAATTATTTAAATATGATTCTTGAAGTGTATGAATTCAATTACATTTTACGTTACATGAAAGGTAACTGAATTAGATAAACTAATATATATATAGTGCATAAGAAATTTGGATGAAATTTTTAATTTACACGAAGAAAAAGAAGTTAATTTGACAATTATCATCTATTGATTATTAGTACGACAAGTCGTTCTATTCCTTTCAGACAGCTTCATTAAAAAATTTTATCTATAGCCTTGAATGAACATGCAAACATTTTTATTTTTAATTAAATATATAAAACTGAAAGTTTATCATTGTATCTTTCCGGATTGTTAGACTGGACAATTATATTTTATTAAAAACTGATGCATTTGTTAGTGAGGACAAAATCTAGCAAACGCAGTGCGCTTTAGTTCAATCAGATAATTGGTTCAAACGTTATTAAATATAAACCTGATTGTAACTTTAAAATTATTTAAGAAAAAATCGATTTGTTACCAAAAATAAATAAATAAATAAGTAAATATATTTCTTTTTATGTCAAATGAAATAAATTAAAATAAAATAAATAAATAAACATGCAAACATTTTTTTTTTCTTTTTTAGTAATTAAAATAAAATTGAAGAAAATCGTGCTAATGAATTGGAGCAGCTTCAGTATAGAAAACCTTGGAGAAATGTGAAACTTGGCACCAAAGTAGCTAAGACGTTTCTCGCCAACATCTTTACTTACACAACGGGATACCTTTTTCATTTATCGTCAAAATTCAAAAGTCGCCAAGGTGCTCCTATGCTAAAGCAATGCCAAAGAAATTTTAAGAAATGATTATAGTAACAGATGCTAGGGAACGAAACACAGTTACTGCATGCCTTTATAGGGAAGAATAGATTAAAATAGGTCCCGTCATACTAAATGTGATTGTGCTTTGTGTGGGATTTAATATCTATTACTTAAAAAACAAAAATAAGATTAGTTTTCATTTTTATTTTTATTTTTATTTAATGTTGTTCGTGACTTTGCCAAGCATCACTAATAAATCAACCGCATTCAAAAGTTTTAAATTTTTCCTAGAAAACAAAACCCTTTATTAATTTTTTATTTATTCATTTATTTTTATTTTTCGAAACATGATACCCTTTGAGAACACTCATCTGTACAAAGAGATACAAATACTTGGCCATCACAAAACATTGTTCTGATCAATTTCAGGATATATTGGCCAACAGGTGGCAATACTATCTTGTAATTTAACCTCCTTTTATGGAAGACTATACCTAAATTTCTACAATGTATAAATGTACAAAACATGTCATGGGAGATTGGTATTAGGTAAAACTATGCAGATTTACTTTCAGTGCAAATAGGATAGCAGATGGTTCTATTAATCTGCATTATTTTACGCGAAAGCTATATCTCAGCTTCTGTGTTATATAAATGCACGGAACCTTGTGTGTAATACATATTATGAAAAATTGTTCTTATTGAATTTTGGTGTATGTAGGCTAAAATGTGGCCCTTTCCGCAGTTACTCAGATGACTATACCTCAACATTTATTAGTGAAAAGTGCTCAGAATTGCTTACTTAAATGGTGATTTTGAGACGATATATTAACACTTTCGCGACCGCTGACGTAGATTCACGTCAATTGAAAATCTCTAACTCCGCCAGTGGGCGTTTTTTTTACAATTTGTATGTCACTTATTTCATAAAAAATATACACAATATTCATATTTGTACAACCAATATACTATGGGTATAAATACTTTGATTAGAAAGCGAATAATTATAATGTATATCCATTTGTAATAGGAATCTGAATGTAGAAAATTTTGTTCTGAAGTATTGTAACTTGGGAGAATAACGCCCGCAGGCGGACCTTACTATCAAAAAGACAAAAACATGCGGTCGCGAAAGTGTTAAGTAACTTTTTTTTTCATTTTTAACGGTAGATACTGCTGTTATACAAAATAATGTAGAAGAAATTATTGGATTCGTGGAAATTTTTGAAATGTGGTTTCGATGAATTTATACGTTTTTAGATATTTTAAAACCATGATTCATCTAGTCATAGAAATTGATTGTTTTCTATGTATGTGTATGATGTGTTAACAAAATATTGTATCTTATGAACCAATGGACGTAATTTAAGCACGATTGATAAGTTTTAGACTTTGATTTAAATAGAGGATTAATAACTTCTGGAATATACCACCTATTATGTGGTGCTGCTGTACTGAGATTCACCCCATTTATTTGAAGGGTATATCTCAATTTCTGTTGTGCATAAAGTACCAAACTTGGTACATGAGATGGATATTACGTAAGAAATTTGCTGCTTTTATTTGGATGTATATAATCCAACACGTGGTGATGTTGTACTAAAATTTAATTCCGTTTACGAGAATGATATATCTCTGTTTCTATGATGCGTAAATGCAGCAAAGTTAGTATGTAAGATATATAATATGTAAAAAATTCTGATTCAATTTATGTGCATATCAGACGAAAAATTGCACTGTTGTGCTGCAATTAACTTTATTTTACGGAAAGGCTATGTCTCAGCTTCAATGTTATATACATACAGATATATGTGCAACAAACTCGCTATGTATTTTATTTATTTATTTATTTTTAGGTAAGTCTAAGAACACTTTTTACACGGAAATTTTGAATTTCAACATTTATTATTTAAATGCTTACTTAAAAAATTGATCTAGTTTCGATTACTGCGCGATTTTAACTGGTTATAATGAAATTTTAAAAATCTATTTGCATTAATATTTTAAAACCATAACAAAATTTTTTAAGCACTGATTCCCCCTCTTGCAGGAACTGTGCCAAGTGTATGTATACTTTTAATATGAGTACTTTTCAAAGAGCTCGTCAATATCTTTAATACGCATGGTTCTACCATACACTTGTGATAATTTGAAATATATATATATATATATAACTATATTCCATTTTAACAAAACAATCTTCAATAAAAACATTTCCTATGCTGTAGATTGTAAGGCACAAGATTGGCTTTCTTTCAACTTTTTGTTCTATTAATTTTATGAAAGGCTAAACGTTTATAATTACCATGAAAAATAGTCTTGATAAATATTAATCTGATTAAATTATTTGCATAGCATAAATTTCTATAGAAAATGTAAAAGAAAGTTTTATAATTACTACAAAATATTAATTGAAAGTGTTTTTGTTTAATTGAAAAGCTCATTAATTGTATCTTGCTTTCTCCTATTTGATTTTTAAATTTTTGTTGTATCGTTTCCGATAGAAGCTTTTTATAAACTTAAACATTAATTTGGAATAACTCTTATTTAAAATATTATTTATTACGAGACAATCCATTAAAATATATATATATATATATTTTAAATATACCAATAAAGAAAAAAAAATGATATTTTTATTTATTTTTTCTGATAGATTAGTCTAAAATTATTTGTAAACCCTTACATAAACTTTCGCACACTTCACGGAGTTGAAAATGATTTCATACTCCTAATATTAAATAAGTAGAATTGTTTTGTCATTGCTTTAAAATATGATCCCCTAGAAATTTAAGGTATTATGCTAATGCAATAGTAAAACCTATCTGCTGTTTATTTTCATAAAAATAAATGTTAAAATTCTGTGACGTATGTGACATTTTAATCAATGTATTTTGTGTATTTAATTATTGTAAAGGAATTTTTCATTGTGCAGAGCAAAAAAAAAAAATTAACGGTTTCATTCCAAAATTAATGTGCATTTTTTCTTATCCATACATATATTATTTCGTGATTTAAACAATAATATTATTTTGTTCACGTATAACATGAAGACAGATACATTATAAATAGTATTAGTATTGGCTAATATCTATTGCATGAAAAATTAATGACGAAAGCCATTAGCGGAGGACGGAATTTTAACTGAAATTTGGGAGTGACTTATGTATCTATGTCTCATTTATATTCTAAAGGATATATGTTTATATTCGTTCACCGACATCAGCCTGGAATATTTTGAACATTTCAATAATAATCAATTATTCACTAATAAGGAAGGTAAAGAGGAAAAACATTGTGTGATATTTTTCTGTATCTAAAGAGGAATTTTTCAAATACTTTTAAATTGTAGATACATTTAAAGTAATTTAATTATTTACACTGAGAAAAAAAATATATCGCTTTTATCTAGAACGAATAGGTAGCTCTCTTCTTAATCCCTAAACTAGAAATATAGATTTCCGAGCTATGAGCATAAGGCATGCCAATGCACTGAAAAAAAAATTCTATAACTGAGATCTAGAATATAAATTGTGGCTCTAGAAACAATAGTTCCATGTCATCCATATAAATTTCTTATAAAAATTTTTCTTGATCTCTTCGAAAGCGAATTCTAGAGACCTCTATTAGAATTCTTGAGCGTTTGCCTATACTATCGAGGACAAACCTATTTGAAAATATCTCCAAATAAATGTGAATACAAGAGGCGGATTTTAGCAGCTATAATCTTGGTTTTTGACCCAATTCTAGAAAATCAAGCGAGAATTTCTCGTAATACAAGATTCAGAATATTCAGAATATTGTTTCACCATCTAGAAATGTGTAGATTAGAAATTCTCAGCCATTTCATCTATTCAGTTTATTGGCGTGCGTTATGCGCATAGCTCGGAAATCTATATTTCTAGTTTAAGGATTTCGAAAATGACCATTTATTCATTGTAGATGAAGGCGGTATATTTTTTTTCTCGTTGCATTTAAATTTTTTAACTCATTTAACAAATTTATTTGATATTTGATATTAATTTTTTCGAGAGATAGTCTAGTGTAATAGATAAATAAGTTCGTACTTTTTCTTTGAGACTGATAAAATATATAAAACACAGTACTTCACACGTTAGAATCTAAGTCAAAAGACTTAGTTTAAAAGTTTACAATATAAAAGATAAAAAGAACATCACAACGTTTCGTCCAAGCATTGCCGCCCTTGGACATCTTCAGGTTTAGTTCTATTACTATTAGCGTCTTGATCCTTTAATATGTGTAGAAGGGGTTGCCATACTTCGCCAATTCACTAGAATGTTTGTAATTGATGGCGCGTTTATCGTATTTTATTATCTGTATTTTTTCCTGTATTTCAAGTTTTATCTGACTGGAGGGAGTTGCTACTATTTCAGCTTGAATACTGTTTACCATCTAGAAATGTGTAGATCAGAAATTCTTGACCATTTCGTCTATTCAGTTTATTGGCGTCCCTTATGCGCATAGCTCGGAAATTTATCTCGATATCTTTGAGACTTACACCTTAAATTTCACTAGCCATTTTTGGATAAAATTGGTCAGGATAAAATATACAGGGAGATTCGTAAATCTGTGTGCGAAATTTGAAATGAGCGTAGTCACATAGTTAAGAACCATAGTCACAGGAAAACGTGGTTAGAAATTAAAATTTAGGCGATCTCTTAACATATTGTAGTTGGAGAATTTTACTTTTCTCGACAAGAAGACCTTCCTTTTAGTATTCCTTTAAAATGTTACATTATATGTCAAAACGATGCTATGCATTCGTGTTTAAATTTAAATATTATCTTAGACATTTGATGCAGGATTGACGAATGCATATACCCACGGTGTACGGCACTTTAAAAGTGAAATATGAGTGCGTTAAATGGTTTTGTAAAACAATGTAACGTTCTAGAGGAAAGCGTAAAGAACGAGGTTTACAGTTTAAACAGAGCAATACACCGACAACGTATCAGAACTTGCGCTGTCATTTTACACCATGTTTTTCTAAGTGATGGTAATTTTTATCTATGTTCTCTAACTTCTATCCAAAATTGTTATAAAGTTACGAATAACCCTATACGCAATCATAGTTTCCAACTGTATTGTTCTTCCAATGAGATTCACATCCGAGAGTTTGTATAACAATTTTTATTTTATTTTATTTAAAAATAAATATGGCAAATTTCTATTTAAATATAGCAGTGTTTAGTCTTATTTATAAATTAGAAATGTGGAAATATGGCTATAATGCAAAATTGAAAAAACGGTATCCAAGTAAATAGTTTTTTAAACCTTTAAAACTTTTTATACACACATATAAATTTGCATAAATAATGCTTGATACACATATGTATTACCACTATTGGCTAGATAATATATTCCTAATATTAATTTTTAATGATTATATTTCTAAATGCATTTCCATATTGATGAAATTAATAAATCTTATTTTTTAAAAGTATTAATTATTTTCAGGCGTGAGATATAACATATATTGATTACAAATCTTAAAAAAAAGTTTTTTTTTTTTAATGTGTTCTAGTATTCTCAATTAAATAGATTTATATTTATCAATTAATTCTTTTAATAAACTAGAAATTTCTTAGTAAAAAGTTTTGACATATTGATTAATTCATTTCATTCAGAGTAATTAATTTAATCTGATTGATTGCTATTTTTATTGACTTCGGATATTAAGCTAATTTATATGAAAAGTTTCAAAGACTGAAATTAATTTCAGAATATTCTTAAGTTGTGCATTAATTAGATAGTTTCTATTTGTTTAGATTATTTAACAGAAAATGGGCATACACAATTGTTTGTGATTTATCTTTGTTTTATTTTCTATAAATTTCGTTTCGTATGTACTAAATGGTTTTGGGAGAAAGAAGGTTAATTTAACATCATAAAGAATTGTAAAGGTATAACTGTTTTATTTTTTGCTTTACACTCAACAAAATATATTTTTTCTATATTTTTATCATTGGATTTATCATTGGAAATAGTTTTTATTAGCGTTGATTGAAATAAATTTATTTGAAAGAAAAAAACGCTAACTGTTTTAAAAATAAATAATTTACAACATTTACCCTCTGTTGAAACATATAAATTTATTATATAAATATACCTTGGATACCTGCCAACATTCTAATTATTACTCCGTAATATTGTTAATACTTGCCCTTTTTGATACCACTTTATTTGTAGAGTATTATTCTCCAAATGTAATTAATCTTAAATTAGAAGAAAAATACCCTAAAAGAAAACAGTTGTGGGGAAAAAAAAGAAAAAAAAAAAAACATGAAAAAAAAAAACTAACACTATTACGGAATATTTATTAGAATGTACAGGAATGTTAGGTATGACTGTGTAATATTTATAATTTATTCTGGAGTGTTAATAGTATTACCTATTTCTTCACAAAACTATTTTTAAAGAACACTTTTCTTAGCATTTCATTGTAAATGCATACTGAGAAAAAAAAATTCTATAAGCAAAGTAGTGTGAAAAAAAGGAAAAAAAAAAAAAAAAAAAAAATCGGACGCTTACAATATTCCGGAATAAATTATACGTTTTACCAGGTTTGTATAAGATTGATATAAAAAATACTACAGTTAACGAAATAATATTTGTTTTAATTCAAGAATTATTTATTCGTCAATAAGAAAAAAAGTTTTAAAAATATTAATCAATTTGAGAATCACATATTCACGATAATTTTGTTCTTCTTGAGTGTAAGTATTTGGAACATTTATTATTATTATTATTATTATTATTTTGAAAGTGAAAGTCGATTTTTATGTAACATTACCGATTTAACTAGTTGATCTTTCCTTGAATAGATTTTATGTGTTTATATTCTGTAATAGTAATTTCTGTAGTCACTTTTAATCACTATTATTATTATTATTATTATTATTATTATTATTTAAATGTTATCCAAATAATTCACCTATTACTTTTATAAATACACTTTTTTACATTAGTACAGAGTGGTTATAACTAAACTTCCCCTGTAAACATCATACTACAACGCAAATGGTTGAACGGATTGCAACGATATTTGGTATATAGTCTATACACGAGATGCGCTTACGGAATTTCGAAAAAAAGATTTTAGTTTCAAAAAGTCCACCAGAGGGTGCCTTTACCGGAAAAACATCAAATTTAACATAATAAACGACCAAAACGGAATACAGAAACAATATTAACAATTCAGAACAAGAATTGTGAGTAATAAAGTGCAAAACCGGGAAAAGCTCTCAGTTCTAGGAATAAAATGTCTGTTTTTTTTTTCCTCAAACAGCGTACTGTTATTTTTTCCTTGCCTTTACTTAATGTAGTTCGATGACAAAGTGATCAGAAACTAGTCAATAAATGTTAATATTGTTTTTGTATTCCGTTTTGGTCGTTTATTGTGTTAAATTTGATGTTTTTTTGGAAAAGGCGCCCTCTAAGTGGACATTTCGGATTTCTTTTTCTTTCGAAATTATGCTTGAGCGCATCTCGTCTATAGTCTATATATCAAATTTCGTTGCATTCGTTTGCGCTGTAGGATGCTATTTAAGGGAGGGGTTTAATTATAACCACCCTGTACGTTTTATTTATAAAATGTTATTTATTACTTAAAGAAATAAAACTGTAACCGAGGCTACATAAAGTCATTTTATACATAAATACCACCTTCTATTTCAAAATATACTTTAAGAGATCATTTAATGATTCAACAACGTAGTTAAATATATAAATAAAATTACCGAAAAACAGTAAAATCTGTGATTAGCATTTATGAATTTTTTGTACAATTTGATTACCATATTTAAAATTGTTATGGTGCTCTGCCAGACACTTAATAGATTATTTTATTTAATTTTTTTTTATACATCATCAAATTTTAAACTAATGTAAAATTTATGTCAGTGGTGTATAGTCATATAAACTTACCCAGGTTTTATATTTAATTTTCGTGTGTACTTTAAAACTCATGCCAGTTACTCGACATTCGGAAAACAACTTATAGAAAGTTGTTTGCATTTTATAGACATAAATTTGATAATTCGTTTTATGTATTAAGGAACTATTTTACCCTGTTTTTATTAACTTCTATTCTTCTTTGTTTGTCCGGTACAAATCTTGCAATCTATTTTTAACTATCTTCCCTACTGGCTGGATATTTGAAATTTTCAGAATAGCTCAGAACCTGATGACAATACTTCGAAGCCCGATTTTCGAATTTTAGATTAGTTTTCGTTTAAATAATTAAAATATGAAAATAATAACGTCCTAATTGCTTTAAAAAGAGCCATTAAAATATTAGCTACAATTTAATTGTTGCCAAAAAAAATTTACGAGTTCCTTTTCTTTCGACATAAAAATAAATACATTTAATTACACAAGAACGTTAGAAAATTGTAAAAAGTTAAATTATTCATCTGACAAAAGTTGACGTCATTATCACTTTGAAAATTTTATACGCATTTATAAAGTGTTAATGTAGATTTATAGCAATGATTCAACAGAAAATTTAAACACATGGTACATAAAAAGTTTTTTTTATCTTAAAATTAATTTTCTTTCGATGAATTATTTTTATTATAATCACCGATACTTGTTTCAAGCCCAAGCTTGAATTTTCCGATATTTTAAAAATTCAGCTTTTAAAATGCACAATTCTAGCCATTAAAATTGCTACACCAGAAAATAATGCAAATATCAGAATGAAATTTTTGGACACAAATATTTTATTAAAAAAAACAAATAGTTACGTTTTCAGAAAATTTGGAAGTATGTATTCCGAATAATCAGTAGGAGAGAGTTTTCATGTTTTTATTGATAACGTTGGCCATATGTAATTCAGAATTTTACAACGTTGTTCATAAGTATATTTCAGTAATTAGTTACATATAAACATACTAAATTTAATAAAAAGTTATCATTTTTAATTAATATATATATATATATTTACATGCATGTGCATTGTCCCATTCATCCCCACCAATGGGGATGAAAGAGACAGGACTGGAGTGAACAAAGAAAAGAAAACAAAATGGAAAGTAAATAATATTTTAGAGTTAAATTGGTTTATGTGATTTTATTACACACTATGAATTCACTAAAATTAATATAAACTGATGTATTGACTCAAATTAACAACAAAAGAAAAAAGGTCCTTTGGTTCGTGCAGTTTCTAGTGCTCTAGGCTTTGGTAATTTAATCTAATAAGACATAATCTAAAAATAAATAAATAAATAAGACACTAGAAAGAGATAAATCATTATAATAGAATACAAATTATCCAGATAAATTTTTGTTTCCGACTAATCCGGGAAATCAACATTCTATTCTGTATTACATTAATAATCACCAGAATTTAGTTAACTAGCTTGATTGAAATTGTGATTTTAATCAAATTATTATTAGTTTATTTATTTATTTATTTATTTTAATTATTGATTTAATTTGCATTGAATATTCGAACTTATATATATTTTTTAATCATAATTATTATAAACAAAAATCAGAACAATTAATTTAATTTTTTTTTCCAAGTCCCCAAAATTAAGAATCCTGATAATCAATATGGCTAATTTACGTTTTAATATAATGCTTGTATAAAATTTTAAATTAGTACATAGTGGAGATGTCCCATTCATCCCAACCATCACATGATCATATAAAACAGGAAATAGGCTTAATGAACAATTGTCAATATTCTTTTTGAATATCATTTATGCCTTTTCACCATATTAGAGTTATATTAACTTTAAGCAAATAGTTAATTTCTTAACTACTACCTAACTGTATCAGTAAAAACTTACTTTGGCAGCTGGAAAAGACACTTTAACTTTTTTTTTCTGCCCTTCCGTGAATAGCAGAATTCTGAAACTACACTTGATGAAGGACATCAGTGCTGCCATATATCAGAAATATTGTCAAGTTTCCGGTGCTTGCAAAACATAAAAATTTTGCTATTGTCCCATTCATCCTGCGTCCCATTCAACCCCACTCTCCCCTACATAAAGCAGATACCTTTGACAGTGATAATAGCCCTTATCCGCCTAGGCTTTGAATCGAACAGCAATTGGAGGCATGTACGAGTACAAAATCTTGTGCATATTCAATACGATGCTACAGTTCGACCATAGTTGCTGGAGAGTGATAACGTGACAGTCGCTTGGCAAGGTTAACCAAGCAATTTCAGATGGAGTGAAATCAGGATCCTCGCGAAGAGAGTCCCAAAGTGCCCAATAACTTTTCGCAATGGGACTAAATCTGGAAATTTCCTGCCAGGTAGGTCTGTTGCTGGTCGTCTCCTTCATCTGTAATATTGGCTTTATGTTAGGATATTCCAACTGGGCTTGTCTAAGTTCTTCGTCACTCCATGGATCGGGATCTTTTTCTGATGGTGTTGAGACAGTAACTTGCAGGCAACCGGATTTATCGGCAGAGTAACAATCGCACACATTCTGCATCAATGAAAGGTCCAGACAACACGGAAATAAAGCGGTCGTGCATTTTCCTGCTTTAATGGTGCGTTACGAACGCCTTTATAATGGGGCAGAGTCATGGGCAGTGCTGCCAGATTTGAGGGAAATTTTTATTCAACAGCCACCGTTAAATTTTACTTGTAACGGTTACCTAATTACATCGAAAGTTTCTTTAAAACATGTTTTGAAACAATTAAGAAACCGTTTCAATTAAAGTTTAGTGGTGGCTGTTAAATAAAAATTTCCCTCAATCTGGCAGCACTGGTCATGGGCCTTAACCGACCAAAAATGTATTGGCCGCTGTTCAGAGTGCCGAAAATGCAAACAAGAGAAGATAGAGACGTGTATCAAGTGACCCCTACACTATTACTGTAGGTTTTGGGCCAGTATGACTATGTCTTATTCCAATTTGCAATATGCATCCTCCACAATTCCGTCAAATACTGATGCAGCAATACCAAAGCTAGAAATAGAATTGTGTTTCGTCTGAAAATGACCAATAAATTTGACCTTTTAATAACTAATAGTGCATTTCGTGTTTAGTTTTTCAATTGATTTTAAATAGAATCGTCTTATAAAAATAAATCTCATATGAGATGAAATGAACTTCATATATTTATGTATAGAAATGTATGTGTATGTGTGAGTAATTAGTTCCCATTCAATTATCCAAATAATTTTTATAACATTTATCCGATTTACTGCAAATAATATCGCCTTAAAAAATGAAATGAAAATAGGTTCTCATTAAAATAAAAAATTTATTTATCTGAGACGATACTATTTATAACCAATTGGAAATCTAAAAACTAAGTACATTTTAAAAGCTAACTTTTAAAATAATTTTTTTAACTTATGAATTGATCACTTAATTATTTTTAATATTGTTTTCATTAAAGCCGCTTTTAATAAAATTACCCGTAATTCTAGACTGCTTTCTAAAATTGCTACTTATTTAAAATAATCAAAGATATATACAAAGTAACTAATATATCATTAGCAGCCAGCATACTCAGCATATATTTTTTATTTTTTCATTAAATTTATAAAGATACTAAATGAAACAAAAAAAATATTTAAAAGAAAATTCTCCTTTAAAAAGGCTCGATTAAAGTGGAATTTTTATATTAGGAAATATTTAAATAGATTTTTTATTTCCTTTGAAAAACTTTTTGTCTAACTATATATCTTTTGAAAAACTATATATCTTTTCAATTTAAAATCACTTAAGAATAAAAATATAAGACTAATATAATTAGTTTAGAAAGAAAAAAAATATTTTTTATTTTACTTCCATTTATGAATAAAGCTTCTTCATTTTATTGAAAAAAATATATATATTAAGGCTGAAATAAATAATTTAATTTTCTTCTCTTTATAATCATTGCATGAAAGAAAGTAATTAATTAATGAACTAAATATAATTTATTAAACCAAATTCTAACTCTATGTTTAAATAGACTTAATAACATTGTATGTGGAACTTTTTTTCGTAATGTAAAATATTTAATAAAATTAATATATATATATATATATATAAACTTTAAGATGATGGACGCTATAAAATGCAAGGAAAAAAATAATAATGAAAGCCTCTAGAAGGAATGCTTTAGAATGAATTTTCAAATGAGAATAAATGAGGCATAAGAAAATGAATGGTTGTCTTTTTGTCTTTTTGTCTTTTTGTACTTTTTTAATTTAGCAGCACTCATATTGAGGTTGTTTCACTGTAATTACTCGTAACTATACCTCTTAAAATGTTTTAAACATTTAAATGTTTCTGCAATTTTTTTATACTGTTTACTTTTGGTAGAATTAAAGAAGTCAACTTTTTATTAACTACACCACTAGCCAAAAGAGTATTGCAAAATAGAAACTTTTTTCTAACATTTATTTTAAATTAAACTGTTTTAATTTTATGTCAATATGTTAAATTATTTTAAAGACAATATTTGAATAAATTATTAAACACACATATGTATATAAATTTATATATATATAATAGTAGAAGCAAAGAATGAGAACGAAGAATAGTTATTCAAACAATTCGCCAAAGAGACATACACACGCCAAACAAAGCAACAAGATTTCCCAAATCGATTCAATTATCAAGTTCAACAATAGCACTGACGCCAATCCACTGTACAACAATACCTGTTGAAAATTGAAATAGGACCGTGTAATTAGACTTAGGTGAAAAGAAGGTTGACTCTAGGACAATATTTCAAGGTGAAAAAAGAGAACCTTGCAATGAACAATAATGAACCATTAAGCGCAGTAGAAGCCAAGCAACAGACACAAGATCACCAAAACCACAAAGACCAAAAAGAATGAACAATTTCTTTATGTAGGAGAAGCACAGAAAGGTGATGAAATACACATATTTAAAGAAACCAAATTTAATTTTTAACACCCCGCAAAACAAACGATACAACAAACCAACATTACCAAATCCCAACCGAAAAACTCAAACTAATTCGAAATCCATGAAAAAAAAAAAAAAAAGAAAGGAAGAAAGGAGGTAAGCGGCAAGACTTGTGACTTGCCTGTGGGGGTTAAACTAGTTTTACGCCGGCAACACTCCCCCAGCCTGCCAAGACCAGATTAGGCGACACATGGATGAAAAAAAAGAAGCAAAACCCCATAGCAGATAAAGAACAATGAAACCATGAAACAACAATGAAATTTATTGATTGATTACGAACCCCCAATAAAAAAGATCCCCGAAATGAATCAAATGAAACAATGGCAAATTATTTTCCAGAAAAACAAAAACAGAAAACCCTCCAATATATATATATATATATATATATAGAGAGAGAGAGAGAGAGAGAGAGAATAAAAAAAAAAATACAGTTTATTAGAAATCAGTATACATTTTACTATTCCGAAATAAAATTAAATGAAAGCAGCAATAAAATTTAGAGTTTCTCCAAATTCTTCTGAGCAACCTACAAATTTGACTATTAAATTATGCAAAAAATATTTTTTTATAATCGCACAAGGCCAGTTAAAATACTTTTCATAAAAATGACAGTATTTCAGGAGATATTTAATACCTTTGCATTCCAATTGGAGTATATTATTATTATTATTATTATTATTATTATTATTATTATTATTATTCGATTTATAATTTTTGAAAACTCTGGATATTATTAAAAAAGAAAAAAAAATCAAGCTTTTGAGTAAATGTTTACGTCTTTTTTGTACCATGATATTCTTACACAAATGCATCTCTTATATTCTCTCTCCCTTAATGTAGTACAAGAAATGTTTATATAATCATATTTCACAGTTACAGATCATGTCGTTTTATTAAAGGTATCGGGTGACAGCAAGCTTTATAGATTTTTCTCTGTTTGTTGCCACCTTTTTGAATATTGTTTTAACCTAATCTTCACTGAGATACACACGAGGATGTCCACGTTCTTTACATATCCGGTGTTTGAGATCATTTCATCAAGACATAAATTTTTAAATAAATAAATAAGAAAAATTATTGTTTGTAAATCTTGCAATACTTTTGGCCATGCACATAAATCTGTAAGTCTCGTGTTATACATAGTGGTACATGTTACGCTGCTATCCTGTGCTATATTTATTACTTTTCAGCCGAAGCCGCTATATTGGCGACAATAAAAAAAGAAAAAGGAAGAGAAAACGACAAATTACAGCTTTCAGGCGTTCCTCAAATCAATACATTATTTTAACACATTGTCGTCCGGGTAATTTTCTGTTGTGAATAGTAAATATCGCCTATGGCATTTCTTTAAAACGTTATATTATTTTATTTATTTATTTATTTATTTTTTATTATTATTACTATTTTAAGAAAAACAACAGGATTTTACTTACATATAAATATATATATATATTTTTTTTTGTAAGTAATTTTTTATAGGAACGCCTAAAGCAAGGCTTGTTTTTCTTAAAGACATACTTTTATCCCATACAACACAGAATGCTTCAGTTATGTTGCAAAAAACCTTACAATCTTTCAAAAACGTAACACATTTAAGTATGCTCTCCGATACATTTCTGAAACATTCGCCTTTTTTTATTTTTTATCTGTTAAGTGATTGTAACGTTTCTGTTATGTATCTGATTTTTTGTTACGATGGCGGACATTTCTACGTTTTTCAAACAAATCGGAAAAAAAGCTGATTGATTTAAACGTTTCTGAAAAGTTTATAATGTTTCAATGTTATATGATTTTTACGTTTCTGGAACATTTTGTGCTGTTATGGATGTGACCCACAAACATTCTGTTAGTAAAATAAAACAAAAATTTGGAGTGACTCCACTGGACTTTTCAAAATTTAAGTAATTAACGGTTGTTTATATAAATTAAAGTAAGAGAAATCGGAAATGAATCAGCTTAATCGAATAAGGCGTTTAATGCTATAATTTGTACTCATAGATCATAATGATAGAAACATTTCGTTGTATCCCTGTAAAAAAAACTATAAGTTCTAGATTCACTAAAACCTATACAATTCGTGCGACGTTCACCTATAACAGTTATATAAATTTTCAGCTCAGTCGGATAAAGCATTTAGACGCTATCTCACTTTAAATAATTTCAACACACAGGCTATAACGATGAAGATTTTTTTTATGCGTCTTTGTAATAACAGTCTTGCGAGACTCTCCAAAATCTATACAGATTTTACGACGGTGATCTATAACATGTGTGTATATAAACTTTCAGCTCAATCGAACAAGGCATTTATACGCTATTGCACTTTAAATATTTTCAGTCCGTAGGTCATAATAATAAAGAATTTTTTTCTGTGTTTTTTCGTGTAAAAAAAAGTATAAGTGCACCAAAATCTATAGATTTCTCGTGTGGCAGTGACTTGTAACATGTATAGAAATTTTCCGTTCTTTTGAATAAGGCGTTTAGAGGCAATCGCACTTAAAGTAATTTAAGCCCATAGGCCATAATGGTATGGAATTTTTCTTTGTCTCCGTGGGGAAAAAAAATCTGTAAAAACTAGATTTACCAAAATCTATACAATTCGTTCTAAGGTGACCTATAACATTACCATCTTTCAGCTCATTCGAACAAAGTTTTTTGACGCTTTCGTGTTCACTCACACATAGACATATACAGTCGGTAACAAAAGTGTCCGAACACAAGCAAAAATTCCTATGTAAAAAAAGTACACTTTATACGGTTTTGTTAAATAAATCCTTGTCGAATCCTGTTCTTAGTCAGTGTAATAACACGATTCGACAAGGATTTATTTAACAAAACAGTATTAACTCTACTTTTTTACATAGGAATTTTTGCTAGAGTTCGGATACTTTTGTAACCGACTGTACGGAATCGATTACTGGTAGAAAAAGAAAAATATATCTTTGGAGCCCTTTTTTGAAAGATCAATTTTCAAGATCTAAAACTAATCTGCCTAATCATACGGACTGTTAATTTAACTGTACTAACCATTTAATTCATGCTGAAGGACGTTTAAAAGGATTTTTTATATAGCAAAATTGAAGGGATTGTTGGTTGGGTGGTTGGGTTTTACGTCGCACTAGTGCTGCGCAGATGGGCAATTGGCGACGGTCTGGGACACACCTCTAGAGGTCAAAATTGAAGGGAATCGTTAGAACTGTATATAAAAAAACCGAATTTCACTTGAGAGTTTTATCCAAACTTGGTAAATTCATTAGCTCGCAGAAAACCGAAAATTACACAAGTAAGGATACAAAGGAAAGGTATTATAGCCAGTTTGAAGAAAATCGGTAAAGCTGTTTTTCTCTTTTAAAATAAATGAGTTAATTCACCCTGTCAAGTAGGTGTTATATATTTTTTTAAATAGACTTGAGTTAAAAATGCAATTCTTTGAGCTAATTAGTAGCTTTTTTATTTAAGTGAACTTGAGTTATCGATATTTATCGATATTTGAGTTATTTTTGCTGATCCAATCACTTGTGAATGATAACATCGCTCAAGTGCAACAGGCAACGCCATTGTAAAGTGATCTGTTTATTAAAATAAACTGCATTAAAATCATTAATAAAATAAACAAATTACTCAAATACAATAAATAACTCAAGTTTGATTGCATTATGTAACACATTCAATTTACAAAATTTTACTCACTATGGTAGGACGCGTTCCTGCTAGGCAAATGAGTGAAAATTCACTCAAATTGAGTTATTTTCTGGATTTCATTTTAAGAGAGTATGCAATAAAACTATGCATATCAACTTATCATAGTAGTTAATAAAGACTTTTTGATGTGATACTCTAGTGCACCACTAGTACACACTACTCTACAAAGATATTTGAACCTTAAAATGTCTAAAAAAGTATTTCCTTTGTACGTTCTTTACATTTTTTCTAAAACTGGTTGGAAATTCTTGAGATAACATAAGAATTAATTATAAAATGCGTGAAGATCGTGAAAAGTGCCATGCAAAAACAAACAGCATGTATAAAATCCTTTCTAGAATAAACACGGCTGCATGTAGCGTCTAGTGGCTTGTAGTGAGGTTGAAGTGAGTTACATATACCATAGATATAGTAATAAGATATAGATTGATCAGCGAGAGAGAAAAAGTAAGGCTTTTTTTTTTCGGGAAAAGTCACTCGAATGGCTGCCTTTCCCCGAGTAAATTAAACACAGGAATACACACGGATAATTTAGTAAATAAAATTTATGAATAATTTATTTACTAAAGGTGAATGAAAAACTCCAGATATAGTTTCAAATTCATTTTTCTTTTTATTCCTTTTTTCAATACTCTCTAATGGCTGATTTTAGAACTGTTTCTCGGCATGAAAATTTTTTGCCCTTTAACATGGGGATGATAGATCTATATATATTACTATATCTATGACATATACTTTCTATTCTTTTAAATACCTTTGAGATGTCCTCCACGAATTCGATTTTACCCGCTTTTTGTTTACCGCTTTTGTTTACCCGCTTTAGTCTTCTCAAAAGTATCCGAGCAATAGCCAATAATTCCGATATCAAAAAAGTACACTTAAAACTGTTTTGTTCAGTAAAACTTTGTTGAATCATGTTCTTAGACTGACTAAGTACATGACTCGACAAGGATTTATTTAAAAAAGCAGTATGAAGTGTACTTTTTTTGGACAGGGATTATTGCTAGTGCTCGGATACTTTTGCTGACGACTGTAGTTTAGACTGACTAGATCAAAGCACCTTTATAATAGAGAAGCATTAAAAATTGCTATAATTATCAAATTATGGATGTATTTTTTCATTCCTAATAAATAAGGATTAAAAATGTTATTGATTAATAATTTAGTTTCTACAATTTTTTAAAACTTAGAAATATGCCTACAGAAATAAGGGCGTCCCCATTTGTACCCAGAAAATGGGGACGTTTGGTCAGTATACTGTAGGTGTGACCCACTGGTGGGTCACGCCGGCGTGAACGTGTTAAACAGAAGGCACTTTAAAGTGCTTTAGTAGATAAAAGGCTAAAGAAACGCATTTGTGAGACCTAAAATTGACCTATTTGTACATGTACACGCCACCAAAAAAATGTTTCTGAACTAGGCAGGTTATACAAATGAAAAGGCATCTAATAGAGTGTTTTTATAGCAAATTTGAAGCAAATCGCTTAAGCCTTTTTTAAAATAAGGACTACCTGTCTCAGTTCCGGGTTACCAATTTTTACCAAAGTAAAAAAAAAAAAAAAAAAAAGAAAGAAAAACTATCTGCACACTAAAACTATCTTAATTGTTAAGTTTTGTCGTTCTGTCTTTATTCGATTTTAAAATATGATAATCACAAGACTCCCAGTACATACACACAAACACACACGCATACGTACACACATGCACACTAAACAACTGTTAAAAACCATTTTTTTAGATTCAAGAGACCTTAAAACCTGTAAATCAGGTGAAAATTCTATATCGAAACACAAAATTGTCGATTACATACGTTAGACGATTCATGGAAGGAAAAAGTAAAAAATAATTAGTATAAATTTATTTGAATTTAAATTTAATAATACTCTTACTATTATTAGCATCATTACAAAAGCTATAAACATTTCTTTCATTGTTATTTTGTTGTAAAGACGAAATAAAGTATATTTTAAGAAATATATTTTAAAAAAAAATTTCAGGCTAAGCAAAAAACAAAATAACGAATTTTTTTTACTAAGATATAGAAAAAGGTAAATAGTCCAATTTTGTTGCGTACGTTTATTTAAATACATTTTATATGTATTTTCGCTGTAATTGGATGAAAACATTTTTTTTTAATACCTTATTAGAGCAAAAAAATTCTTTTTTTACGGAACATTTATTTATAACAAGGTTGTTTCAGTCTTCAAAATTCTAAATGTTTAGTTACATACTTACTTTCCAAAATAACACTGATTAGAATAGAACAACTTTTTTTTTTTTTTTTTTTTTGAATTAAAAAAATGAAATATTCTTAAAAATTTAATTAAGTAATAAAATACTAAATTAAATTGAGTAAAATGGAATTAGTCACATTTTCTTTAAAAACTACTTTTTATTTGTATTAGAAATAATTATACAGGAAAGAACATATTCAAAACTAAAATAACTTATATTAGGGTAAAAGCACCAGTAGTGGATACTTTAAGGATATTTTCTGGCTAATTTGTGTGAAATTTTCCAAATTTTACAGACTTAAAAAATAACCAGTGTTTCATATACTCTTTATTTACATCTCTGTTTTAAGAAAATTGCTAGTTGTATCATTTATAAGGAAAGGGCATGTTTACAAATAAACGCTCCGTCAATCAATCTTTGCCACTCACGAGTGCCAAAAGAACAACCTGTATTGGTGGAAATACCAAGGTTTTGCCCTGAGTAGATGAGCAGTGCCCTGAGTATAAACAAGTTTATTTGACGTGTGGCGTCACCTGCGCTTTCCGTATAAATATATACAGTCGGCTGCAAAATTATTCGAGCACTAGCCAATAATTCCTATATTAAAAATGTACACTTAAGACTGTTTTGTTAAATAAATCCTTGTCGAATCATGTTCTTAGACTGACTAAGAACATGACTCGATAAGGATTTATTTAACAAAGCAGTTTTAAGTGTACTTTTTTTAGACAGGGATTATTGCTAGTGCTCGAATAATTTTGCAGCCGACTGTAATATAAAATCCGAAGAGCTTACAGTTACAATAAGCAAGTAGTGGACTTCTTTTGTTCAAGTAGTGGACCCCTTTGAATTTTTGCTTTAAAATTAAGCGTCCTAACATCTCCCTTTTGTGGACCCAGTCCCCACTTTTTATAAATTTTCCTTTATAAGGAAAAGGCACGTGACGTCACTCGCAGTCAAATTGTGGGTAAAGTGGCAAAACATTGGTATTTCCACCAATAGAGATTGATCTTTTGCCACTGGAGAGTGACAAAGATTGATTGACGAAGCATTTGTTTGCAAACAAGCGCTTTCATTATTCTCATAAACATTTTTCCTAAGTAAAGCTTTTGTCGAAATTTAAAATTTAAAATTGATGACAGTGCAGTTTTTTAAGTACTGATTTTGTCCCCATTTCTTATTATGTTGTTGGAGACACCGTGCTAATTTGTCCCCACTTTTCTCTTTAGAAATTTTGGTCGTCTTAGTTTTCTCACATTTACTATTCAAAATCGTGAAGGGATTGTAATTTCCAAATCTGTGGGTGAAAATGTCTTTGAGTGCTCATAATTCCAATCTCAGCAATTTAAAGACGTTGAGGGTAGAGATGCAAGGCTTTCAAAACATCCGGTTTTTTCCCGAAAAAAGAACCGTTTTTTTTTTTTTTCCTGTGAATTTAAGACAAAATTTTAAATTTTTAAAATTCCCCAAAATTGGGAATTTTGAAATTATGAATATTTTTATAATTTTTGTATTTGTTAAATATTTTTTGTGTATAAATAGCCCCCGAATCTTAAATTAATTTCAACTTTAACTTCTGCGTAGATTTCATTTCCCTAGCATCTTCAATGTTCATGTTCATTCCGTAAACAAAGAAAATAATTAATTATAATTAATTCGTCGCTAACACTAACGTTAAGTTTCTGTCACTATATTCATTAATATTAGCATTTTTACCAACTTTTTATTATTTAGCATTTTTACCAACTGAATCACAAGTAAAAAGTCTATAATTTTATTTATTTATATAAAACTTTATATTAATGACAATTAGAATATTCAAGTTTGCAGTGCTTAAAGGAAAAAAAAAAAAAAAAACAATTGTTTTTACTGTGTACAAAAGTACCCAATACATCTTTATCTAGAATAATGCAGTAAAATTATTTGAATTTTTGGCTTGTGAAATAATGTTATCTTGTGAAATAAAAAACTATATGTAAGAGGTGTCTGTGGAGAAAAATGCTTATAACAATCCAAAGTCTAATTTTTGCCAATCAACAAGCCTAAGAATAGCAACACGTTATGATTCAAAGAATCATTTTTTCTTAATAATGTCATTACCTTTTAAGCTTATATATTTTGTAATTATATTTAGTTATATAAATATCGCCATATTAAATCTAGTAAAAAGGGTTTTATGTTGGAATATTTTTTCAGATGTATAAAGTATGACTTGTTTATATATGAAAAGCTAATGATTTGGCTGCAGTTCTGATAAATTGAAAATAAAATGATAAATTAAAACAATGTTATAATCTCTTCAGTATATCAAATTCTTTAAAATTGCCTTTTATATTAAGTAAACAACATATTATTTGCTTTAGAGATTTCTAATTTGCTTGTTCCCCGCAAAATTCCCAAAGTTCCCAATTTTCCCAGTTTTTTCCCCTTGGTTTTCAATTCCCGGTTTTTTTCAACACCTCCTGCAATAATGCCTTCGAGCTGAGCTCTACGTCATGGATGATCGGCAGATTTTATCCAATCAACACTTCCTATGATACATGTTGGATCGTGGGGATTGGATGAAATCGGAAGATCTTCCGTGACGTAGAACTCAGCTCGGAGGCATTATTACAGGTGGTGTTGGTTTTTTGCATCTCTAGTTGAGGGTGAGGTTGAGTGAGTTTGGCGTCGCATTAATTGTGCGCAGTTGGCTACTGGCGGTGATTTGGGAGTCACCTCTAAGTGTTCTCCGTAAACAAACCGTTACATTTTTATCTTAAACGAAAGGATTAGCTCCCCTTTCTGCACCATGACGTCTTTCACGCGAAATTGATAAATCGTTGGAGCATAACTAATTAACGAGAATAAGGTCACACCAATCTCTCGGACCTAACGTAAAACAATAATGAGAGATATGACTCTCTAAATACCAATGTCATGCATATTCGCTTCCAAATTAAAACTCTGGGGGGTCACCATATATCTCCGGACTATTTTTTAAATCGCTATGTTCTGTTCTATATGTCTTTACACGTTTATTAAGTTTTTCTTACCAAAAATATTTTTAGGTGTGTACTTCGTTAGGTCAACTTTATGCCTTCTGATCACATTATCTCCAAAAAATGCATAGAATGCGTGTAATAGTGAGTAATTTAAGTCGTGTGGTTGCTTTACACCAGATCATTTTTGAAGTGAAAACTTCTTTAGGCGCGTTGAGCACTTTTGGGTGAACAAAAATCTTTGAATTCCCGTCATCGTCAGCTGACGCTTTCCATTTGAAGAGAAAAGTTT
This sequence comes from Salticus scenicus, assembly GCA_963930645.1. NCBI lineage: Eukaryota > Metazoa > Arthropoda > Arachnida > Araneae > Salticidae > Salticus > Salticus scenicus. Next base: position 52,871,723 of record OZ005662.1, on the reverse strand, counting down.
TGGGTGAACAAAAATCATTGAATTCACGTCATCATCAGCAAACGCTTTCCATCCTTGTATGATACAAATAATGTATCATACAATTAACTTGCTCATGTGAAGTGTTAATAATTATATACTGTATATTGTTATAAAATCTGGTGCGGCTCTACACGACTTCTCTCATCTCGGGGCACTGTCTCTATTGCAGTTAGACCTCACAAAACCGTGAGAAAGCCCAAAGCTGCCATTTTTCTCACGTTTTTACAATCTGGTGCGGCTCTATACGACTTCTCTCATCATCAGACACTGTCTCTATTGCAGTTAGACCTCACAAAACCGTGAGAAAGGCCAAAGCCGCAATTTTTCTCACATTTGTACAATCTGGTGCGGCTCTACACGACTTCCCTCATCTCCGGACACTGTTTCTTAAAGATTGCAACCGGAAACGTTGCAGTTAGACCTCACAAAACCGTGAGAAAGGCCAAAGCCGCAATTTTTTTCACATTTTTACAATCTGGTGCGGCTCTACACGACTTCTCTCATGTCCGGTCAGTGTTTCTTAAAGATTGCAACCGGAAACGTTGCAGTTAGACCTCACAAAACCGTGAGAAAGGTCAAAGCCGCCAATTTTTCTCACGTTTTTACAATCTGGTGCGGCTCTACACGACTTCTCTCATCTCCGGACACTGTCTCTTAAAGATTGCAGCCGAAAACGTTCCAGTTAGACCTCACAAAACAGTGAGAAAGGCCAAAGCCGCCATTTTTCTCACGTTTTTATAATCTGGTGCGGCTCTACATGACTTCGCTCATCTCCGGACACTGTTTCTTAAAGATTGCAACCGGAAACGTTGCAGTTAGACCTCACAAAAAAGTGAGAAAGGCCAAAGCCGCCATTTTTCTCACGTTTTTACAATCTTGTGCGGCTCTACACGACTTCTCTCATCTCCGGACACTGTCTCTATTGCAGTTAGCGCATTAAATAAAATTGTAATGTAATTTTTGCAGTAGTAGTTTATATTAATAAAAAAACACTTTATTTTAAAGTATTTCCTGCACAATAAAAATATTTCCTGACGATTCAAGAAATGCACACGTAATTGTTCACGTTTTCACTTCTGTCGGCACTCCCGGAGTGCAAATGTTTTTTTTTTTTTTTTTTTTTTTCTTTTAGATTTATGTGAAAATATAAAAAAATTCCAATTTATGCGAAAATAAATAACGTAATATCGTATTAATTTTCAATTACATATTTATCTTGAAAACATTATTTGTAATTTGTTAGAAGAAAAGAAAATTTTTTTCTTGTAAAAATAGAAGCAAAGTTTAGGGGAAAAATTTAAATCTAAATATATTTTCTTAAACCTTTCAAAAAAATTTTAAATTGGGATTTCTTTTCTTTTTTTCTTTCTTTTTGCTTCAGGCTAACTTAAATCGTAACCCAATTAATTTTTAAAATACATTTCTATTTATTTTTCTCCTAGCAGAAAAAAAAATAATAAAGAATATTTTTTTATTCACTTTTTTCCCGAGAATATATCTTTTTCGTTTTCTTTTAAGATATTAATATGTATTTCTTCTAGGAATGATTATAATGCATACCTAGAAATACATATAATTTTTATAACTTTTAAAAGAATGCATATTTCTTAAATGCATCTACAAATGAGAAAAAGAATGGCTCAAGAAAATTATCGGAAGATTTATATTGTATTATTTTTTTAACTGTGGGGCGTGGTAGGCTGGACTAGAGACCCTATATGATAAGAGACTGGACATTGACCCAACATCCGCCATTTTTGTTCAGCCTGTTATATGTGGTACCATTACGCTCTGTAAAATTTCAAATGACACTTAGCAAGGCTTTCTAGAGATAAACAACTAAGTTTTATCGAAATTTTAATTTAAAAGAAAGTATCAGATGCTGGTAAAATTAAATTACGTCTTACGCCGATCGAATGAGTTTTGAACAAATAACCGCCATATTTGTTCAATGTAAAGTCACTGGACGTTAGAGCGCCGAGCTTATAATTGAAAAACTGCAGATTAGATACTCGATCCGGCCGAAGACCGTCGTATACGGTGCACGTAAAATCCGTCGTGGCCGCAATGTCCTGCACGTTCTAATTTCAAATAATATTTCTCGGAGTTTATCAATAGGGGGAAACCATCTCGTCTATGGTATATCAAAATTGTGATGGCATGTCTCTGGATCATCCTTTGGGGGACATTCCCAGACTGACGTCAATTGCTCACAGCGTAACACTAGTGCGACGTAAAAACCCACATAACCACCCAAGAATCTATTTTTATGCATTTACATAAATTTGTTTGGTTGAGGAAGAATATTTTACAGACAAGAACTATTATACTTTAGACATTACCAGATACAAACAAAGAAAATGATTATTATAACTTCTGAAAATCAAGGTTTTACATATGCAATTTCATGCGTATTTAACGTATTTAACTCAGATAGAACTAGCTGGAAAATGACAAAAAAGAGAAAAAACGGAACATGCACTGGACTGGTATGCAGCAAATTAGATTCACCATAGTTTTTCATTATACATATTTCACGTATCAAGTTTGGTGCATTTATAAATTAAAGAATTTTATATAGAAC